>VMOF01000024.1:45026148-45741140 GCA_011764245.1 Trialeurodes vaporariorum | reverse complement strand
TCCTCTCACCGCTCAGATTCCCTCTTCTCCCTGAATCAATAGACTGTCAATCAGAAGAAATGAAACACTTAGTATGATGTACATAGATAATCGTGCACCTTCAGTAGTGAGAAGAAAAAACTCAAGTGGAAATTTTCCTCACTTTGTAGGGCATATGAATAGCGAGGATTGACAGCAATACCAATTTCCAGCTTCAGAATCCCATAATTTCCAGAGAGTACGAGAGAGAGGAGAATGTTGCGAGGGTGACAATGTAAATGACTGTTGTCGAGAAAGTCTTTTCACAAACTTCCTTCCATGAGAGGCTGGAAGCCTTTCCAAATTCACAGCAAAACCTACAGAATGAAACAAAGAAACGATATTATTAATGATTACGGTGAAAGGTTTTCCTTTTTCTCCATTCAAACGATATCTTGTCAATCAATGATTAGGGCTTCCTAGCCAGAAGATGCATACATAATAACAATAAAATGAAAGCAGTGGCCACAGTCAGTGGCGCGTACGGGGGGGGGGGGGGCTAAGGGGGCTAAGGGGGCTACAGCCTCCCAGACCTCAGATTTCCAGGGGTGGAGGGGAAGGGCTAATAATTTTCAGTCAAACGCTCATCAGTGCAAGCCCCTCCCAAAAAAAATCCTGCGTACGCCACTGGTCACAGTACTTTAGTGCAGGAGCCAGATGTTATTTGGTCCCAGCAGTCCTAACTGTGTCTCATCAATGCATTGCGACTGCCCTGCAAACCAATTGGAAGCAAGGATTCATGTTCGTCAGTGGAGCGTCCATGCAAAACAATTTGTGAGAGGTGAGGCCCATTTTGTTGAGCATGGATAGTATTCCAAGTAACAGGAATCTTGTGGATCCACGCTTCTGATTGGTTGGGGCAGCTGTACTGTTTTGAGGGATGGGTGATAAACAGGAGGGTTGTAGCAAAATTGGACTTTAGATGCCCCAATCATTCCTTTTGAATGCTTGTATTTTAAAGGAAACGGACATAAATGCTCGATAAAAGGCACAAATTTTAGAAAAGAGAGGCATTACGTAAAGTACCAAAGCATTGGAATTTTTGAGATGCATTTGCACATTTGAAGAACTACAAGTTTCATACTCTCATACATATGATGCTTTGAAAACAGTTGACAGTTGTTGAAATATACGATAACAATCCATTAATTGAAAATTGCTTCTCTTCTCAGTTGGTGGGGACCACACATATGTGTCTTCAGTGTGGGATAATGCCTCAAGAACAGCATACCAGCTTGAAGATGAGAATGACCATTCCGACGATGTGGATGAGCCTGAGCCAGTGCCACAAGGTAAAATGTACATTTTATGACGTAATTAATCAAATGACAGTTCCCATCAAGAAACCACTTACTTCTTATAATTGAAACATACAATATTCAATGAAAGAAGCTCTGAATCTTGTGTCACCAGTGATTCAAAGTTGCCAAACAATTGTTGCAGCTACCTTTCCTGAGAATTTTCAATCAAAGCTGGTATTCTAAGATAGTTAGGTGGTCGATTTATGGTGCGGTAAAAAATTATGATGAGACTTATTATTATTGAAACATTACAATTGCCGCATTTTGCTTGGTCAACAAAAGCCACTTGGTCATCGCGATGGTCATCGCACGTGTTTTGCTTCTCAAATGTTTATCAGAAGTGAAAGGGAGCCACATTTAAACATGAATTTCATTTTTCAATGAGGCAACGTTATCCCCTTGCGCCATGATCATCATTGTGGACGAACTGTGGATCTTGACAACAGTTTTGCCATCACCGATGACGGATTGTTTGTCGTGCGCCAAGCTGTAATCATCGTAAAGCTTCTCAATTTTAGCGCCTCAGTATCAAACAGGGGAAAATTATCAGGCCATCATGCAACAATAACAGCAATGGCCGACAACCAAGCAAAATACAGCTATTGTGACAAAACTTTTCATTTTAACAGTATAATGGCCTTTCAGCATTGATATGAAAAACTCTTGAATACATGGAGCTTGGAAACATGCGTTTTTGGCAACGTAACAATATCTTGCTCTTTTGCCACAGTGATGAAAAAAAAAGAGTGTTCATCAATAAAGAGACTTAGATGGAAACGTTCGGTAAATAATTTGTGGGATGCTACTTTTGCGCCAAAAAATCAAAAACATATTGACATTTGACAGTAGATGAGGCACCCAGGCAGTGATTGTAACTTTGGTCTAAGTCTTAGGAGCCATTTTGGCCAGCCTTGTCATTTTTTAGGAGCCATCAAGTATTTTTTAGGGGCCATTTTATTTATTTATTTTTTTGACACAGCGCACTTAAGAAACTAGTCTTATTTTTTGCGCGCGATCAACATATCAGCAAAAAAACCAACGTGCAGGAGCGTGGACTTTAATATTGCACACTTTTGTAAGCGATTAATAGCGATTATGGCGTAAAAACTCGATAACGATGGCGCACTAACTTCCAAAATCCACTCCTAAACTCAATAAACACAGTTATTTGCGCGAGCGTAAGTGCCGAAGGACAATGGGAGATTCCTATCTTAATTTGACTCTTTCTATGTTGACAGGATGATTCACAGAGTAATTAGTCATCAGAGGATGATACATCCATGAATTCTAGTGACACGGCATGAAAACTTATTTCTTATGGAGCGAACCAATCTTGACCATTACGTCGCGCAACTCAATTTGGAAGTTTTTAGTGCCGCCATCATTCGAGTTTTACGCCTTAATCGACTAAATTATAGAAAAGTGTGCAATAGCATTGACGGGAGGACCATTTTCAGCGCTTAGCGCAATGACCGTCAATCAACTTGGCGCCATCAACTAATCTTAGGCGTGAATGGCGCAATGGCGCATATGAGTACAATCACTGCACCAGGGAGTTTGAACCACTGTTTCAGTAAGTGCCTACACAGATTCAGACTCACCATTACATGGTTTAAACTCTTTACTAATCAATTAGAGAAGTTCCTGAATACCATATAAGCAAGTAAAACTCAAAAAACAATGATTGAAAAATGGAGTACAGAATACAACTGCCACGAATTGAAGTGGACAAGAATATCAGGTTTTAAAAATGGCAAAGGGTATGCCCTCTAGAATTACCTCACTTCCAACAGTTGAGCCATATTTCATTTCCTTTTCTTCTTACTATGTTTTACTTTCTCACATGGAGTCTCTGCTAGGATAGCTAATAATAGAAACATTGTAATATTTTTTCAGCACCCAAAAGAGTGGTCAATATGAGTTTGCCAACAACATCACAAAAAGCGACCATTATTCGGGTTGTTCCGAAATCTAATCAAATTCCTCCACCATTTCCTCCACCCTCCTCTACAAATACAACAGAGAAGGAGGAAGTACCCAAAGAAAAGGCACCGCAGAAACAAAATCCACCGCAGAAACAAAATCTACCGCAGAAACAAAATGCACCACAGGGGCAAAAGCCCTATAGTAAACCTCGATCCGCAGCAACGTCTTCCAACGCAACATCACAGACACAGACAAAAACGCAGGCAAGGCTAGCTGCTTCTGGGGCCCGGCCAGAAGACCAAAGCTACTCGGCGGAGCCAAGGAATATCAATAGAAGGAAGCAAAGGCAAATAAACAAAGAAGAGAAAAAAAAACGGGAGAAAATATACGAGGAAAAGGTTTTGGAGGAGATGAGGAGGCAGTCTGGTATTATGAGGAAAACCATGAGGGAGAACGCCAAGTTCCACAATCAAAGCCTCCGATTAAAGGTCCGAAATATCAAAGTTGCTCGAAGGCGAATTCAATTGGAGCAAGAAAGAAGAAGAAGAGATGAGGCAAGTAGAGACTCTTTTAAGGGAGCAACTCGCTGTTCTCCAAAGAGTCAACGAAACAGCGGACTTAACAGCACAGTTCATAGTGAAGATGAATGAAGAACACCAAGAAAATAAAGTCAAAGGTCCTGAGGATTAGGCGAATTAATCATGCCTCATTTACGTGATAATTTCCAGTTATTTCTATTTTTGTTAAAAATTTACCAAAGAGATAAGTCTTATTTTTTCCCTGTTATGTTGCGTTCCCCCTGTTGTGTTAAATTATTCTTTTCATTCCTTTAATGATTGTTGTTTCATTTAGACACTTTATTTTTATGTAATGCCTTATTTATCACTTTACGCAGCAAAAGTTTGCAGCACACATATTACATTTATTGACCTTGCTCCTAATTCGTGTGAAAATTTCCTGCTTCTCATTACGTTCCTATTTTTTATATTTTGTACACATTTACTGACCATGTTACATGAATAGAAACATTGGGAAATGAATGTGAGAAATAAAACAGAAGAAGCAGAATATTTTAAAACTTTACAGTTTCATTATTGACCGCAAATATACAAGCAAAAAAGATTGAACAATAACCTAAAATGTGAGTCTCCGCTCTAACAGCAACACCAAGACCACTCTCGTGAAACTACCTTTAGGCAACTTTGACATTTTGCACCTTCGATCTAAGGCTTTCTTTGTAAAACTTTGCTCTTTCCCTCATGGTCTTGGGAATAGTAACTGTTTGCCTCTTCATCCACTCCAAAATCTTTTCCTCGTATGACTTCTCCTTCACTTTGCTTTGCAGCTTATTATCAACCACAATTTATTTGCAGTAGATAGTAAAAGTGTAAAGTTTCAACATCTTCCGCTGCTTCTGTTTATATTCCACCTACATTTTTCAATAATGCTTCCATTCATTTCACAAATTGGTAGCTGATAAAGTTGCTCCTATTCATTTTATTGACCATACTTATTATTTTTGTGATAATTTACTGTTTTTGTTTTGTTCCTACTTCTGTTAATTTTACCAAAGAGATAAGTATTATTTTTTCCCTATTATACTGACATTAATACTTTATTTTTTCCTTCCACTTATTTTCTTTCTTCAAATTGTGGCCCTGAGTAAGGAAGGGGATAAGAAGAGCTGAAATGTGTCACTCTCTCGTTGTCTTTATTTCTGTTCATTGTTTCTCCAGAACTTTCCACATTTGCAGTGTACCTCCTCATAAGAACCGCATGTTTTCAATCTCTTCATTTAATTATTGCTAGATATAGCTATTTATGACTTATTTCATAAAAAATGAGGCAATTGCAAGGGTCTAAAATTCGGGGGTTTTTTATGCAGAAAATGGAAGTAGTTGATGAGCTAAGAACAAACGTTCCTTCAGTTTTTTCCTACATGTCCCAGTTTTGGAGGTACACTCGTGTAAAAATGGTAAAAACTTGCAAGTATTGAGATGTTCCGACTCAAAATTCCTTTTTGAAACAATTTATTTTTGGCAAAAATTGCATATTTAGAACTATGCAACCTAGTGAGAAACCCAAGGCATCCTTCTTCCCACCTCAACGAGTCATTTCATTGTATTACTAAAAACTTCTCAAATTTAGACCCTTCCAACTGCGCCATTGGATACCCAATGTAATCATTCATTTATTTACTTATTTATTTAGTTATATATTAAACGGGACAAGCCCTTTATTCATAAATTGATGCACTTACAAGTGTTGCGACGCTACATTCTGCGTTGCCTTCTGTTTTGCCTTCGCCGGTTTCTATTTCGCCTCTGCAATAAGACATATCGCCTCCACGTTAAAATGACACCACTATGCGCCTGCACATACTCATCTCGGCCATTCAAAACGTCCGCAGCAGGATCATCTCCCTCAGCATGATTTGGTGGATCTTCGCCCACAATTAACCCGGCAGCAGCTGGATCATGAGCAACAATTCCATCCTCTGATAGTAAGCATAAATTGTGAAGGATACATGCAGCCAGAGTGAAGCGGCAAACCTGAGGACAAAGAAAGTAATGTGAGCTACCTATGAGTAGATATGATGTGCAGATATGACTGCCCCCAGCATACTGCAGTTAGTAGATAAACAACCAAACTCAAAAGGTGAGGGAACAAGTTGTGGAATGCCAACGAAATTAATACTAACCATACCGATAGTCAGAGTTGGGCAAATAGGGGTGTCATCTACTATACGATTCCCAAGTGATCGTCATCGTTGTTTTTTTAGAGGGTGATTTTACAGAAATCGAGGCTGATTTTTTCAAAGCCACTCATCATTTTAGCTGCCGAGGAATTACATCTAATCAGAATGACCCTAAAGTTTATCTGGGGAGACTAATTTAATTACCATCTAAAGGTTTGACGATTATCGATTACCCAGTAATCGGGTAATCGATTACACTCCTATTTGCCCAACTCTGCCGATAAGACATTCATGAAGAGATGAAGAGCTGCTTTTGACGAAAGAAATCCTTGGAAATGGTACAACATCACTTTTCGTTCACATGGATTATAACATTTCGTTCGGTGGATAGAAGTAATCGGCAGAAATATGCAGACAATTAAAAGTGAAGCAGAAGTAGAGAGTGCTACAAATAGGTAACGCCAGTGGCAGTTTCGATATACGTCCGTACAAGTTGCTGTTCAATTTCAATTTTCTAAACAAACAAAGAAATGCATGCTTCTTTACTTGCCTTACACTGTCAGTTTTCCACGTTTGAATGTAATTAGGAACCCACACCTCGTAGCCTGCCCCTCTCAAAGACGCTACTTTTTTTTATGCGAACAATAGCTACTTCCTTTGAATCCTTCAGAATATCTCCTCATAAGTTCAAGAAATGCTATAAAGTACCTTTCCAGGAGTGTACACAAATTCACCGCCTGTTGCGTGGAGGCAACGCCATCTGCCTTTCAGCAGTCCAATGCAACGTTCGATGACAGTACGAGTCTCAGTAATCATAGCATTGAAGCGTATTTGCAGAATTGTGGCAGGAGCCCGGTACACAGTCAACAGGTAAGGCTGCAGTCGGTAGCCTCGATCACCTAAACAAATGAAAAATCACATGAAATGACAAAAGTTTTGATAATAAAGTGACACTCCTTATTATTACACAAGAACATCAAATTGATTAGAAAACGAAGGAATCTGAAGCTATAACGGGCAGACATTTAGACAAAAGCAACTTCTTTCCGATTTCTTTTGTGGTAACATGTAATTCAATTTCTTTTCACTATCCTCATCTCCATTTCCAATTATTCCCTCAGTTCTCTCACATTTCTTTTAATTGTACAATAACTATTCAATAAATCTTGTTCACTATCTTCAGGTATTTCATGTAAAGCTACTAATTTTGCTTATTCGGCTGCTGTTTCGATGAGCTAATATTTGATTTAGATTCTTCCCTTCTGTAATTAAAAATTCAATAAAATGTGATTAATAATTAATTACAGACAAAAGTTGTTATTTTTACTTTAGTTCAAAGGAAGGGGTAATCAAGACAAATAGTAAAAAGAAGATGATTCCTTACCAATCAATTTATATGTTCCAAAATAATTTTCATCAAACCGCTGTTTAAGAACAGACATATCAAAGACTGCTTGATCATGAACGCTTCCTGGCCACTGCGCATTCACGTACCATATACGCATGTTTATGTCACAGATCAGGGTGACGTTTATAGAGTGGTTCCCCTTTCGGTCCACGAAGGCTGCCTCATCTTCATGTGGTGATTGAACCCTTATGAGGGTTCCATCAATACACCCAATAATATCAGGCAGCCTATTATGCCGACGAAAGCCATCTGCCAGTTGGATCAACTCTTCTTCATTTGGAAGGTGAACGAATTCGGGTTGAAGAGAGTTGATCGCCTCCACAACCTTTAAAGCAACAAAAACGAGGGTAAATTAGTTGAATGACAGTCAATTATTAGGAGACTTCTATACGTAAATATTGAGACATGAAAGAAAAAGCAAATTTCAGGCGGAAATTACAGTAAGTACAATGTAGGTATTGATTTCCTGAGATTGATAGGTACACAGACAGGAAAAGAGAAGCATGATTCCAAGAGTAAGCGCATCAATAGGGCTTCTTGAATTGTTTTATTGAAGAAGTGAAGCAGAAAGGTTGGAACTGAAGTGCGGCCCTTCACAAAAGCATTGAAAGTCTTCTGCTGTTGATATCATATAATACAGGAGAACAAGCCCAATTCAAGAATGATACCTAATTAGATGTTCTCCTGAAACACATAGCACCAGATAATTGAACAAGCAGAGCCATAAGTCCTGCGTCGACTATTCGACGTAACCCACATTACATGTGCAGTTAACGCTCTCTTATCTTTCTTTTCTTTTGTTCTCTCAAGACCGAGAAAGGTTCGGGCTATGTGTAGTGCGTATTGCGTCAAATCGTCGACGCATGACTAATGGCTCTGCTTCTTCATCTATCATAAAAACGTAAGCTTCATTCCACAACGATGCGATGCGCACTATTGATGGTATGAAGCTGATGTTTTGAGAATAGTTGTACAACCGTACTGTCCATTATTGTATCCTAATAATGCATGACAACTACAGCTTCTGTAACACTTAATGGCAGCAAGAAGCAATAATAACATTGTATTACGGCCTAACTCCGTCAGTCAGTTGCTGTATTGCACATCGACGCTGAAGTCATAGTCACAGCTAGGCTTTTTTTTCGGGAGTGGCTCCGCTCTTTTTCTCCTTCTTTCCCCCTAATTGTCCTTCCTTTTCCTTTCACCCCCTTTTTTCTGACATTTGGTACTGTTGTCCCCCCCCCCTTCGACCGTACCTGAAGTAGTTTCCATGGCTAGTTCCATTATCATCCACACGCAGCTAAAAACAGAAATAGCTAACTTCAAAGCAAGATAACAATACGACTATAGAATGCAGAAGTAATGTGAAACCTTCCAAATCCCCCCCCCTCAGGTTGGTTATTTCCTGAGCAGTTTAAAACCTTCATTTCCAATACCATTAATTCCTCACTCTCCCAATTCATAATACTGCTTCTTGAAGACGGCACGAAGGCAGCCTTGATGGAAATCTGTTATGGACATTTGACACAGGGTCTGGTTTGTTAGGCCCCTTTCTTTCAACCTTCAATGAAAACGTGTGATGACTCCTTAGGAAATTGGTTTGAAATGAAGGTGAAAATGTCCTGGAGAGGAGATGCTATCTAGATACAGAAATGAATATAACTATTCCTTTGAGCAGGATTCATGCGACAAAGAAGGTCAACGCATGACAAAAAGAGGACTGTATTGTCGCCTAGACAGTTGTTCATCTTCATCTTCAGCACCCACACAGCCTCTCTGGAAACACTAGTTCTTTCACTTAACAACAGTCTCCGGTGAATTAATTACAATATCTGATTTAAGGTAAACATCCCAATAGCCAGCACTCCTAAAAGCAGTAGTACCCGGCACCAATTTTTCGCATTGTGAAAAATATTAGTTTAGTGGCAAATTTGGTGTTTTCCGTATTTTTTTTAATGTTTCACACTTCAGGTCTCAGAAAAAATCACAAAAAGCACCAGTATTTGCACCGAACTAAAACTTTTCACAATGTAAAAAATGGGTGCCATATACTGGTGCAAATTTTAGAGGTGCCGGCTACTCGGGTGTTCACCTTAAAGGTAATAAAGATGAGTTGAGGGAACCCTCCATGCGACCTTCACTTTAGAATAGAACTTATTACATGGCATCGCCCCTCTATAGTTACACCTTGTTGATGCGCCATAGTTTCAAAACTTCTCTATAACTTTGTGACTGGTACCAATAAAAATCATTAAAGAAAAAGCAGTCTTTTGTGGTGTATGGTGAGTTAGGTGCAGGTCAAGTTCAAAAGAAATGAACAAGTGAATAATGCAGTGGAGTCCATGTATGTGCGTGGCAAAATTAAACACTAAATAAATAGATTGAAGGCTTAAACAAGAAATGAGGCTGAAGTGTACCTGCCCAATGAACTTTGACATCATTCCCTGAGAAAAACCCCAGCTTTGACACACTGCCCATTGGAAAAGGCCAGTGGCTAGGAACTCCAGAACGGCAAGAAGTTTTGTGTCCGCAGAAATCGTCAGCTCCGAGTTACTTTCACTTGCAATGAGAGGGCCCACCCTCTCTAACAGGTAGTTATACTGATACCTAAAAGCAGAAAGTGGCAATTGATAGATTTAAGGAGAGCAGTAATAAATCTGTGCAATTAATGAATAATAAATGAAGTTTAAATTATTTTGCCGTTATTTTATGTTTGTATAAGTTGAATGCATATAAATAAATAAATTAATAAATAACAATACGATCAACTTCAATGGTGAGTTCAAGGCCTTTTCCCATGAGGAGTGTGTCGAAGGTGGTGTTTTTCACAAGGAATGATGTCAAAGTTCATCAAAGAGGTATCTTTAGCCTCATTTTTTATGACACTTGTCACATGAATAGCAGTACAGTCACTGACAAGCAATGGAGACGATGATTATGAGAGAAAGACGAAAGTGATGCTTGTTTGTCCTGCAGGTGAAGCAGAGTTAGAGTTGAATAGAAGTCATTTCTGAGGTGATTGCTTCTGACAGCTCTTCCTTTACTAACAGATATATCTTTGCGTATTGTGCGTTGATCTTTGCGAATGCTGCTACCCACATGAAAACATCAGCGCAGCCCCACAACTTGCTTAGAATGTGAACACTGATTATTCAAGTTATTGCTTTCAATTAAATAAAAATCACAACGCGAGTGTAATGACAAAAAACAACTCGTCTAATTCATTGTCCTTGAAAGTACATTTCTTACATACTGAACCAGTTGCACCTCCATGAGCCTCGCTGATGTATACCTACAAATAGGTAGTAGCGTTCACGTCGGATAGGATGCAAATACTTTGCGCATGTCCACAAAGAACTGTGAGCAGCAATCTTTTCAGAGAGACCTCAAGAAGACTTCATGGGGTGTTTTTCTGGGTGAAAATGAATCACTTTCATCCGTGGGATCTTCATGAGCTTAGCAGCAAAAAATACCCACTTTCTTTTCCACCGATTTCTTACTTCAAACACCAACATATAGTCATGCTAGGGCAATGGAAAGGTAGAGCTTGTTTCAGAAGTGTTGGTTAGTGACAGCTCTTTGTTTACATGGACAGTAGGTCAGTTTAGCGCCCATCGCGCAGGCACGGCGCTGGCGAGGAAAGCCCTCCCGAACATCTTTGCGCAGAAACAAAGAGCTATCAGCAGCCAACACTTCTGAAATAAGCTCTATCTTCTTACAATGATCAGCTGGATAAAGTCACTATTACTTCATCTCACGTCTGAAAGCTCCCACCCCAAATGCCCAAAACCGTTCATCTTTTAACTCTTGAAAACAAGGCGCAAAGGTTACTTGTGGTTACTTTCATATGGTCCAAAGTAGGTCATCTTGACAGGTGGACCGCCTACGATGATTGCCTTCTTTCGGTCTCTCCTTTTTGCAATGGAATGCTGCAACCGCAGTGGCAAAATAAAGGTTTCAATCGTGCTTCTTTTAGAAACATTAGCCTAAGGATTACAGAACGAGATATTGTATGGTATAATGAAAGGAATAGTGAGAGAAGATACTTACCGAGTAAGCCGAGTATTCAACTTTAATTCGGCGTCAGTCAGCTCAGCAGAGGAAATCCTCCTACGGACTCGGTACTGACGGCGACGCCGACGGATGATGGGTATCAAGAATGCCATTAATATTAATAAATTACAGCAAAGAAATAAAAGAAATTGGAATTTTTCATGAGTAATTTTTTTGAGGTTACTATCATCAAACAAAGGTACTCGTAAACAAACGATCATAATATAATCACTACACAAACACACCACTTATTATTATTGATGTTCACCGATGAGCATTTAAGTCTAGTCGAGACTAGACTTAAATAACGTGAGCTCATCAAAACTTGCGCCGAACTTGCGCCCCGACGTAACTTCATTGTTCCTTCCGATGCTTCCGTTAACCGAAACAGGCAAAAAGTGAGGTTAGCTACGCCGTCCACCGCCATTTTTAAGTCGGGCCAAATCGGGCGCAAATCCCATCCGTGCCAAACAAAATGAGGCCCCAGGGACCAAATAGTGTTACGGCTTGACGGTCTCCGAACGGACGTTGGATGGTGAGCACGTAAGTATGATGCGTGTAGTTTATACCCCCCGTAAGTGCTCACCGATCATCTGCGTGCGGGAACCGTGAGGACGCAACACTATTTGGTCCCAGGGACAAATAGTGTTGCGTCCTCATGGTCCCGCAGCAGATGATCGGTGAGCACTGCGGGGGTATAAACTACACGCAATCATACTTACGTGCGCACCATCCAACGTCTTTCGGAGGACCGTCAAGCCGTAACACTATTTGGTCCCAAAACCAAAGACTTCTTTGGACAATACCGCTCTACTCATGCCATGCTGCTTCTTTTTGAGAAAGTGGGGTTAGGTTCGTCTTGGTACATGTAAGCTTATGGAAAGCTTATGGCTTATCGAGGTTTTGGTTCGTTTTTTTGCGTTTTTTGAAGTTCAACCAAATTGGTAAAGTACGTCAGTAATAAGTTTATGGCTTAGATACTTCCCCAAACCCGGTCAAAATTAAAAATACCATTTTTTTTTATTTCACTTTAAGTAGATTTTGAGTGGCCTAAAAATCCCAAAAATGACGATAACTAACAAGGGGAAGGCAAAGGTGGGCCCGCTCCAAATGGAACGGGGTTTGCGCAAAAAGATAGTCTTTGGGGTCCTAATGAAGGGGCTTACAGCACTTTTTTGTGAATGGGCCCCTGAATTTGCAAAATTTTGATTTTAAAATGAGGCCCTGGGACGGCGGATCGTATGTAGCCGAGAATCATAACTATCTCTATAAGTAGAGTCGAGGTGTAGCGGCAGTGTCATGGACTTCGGATTGCTACGTCCCGAGTTCGATCCCTGCTGCCGGCGCATATTTTTAATGATATTTATGCTCATTTTCATTTACCGTGTTTTTTGTTTCTTTTTATTTTTTATTTCTCGCTTCTTAAACTCTAATCTATTTGAATTGGGCTGCGTAAATTTTGTCTCATTTATTTCGATACTTTCATATTGAAACCTCCACCTTCAGTATCAATACTAGGTATTCGATACTTTGACGTAAATCATCGATACTGGGTATTCGATACTTTCACCTAAAGTGTCGATACTGGGTATTCAATACTTTGACCTAAAGTATCGATACTGGGTATTCGATACTTTGACCTAAAGTAGCGATACTGGGTACTCGATACTGGACAGTATCAGTGTGAAACGGATTCTGATACCATCTCTTGTTGGTTCCTGCAGCACATGTGTTGGCACAAGTGATACCACCTTGGATCTACATACATTTTCAGTTTGGCTCAAATAATTCACCTGCCCTGATTTTTATGAATGTCACATTTCACACACCCAAGTAGCGGTACCAAAGTATCGACTGATATCGATACCAAGGCCTTTCATCAAGAGTCCTACTGTGGAGATTTCTCATCCCCCCCCCCCCCAAATGAACGAGGAGATATTTTTTTTGGAAGCATTGAAGGATAAGTTATTGAGACTTGAGATGAAAATCATACAAAGTTAATGAAAAGAGAACTTTTTTATTACTTACAAAAGTCAAAGTTGCAAAGAGAAAAAAAATACTGCCTGGAAACAGGTCCAATTCTTTTTATTTGGCACTCAAAATGTCAGATAACAAGTAAATAAGGACAGAGAAAGGGTGGGATAAAATCACAAAATTGATTCAAAGGCGGAAAAAGTATCAATAAGTAAACAGTGACAGAAAATTAAATGCAGGAGTCGCGGTAAGAAATCCAGAGCTCCACCACTCTTTTCACGCACAATCAGTGTCAAGAAGAATCTTATATAGTCAGCCACGAAAAGAAAATAAGTCAACATTATTATTCTGATGCTCACAGAAGAAAAACAGGGGCGCTCCTGAGTAACAATATCAACCTCCCTTCCTTATGAGAAAAGAAAGCAGTGCAGTGTAAGTGGCCACTAATTATGAAATAGACAGGTCATTTTTTGGTGGGAAATCCTTGTTTAGGCAAATAAGCCCTCTTCTATACTTGTCACTGACTATACAACTTCAGCACTTCAAAAAAGTGTGCGGACATACAAATATGTTGTACCAAACAACAGAAGTTGACGAAGGAACGTTTACCTTCCGAGCTCTCCACTTACTATCACTGTCATCAAAATTAGAGATACATGAAATCAATTACACTAACTTATTATCTATTTTGTACTTTAGTTACACTAGTCAGACACAATTATCACAGCTAAACTTGCAATTTGATGCTTCTTATTCTACTAATAATACCTATATTTATTTTTGCCCAGACAATGTCCTTCCCTTTTTCAAGGGAGGTATGTTAAATTTCTTGTCACATGTTATGATGGAGTCAACCTGTCATCTTTGCCTCTATCACGATAATTTGACTTCCAAAGGACCACATAAGTTCCAATGAAAGGAGACTTTTGATTGAAAATGGAAGTTTAACGTCAAATTAGATGCTTTCTTGTCAAGTTGACACTGATTGTTTGCGATCCAAAGGACCCAGCATTTGAACTTTGCCAACGATGACAGGTGGACTGCACCTTCACAGGTGAAAGGATATGATTGGGGCCTCCTTAGATTTGGTCCCTACAGTCCCAGTGGCGGTCCATGAAGAGGGGCTTCTGGGGGCTCAATCCCCCCCCCACAGTTTTTTGGAAAAGGGCTTAAAAAGGGGAAACAAACTTCGAAACACTTGAAGCTCTCCCCCATTAATCAGGGCTCAAGAAAAAGGACAAGAAAGAAAGAAAGGTCATCACATTTTATCAATAGATAGATAGTGTTTTCTATTAAAGTCCCTTCCACTATTAACCAATCAGAAGTGGTGTTCTAGAGTTGGGCTACACTTAAGGTAAACCATGAGGACTGTTTTCACCATACTGGTGTTGGTCCCCTGATGAATTGGGAAACAAGTAAGAGAAAGGCGTACACAAACAAAAAAAATGTTGAATGCGCTTCATACAACAAATTTCAGCAAAGATAGTATAGAGACGTTTGATTGTACACTTTGATGATTTCATAAGGAGCCCAAAATGTATACTTTAAGATAACACGCATGTACAAGAAACGCTTCCATTTTCCAAAATTATACAATATATTAATGTTCTTCACTTTCATTGGGGGTACGAAAAGAAGTCAGACATGGCGATTGTCAGCTCACAAGCTATTTTAAAAAAATACACAATAAAAAACACATGAATTATTGGATTAAACAATACATATCTCAGCACTATTGTAAAAGTACAGACATTATAATTACTATAAATTATTAAATTAGGGGAGAAAAATAAAAGTAAGTCTATTTGTGTAACCCATGAAACGTTAACAAATAGAGTATAAATGAAAATAATTATTCAGAACCTAACTTGCTTTCTCATTGCTTGCAGATACGAAAGAAATGGAAGGATTTAACCCCAAAAGGCAGTACAAACACAGAGGCAAATAAATAAAGCTCGAAAAGTAACAGGAGGCCCGCCTCCATCACAGCAACTGACGGAGCTTCAACAGGAATTATTGTCTAAAGTGCCAAAATCAAAGTTTCATGGGGTTGGAGCAGGTGGTTTTGAAAGTAAGTATTTAATCTTGAATCAACTTCGGTGGTAAAGGAACTCTCAATGATGATCAACATTTATTTTAAACACAATTCTTCGACCATTAATTAGAACTTCAAGAGACAACTTTTTGACCTTCATGTTCACCTTTAATACCTTCCCCTTCTACAAAATGAATAAAAGAGGAAAGTCACTTCACGAGAGAGGAAATGTAGAGAGCAAAAACTTGAAGGTAAAAAGGCAATTTTCTTTATATCCTCTCATAAATTAGTTATTGATAAATGTAGTAATATTTTGCAATACGTCCTTGAAAAATCAGTTGTGCATAGAATAAAAGGAATGTTATCAAAGTATGGAACCTGTATGATAATGAATTATTGAAGCACTACACATTTCCAGCTTCTTGGTACCCATCTCCAGTAGCTTACATTGGAACCTTTCACAACAGCTTCACATAAATACTTAAGCTTTATTCTTCCGTTAAATGTGCTACAGCAAGCTACTGCTTTTTGGTTACAACGCCTCGTGGATTATAATAAAGTTTATTAAGTTTTCATATATTTTTTTAATTTGTGCTTTTATTACTTTTCGTTTCAAGTATTTATCTCAACGTGCTGCTAAGTAACTACTGAGGATGGGCACCGAGAAGCATGAAACAAATAATGATGAAATAATTCATTATCATACAAGTTGCAGATGGATAGCAGTCTTTCATCTCTACCAGTAATGTCACAATTATAAAATGAGAATAAGGCTACAGAAAACAGGGACATGCAAGCGAGAGACAATTTGGACCATCACAGGCCCATTGTTGGTCGCGAAATTCAGTCCCGAACGTATCGCATGTGAATGTTGTTATATTTTTGAGCTGTGTTTCACATTCCTCTTACTCTCATTCTCATAGTTCTCGTGTATCTTATGGTGGTGCCAAGACTTAACAAACACTGAGAAAAATGTTCAATGTGCCTTTGAGTGAAAGTAAATTGGTCCTCTCACCGCTCAGATTCCCTCTTCTCCCTGAATCAATAGACTGTCAATCAGAAGAAATGAAACACTTAGTATGATGTACATAGATAATCGTGCACCTTCAGTAGTGAGAAGAAAAAACTCAAGTGGAAATTTTCCTCACTTTGTAGGGCATATGAATAGCGAGGATTGACAGCAATACCAATTTCCAGCTTCAGAATCCCATAATTTCCAGAGAGTACGAGAGAGAGGAGAATGTTGCGAGGGTGACAATGTAAATGACTGTTGTCGAGAAAGTCTTTTCACAAACTTCCTTCCATGAGAGGCTGGAAGCCTTTCCAAATTCACAGCAAAACCCTACAGAATGAAACAAAGAAACGATATTATTAATGATTACGGTGAAAGGTTTTCCTTTTTCTCCATTCAAACGATATCTTGTCAATCAATGATTAGGGCTTCCTAGCCAGAAGATGCATACATAATAACAATAAAATGAAAGCAGTGGCCACAGTCAGTGGCGCGTACGGGGGGGGGGGGGGCTAAGGGGGCTAAGGGGGCTACAGCCTCCCAGACCTCAGATTTCCAGGGGTGGAGGGGAAGGGCTAATAATTTTCAGTCAAACGCTCATCAGTGCAAGCCCCTCCCAAAAAAAATCCTGCGTACGCCACTGGTCACAGTACTTTAGTGCAGGAGCCAGATGTTATTTGGTCCCAGCAGTCCTAACTGTGTCTCATCAATGCATTGCGACTGCCCTGCAAACCAATTGGAAGCAAGGATTCATGTTCGTCAGTGGAGCGTCCATGCAAAACAATTTGTGAGAGGTGAGGCCCATTTTGTTGAGCATGGATAGTATTCCAAGTAACAGGAATCTTGTGGATCCACGCTTCTGATTGGTTGGGGCAGCTGTACTGTTTTGAGGGATGGGTGATAAACAGGAGGGTTGTAGCAAAATTGGACTTTAGATGCCCCAATCATTCCTTTTGAATGCTTGTATTTTAAAGGAAACGGACATAAATGCTCGATAAAAGGCACAAATTTTAGAAAAGAGAGGCATTACGTAAAGTACCAAAGCATTGGAATTTTTGAGATGCATTTGCACATTTGAAGAACTACAAGTTTCATACTCTCATACATATGATGCTTTGAAAACAGTTGACAGTTGTTGAAATATACGATAACAATCCATTAATTGAAAATTGCTTCTCTTCTCAGTTGGTGGGGACCACACATATGTGTCTTCAGTGTGGGATAATGCCTCAAGAACAGCATACCAGCTTGAAGATGAGAATGACCATTCCGACGATGTGGATGAGCCTGAGCCAGTGCCACAAGGTAAAATGTACATTTTATGACGTAATTAATCAAATGACAGTTCCCATCAAGAAACCACTTACTTCTTATAATTGAAACATACAATATTCAATGAAAGAAGCTCTGAATCTTGTGTCACCAGTGATTCAAAGTTGCCAAACAATTGTTGCAGCTACCTTTCCTGAGAATTTTCAATCAAAGCTGGTATTCTAAGATAGTTAGGTGGTCGATTTATGGTGCGGTAAAAAATTATGATGAGACTTATTATTATTGAAACATTACAATTGCCGCATTTTGCTTGGTCAACAAAAGCCACTTGGTCATCGCGATGGTCATCGCACGTGTTTTGCTTCTCAAATGTTTATCAGAAGTGAAAGGGAGCCACATTTAAACATGAATTTCATTTTTCAATGAGGCAACGTTATCCCCTTGCGCCATGATCATCATTGTGGACGAACTGTGGATCTTGACAACAGTTTTGCCATCACCGATGACGGATTGTTTGTCGTGCGCCAAGCTGTAATCATCGTAAAGCTTCTCAATTTTAGCGCCTCAGTATCAAACAGGGGAAAATTATCAGGCCATCATGCAACAATAACAGCAATGGCCGACAACCAAGCAAAATACAGCTATTGTGACAAAACTTTTCATTTTAACAGTATAATGGCCTTTCAGCATTGATATGAAAAACTCTTGAATACATGGAGCTTGGAAACATGCGTTTTTGGCAACGTAACAATATCTTGCTCTTTTGCCACAGTGATGAAAAAAAAAGAGTGTTCATCAATAAAGAGACTTAGATGGAAACGTTCGGTAAATAATTTGTGGGATGCTACTTTTGCGCCAAAAAATCAAAAACATATTGACATTTGACAGTAGATGAGGCACCCAGGCAGTGATTGTAACTTTGGTCTAAGTCTTAGGAGCCATTTTGGCCAGCCTTGTCATTTTTTAGGAGCCATCAAGTATTTTTTAGGGGCCATTTTATTTATTTATTTTTTTGACACAGCGCACTTAAGAAACTAGTCTTATTTTTTGCGCGCGATCAACATATCAGCAAAAAAACCAACGTGCAGGAGCGTGGACTTTAATATTGCACACTTTTGTAAGCGATTAATAGCGATTATGGCGTAAAAACTCGATAACGATGGCGCACTAACTTCCAAAATCCACTCCTAAACTCAATAAACACAGTTATTTGCGCGAGCGTAAGTGCCGAAGGACAATGGGAGATTCCTATCTTAATTTGACTCTTTCTATGTTGACAGGATGATTCACAGAGTAATTAGTCATCAGAGGATGATACATCCATGAATTCTAGTGACACGGCATGAAAACTTATTTCTTATGGAGCGAACCAATCTTGACCATTACGTCGCGCAACTCAATTTGGAAGTTTTTAGTGCCGCCATCATTCGAGTTTTACGCCTTAATCGACTAAATTATAGAAAAGTGTGCAATAGCATTGACGGGAGGACCATTTTCAGCGCTTAGCGCAATGACCGTCAATCAACTTGGCGCCATCAACTAATCTTAGGCGTGAATGGCGCAATGGCGCATATGAGTACAATCACTGCACCAGGGAGTTTGAACCACTGTTTCAGTAAGTGCCTACACAGATTCAGACTCACCATTACATGGTTTAAACTCTTTACTAATCAATTAGAGAAGTTCCTGAATACCATATAAGCAAGTAAAACTCAAAAAACAATGATTGAAAAATGGAGTACAGAATACAACTGCCACGAATTGAAGTGGACAAGAATATCAGGTTTTAAAAATGGCAAAGGGTATGCCCTCTAGAATTACCTCACTTCCAACAGTTGAGCCATATTTCATTTCCTTTTCTTCTTACTATGTTTTACTTTCTCACATGGAGTCTCTGCTAGGATAGCTAATAATAGAAACATTGTAATATTTTTTCAGCACCCAAAAGAGTGGTCAATATGAGTTTGCCAACAACATCACAAAAAGCGACCATTATTCGGGTTGTTCCGAAATCTAATCAAATTCCTCCACCATTTCCTCCACCCTCCTCTACAAATACAACAGAGAAGGAGGAAGTACCCAAAGAAAAGGCACCGCAGAAACAAAATCCACCGCAGAAACAAAATCTACCGCAGAAACAAAATGCACCACAGGGGCAAAAGCCCTATAGTAAACCTCGATCCGCAGCAACGTCTTCCAACGCAACATCACAGACACAGACAAAAACGCAGGCAAGGCTAGCTGCTTCTGGGGCCCGGCCAGAAGACCAAAGCTACTCGGCGGAGCCAAGGAATATCAATAGAAGGAAGCAAAGGCAAATAAACAAAGAAGAGAAAAAAAAACGGGAGAAAATATACGAGGAAAAGGTTTTGGAGGAGATGAGGAGGCAGTCTGGTATTATGAGGAAAACCATGAGGGAGAACGCCAAGTTCCACAATCAAAGCCTCCGATTAAAGGTCCGAAATATCAAAGTTGCTCGAAGGCGAATTCAATTGGAGCAAGAAAGAAGAAGAAGAGATGAGGCAAGTAGAGACTCTTTTAAGGGAGCAACTCGCTGTTCTCCAAAGAGTCAACGAAACAGCGGACTTAACAGCACAGTTCATAGTGAAGATGAATGAAGAACACCAAGAAAATAAAGTCAAAGGTCCTGAGGATTAGGCGAATTAATCATGCCTCATTTACGTGATAATTTCCAGTTATTTCTATTTTTGTTAAAAATTTACCAAAGAGATAAGTCTTATTTTTTCCCTGTTATGTTGCGTTCCCCCTGTTGTGTTAAATTATTCTTTTCATTCCTTTAATGATTGTTGTTTCATTTAGACACTTTATTTTTATGTAATGCCTTATTTATCACTTTACGCAGCAAAAGTTTGCAGCACACATATTACATTTATTGACCTTGCTCCTAATTCGTGTGAAAATTTCCTGCTTCTCATTACGTTCCTATTTTTTATATTTTGTACACATTTACTGACCATGTTACATGAATAGAAACATTGGGAAATGAATGTGAGAAATAAAACAGAAGAAGCAGAATATTTTAAAACTTTACAGTTTCATTATTGACCGCAAATATACAAGCAAAAAAGATTGAACAATAACCTAAAATGTGAGTCTCCGCTCTAACAGCAACACCAAGACCACTCTCGTGAAACTACCTTTAGGCAACTTTGACATTTTGCACCTTCGATCTAAGGCTTTCTTTGTAAAACTTTGCTCTTTCCCTCATGGTCTTGGGAATAGTAACTGTTTGCCTCTTCATCCACTCCAAAATCTTTTCCTCGTATGACTTCTCCTTCACTTTGCTTTGCAGCTTATTATCAACCACAATTTATTTGCAGTAGATAGTAAAAGTGTAAAGTTTCAACATCTTCCGCTGCTTCTGTTTATATTCCACCTACATTTTTCAATAATGCTTCCATTCATTTCACAAATTGGTAGCTGATAAAGTTGCTCCTATTCATTTTATTGACCATACTTATTATTTTTGTGATAATTTACTGTTTTTGTTTTGTTCCTACTTCTGTTAATTTTACCAAAGAGATAAGTATTATTTTTTCCCTATTATACTGACATTAATACTTTATTTTTTCCTTCCACTTATTTTCTTTCTTCAAATTGTGGCCCTGAGTAAGGAAGGGGATAAGAAGAGCTGAAATGTGTCACTCTCTCGTTGTCTTTATTTCTGTTCATTGTTTCTCCAGAACTTTCCACATTTGCAGTGTACCTCCTCATAAGAACCGCATGTTTTCAATCTCTTCATTTAATTATTGCTAGATATAGCTATTTATGACTTATTTCATAAAAAATGAGGCAATTGCAAGGGTCTAAAATTCGGGGGTTTTTTATGCAGAAAATGGAAGTAGTTGATGAGCTAAGAACAAACGTTCCTTCAGTTTTTTCCTACATGTCCCAGTTTTGGAGGTACACTCGTGTAAAAATGGTAAAAACTTGCAAGTATTGAGATGTTCCGACTCAAAATTCCTTTTTGAAACAATTTATTTTTGGCAAAAATTGCATATTTAGAACTATGCAACCTAGTGAGAAACCCAAGGCATCCTTCTTCCCACCTCAACGAGTCATTTCATTGTATTACTAAAAACTTCTCAAATTTAGACCCTTCCAACTGCGCCATTGGATACCCAATGTAATCATTCATTTATTTACTTATTTATTTAGTTATATATTAAACGGGACAAGCCCTTTATTCATAAATTGATGCACTTACAAGTGTTGCGACGCTACATTCTGCGTTGCCTTCTGTTTTGCCTTCGCCGGTTTCTATTTCGCCTCTGCAATAAGACATATCGCCTCCACGTTAAAATGACACCACTATGCGCCTGCACATACTCATCTCGGCCATTCAAAACGTCCGCAGCAGGATCATCTCCCTCAGCATGATTTGGTGGATCTTCGCCCACAATTAACCCGGCAGCAGCTGGATCATGAGCAACAATTCCATCCTCTGATAGTAAGCATAAATTGTGAAGGATACATGCAGCCAGAGTGAAGCGGCAAACCTGAGGACAAAGAAAGTAATGTGAGCTACCTATGAGTAGATATGATGTGCAGATATGACTGCCCCCAGCATACTGCAGTTAGTAGATAAACAACCAAACTCAAAAGGTGAGGGAACAAGTTGTGGAATGCCAACGAAATTAATACTAACCATACCGATAGTCAGAGTTGGGCAAATAGGGGTGTCATCTACTATACGATTCCCAAGTGATCGTCATCGTTGTTTTTTTAGAGGGTGATTTTACAGAAATCGAGGCTGATTTTTTCAAAGCCACTCATCATTTTAGCTGCCGAGGAATTACATCTAATCAGAATGACCCTAAAGTTTATCTGGGGAGACTAATTTAATTACCATCTAAAGGTTTGACGATTATCGATTACCCAGTAATCGGGTAATCGATTACACTCCTATTTGCCCAACTCTGCCGATAAGACATTCATGAAGAGATGAAGAGCTGCTTTTGATGAAAGAAATCCTTGGAAATGGTACAACATCACTTTTCGTTCACATGGATTATAACATTTCGTTCGGTGGATAGAAGTAATCGGCAGAAATATGCAGACAATTAAAAGTGAAGCAGAAGTAGAGAGTGCTACAAATAGGTAACGCCAGTGGCAGTTTCGATATACGTCCGTACAAGTTGCTGTTCAATTTCAATTTTCTAAACAAACAAAGAAATGCATGCTTCTTTACTTGCCTTACACTGTCAGTTTTCCACGTTTGAATGTAATTAGGAACCCACACCTCGTAGCCTGCCCCTCTCAAAGACGCTACTTTTTTTTATGCGAACAATAGCTACTTCCTTTGAATCCTTCAGAATATCTCCTCATAAGTTCAAGAAATGCTATAAAGTACCTTTCCAGGAGTGTACACAAATTCACCGCCTGTTGCGTGGAGGCAACGCCATCTGCCTTTCAGCAGTCCAATGCAACGTTCGATGACAGTACGAGTCTCAGTAATCATAGCATTGAAGCGTATTTGCAGAATTGTGGCAGGAGCCCGGTACACAGTCAACAGGTAAGGCTGCAGTCGGTAGCCTCGATCACCTAAACAAATGAAAAATCACATGAAATGACAAAAGTTTTGATAATAAAGTGACACTCCTTATTATTACACAAGAACATCAAATTGATTAGAAAACGAAGGAATCTGAAGCTATAACGGGCAGACATTTAGACAAAAGCAACTTCTTTCCGATTTCTTTTGTGGTAACATGTAATTCAATTTCTTTTCACTATCCTCATCTCCATTTCCAATTATTCCCTCAGTTCTCTCACATTTCTTTTAATTGTACAATAACTATTCAATAAATCTTGTTCACTATCTTCAGGTATTTCATGTAAAGCTACTAATTTTGCTTATTCGGCTGCTGTTTCGATGAGCTAATATTTGATTTAGATTCTTCCCTTCTGTAATTAAAAATTCAATAAAATGTGATTAATAATTAATTACAGACAAAAGTTGTTATTTTTACTTTAGTTCAAAGGAAGGGGTAATCAAGACAAATAGTAAAAAGAAGATGATTCCTTACCAATCAATTTATATGTTCCAAAATAATTTTCATCAAACCGCTGTTTAAGAACAGACATATCAAAGACTGCTTGATCATGAACGCTTCCTGGCCACTGCGCATTCACGTACCATATACGCATGTTTATGTCACAGATCAGGGTGACGTTTATAGAGTGGTTCCCCTTTCGGTCCACGAAGGCTGCCTCATCTTCATGTGGTGATTGAACCCTTATGAGGGTTCCATCAATACACCCAATAATATCAGGCAGCCTATTATGCCGACGAAAGCCATCTGCCAGTTGGATCAACTCTTCTTCATTTGGAAGGTGAACGAATTCGGGTTGAAGAGAGTTGATCGCCTCCACAACCTTTAAAGCAACAAAAACGAGGGTAAATTAGTTGAATGACAGTCAATTATTAGGAGACTTCTATACGTAAATATTGAGACATGAAAGAAAAAGCAAATTTCAGGCGGAAATTACAGTAAGTACAATGTAGGTATTGATTTCCTGAGATTGATAGGTACACAGACAGGAAAAGAGAAGCATGATTCCAAGAGTAAGCGCATCAATAGGGCTTCTTGAATTGTTTTATTGAAGAAGTGAAGCAGAAAGGTTGGAACTGAAGTGCGGCCCTTCACAAAAGCATTGAAAGTCTTCTGCTGTTGATATCATATAATACAGGAGAACAAGCCCAATTCAAGAATGATACCTAATTAGATGTTCTCCTGAAACACATAGCACCAGATAATTGAACAAGCAGAGCCATAAGTCCTGCGTCGACTATTCGACGTAACCCACATTACATGTGCAGTTAACGCTCTCTTATCTTTCTTTTCTTTTGTTCTCTCAAGACCGAGAAAGGTTCGGGCTATGTGTAGTGCGTATTGCGTCAAATCGTCGACGCATGACTAATGGCTCTGCTTCTTCATCTATCATAAAAACGTAAGCTTCATTCCACAACGATGCGATGCGCACTATTGATGGTATGAAGCTGATGTTTTGAGAATAGTTGTACAACCGTACTGTCCATTATTGTATCCTAATAATGCATGACAACTACAGCTTCTGTAACACTTAATGGCAGCAAGAAGCAATAATAACATTGTATTACGGCCTAACTCCGTCAGTCAGTTGCTGTATTGCACATCGACGCTGAAGTCATAGTCACAGCTAGGCTTTTTTTTCGGGAGTGGCTCCGCTCTTTTTCTCCTTCTTTCCCCCTAATTGTCCTTCCTTTTCCTTTCACCCCCCTTTTTTCTGACATTTGGTACTGTTGTCCCCCCCCCCCTTCGACCGTACCTGAAGTAGTTTCCATGGCTAGTTCCATTATCATCCACACGCAGCTAAAAACAGAAATAGCTAACTTCAAAGCAAGATAACAATACGACTATAGAATGCAGAAGTAATGTGAAACCTTCCAAATCCCCCCCCCTCAGGTTGGTTATTTCCTGAGCAGTTTAAAACCTTCATTTCCAATACCATTAATTCCTCACTCTCCCAATTCATAATACTGCTTCTTGAAGACGGCACGAAGGCAGCCTTGATGGAAATCTGTTATGGACATTTGACACAGGGTCTGGTTTGTTAGGCCCCCTTTCTTTCAACCTTCAATGAAAACGTGTGATGACTCCTTAGGAAATTGGTTTGAAATGAAGGTGAAAATGTCCTGGAGAGGAGATGCTATCTAGATACAGAAATGAATATAACTATTCCTTTGAGCAGGATTCATGCGACAAAGAAGGTCAACGCATGACAAAAAGAGGACTGTATTGTCGCCTAGACAGTTGTTCATCTTCATCTTCAGCACCCACACAGCCTCTCTGGAAACACTAGTTCTTTCACTTAACAACAGTCTCCGGTGAATTAATTACAATATCTGATTTAAGGTAAACATCCCAATAGCCAGCACTCCTAAAAGCAGTAGTACCCGGCACCAATTTTTCGCATTGTGAAAAATATTAGTTTAGTGGCAAATTTGGTGTTTTCCGTATTTTTTTTAATGTTTCACACTTCAGGTCTCAGAAAAAATCACAAAAAGCACCAGTATTTGCACCGAACTAAAACTTTTCACAATGTAAAAAATGGGTGCCATATACTGGTGCAAATTTTAGAGGTGCCGGCTACTCGGGTGTTCACCTTAAAGGTAATAAAGATGAGTTGAGGGAACCCTCCATGCGACCTTCACTTTAGAATAGAACTTATTACATGGCATCGCCCCTCTATAGTTACACCTTGTTGATGCGCCATAGTTTCAAAACTTCTCTATAACTTTGTGACTGGTACCAATAAAAATCATTAAAGAAAAAGCAGTCTTTTGTGGTGTATGGTGAGTTAGGTGCAGGTCAAGTTCAAAAGAAATGAACAAGTGAATAATGCAGTGGAGTCCATGTATGTGCGTGGCAAAATTAAACACTAAATAAATAGATTGAAGGCTTAAACAAGAAATGAGGCTGAAGTGTACCTGCCCAATGAACTTTGACATCATTCCCTGAGAAAAACCCCAGCTTTGACACACTGCCCATTGGAAAAGGCCAGTGGCTAGGAACTCCAGAACGGCAAGAAGTTTTGTGTCCGCAGAAATCGTCAGCTCCGAGTTACTTTCACTTGCAATGAGAGGGCCCACCCTCTCTAACAGGTAGTTATACTGATACCTAAAAGCAGAAAGTGGCAATTGATAGATTTAAGGAGAGCAGTAATAAATCTGTGCAATTAATGAATAATAAATGAAGTTTAAATTATTTTGCCGTTATTTTATGTTTGTATAAGTTGAATGCATATAAATAAATAAATTTAATAAATAACAATACGATCAACTTCAATGGTGAGTTCAAGGCCTTTTCCCATGAGGAGTGTGTCGAAGGTGGTGTTTTTCACAAGGAATGATGTCAAAGTTCATCAAAGAGGTATCTTTAGCCTCATTTTTTATGACACTTGTCACATGAATAGCAGTACAGTCACTGACAAGCAATGGAGACGATGATTATGAGAGAAAGACGAAAGTGATGCTTTGTTTGTCCTGCAGGTGAAGCAGAGTTAGAGTTGAATAGAAGTCATTTCTGAGGTGATTGCTTCTGACAGCTCTTCCTTTACTAACAGATATATCTTTGCGTATTGTGCGTTGATCTTTGCGAATGCTGCTACCCACATGAAAACATCAGCGCAGCCCCACAACTTGCTTAGAATGTGAACACTGATTATTCAAGTTATTGCTTTCAATTAAATAAAAATCACAACGCGAGTGTAATGACAAAAAACAACTCGTCTAATTCATTGTCCTTGAAAGTACATTTCTTACATACTGAACCAGTTGCACCTCCATGAGCCTCGCTGATGTATACCTACAAATAGGTAGTAGCGTTCACGTCGGATAGGATGCAAATACTTTGCGCATGTCCACAAAGAACTGTGAGCAGCAATCTTTTCAGAGAGACCTCAAGAAGACTTCATGGGGTGTTTTTCTGGGTGAAAATGAATCACTTTCATCCGTGGGATCTTCATGAGCTTAGCAGCAAAAAATACCCACTTTCTTTTCCACCGATTTCTTACTTCAAACACCAACATATAGTCATGCTAGGGCAATGGAAAGGTAGAGCTTGTTTCAGAAGTGTTGGTTAGTGACAGCTCTTTGTTTACATGGACAGTAGGTCAGTTTAGCGCCCATCGCGCAGGCACGGCGCTGGCGAGGAAAGCCCTCCCGAACATCTTTGCGCAGAAACAAAGAGCTATCAGCAGCCAACACTTCTGAAATAAGCTCTATCTTCTTACAATGATCAGCTGGATAAAGTCACTATTACTTCATCTCACGTCTGAAAGCTCCCACCCCAAATGCCCAAAACCGTTCATCTTTTAACTCTTGAAAACAAGGCGCAAAGGTTACTTGTGGTTACTTTCATATGGTCCAAAGTAGGTCATCTTGACAGGTGGACCGCCTACGATGATTGCCTTCTTTCGGTCTCTCCTTTTTGCAATGGAATGCTGCAACCGCAGTGGCAAAATAAAGGTTTCAATCGTGCTTCTTTTAGAAACATTAGCCTAAGGATTACAGAACGAGATATTGTATGGTATAATGAAAGGAATAGTGAGAGAAAGATACTTACCGAGTAAGCCGAGTATTCAACTTTAATTCGGCGTCAGTCAGCTCAGCAGAGGAAATCCTCCTACGGACTCGGTACTGACGGCGACGCCGACGGATGATGGGTATCAAGAATGCCATTAATATTAATAAATTACAGCAAAGAAATAAAAGAAATTGGAATTTTTCATGAGTAATTTTTTTGAGGTTACTATCATCAAACAAAGGTACTCGTAAACAAACGATCATAATATAATCACTACACAAACACACCACTTATTATTATTGATGTTCACCGATGAGCATTTAAGTCTAGTCGAGACTAGACTTAAATAACGTGAGCTCATCAAAACTTGCGCCGAACTTGCGCCCCGACGTAACTTCATTGTTCCTTCCGATGCTTCCGTTAACCGAAACAGGCAAAAAGTGAGGTTAGCTACGCCGTCCACCGCCATTTTTAAGTCGGGCCAAATCGGGCGCAAATCCCATCCGTGCCAAACAAAATGAGGCCCCAGGGACCAAATAGTGTTACGGCTTGACGGTCCTCCGAAAGACGTTGGATGGTGCGCACGTAAGTATGATGCGTGTAGTTTATACCCCCCGTAAGTGCTCACCGATCATCTGCGTGCGGGAACCGTGAGGACGCAACACTATTTGGTCCCAGGGACAAATAGTGTTGCGTCCTCATGGTCCCGCAGCAGATGATCGGTGAGCACTGCGGGGGTATAAACTACACGCAATCATACTTACGTGCGCACCATCCAACGTCTTTCGGAGGACCGTCAAGCCGTAACACTATTTGGTCCCAAAACCAAAGACTTCTTTGGACAATACCGTCTCTACTCATGCCATGCTGCTTCTTTTGAGAAAGTGGGGTTAGGGTTCGTCTTGGTACATGTAAGCTTATGGAAAGCTTATGGCGTTATCGAGGTTTTGGTTCGTTTTTTTGCGTTTTTTGAAGTTCAACCAAAATTGGTAAAGTACGTCAGTAATGAAAGTTTATGGCTTAGATACTTCCCCAAACCCGGTCAAAATTAAAAAATACCATTTTTTTTTATTTCACTTTAAGTAGATTTTGAGTGGCCTAAAAATCCCAAAAATGACGATAACTAACAAGGGGAAGGCAAAGGTGGGCCCGCTCCAAATGGAACGGGGTTTGCGCAAAAAGATAGTCTTTGGGGTCCTAATGAAGGGGCTTACAGCACTTTTTGTGAATGGGCCCCTGAATTTGCAAAATTTTGATTTTAAAATGAGGCCCTGGGACGGCGGATCGTTATGTAGCCGAGAATCATAACTATCTCTATAAGTAGAGTCGAGGTGTAGCGGCAGTGTCATGGACTTCGGATTGCTACGTCCCGAGTTCGATCCCTGCTGCCGGCGCATATTTTTTAATGATATTTATGCTCATTTTCATTTACCGTGTTTTTTGTTTCTTTTTTATTTTTTATTTCTCGTTTGTTTTTTGTTTATGTTTTTTTTTTAACACAGTTTGAATCTAATTATTCCGCGGCTTTTTCATCCTGTATATAGTTACTGCTGCTATATACTTGTACATAGAAGTTAAGAAAATATTAAACAGAAAGTGTAAATTGGTCAACAAAACTTTTTTTAGTCCATTTTTTCCAACGGTGTTACTGTCTTTCTTATCCAATATTTTCTTAACTTCCACGTAAAAACACGGTGTAGTAACAGTGCATATTCACGATGAAAAAGCGGCGGAGTAATTTGATTCAAACGGTTAAAAAATGAAACAAAAACAAAAACCAAACAAATCAAACGAGAAACAAAGAATAAAAAAGAAACAAAAAACACGGTAAAGGAAGATGAGCAGAAATATCATTAAAAAATAAGCGCCGGCAGCAGGGATCGAGCTCGGAACGTAGCAATCCGGAGTCCACGACACTGCCGCTACACCGCACGACTCTGCTTGTAAGAGGGGCCATGATTCTCGGCTACATAACGATCCGCCGTCCCAGGGGCTCATTTTAAAATCAAAATTTTGTAAATTCAGGGGCCCATTCACAAAAAGTGCTGTAAGCCCCTTCATTAGGACCCCAAGGACTATCTTTTTGCGCAAGTCCCGTTCTATTTGGAGCGGGCCCACCTTTGCCTTCCCCTTGTAAGTCAAAAATTATTGAAATTGAATTCCGTTTAGATGCCATAAAAGTGCTTTACAATCCGCATCTTTTGGCGAAAACAGCGTTTCAATCGAATGATTTACGTGAAAGTTATGAATTTTTGAAAGGTGCAACTTTGCAACACTGTAACTTCCCCCTAATTATTTTCGGAAAAACTTTATTTGAAAAAAAAAAAAGACTACTTATATCAAGAACTATCAAAATACAAAGTTTCAGGAAAATCGGTGGGGGGGGGAGAGAAAACCCCCATTTTGAATCAAGCTCTTTCATTCTCCATAAGCGTACGTATACTAGAGTCCCTGTATGTCAAAGAGTCTCGCCATACGGGGTATAGATTCTGATTGGCTGCTAGATTTTAGGCTTTCACGGAGCTCAAGGAGGCGTTCTGTGTTATTCTCCATAAGAGAACCGTTAAAACACCCCTACGAGGAGACGTACACGCCTTCTCGGTGAACCGAACCAATCAGAGTGGACGCCTCCTTCGATTTCTTCTTCACGTGTCGAGACTAGAGTCCCTGTATATGAAAGAGTCTCGCCACGTGAAGCATGAAGAAGAAGAATTTCGAAGGAGGCGTCCACTCTGATTGGTTGGATTCGCGGAGGGGGCGTGAACGCCTCTTCGGTGGGTGCGTTCCAACGGTTCTCTTATGGAGAATAACACAGAACGCCTCCTCGAGCTCCGTGACAGCCTAAAATCTAGCAGCCAACCAGAATCTATACCCCGTATGGCGAGACTCTTTGATATACAGGGACTCTAGTCGAGACTCTTTGATATACAGGGACTCTAACGTATACCAAGACTAGAGTCCCTATATGTAGAGAGTTAAGACAAGAGGGTAGTCAACTTCTGATTGGTCGATGAATTTTAGGCTCTACGGACGCCGCCATTGGATGCGATTTTGCACTTTTGTTTTGTTTACCAACGGTCTTTTACAGATAAAATAGTTAATTTGCGACGAATCTGTTAATTTGAATCATAATGCACCACAAGAATGTCCATAAATCTCAAAAGAATCATTAAAAAGCGTTAATACATGTCGATCAACAAAAGCAGGGAAAGATTACATCGTTTCAAACTTAGCGGAACTGTAATCTTTGCTGTAGAGCAAAACACAACAACGGCCTCAGAATGTAAACAAATGTGCAAAATCGCATCCAATGGCGGCGCCCATGATTTCTCTTGTCTTAACTCTCTACATATAGGGACTCTAACCAAGACGACCCTAACCTCAAAAAAGCAGCTTGGTATGTTTAGAGACGGTATTGCACGGGGACCAAATCAGGACCAAATAGTGTTGCGTCTGCGTCCTCACGGTCCCGCACGCAGACGATCGGTGAGCGTGTATAGTTTTTTGGCAAACGGCATTCCATAGTGAGCACTTTTAAAGGCCCTATTCCACCTGCTGAGACTTTAGTCGCCGGATCTAGCGTCAGCATCAGCAGGAAGATCTGGAGCGAAGATACGGGATCTAGCGTCAAGTCGCTAGAAGTAGGATCGAATCCTACTTTTTTTGGCTTCTAGTGCAACGTTGAGCTCCCGAGTTTCATCAATATCCCTGTGTCATCTTTAATTCGGCTGAAAACAACCAAGACAACCATCATCCGCGGTTCTTGTTATTATTGTTATTACTTTGTTATTATTATTTTCTTGTTATTATGTTATTACGTGAAAAATTACCGACGATTTCGGTAAACAAATGAGTGGTGAGAGGCACTGTTTGCATCGGTGACGCGCGTCAAGTCGCTTAGGTGGAAGGGAGTTTTCAGCTTCTTGACGCTAGATCCGGCGACAAAAGTCTCAGGTGGAATAGGGCCTTTATTACGGGGGGTATAAACTACCAAAGACTTCTAATACTATCTAGACCTGACAAAAGGCTCATACTAGGGCGGGCATAGAATAAACACATGTTTATTCTATGGGGCGGGGAACCTAGGGCTGACAAGGGGAGGTCACGGTGGGGCCCGCTCCGTCATCGTTCAAATTTCGCATGAAGGTAGTCCTAAGGGTCCTTATCAACGCCTCAAGGTCACTTTTTGCGAATAGGCCCTGAAAAGCCTGAAAAACGGGTTTGAAAATTAACGTTGTTTATGTAGCGCAAATGTCGGCCTGAGCCCCCATCGACCGGGTGGCGCAGTGCGCTAAGGTGTGCGCTAGCACGTGCTTGCACGCCGGCGGTGTGGGTTCGAATCTCACCTCAGTGAACTAATTTTTAAAGTTGTTCTCGGGTCGATTTGATCATTTTTCATCATTCATTTTTACTAATTCACTTTTTACTGTTGATTTTTTTTCTTTTTTTTTCTTGTCAATGCTTCAAATGAATACAAATAGCATCAAATTCCGTAACCCACATGAAATGGTCAAACATACAAGCAAACAGTAAAGTATCAAACAAAATAAATAACAAAGAAATATTCAAACGGACAAATGAAATCATACGGGGGCATTCAAATGGGAAGAATGCGTTGTTGCTAAATTGCTGGATCTGCATATGGAAAGCTGGGAAAGTTCAGCGATTTTCATCGATGACTCTCGACATTAACGACATTTCGACCGATCGAAACTTCACAAATACTCGAATTTTCGAGGAATTTCGATTAGTCGTTGTAAAATACAGGCCAAAATCAAGGTCATTATTTATTCGTTTGTTTGGATTCTTATTTGTTTTGACTATTTGGTTGTATGCATGCGTTTGGGAATTTGTTTCATTTTGTATTCATTTGAAGCATTGACAAAGAAAAAGAAAAAAAAATCAACAGTAAAAAGTGAATTAATAAAAATGAATGATGAAAAATGATCAAATCGACCCGAGAACAACTTTAAAAAATTTACTGTCAGAGGTGGGATTCGAACCCACACCGCCGGCGTGTAGATAATTCGTGGCGCGCACCTTAGCGCACTGCGCCACCCGGTCGACGAAGGCCGTGGCCGACATTTGCGCTACATAAACACCGTTAATTTTCAAACCCGTTTTTCAGGCTTTTCAGGGCCTATTCGCAAAAAGTGACCTTGAGGCGTTGATAAGGACCCTTAGGACTACCTTCATGCGAAATTTGAACGATGACGGAGCGGGCCCCACCGTGACCTCCCCTTGTGAGTAGAGGGACAATAGTCCCTGGTTGGCCGCAACCCGTCAGTCAGATTGGTGCACCGCGACCGAGATTTACATCGAAGCAAATGGGAAAATCACGATTTTAAAAAATTCATAAAAAATAGTAAAAAAAAAATTAAATCTATTAAATAGGATACCGTTTGAAAGCTTATGCTCTGTAGATTGGGTGCCTTCTTTTAGTTTTTTGAATTTTTACTCCAGAGCTTTTCTACCGAGGCTTAAAGTTTACTTGAAATCTGCGTGTGTGTACATAGGGTAGTGCGAGTGTGTGAGTGAGTACGGTTCGACCCTTCGCCCATTGTTTCCCCAGCCGATCCCGTCAACAATGACCGTGCGAAACAAAGCGCCGACCGGAGCCGCACCAGACACACACCCACACATACGGATATTTACCTGTCTTTACTAAAACACATGCACAACTCATCCCTCTCACAACCTACCCGAGCTGCTACAGTACAAAAGGACAAAAAACGAAAAAGGTCCGCTAGCTCCCTCATTCACTTACTCACACACTCGCACTGCCTTACGTACACACACGCGGATTTCCTGTAAGCTTTAAGCCTCTGTAGAAAAGTTCTGGAGTAAAAATTGAAAAAACTAAAAAAAGGCGCCCAATCTACGGAGCATAAGCTTTCGAACGGTACCCTATTTAATAGGTTTACATTTTTTTTACTATTTTTTATGATTTTTTAAAAATCGTTATTTTCCCATATACTTTAATGTAAATCTCGGCCGCGGTGCACCAATCTGACCAACGGGTTGCATACCCAATCTGCCCTAAGGAGCTGGCCATATGTCAGGTCTAGATAGTATTAGAAGTCTTTGTAAACTACACGCAAATATACTTTACCGCCTCTACTCATACCATGCTGCTGGGACCAAATAATGTTCGGTCCCGAGCGTAACTTACGCACGGTCACATGACCGGCGTAAGCTCTCAGCAGAGCTTGTTGTATCTATAGTCAGCGATGTCAGCATCATCGATGCACATCGGTTGTTATTAACCTCACTCTTTGCTTTTCATTCAATCCCGATCAGGCTCCCAGTCGCATAAGTCATACGTATAAGTTCAACATGTTTTATCATCAATATAATAATTGTCCTATCCTGTATCCATCGAGTATAATTATTTATCCTTATTAATATTCCACATCCTTCATCAAGATGAAACAGAGCTTATGGAGAGTGCAATGTTGATGAAATTCAAAATCGTGATTTATCTTCTCTAAATATGATTTTCAAGTCTTATAATACTTTATGTAAGTAACTAAGCCCAAAACTTTCATTACTGACGTGCTTTTCCAATTTTGGTTGAACTTCAAAAAACCAACAAAATACTCGATAACTCCATAAGCGGGCCATAAGCTTACGTATACCAAGACGAACATAACCTCCCCGATCTCAAAACAGAGCAGCCGGGTATGAGTAGAGGCGGTATTGGTTATGTTCGTCTTGGTATACAGGGTGGCCCAAAAGTAACTTTAAAATGGTCATAACTTTTTTAAAAATGAATATTTTTGAAATCGGTTTGCGCCATTCTTCATCATACAGAGGGGCTGATTGATGAGGGGCATTTTCAAATTTTAAGCCCCCCAGAAAGGGCCCTTTCGGGGGGGCAACTCGAAATTTTCAAATGGCACCCCCTATCGAGTGATACCTCGTTTAAAAGAGGATAAAAAATGAAGACTTTCGGCGCAAACCGCGCATCGATATCTCGATTCACGTTCGAGATATCGAAGGTCAAAGTTCGATATCGACTGATTTTCAAAAATTCGCAGCGCCCCTCAAAATGATCCAAATTAAAGAAACTCTGGGTGCAAAATATTCTACTAAACAAGCTCTTTAAGAAAAAAAATACACCTATCCCGAAAATTTAAGCTAAATATGACGTTTAGGTCCTCAAAAGCTGCGCTTTGCAAAGTATCATCAGTGCAGCTCAGCGCAGTTCGGCCACGGCAGTGGAATGAACGCTGATAACAAAATCAGCATGCGAATATTATGCGTTGACACCCAACCCAACCTATCAATTAATTGCCGTCTTCAACGCATTTTGACGACTTATTTTGTCGGAGTAAAAAATAGGGAGACAAGGGTCTGATTCTAACTTTGAATAATGCCGCAACCCACAACTTTTTATCTCTATCCGTTAAAAAGTAAAAAAAAAAAAAAAAAAAAAAAAAAAAAAAAAAAATTGACCATCCAACAGTTCCTCATCTCACTATCGATAATGGCCAATTTTTTTGGGGTTGTAGTGAAAAAATTTAAGCTTTTGAGGGATCCTAGGCCATTGTAGATACTCCGGCAGCAGTTTTCTGTCCACATTCTGATATTAGGACCGTACCCGTGACGATCGGCGTTTCAATATTTTTCAAAAAATCTAGAACATTTTTGAGGACCTAAACGTCATATTTGGCTTAAATTTTCGGGATAGGTGTATTTTTTTCTTAAAGAGCTTGTTTAGTAGAATATTTTGCACCCAGAGTTTCTTTTATTTGGATCATTTTGAGGGGCGCTGCGAATTTTTGAAAATCAGTCGATATCGAACTTTGACCTTCGATATCTCGAACGTGAATCGAGATATCGATGCGCGGTTTGCGCCGAAAGTCTTCATTTTTTATCTTCTTTCAAACGAGGTATAACTCGATAGGGGGTGCCATTTGAAAATTTTGAGTTGCCCCCCCGAAAGGGCTCTTTCCGGGGGGCTCCAAATTTGAAAATGCCCCTCATCAATCAGCCCCTCTGTATGGTGAAGAATGGCGCAAACCGATTTCAAAAATATTCATTTTTAAAAAAGTAATGACCATTTTAAAGTTACTTTTGGGCCACCCTGTATGTAAGCTTATTATGGAAAGCTTATGGCGTTATCGAGGTTTTGGTTCGTTTTTTGAAGTTTGACCAAAATTGGAAAAGTACGTCAGTAATGAAAGTTTATGGCTTAGTTACTTCCCCAAAGCAGTATCAGCGTTGAAAATCATGTTTTGAGAGGATAAATCTCGATTTTGCATTTCACCAAAATTTCCAAAGACTTCTAATACTATCTAGACTGGACATAACGCCTGCCCATTGAAACCGATCGGTATGCAACCACGATTACAGTATGTGCTAAGATTTTCGGAAATACATTGATTTAAATGGGAAAATGAATTTTTTAAAAATTGATTAAAAATACTACAAAAAATACTACAAAAAATATTTTTTCATAAAACTTGGTACCATTCAAAAGCTCATGGTATGCAGATTTCGGTTCGGGCCGGTTTTTAAACCGTTTTTACAATCGTAAACATTCTACAGAGGCTCAAAGTTGGGTCAATTTTCCTCGATTCTACGGGGTGTTCCACCGTTTCGGTACCCCGCTGAGACAACCTACATAGCTGTACTTATATACTCAATTTTACGTAATCTATGTTAAGATTAAAGTTATTCGTTTTGTGTTTCTCAATAATTTATCGCATAAATTTTATTTTTTTGAGCTGTAACCATTCAAAAACGGTACGAAGAAAACAATTTTATGAAACACCCTGTAGAAAATCGGTACCCAAATTTAAGCCCCTGTAGAATGTTTCTCGTTCAAAAATCATGTATAAAACCGACCCGAACCGAAATCTGCATATCATGAGCTTTCGAACGGTACCAGTTTTCTGGAAAAATATTTTTTTTAGTATTTTTAATTAATTTTTCAAAAAAGTCATTTTCCAATTTAAATCATGTATTTCTGAAAATCAGCACATACTGTAATCGTGGATGCGGCGTAGCCAGGCGCAACATGCGATTTTTGTCCCACCCCTCATATTCACTTTCCCCGCCCTAAAATCGGCCTTTTAATGTCCAGTCTAGATAGTATTAGAAGTCTTTGAAAATTTCATTCTCCATATAATAAAAGCGCACGCAAAGAGTAAACAAGAGTCGCAATTGAATGGAAGGCTAGAGTCCCTTGATGGAAATATTGTATAGGGAGTACCGACACGAGCTCAACGAGTTGTGATTGGTCGTTGGTTTTAGGCTCTCACGGAGTCTAGAGTTCCTATATTTAGAGAGTTAAGACAAGAGGGTAGTCAACTTCTGATTGGTCGATGAGTTTTAGGCTCTACGGATGCCGCCATTGGATGCGATTTTGCACTTTTGTTTACAATCGCAGTTGTTTACCAACAGTATTTTACGGATAAAGAGTTAAATATCGACGTATCTGTAAATTTTAATCATGAAACGCCTCAAGAATGTCTAAAAATCCCAAAAGAACCTTTCAAAGCGTAAATGGATGTCGATGCACAAAAGCAGTAAAAGATTACATCATTAGAAACTCAGTGGCACTGTAATCTTTGCAGTGGACAAAAACACAACAACGGCCCTCAGAATGTAAACAAATGTGCAAAATCGCATCCAATGGCGGCGCCCATGGTTTCTCTTGTCTTAACTCTCTAAATATAGGAACTCTAACGGAGTCGAGCAGGAGTCGACGACACCGAAGGCTCCACACGAAAGGAGTCGGTTCGTAGAGGAACGTATGGGAACGGACCGGAATGCCGGCAAATCCGCCAGTCCACCACTGGTCCACTGTCGAACTTAACCTTCGAATGCGTTCACGCGGTCGACAAAATCGACTCCTGTCAAAATGCATAAAGTGTCGTGTCGGTACTCCCTATACAATATTTCCATCAAGGGACTCTAGTAGATAAGGGATCCGAACGCGGGCTGGCCTGGGCTGGCCTCTGATTGGCTGCAACGGGTGGAGCAAAAATGACTCGGGGTATAGGGAAAATAACACGGGATTTTCGTTCCGGGGCGTTTATCTCGAAACCTAAGCAAAATGCTATCTAAACAATTTATACGAGTCGATTCAGAAGATTTTTCCGAACAATTTGAAAGGTCATAAGTGCCACTTTATTGCAAATTCGAAAAGACTGTTTCAGTTTAAAAGTACGCACAATAGTGAGTTACTCAAACACTGCTCGAACACACGCCAAGCATGTAATCACACTATTGTGCGTACTTTTAAACTGAAACAGTCTTTTCGAATTTGCAATAAAGTGGCACTTATGACCTTTCAAATTGTTCGGAAAAATCTTCTGAATCGACTCGTATAAATTGTTTACATAGCATTTTGCTTAGGTTTCGAGATAAACGCCCCGGAACGAAAATCCCGTGTTATTTTCCCTATACCCCGAGTCATTTTTGCTCCACCCGTTGCAGCCAATCAGAGGCCAGCCCAGGCCAGCCCGCGTTCGGATCCCTTATCTACGTTGACCACGCAGGCCTTCCATTCAATTGCGACTCTTGTTTACTCTTTGAGCGCACGTATACCTGCGTATACCAAGACGACCCTAACCTCAAAAAAGCAGCTTGGTATGTTTAGAGACGGTATTGGTCAGCAACCCTTAACCTAAAAAAATAAAAAATTGCGAGTGAAGATTATTGCGATTTGCATGCTAGTAATAACAGTAATATGTACAGAATAACATAACTAGTACCAGAGTACATCCATTGTGAACACTATCTTATATTCTGTAGATAACTCATTTGCCTCAGATATTTACTGACAAGTGATTCAATGGTGATATGGTGTATAATTCTTTGTGATTCATGTTTGTGATCAGTTTTCCTGCAACATCATTTATAATTCACTTTCCTCATTTAAAGATAATTTGCGTCGCTTCGTGAGCGTCTTGGTTATTTCTCCTCTAGTCTCATATCAATTCCATACCAGGCTCTTAAGATTACTGATGTTTGTGTAAGTCGTCCACCGATCTGAGATGGGCGACATCGTCACTGTTGACACTAAAGATGAAAATCCTGAAAAGTAAGTGTGTAGCGTTTCTTAGTGAAAGCCTTGTATGCATGGCTATGAAATAAATTATTTGACTCTTATTCTGTCATGAGTTGATCACGATATTGGACAGGGATGTCAGGCTCTATGCGCTCTTGCAAAAATATGGCATAACTCTGAAGACGCCAAGACCATCCTTTAATCATAGAATAAGGAACAAACTTTAGCGAAACTCCCGTAAGATACCATGAGTCGTTCTGTTAAGTTATTGCTGGTTAGAATGTGGTGAACTGTTTTGAGAAACTTGAGCGCGGAAAGTCATATTATTCGCCATTATTGCGGATGAGGGAATGACTCCAACCAATCACATGCTGGCAGATTACAGTCTTATTAACCAGCCAATCATTGTCGGCAGCGTGACTGAAAATGGGCCAAAATTTCCTTCTGTTCCTTTCTAATTTTATGCTTTGACCACTTGATAATGCAGTTGCATTTTGGGTGTGGGGCTGTGATAAGGAGTGGTGCTTCTGTCCGGAATGTATTGATGACTGTTTGGTTAGCGACGAGTATATTAATCAATGTAATTTTTAATAGAGCACGTAGTATAGAAGATCAATTTTTTCGGACCATCAAATCATTTGTGTGCTGTATCAAGAGCTCAACGGTGCCTACTATCGCCAACAACTGCTAGTTTGGTTAGCTCTCCAAACGCCTAGTGAGGTGCCAACTTCTATAATCTTACCATAGTGAGAGGACACATTTCCACTATTTCCAGTGGCGTGGTAAGGAGGGACGGTCTACCCGGGGTGACTCTGGCATTAAATACCAAAAAAATGGAGTAAAAGAAAAAGAGAGGAGAAAAGGAAGAGAAAAAAGAAATTTGAGAAATATTGGAATAATAGCTAGAGATACTGAAAGAATGATAGAGCTCGTTTCAGAAGTTTTGGCCGCTGACATCATACCATCTTATCATACCAGAACCCGGGGGTTTGAGGTTATGTGATTAGGTTGCCAATTTTTACACGGGCTCTTATGGGGGAAAGAGGAATTTTCGCGGTATTTTCTAGTTATTTTTAATTTTTCGGCTATTAAAACCAGATTTACTAGGTCAGGGCACTGCTGTATGTTCTAGAGCGTTTCCACAAGAAAACACTTTTTTCACAAAATTACGCGAAACACCAAAGGGTCCCTCCCTTTATTTACATATGTTGGTGTGTAATTTTGCGAAAAAATTGGTTTTTCACGGAAACGCTCTGGAACATTCAGGAAAGTGCCCTGATCAAGTAGATCTGGTTTTCATAGCCGAAAAATCAATAGAAACTAGAAAAAACAGCAAAAATTCCTCTTTCCCCCACAAGAGCCTGCGTAAAATTTGGCAACCTAATCACATAATCTCGAACCCCCGGGTTCTGGTTCTGGTATGTTAAGATGGTATTGGCTGACAGCTGTTTGTTTACATGCGCGGACAGGTGTATTTCCATGTGCTGCGCCGACTGAAGTTCGAGAGTGTGTTCCCCGCCAACCCCCGCGCCAGTGCCCTGCCTGCGTGATAGGTGCTGAACTGGCCTACTGCGCATGCAAACAAAGAGCTGTCAGCGGCCAACACTTCTGAAATGACCTCTAGAAGGCATAAAAAAATGAGTGTGTAAGTGGTTATGATTAAAATATCAACCTAGCTGAAAGGGTGTCGCCCTTGAGCAAGACAGGTGCAACTCGTGCGAAGTGTGTCACCCTGAAGAAGGAAGGTGCCACTCTGAACGAAAAGTGTCACCCTGAAGTAGGAGGTTTCATTCATTTCACCAGACTTGAGAGTGAATATTTTGAAAAATATTTTATTTTAAAGGCTGTTTCAAATAGCTTTGGTTCTGACAGTTCTTTCTTTACATGCGCGGAAGGACAATATCAAGTTGCCAATTACGCTTTAATGTTAATATTCACTAATTTCGATAGTGAACAGAGTCTATTTTGTGGCAAAAAGTTCTAATGATTCACGCAGTGAGCTGCGTCAATGTTTTTACGCATGTAAACAAAGAGCTGTCGGAACCGAAGTTATCTAAAACGGGCTCTCTCAGATTTTTTTTTAAATTGTATTTTTTTTTTATTTTATTTGCGAAAATGGCAAAATATGGGCTACCAAAAACATAATCTTTCAAAAATTTTGGGGCTGGGTGTGACACTACAGTGCTTTTCTCTGGGTGCCACAAAGCTGTACTACGCTACTGCTCATTTTTTTGACTCCTTATACAAATTGTGCACTCATTGGTGTGGAAATCGGCTTTCTAAATTTACTGTCACTGAAAATGTATGTTGAAGCATTTGTATGATAAGAGGGTAGTATGAATGGGTTTTAGAGCCCCACATGGCCTAGATGGGGCTACTCCAAAGATTTGTGAGTGCTGCATGCCTGAAGGACTGATCTGTCAAGCACTAATCTAGTCTTACGAGGAACAAAAAGAAATGGAGATCCTGGGTTCAAGATCTAGGACAGAAACGAATAATTGATTTTTGACTATCCCAAAAAACAGTCATTACAATTACTAAGTAGCTAAAGTAAATTAAACCAAATCTGAAATAAAATATAGATTACTTGAATTTATTTTGCTTAATTTTAGGAAAACAAATATGGTAGCCTTCCCTTATCGAATGTGCGATGGGATAGACATCACGGATGAATTCTTTTCAGCGGTGAAAGGTAATTTTTGAAATCTCCTCCTTCCTCACTATCCCTATTCAAGTGCTCTTTATTTCTATGTTTTGAACTGAGCCTCTGTATATTAAAGAGTCTCCCCGTATGAAGTATAACTTCTGATTGGCTGCTGGATATTAGGTTGTCGTGGAGCTCAAAGGAGGCATTCACTGTGCTTTTTCTCCGTAAGATAACCGACGAATGGCCTCCTTTGAGTGGGCGTCTGTCGTAATGGGTCTGTTGCACACTTCGACTAGAGCGTTGTAAAGCATCAATTCATAAGTAAAAAGCCGTAAATATGACAATGTCATGATCAGAAAACACAAAAATTTGTCAATGAACTCATAAATTGGGAAAAACACTAGATACTATCCACCCCTGTATCTTTCCACCATGTTCACCGTATTTTGCAAGGTTAGCGTGGCACATTGAAATAACTATGGCTGACTGTCATCACAGCTGACTTTATAAACAAATAAACAGTTAACACTGACGGCGCACAGTGGAGTATGCACCCCAAAAAGCTGCGATAACCTGAAAATGTAAAAATGCTCAAAAAAGAAAAATGCATAGTGATTTGAGTAGGTTAATGACCTGCCGATTACGTAAGGTAAGTGTCGGATTTTAAATCTTTACTATGAGTTGTCGGCAAGAGGACGAAAGTGACCGTTGCAGCATCTATTGTTTACCTGCCGAGTCACGCTTGCACACGGGCCAGATCATATTACTCCTATTTAAGACTAATAATGAGAAATTAACTATTAGACCATGGATTTGACTTCTGAAGATATTTTTTACGTTCCAATTCCATTAAACATTCATTTTCTTTAAAATAAAGCTTTATTTTGCATACTTAAAGTTAGGTGCTAAAATGCTTGATTTTTTCACAAGTTTCATTCAGAAAAAGGCAATGTTGGTCATGAGTTCAGCCGAATTCAGCAAAACGAGAATATCCATCGGAAAGTAGACAAAATTTGGAGTCTTTCTGTGAAATAAAATCTTGCGCCTTTTTGCGCCGTTCGAATTTATGAATTTTTGAAGTTGCGTGTTTTTACGAAATATCGCACTCGCACTACGCACCTACTCGGTAATCATCAAAGATTCGAACTCTATGAATGAGGTAACGCGTCTCTCATGTGTGAAGTGAATAAGGGTCTCCGCCTTGCGTTTTCATGTGCAGGGTTCGATCCTCATAACCGATCTTATTTCTTTACTCCTTCTCCATGGTACGCCACGTAACAAAGCTCATTGTCAGTATACAAGGTGTGAGGAAAGTCCCCCCCCCCCCCCGTCTAACTTTTGAACGGTTGAAGATAAAAAAAAACGAAACTCGGGGATGTTTATAACTTAATAAGAACTACCTTTTGGCGTATCCAAAATTTCCGGGGGGCGTCCCTAAGGGGGGGTTTCACCCCCTAACTCAAAATTTTCAAATGGCAACCCCTATCTTGTGATACCTCGTTTTAAAGAACATAAAATTCCAAGACTTTTGGCGCAGACCGGAGGTCGATATCAATTTTGGTTTTCGATATATCAAATGACAAAGTTGGATTTTTACCCATTGGCAAATTTCGATATATCGAAAACAAAAAACGATATCGACCTGCGGTTTGCGCCAAAATGCTCAGATTTGTGTGCCCTTTCAAGCAATGTATCACTCGATAGGGGTCGTGACTCGGAATTTTTGAGATAGCCCCTCTGAGGGGTCATTTTTTTAAATAATTTTGGGGGGCTTCTTAGACTTGACTAATATCAAAATCGTATTTTTTTCTGAAAAGGACTTGCTTTTTTAGAGTATTTTCGACTCCTAGTTTTCTAAATTCTGACTTTTCAAAAAAGAGTTCCGATTTTTTGAAAGTGAGTCGAAATCGAACTTTGACTATTTATATGTCGAAGACGAAAAACGATATCGACCTCCGATTCGCGCCAAGAGTCTTGGAATTTTATGCCCTTTAAAACGAGGTATCACAAGATAGGGGTTGCCATTTGAGGGGGTGGGGGAAGGGGGTGGGGCTCTCTCATGGACGTGACACATGAAATGACCTTTTCACATCATAATTAAACAAATTCTTCTGTTAATGTAACATTGAAGGCGCTAAAACAGTTAATCGCATCTTTTCGGGGTGCGTACTCCACTGTCCGGCGTCTGTTCAAATTTTTTTATCTCAATATATTCAATTCTTCACAATAGGTTGTGAAAGGTATGGAAACCGATATTTGTGTAAAAAAATTATCAAAATGAAACAATAACACACAGGAGTTCCAAGTATGATTCCAACTTCAATCATCATCTTTGGAACTCCTGTTTATAACGGGACAGTTGCAAGGTTCTGAAATGTTGTGTCTTACGAGGGTTGTCCGTAAATTAAGGTCTCCAAAGCTGTTTCATATAGAAAAAATCATTTTATTGAAAAAACAAGTACAGATTCTGAAAGCTTGAACTCTCAGCTATTTTTCTACGTAGTCGCCATTACGATCAATACACTTTTCGAGTCCCTTAGGAAGCTTTTTCATAATCGCGCCATACCCCTCTCCCGCCAACTCGTATAGGGAGGAATTGACAGCTTTGTCGAGCTTTTCAAGACCCCCAAGTGTTGTGTCAAGTCAGGGAACAAATTATAGTCACTTGGGGTCAAATCAGGACTATATTGAAGATGGTCGATGATTGCCCACCCAAATTTGGCGTTGAGATCTGTCAAGAAGCGAGTGACGTGACGTGAAAGCGGGCGTTGTCGTGGTGTAAACAGACTCCTATGGTAAGCTGACATCTCCTTTTGTTCTAAATGGCCCGGCGCAGGTTTGTTGGTGTCTTGCAGTACCTTTCCTCGTTGATTTTCGTGCCTCTTTCGAGGTTGCCGACCAGCAGAACGCCTTTTTTTGTCTAAGAGTACAGGCCAAATTTCCATATAGAACAAAAGAAGATGTCGGCTTACCAAAGGAGTCCGTTTACACCACGACAACGCCCGCTTTCACGTCACGTCACTCGCTTCTCGACAGATCTCAACGCCAAAGGGTGGGCAATCATCGACCATCTTCAATGTAGTCCTGATTTGACCCCAAGTGACTATAATTTGTTCCCCGACTTGACACAACACTTGGGGGTCTTGAGGAGCTCGACAAAACTGTCAATTCCTCCCTATACGAGTTGGCGGGAGAGGGGTATGGCGCGATTATGAAAAAGCTTCCTAAGGGACTCGAAAAGTGTATTGATCGTAATGGCGACTACGTAGAAAAATAGCTGAGAGTTCAAGCTTTCAGAATCTGTACTTGTTTTTTCAATAAAATTATTTTTTCTATATGAAACAGCTTTGGAGACCTTAATTTACGGACAACCCTCGTATATTAAGAAAATGAATGTGCTTGATGAGCTGAGAACAAAGATGCCTTTGGTTTATAATTAAGTTCCATTGTTCCAGAGATGATATTTTGACCCAAAATTCATTGTTTTAAATGGGAATTCCTCGTAGTGACGTCACTACGCACACTATTTTTTACAACTTTACTTGTGTGTATCTCCAAAAGTGGGACACTTAAGAAAAAATCAAAGGCACCATTGTTCTCAGCTCATCAAGTACAATAATTTTCCTTATAAAAACAGACAATTTCAGACCCTTGCAACTGCCCCATTACCAAGACATCGGTAAGTAGTCTAGTTCCAAAAGGCAGTTTTATTATTTTTCAAACGTTTGGTACCAGTGCGCTGACAAAATAGATAACTTTATCTATAAAGGAACACCCGAAGGAACAATTTGAATGAGTAATATTATCATACATCATTTGAAACTCATTTGAGGTAAATGACAGTCGATAGTTACAATAATAGTATCAATGGCTCCAAACACAATTTAAACTATTGGTATTCTCAGTAGCCTTTTGATGTTGGCCCCAGCCTTGTTGCTTCGTGTTGCCATTTACTTCAATGAGAAAGATCAGTTGTTTCAATAATGGACTGTCATCCCTCTTCTATCTAATTCCTCTGACAACTAAGCATTCCAACTATTGTAGTTGCAAGGCATGAACATTAAACATGCACTATTATTGAACATATTGATCTCCATGTCATTTAAACCTTTGTTGTTCCGATAGAATATTTTTCTTTCATTTAATTTTACGATTTCATTTTGTCTCAACTATTTCAGAGCTCTCATTGGGAGAACTCTTTCACGATGAGTTCTTTGGATTGTTTGAGGCGATGTCTGCCATCGAAATGATGGACCCCAAGATGGATGCAGGCATGATGTGCAATCGTAGTTGTATTCCAGCGCTCAGTGTAACTACTTATCATTTCTCTCTCTTTCTTATGATAGTTTTTTTACTTTTGCTAGTTTTTTCTTTTCCTTGTGTTGCAGGACTCCACTAAACTTCAAAAGTGCTTCACTGTATTAGTGTATTTCCGGATCTTTTCCTTTTAAAAAGGAGGTGGAAGTGCAGGTCTAACATTCACTTGCAGACCTAGATTCAGAAGGGGAAGGGACACATTAAGAGCAGCTATCCCTAGCAGCAGAAATTATGGGGGCTGAACAGGAGGGGGCAAATTTTGAGCAGTGATAGGAAAAATGTATAAAACAGAGGGGGAAACAACATAAATGAGCTCAGCACTTGTGTGTTCGAATACACTGTTTTGAGTTTGAAAAAAATTATCAGGAAAGAAAACAACAATAATAACAATGTGTGTGATTTAATTTCTTGCCAAATATAGACTGCTTCTGAAATGAAAGAGGAAAATACAATCTAATCAAAGAGCTAACGTTAATAATCAGTCTGGCCGGGAGACCATTCTCTGCTCTTTGAAGAGAAGCAAGCCTGTAAGAAAATGTGTCATCAGTTATTTTTGAATTCTAAGATGTCTTTGTTTACTGTTGCAGCTTGAAGAATTGAAGTTAGAAGGTCTCACAGAATCAGAACAAATCGGGATCATTGATTCAACGATTGCTTGTCTTGTCTCCTGGTTGGAGGGTCATTCCTTGGCTCAGACTGTTTTTACTAATTTATACATGTCGAAACCTCACATGATCAAAGATAAGCCAATGAAAGCGTTTTGCATCGTTGTTTATAAAATCATTGAGCTGCTCAAAGATTTTGTAGATAGGTTTGTGATTTTTTAATACTTTGACTTACTGCATGGGGGTCAAAGAGCAGTTGAGCTCAGAGGAAGAGTATGCGCCTTATATGCCTCGCCCCCTGCTTTGCTTGCATGTGTTTGCTTTGCTGCTTTGCATGGCTTGTGCACTAGCCTCTACCTTCCTAAGACCGTAGCACACCTTCACGCGGTGACCCTGCCTTGCAGAGTTGCTACGAATCGAAAGTGCGTCGGTATTAATCGGGAGTGGTCAGTGTCCGTAGTTGCTTAGTGTAGTGTAGTGTAGTGTAGTGTAGTATTGTGCCGTGTAGTGTTGTGAAGTGTAATATAAAGTAGTGCGGTACAATTTTGTGTAATGAAATGTGTTAGCCTTCCACAGCACACTGGGCCACAGACTACTGTTTGACGAGAATAATTCATAGCTCAGTTAATATGCAGCGGATTTGGACGAAAATTGCTACTAGAGGGTTTTTTGGGCTGTTCTTTTCATTTTTGATGTTTAAAACGTTCAAAACTGACACTGAGATAGGTTTTTGGGAAAAAGTAATTTTTGACAAAAGCAGTGTGACACGTCATACGACTCTGGGTTCTATCTCCAAGCAGATGATGATTTAAGTAATAATTGTGATAGAAAAAGGAAGGTTTTCCGAAGATTTTCACGCAAAAATCGCCATAAAAGGTCAAAAACTGTGGATTTTACGTTGATTTAAAGTTTGAGGTCAAAATTCTAAAATTCTCAGAAATAACTGTTTAAAGTCTTAAAACATTTTTGAAACGATATCACCTGAAATTAAAATGAAAGCCAAACTTTCCCGATCGGATAGTTTATGTATAGACTCAAAATGTAATCTCGCATTGAATGAAGTACACATTCTACAGCTACACTCTGTGTATTTGTTTACTAATATCTTTCAAGTGGAATTCAGACCCAAATAAGTGGCGTAACGCGTCGAAAGGAAGACAGACTAAAAAGCAAGCATTAATGGCAGCAATTGTATCGATATTTATCTATCAAACCGAAAAACATTACTTACGGGACACAAAAAATAATTTAAATTAATAACCATCAAAAATAATTGTGGCAAATAATCACACTCAAAAGCATAGAACGTATGTTCTTATGGAATAGCAAAATCAAATCAGTCTATTTTAGAATCACAAAAAGAATTGAACTTGGGACCTTTCGTGCTTCAGATTTTTTTCCAATGGGTGGAAGAGAGGATATAATGAAAAAGTGGAACATTTAAAACATCAAGTCTAGCTGTATAAATATCCACGGGAGGAAACGACGAAAAAAACATTTGACCCGTATTGTCGTGACTTATTGTTCTAATCGGTACGCTTCAATAAACCGAACTTTATGCGTGGAAACAACTTTAGCAGGAATAAGAAGATGACTCATCACCACCTCATTTGTCATTGCTTTAACCATAGTTCATTCCGTTTTCATGGTTAGAAATATTCACGAGTTTTGAGGGATATGGCAACTATGGGAAAAATCGAGTCAATTTGCTCAAAACATCAAAAAAATCGGGTAAAAACAAAATCAGTACAATTAAATCTCTATCTGAAAGATTTGCCACCTCGAGAGTGACGAACTAGTGATTTGCGATTTTTTTTTCTTTCTTTTTTAATTGTATTTTTGACCTAACTTGATTTTGATAATTGAACCCTGTGGCTACAGTTGCAAACCGCTGCAAAAAAAACTACCTTCACATACATGCCCTTCTCAAAATAATGGAGTGATTGTATTGGTGTTTTTCAAAATTCGAAGCCGTACTCGATATATTCAGCTATGCTCCTTTTCATTTACTCACGCTTTATATATTAAAACCTTTCCTCAATAGAAATCTGGCAACAATGGAAGAAGTAAAATTTGATAGCAAGAGTTGTAAAAAACGATCAGGTTCTATCCTTTTCTTCTCCATCCAGATCAAATCACAAAACATCCGTCAACACAAAGAAATAAGGGCGCACAAGTAGATACCTACAGTTTTAACGATTGAGGACGTGTTAATTTTAGGTAGGGTTTTTTCCGAAAACTATATTTAAAGAAATCGATCTATCGGCCAAGGATGCAAGAAGATGCAGCCGAACTTGGAGGAATCTGACTCAAAATTGTCTGCAAACACGTTGGTTTTGGCCAATTGAAATTTGGAGAAGTTCCTCAAACTATATGAGTGGTTAATGTTATAGACTTATGAAGAAAAAAATGAACAAAAGTGAGGCTGACATTAATAAGTTGTTTTTTCCTTTTTTGAGGCCAAAGAACTAATAAAAATGGAAAAATATGTACACGAGGCAAATCCTCACACTTTTCTACATCTGTCATGTCCACATGAACACCAACTCATGATTAAAAGTTGTGTTAAATGGGATCTTTGTTCCAGCACCGACTTCTTATCTCAAATTTAGGTAGGTTTTTTTGTGAACTATCTTTAAAGATGTCGATCAAATCGGCCTTCGGCGCAAGTTGGCGCAGCAAAACCTGGAAGAACCTGACTCAGAATTGTCTGCTGAACACGTTCCTTTTAGCCGATTGAGGTTCCGTGAGGTTCCACAAACTATATGAATGGTTTTGTTCATGTTAAGTACAAACAAAAAAAGTGAAAAAAATGAAGCTGACATAAATGTCGTTTTTCCCCTTTTGGAGGACAAAGAATCAATAAAAATGGAAAAGTATGTACACCAGGCGAATCCTCGCCTTTTTCTGCGTATTTCATGTCCACATGAACCCCGACTCGTGATAAAATTGTGTCTTAAATGGGATCTTTGTTCCAGCACCGATTTCTAATCTCAAGTTCACACGCAGTACAAGTCCGGTTAAGATCCTTCCCATCTGAGGTTTTGACTGTTATCTTCATATGAAAACTCTATTTATATGAGATACTGTTGTTATTTTCTGATGCATTTGAGTGTCTAAAAATCGAATCTATGCCCATTTTCACTAATTTCTGTACTTCAAAAAATTACATTATTCTCGCGTAGCGACCCATCCTGGCCCAGTGTGCACAGTGCCCGAGCTTCCGGTGCGTAATCCTCTGAAAATGGATGAATACTTCAACCTGGCAGTGACACGGAATATCAGATCCAACTGGATGCTCCAGTGCATCGCCATTGATGAATGACCAAGGGAAAAGATGTGACAAATATACAGGATATCGCATAGCTGGACGCTCATGAAGAATGCGGGTGTGAAGGAAGAAAGAAAACTATAGGTTAAACCTGGTGCACATTACTTATGGTATACTTCTAATAGAGGTTAAGTGAAGTGAGGTGAGATGAACTCTAATCAACAAAGTATGCTCAACGAGCTTAAAGGAACCTCAAGGAAACAAGACAGAGATTGGACCGAATACAGAGAGGAGGTGACAGCAAAGGCGAGAAGAGCATGAAAATGCCATGAGTTAAAGAGAAGCAGGGCTGCTGTTCGGAAACCATAGGTGAACAAAGGGTTGAAGAAGAGAGATGAGGAAAACTTGCTGATAGCTGATCAAAACAAGGAAATAAAGCTCAGGTCAAGAGGATAGTAAATATCAATGTAATAAAAGGAAAAAAAGGAAAAGTAAAGAATGGGAGCTAGCGGATACCAGTTTGAGAAATCAAGAAGACTAACACTAGGACCAAGAAGGAAATTGGAATATCAAAGCGATGTCTAGACAGTAGACAAAGAAGAGGAGACATAGTATTCTCATAAGAATGAGTAGTGATAAGGGATCATGGAGCTCTGATCCATCATAACACTGAGACTTGTGTGCCAAATATTCCAGGAACAAGCAGGCGCAGTTTTTTAGCAGACCTTGAAGATATATCTGCAAGGAATTGGGATCAGAATTGTCTAGCTTCAAGATGTTGCAAAGGAGCTTGTCATCTACAAGATCGATCGAAAAATTGGAAACACAAAAGCAGAGACTTCTGACATCCCATTGGTGCCAGCTATCTCCACGCTGAACCCTCTTGATCAATGAATGTATAGAAGGGACAGTTTACATCACCCGCTATCTAAGGCGAGTATATGATTGGTAGGAGTGGTAACTCAGAAAATTGCAGTAAACTAACCTGATGCGATGCATAGAGGACTGGATGATAGATTTGTGAGACCAAATCGCTGTGTCAAGCTACATTGTCTCTAAAAGCTGATAGCATTGGTGAGCATCTCTTACATTCAAGAGTGCATACTTGATAGGAGGTAGACATACAAGTGGCTTGATCTCTCTTGTTTTGAGAGAATCTGCTGAAAGCACCCAGCTGAAGCATGGAGTGGGTGCAGCTAGAGTGGAAACACTCCTCTATTGTTGCTCGCAGTTTCCTGAGCCTTCTAGACCAGGTAGCGCTGTGTCATTTAAATTATGGCTGCGAAAGTATGATTGTAATTAACTAATATCATTCAAAAACTATCTAATCTGTATTTCTGGAAGAGTAAGTGATCCGACGTATTTTCAGTTTTATGGTCTTCTTTCAAAAAAGTTATGCTGCTCTGTATACATTTTTTATGGGAGGCTTTTTGAGGTACCAGGTTTTGCGATTTGCACACTTTGGACGACCACTGGCGCTGCTCCTTGCGCAAGGTACCCAGTTTAGAAACTTGACTATGTGGGCTCTTACGGCAGTTTTCATTCTGGTTATATTTATTCTCTGGCTGAAGCCCAGCATTGCCCAAAGAGCAAGTACAAAGGAAGATGATTTCGTTGAAGAGATGACAGCAGGCAATCAGTGCATAGTCCAAGAATTAAATCAAGAAGAGAAGGAGAAGAGACAATCAAGGAGGTGCCAATTGGGAAGTAGAGAAGATTGAGATGAAGGCATGGTGCATCGCTGAAGGGCCGTTGGGTTGCAGTTTGGATCTGTATGAGAAGAAATCTGGGCAACCTGGGTCTGCGGAATGTGCGGACAACACCACTAACAGCAGGGCCATGCTGTTTGGCATGGAAATTGAGAGTGAGTTGAATAAGAGAAGAAGAGAAGAAGAGAAGGAAAGAAGAAGAGGAGAGAGTTGAGAGAGAAAAAGGAAAAGAGAGGAAAGAGTTGAAGAAGAGAAGAGTTGAGATGAGAGTATTACATTTACATTGGCTGTTGCAGGCTATTCCCCTCCCCAGCCTGCACAGTCTTAAACCCTTCCAAGTCAGGAATAGTTCGCGAAGGTGACATTCCGGTGTTCCTTTTTCTATCTCCCTTCCTGTAGCAGGGATTTCTCGCGAATGTGGTGTCCCTGTGTCTTATCCCTTGTCATCCCTTACAGCCCAGCCGTTTGCCATGAAACATAAGCATAACGAGCTATAGCAAGGAGCTGGGGCGGCTGGGTTCTTATTCTTATTCTTATTCTTATTTTGACTTACTGCATGTTAGTTTTTTTCACTCAACCAACCTTAACTTTTCTTCTATTTTTCTCCAAACCTGATCGAAAAATTACTCGTAGTGTTTGGAACTCGCAGTGATACGATCTCGTTAGTATCGTCAATTCAGTATTATATTTTTTCTTGTTACTGGCCATCCTTGCAGATAAAAAGACCATTAATCATTTGAAAAAGGCTAGGTTTGAGATACATTTTTACCAAACTTTGACAATCACAAGGGCAAAGATGTATACTATGTGGCATTTGAGGCTAAATATGCATGTATGAGGGTCTGTCTAAAAGTTAGTTTCATGGGTATTTTTCTCAGGCCCTATTTATGGTAGAAAAAATCTAATTACACCGTTGAATTTCTCATATCTAAGTTTTCTATTGGTTTTAAGTTTTTTTAAAATAGGTTCATTTTTTATGGAGATATGGCTAGTTTTCTGCATCCATGTCAAAAAATTTCCCACCACCTCCTGCCATTTTTTTAATAACAAGAGCAATCTTCAAATCAGCGATAAAAATTATCCATTTTTGATTGGCCATTGTGGATGCGCTTCTGCTGTGTTATCAATTTTTATCTAACATCAAAACAGGTGCAGACTGGTTGCCAATTGTAAAACAAAACTTGTCAATGTCAATTTTTTACTAGAGTAAGACATTTTTTGATAGCAAGGGATTACTGCTCCCTGTGCTGGAAATTTTTAACACCTGATGGGGTGATTTACAACCCCTCAAAAATTTTCTGCTGGTACAGCGCCCCTGCAGTGCAACTAAACCGTGATTGTTCGCCTGTGGAGACGAGACCTTCTGGATGAAATAGTAATCGGAACTAATGAAACCACGAAAACTCTCTAAAATGCTAATTTTATTCCATTTGCAGACCGTAGACCTTGCTTTTTAAAATTTCCCTCAATTTAATTTGTTCGATTCTCAATAGTGCTCTTGTTGTGGAGGAAGAAGACTTTCAACCAATGACTTATGGCTATGCTCTGAATCCAGATGTTCTGCAAGCACGAACCATCAGCCTGCTGAAGGAAGTTGAGGATGAACTCACAAAATCCTTGAGAACATCAGCTGTTGCCTCAAATAAGGACAAAGTGAGTTTTCTTCAAATGAATTTGCTTTCCCCATTTTTTTAGCATGTATTGGTGCTTTACAGACAGGTGAACTCAAAGTTATGATCGATCTTGTATATTGTGGCCACTCATATAAGTATTGAAGTAAAGGGGTTTGTACCTTCATGCTATGATGTGACATCAACCATAAATTTTGCTCTGCATTTTTAAATACATTTTGGAAATTTTTAGCTTGAATAACTTCAAAACTTATCTTGAAAATTTTCAGCTGCTGAGAACTTTCTCTTAAAATGATGAGAGAATACTTTATTCTGAAGAATCATCATCATCATCATCATCCTTGAAGTTTCAATATCATGTCCCACAAATCCTCTCTATCGCGCTATAGCTTGCTGGTAAATACTGTAGTGGGTAGGGGTCTTAATAATGGCTCTTAGGCTGAAGAGACGTAGACAAGAGATACGAAACAAAATAGTATATTATCCCAAACTAAATCCACATTCACGAACTCGTCAACTCTAATGGCTGACAGCGATGTCCCTAAGACGCCCTGACTGCAGTTCCCAAATCTAACCTCACAATCTCACACTCTGAGCACCTTGCTCAGACCAATCATTGAGTGATCACCAAAATCCAACTCAATAGACGTCTCTGTGAGGAGTGGGACTCAGAAGCTCCTGTCGAAGCATCTTATTTAGTCCTCAGAATTCTGAGGAGGATCCATACGTCAGAGTAACCATTGATAGCAAGATGCATAGATGCTGTAGATGTTTTGATCCAAAGCATCAACAAACTCCGAGATCTTGCAATCAATGCCTAAAACTAAGGCCCACCATAGCCCACCATAGACGCCGAGAAACCGTAGATTCATATTGACGCGCTGTCGCAATGTTTACGACGATCCGCGATCTTGTAAACATAACACTGACCAACAGTGTTGCCAGTTGTATACTCCTAATATATTACTGTAGTGGGTATGGCATACACCATCCCAATACAATACGGTGTTAAAATAAGTGCAGAAGAGAAGAAAAATCACCTCTTTTCAAATATTTGTGAGGAAAAATCCCAAATCAAGTGAAACTTCTGGTGTTTCGGAATATTTTGCACTCCTGAAGGAACATTTGTTCACAGCTCATCAAGTTTTTCATTTTTCTTCTGCAAAACACACATTTATAGGCCCTTGCAACTGTTATTGCAGAACTTACAGCCTCTATTTTTATAAATTTATTTCCTTATCTCTTTTGTTTTCAGCATGATGATATCGTTGCCTTAAATTCAAGAATCAGATTAATGCGACTATTTTTCCAAGCTCTATTGAGTCTCAACTGGCGAGAAATAGACAAAGAGGCTAATATTGGCGAGTTTCAAAAATTGTTGAACTCTTGCATAGAGTTAATCCCGACACTTCATGGAACTGTGTCCAGGGGTCTTCAGCCTATCCAAGTTGAAAATTCAGGTTAGAAAGTTCTCTCTTTGGTAGCCCAAGTTTTAAGTTTGATCTGTTTTATGTGTCTAGAGACTCTGTTTTATGTGTCTAGAGACTGCTTCGAATGAAGCTGTCGCAAAGTTTTTCCACAGGCTTATTAATAGTTGATTAACAGTTGGAATGCTAGCTTTGAAAAATCGTAACTGGATCACTCATAAGTCCTAATATATTAGCCACATTTTTTTTCTTTGTGAAGACGAACAATAATTAAACACTTTACAAAAAACAACACTTGTACCCGATTTAATTTCCAGCCTGACTGTTTCAAGTTTTGCAGAAAACTGATATTTTTTGTAATAAATAATGAATGATTCTACAAACATGATGCTTACCTCGGAATCCGAAGTCTTTATCAGCTTCAATCAGAGAGAGTGATAAGCTGTGCTCATTGAATTGCAGAAGCTGCCAGATACCTAGCTAGATTGGAAAATAATACCGTTGGATACCTTTTTATATCTTGATTCAATGCTGGCGTATACCTCAGGTGTCATTTTTATTTTCTGGGCGTTTCAAAAACGTTCCTTTTTTTTGGGTAAGGTTTTTGGCAAGGCAATATTTGAAAGAATTTTTCCCACAAAGTATTCAAAAATAGAAATTTTGGTGCATACTGTAGTGGGTAGGAATATTTTATGCGTAGCTCTTAGCTGTAGAGACATGAGGCACTAAACAAAAATTGATATGTTCTTAAAAACAACAGCTCGAAGCTCCACAATCTTGAACTCGTCAAACCAACGGCTGACAGGGATGTCCCTAAGACGCCCTGACAGCAACTTCCAAACCTAACCTCAAAATCGCACTCACGGAGTAAAGTAAGCATCATAAACGACATAATGTGTCGGCGACATTCACCATCCATCAGTGTTAATTTTACTATTTTTTATTGTTTTAGAATAATTCTACGCCTACAATTTCCCTTCATCATTGCTCTCATATGCATTTTGAGATGCTGGTTTCAAAAATGCCATCAGTTTTCATTAACGTAAATTACGCATTTTACGTAAATTCGAAATTACGTCTTCTTAGCAAAACATTTGAAATTATGGAAAAAGTATGAGTTTTGAGTAAAAACAAAGGCCGAATTTTAAATCAGCGGGTCAAATTACATGGATTTATTTACAGAGGGGTGAGAAAGAGGTATTTTATGATGAGAAAACCTGGTTTTACGTTCATAACAGCCGGACACACTATGTCGTTAAGGCGTAAAAATCCACGGAGTAGGTACCTAGCTCAAACCTAACTCTACAGACGAGAGATCACCGAGATCAAAATTTCACGGGACATCTCTGCGACCCAGAAGCTACTGTTAGTGCATCTTATATAGTTCCTGAAACTCTGAGTGAACTCCCTACATCATGGCATGGCCCTGGTAACACAATTCATAGACATTGAGGCTGCTTCAAGAAAACATCAACAAAGTAAAAAATTGTGCTGTCATTGCCAGCCCTTAACGTATCTAGTCTGCTCTGAAAGCCGAGAATCCGAGAATTCATATTGATACGGCGCGTGATGTTTACGGTGACTTGTGGTTGTCTAAACACAACACTAACCGACAGTGTTGCCAGAAGTCAACTCCTATTATCTTAATATAGTAATTGATGATGAAAACAATAAGCTGAACAGCCATAACACTCGTAACTATCATTTTTCACAGGATTTTTATTTAGAAAACGACAAGAGTCGTATTAATATAGTAATATAGTGGGTATGGTGGACGCCATCCCATTACTATACCTCATTAGATACTTTATCTCCTAAAATATTTGATCTGTAATCACTTCAAACGAATATCAAGATGCTTGAATGATTTTTCAGAAGAGTTTGTAATGATGGGATTTGATCCGTTACTCAATCAGCGATTACTGCCACCAACATTTCCTAGGTATACAAAAATCAAATCTCGCACGGAAGCCTTTGATTACCTGTCAGATCTTTTCTGTCGCTTGAAACAAGTTTGCAAAGTAGTCAATGTCACATCTTTTCATCGTGTTTTGGTTTGTAATTTTCCAGCTTTCACCCTTCATTGTAAAAAGTTGTTGTAATTTGTGTTTAGTGTATCAATACAAGATAGTTATTAGGAACGAAAGAGGAGCGCATCTGACGATCTTAGCAAAAATAATAAAATGATTCACGATGCACTCACAATTGATAATTTCAGATGTGTTTCTGGAGACGCTTTCTCCCATCGTCAGTGATTTGCGACTGATTGATTGGTGATGGAAAAGTTATCATTAATCGACTTTTGGTGTCAATAAGGCTGTTGCACACGTTTGCTATAAGTGGTTTAATAGTCAATTCTGATGTAAAAACCTCCAAAAATATCGATGGCAGCACCACAAACTTCCGAACTTCAACCCTAAACTCAATAAACGCCTATATTTGCGCGAGCGTTTTGGTGGCTTAGGGCAGTAATAATGGGAGATTCCTATCTTCATTTTGTTACTCTCTCTGTGCTGACAAGGATGATTCACGGAGTAATTAGTCATCAGAGTAGTACCGATGAATGGTACCGTGACATCTAGTGATACCGGTGTTAAATAAAAGTTGTCTCTTATTGGTCACTTCTTGATGGAGTTACAGTATTGTTAGATGGGAATCTCCCATTATTACTGCCCTAAGCCACCATTGCGCTCGCATAAATAAAAGCGTTTATTGAGTGTAGGAGTGGATTACGAAAGTTTTTAGTAATGCCATCGTTATTTTTGGAGGTTTTTACAACAGAATCGACTAATAAATTGCTTATAGCAAAAGTGTGCAACAGCCCCATTAGGCATCAATGGGACTCTTGCTAACTTTTGCTATAAGCAATTGAATAGATTAAAAACCAGCAAAAGTTACGAAGAAAACATTAGAAAATTACAATATTTATTCGCACACTCACAAAATGACTTCTAAGTTCAAGGAGTAATGGCGGAGCTATGCAGGTACTATGGTAGATTCCTATCTAATTCGAGACATCTTCTGTGTGTTTCTATAGAAAGAGAGGCAAATTAGATAGGAATCTCCTATGATACCTGTATAGCTCTACCATCTTTGCTCCTGAATGGTGAAGCTTTGCAGTTGTCGTGAGGGATTCCTGTCTAATTTGTCACTCTCTTTGTGGAAGCACACAGAGGAAAGCCTCAAATCAGACGTGAGTCTTCTATGGTACCTGCGTAGCTCCGCCACTATGCCTTAAACTTTTGAGTCATTTTGTGAGTCTGTGAGTGATTTTCGTACTTTTTTAATGTGCTCATCATATTTTTGCTAGATTTTTCTCAAAAATTGATCATTCAATAGCTTACAGCCAAAGTCAGGAAGAGCCCCATTAAGACACGGTGATCTCCAAAAAAGCATGGATCTTGACACTTCTTACTCAGCAGAGCTGCTGTTTGTGTAAAAACACAAAGGCATTTTTCATTTTATCATTGATTCTACTGGTGGATCAAAAAATTACACAGCTCAATTCAGTGTATGACTGTAATGCAAGAAAATATTTACAAGGGGAGGCTCAGAAGTCACCGCCTCCGATTTTGAAAAAATTGCACGAAAATGTAGCTAAAGTAAAACTATTAGACCCGTGTTTCTCACTTTTTGCCAATGGGCCTTCCTAAAGCGTCAGGAATTTTTTAAAAGTTGCCGAAATTCACGTAAAAACCGGAGCGGAGAGCGTTCCGAATATTTACGTGAATTTTGGCAACTTTAAAAAAATTCCTGACGCTTTAGGAAGGCCCATTGGCAAATAGTGAGAAACACGGGTCTAAAATTTTACTTTAGCTACATTTTTGTGCAATAATTGTTTTCAAAATCGGAGGCGGCTACTTCTGAGCCTCCCCATGTTAGATCTGTAATCTTTTTTTTCAAGTGGTGGAACTGTCAGCAGGGCTATATTTCTAAATGGGCAACTTAGGCAATTGCCTAGAGTGGCAAAATTTTTGGGGCTGCCTATTTTCAGTTTTATTTTTTTTAAATGTGAAGAAAGGGGAATTTATTCCTCAATGTACCTTTGAGGTATGGTCCCTCAGTATACTGAGTATTAATCCTTTTCAACGTGCATTGTCAACAAAATTTATAGTGAAAGGGGGGGGGGGACCATGGTTCGGCCTTATATCTTGCTGCGTTTTTACTATTGCATTCAAGTGTGTGAGTCAAGAATGGAACAAAATGCAGCGCGTATGGGGTGGTTTTTTAAAGAAACAAAAAATCTGCATTGGACAAGGCATAGCTAGCTCATTCTTTGTTGAACAAATTTTGATTAGATTTACATGAAAATATGGCTTGATGTAGCACCAAGAGGAACCTTTAAATTCAAAATTTTCTGGAAGAGGGCCCCCAAACTCCCCATTCACCAGCAAGGGTAGCAGGATCATACTGCCTACTGCTTCAGGGAAGGTAAATGCCCTGAAATGGCCCTGAGTGTCATTGACTTAAAAAAAATTGTGGAGATTTTGATAATTTCTCGTCAACTTTAGCGATTCATTCATTTTTTATTTTTTATTTTTTTCCCCAGGATTTATTTGTCAGTGTCAGCAGAAGTAATGCTTGTATTGTATCACGCTCTATAATGCAAATTTTATATCTTAGACAAGGTTCGCCAGATCTGAAAGACAAGCTACGAGATGCTGCGCGATCGTTTATATCACCGCCTGCTCTTTTGCCACGATCAACAATTTTAAATAATGCTCAGGTAATTTTATAGGAGTATCTTTGTTCGAATTCAAAAGCTGTTCATGCATGTACTATGACCTTCAAAAAAAGTCCTCCCATCGAAACGGCCCTTGATTATGTTTTCCATTATTTATCAAAGAGTTTTTAAATTTTTTAAAGCATACTTTCAAGTGACTTTCAAGTGACTATGCTGTTAGACTCTAAAATACCTGAAAACTGCAAACAAACTAAAAACTGGTCAGGGAATGGAAGAATGAAAATGTCTACCAGGATACTTTCTTTTGAAAGTCGTAGTAAAACCTTTTACGTCAGGAGGCTCTTTCTGAGTGCAGATATTGTGCTGAGTCTTTATTCTGATTCAATTTGTTCATTTTCAAGAAAAAAACTCCTGAAAATATGGCCTTGGCAGAGACTAATGGATACCCACATCCCATGCTTCCTGTATTATGAAAGTGAGGCAAGTGAAATAGGCTGATTTTTGTTTGAGGGCTCAACAAAACTACAACTAACAGTCGCCTTTGTTGAGTGGTGAACATAGCTCCAATCAAAATCTACCTGAAATTTTGCTTTGAAGTCAAAATTTCAGTTAATTAAGGCTCAAGGTTTTGAAATAGTTAATCATGTTATTCTGTAAAAAAACAGAAACAAAAAACAAAAAACACCAATTTAAACGCAACGAGCTAAAGTGATAGAGAGGCTGATACATTTTATGAGTCCTATCTCAAAGTGTGACAGTATGGGCGATCTAAATCTGGCTTTTTTGCCTCACTTTTTTAACCTTAAATCAAAAGTTGTGATTATTCCAGTGGAAATTGGTCTTAAACAAAAGTGCAAGTGTTTAAGACTGGCTATCTAGACACAGAATTTTTATACAACGATCCAGGTGAAAAATTTTGTTTGTTTCCATAATGTATTAGTTTCTTTATCATACAAATGCTTCCAGAAGAAACCGTTACATGCATCGATTTCTGTGTCCAAATAGCCACTCTCAAACACTTGCACTTTTGTTTACAACCAATTTCAAATGTATTCGTTACAATTTTTTTTTAAAAATTTAAAGGCTAAAAAAAATGAGGCAAACAAACCGAGCCTGTGTGAAAAACGTCCATAAGATATCACGATCATGGCTGTCTCCTGGAAGTTTCAATATCACATCCCACAAATCCTCTCTATCGCTATACCTCGTGGGGCAAAACAACTCAAGAGACGGCAAAACATTAAGAACATTTTTTTACTGTTGATTTCAAATTAAATTTATATTTGTTTTATTTCAGTCCAAAGAGTATGTGGATCATTTCATTAGCAACTGTGCTTTAACATTTAAGAGCCTTATCCATCTTTATGGTCACAATAGAGCAAGACAAAGAGATAGGCTTTCGGGTATCATGGATGATTTTGCAAATTTACAAGATGAGGTATATTGTATTTTCCATTTTGTTGTTTTTTTTTTAAAAAAATTGGCATCAAGATTGTTAAATACTTATGCATAAGTACAGTTCATGAATCTCAGTGGTGTGTGGCACCAGTAAGCAAGACAGGCACTGCCTACCCAAAGATTTTCTAAACTTATAAAAAATACCTTTTGATTGATGAAAATACTAATTTTCAATAATTTTCCTGTCATTTGACTGAATCGGAATTTGGAAGTAGAAAACATCAAGATTTTTCTCCAAAGAGTCTTTGAATTCTCCTCATAGTACAATTTGCCTGCCCTAATTTCAGATCCTATGCACGCCACTGATAAATCTTAAAAATAAGTTCGAACATTCCAACACTATTTAACAATAATATTTTCTTTTTCAGTCAGAAACATTATTTTATTTGATGTAGCTCTTCATACTTTACTTGTATTTTTATTAGGAATGTCCAAAACCATTAATGCACCAATATGGTGACAATAACTAATTGATAGAGGCATCTTTATCGTCAAGTTCAAGTTCCTAATTTCGTCTCGTTGATATGGAGATTTTGTCATAAAAAATGGGGATTTCGTCAAGTTCAACCTCGTTTTTTTTGCTGCTTTTGCTTTTTTACAGCGACGCAACGAAATTTTGGTGTTTTTCACCAATGACACAATAAGCGACAGGTTTTACGCGCTCTTTACAGGTAGTAAAGGAGAAAAAAGGTATTGAGCAGACATAGATGCGAACATAGGCTTGCAATTTCTGCCAGCACAATTTTTTTGGTTAATACCCTCCCCTAGATTAAGGTTTTAACCCTGTTCTTTCTAATGTTGAATTCAACTGTTAAATACACTGTGAGACACTGTGATGCGTCACCGGTTTTTTTGAATTCACGTAATCGTGAAATTTGTTGACTCGTGAAATCAGGAAAAAATTAGCCGATTTTGCGTCAAATGCCAAATTTCAGGCTTTCGCAGAAAAAGTCCGGATTTCGCGTCTTGTCGCACGGCATTTTTGAAATCAGCGAAGCACTCTGAGGTACTTGGTGAGGTCTGGACTCGATTCGCGGCGTTTTCAAAATTTTGCACGAATTGCAGCCGCGAAAAAAAGGTGCCTCTGCTATTTGATTATAATGGTTCCTGATCCAAGCTCCAATGATTATTTAGAAGAGCATAGAATGCATTAACCCTTTCCACTCGTGAGCATTTTTACCCGACCGCCCCACCAGTTCAGGGAGCTTCAACAACACGATATGAAAACAAACCATATGATCTGTAAAAAACTCACATCACGGTGTACAGAGTGCGCCGGTGTAGTGCTTGATGTTCGTCCTAGTTCCCATAAAATCCACTGGAGCTCATCATTGGTCAAGAGCGTCCAATACATCCGGCAATCGAGTCCTTAGAAGGTCTCTTTTTTTTGTCGGATATATCCGACCTGTGAGTGGAACTCAACTTTTCCCTGGTCGAATATATCCGACATCTGAGGGGAAAGGGTTAAAGCACTCTATTTTTTTTTGTTTTTTTTTTTAGGGGAGTCACCATTCTACTTTCTAACTTGCAATAAAACCATCATAAAAGTTTGAAATCAAATAGAACTCCATTTATGAAGGGGTGCAGAAAATCCTCAATCATGCAAACATACGATCAGTGAAAATTGTAGACATTGCCTAGAAGAGCATTAGGGTATTTTTTTTTATTTTTTTTAAATTCTTTGACCAACCAAATGGTATAGGAGGAAAAGAGATCTGAATGGGTGAACGAAAATTGGTTGATGAGGAGCGAAATACCCCAGCTTGGGCACTATCCTGTAAAGACATTTAGGAGGATATGCGCACTAGTCCAAGCTGAATTCCTAATAAGCTTACTATTCTAAGCTGAATTTTAAGGAAGCGTGCTGTTTTAAGCCAAAGTTTTCTTTTGCGTGATAAAACAAGCAAAAGAAAAAAAGTCATTTAAAACTGTGCACTCTGTCCTCCTCCGTGCAGGTTAAAAGATTCTGCACCTCCGCATTTTTGTAGATTTTGTTTGATGCCAGAGCCCTCTTTTGATTTATCGATTTACTAAAACAGCCTTTTCTGTTTTATGAATCAGGCACATTTGCCTTCATAGTGCCTTCGACTGGGTAAACTTGGAAAAGTTAGGAAATTTTACTATTTGAGGAGAGTCTCTTCAAACAGTCAATTGACTCTTCAGTGGACTTCAGTGTGACGTCACTGAAACCAAGATCTATTAATACTAGATCAGTCCAGTAGCAAGGAGGCAGAGCTTTTCACAACGTCTTCCAGGTCTGCTGGGCGCTATTAATGCACCATCTTCCCTTGTGTGCGGTTCACTCAGCGGAATCGACAACTTTTGTGCGGAATACGACAGTGAAGGCACTAGCGTAGCGGGGAAATATTGGTTTGAACCGCCTACTGGACTGATCTGGTATTAATAAATCTTGACTGAAACCATCCATTCAAACGGATGTATTCATTCCATCCCATGATTTTTTTCAGGCGGAACGAGTAGATGCCTTTTTAAACCTTATCACAATTAAAGGTGATCCGCCGAGAACACATTTGGCATGCTTCGGAACCTGGATGCTCTATCACACTCTTAAAATCATGATCATGTTTCTGCTGTCCGGTTTCGAATTGGAACTTTATAGTGTGCACGAGTACACGTATGTTTTCTGGTGAGTAAAAAAACTCACTGTGTTTAACTAGAACTGTGAAGTTCTGTTTTTTCAGAGACTTTGCTGTCAATTATTCTGAAGCTTGTATCATGGATGTATGTTTTTTCTTTTCTTTCTTTTTCTGTGAAAATACAGGATCAAAAGAGACCAAGAGGAAAATGTGCTGCTGTAACTCTGTAAACGTCAAAGGAAACAACAGATAGGTCCGTAGTAGGGTGGCCACTCCAGAAGGCAGACATGCTTGGGTCTCTCTCTCATTGCTTAAGGTGATTCTTCAATGTTTAGTGCTAATTTCTATCACCAGAGCACTACCGTTCGATTAATGTCAAAGTACAGGCCAAAAGTAACTTATATTGAAGAAAATGGAGTGTCAATTTCTAGATAATCATCTGAAGAACATCTGTGAAAAATATCTCGTCAATAACTTCAAAAATAAAGCTGAAAGTACCAATAAATGGAATATTGTAAATCGATTCTTGTATCGAAGTGCGATATTTCTTTTTAATTGGCACTAAACGCTGAAGAATCACCTTTAACAAGTTCTGTTGACTGACTTTTGCAAGCTTTCGGGTTGAATATCCCTAAAATGTAGCAAATGATATTTTTGCTCAGTATGATGAGAACATCACCAAAGCTCATTAAAATGTCTTGGCCTCAAGTTGACCTGAAGTATACAAGGGGTCCTTTCATTTCCAAACTCCTCTGATGAATTAGAAAGTAATTCCATTTCAAATGAGCTTTCAGAAGCGGAAGAAGTTGTGATTTGATTTTTTTGTTACACGCAGGTATCTGTACGAGTTCTTGTACGGTTGGGTGATTTCATCTCTAACAAGAGCGGACAACTATCTAGCTGAGCAGCAAGTACTGTCTAGTAAATCAAGGCGGTCTAAACCAGCAAAGAAACAGAAACCAAGGCCATTTGTTCGAGAAATAACTTATAATCAAGCCATGCAAAATATGTGTGGTGGCTACTACAAGGTAATTTAAACTTTCTAAAGATTTGTTTTGTCTTGCATTTCATCTTACAATGGAGCTGTTGCAAACTTTTGCTACAGGCCTTTTAATAGGTGATTTGTAAAAGTGACGAAAAGTGCACCAAAAAATCACAAAATCTACTCCCGAACTCGTAAAATGCTTTCAAACTTGAGACTGTTATGGTGGTGGTTACTGCCTTTTACACTGTGTTTCCCTATCTCAATAAGGTCCATCCTCATGAGGTGTTCTCGCAATACCACACAAGAAGAAGAAGAAGCATACAATTGCCATAAGATTTAGGCGGTAATCACCGCCATTACGGGCTCGAATTTGAAAGCATTTTATGAGTTCGGGAGTGGATTTTGTAATTTTTTAGTGCGCTTATCGTTATTTTTACAGGGTTTTACCCCGCAATCATTTTTGATCGTAGCTTTCAATTGATGCATCGCTTGAGATGTTTTACTTGAGATTCTACGTAATTTTGGAGATAGCTCCCCTGAGGAGCCAAAACGTTTAAAATTTTGGGAGCTTTAAAACCTAGTTTTGACTAAATTTGTGTTGGAGCTGTATTTTTTTCTGGGGTCTATCGTTTGCGGTGAAACACTCGCATCAGAGCTAAGTTAGCAGCCCGGGCGGTAGACTTTCCATCTATCTAAAAGTGCTTTTTTTAAGAATATTTATAACTCCTAGTCTTTTAAATTTTTGACTTTATGAAAATGGGTTTAAATCAAACGAGACCTTTGATAAATTGAAAACGAAAAGTGATGTCAACCTCTGGTTTGCATCAGAAGTCTTAGATATGCTCTTTTAAACAATGTGGCTCAAGATAGTAGTTTCCATGTAAAATTTTCAAGATAGCTCCCGTGAGGGGTTGGACCTCCTCTAAAAAAAATTCTTCATCCAAAATATTGAAGATTAGTCCAAACCGTAACTTTTTATCTCAACTCGTTGAAAAGTTAGAGTGAAAGGGACGAACTTTTTTACATCCTTTAGAAAGCAGGTGTGCAGGATTGGGGGACAGGAGTAACTGACTCCTAACCAGAGACACACAGAGATGGAGCACTATGCTAAAATACATAGGGAAGATTTGAGGCTCGCCGAATTCTCATGGATTCATTAAAATCGTCGCTTGGTGTTGAACGATGAGCACCATTGAGCACCCTCCGCTTCTCTTCCCGGCCACACCCAGCCTATCCCCCCTGTGTTTACAGAAGGTCACTGTTCAACATTATGCGACAACTTTGATGAATCTGCGAGAAACTGACGTGCCTCTGCTGCAGCCAGTTAGTGCTCCGTCTCTGTTTGTCTCTGCTCCTAACCAAATCTGTTCTTCTTTCTTGACAATTCAATGTAGCCATTTTAAAATTTGTATAGTAACAAGCACTTATAACCTTACTTTATTAGATTTTTAAAAAAAAATCAAATTTATAAGCAGGATTTAATACCCACTTAATCTGCGAGTATATCCCCAATTGGGAATATTTCCAGTGAATAAACTCCCAAGAATTTTAAATCACTAAGCAGGAGTCGCATTAATGGATGAATTTCCGCTCTTTATTAGAGGTAATCATCTTCATTTCATTTACAGGCCGTTCTAGGTTTAAAATTAGATGGTAAAATAAGAGTGCCGCGCACAGATTTTGATTGTGAACGGGTACGTTACGAACACCGTTTCTTTCCCTTTGGAATGCTAGTCACCCCTCCACCTGTTCAGTATTATGAATTCAAAGAAATGACATCGCTTTTGGAGCAGTCTCCAAGTGAAATGCTCTACTCTGCAGCTTGCAAGCATTTTCATCAGGCTAAAACATTATTTGAAGGCATCACCAATCCTGATCAAGAGGTAAGAACATAAATGCTTTTTTATTCATGTTTTTATTTATTTAATACATTGGTTGTCTTTCCTCCCTCTTTTTTTAACCAGTCCAATTGTTTGCTGTGAAATATCAGCATAACGAACACCGTGTTTGAGCGGTTGGACTTTACTATGTACTACTACTACTTCTTTATTTATAGTACAATGGAGCTCTTGCAAGGTTTTGCTCCAGGCAAATGGACCATAATTTCTAGTGTTAAATGCTGTAAAAATAACGATGAGACCGTTGAAAAAGTCTAAAATTCACTCCTCGTCTAGAAAACTTAACCTGTTTGCACCAACCTCGGATTCCGCACCCTTAACAAACAGCCGCCCATCTTGCTTGTTGACAATCACAAATCTTTTTCAGTAATCAATCATGAATCAAGTTTAAATTTCTTTCACAAATATTTATTTCATAGAGCTGATCAAACTTTTCAATTGCTATTTGTTTCAACCTCAATATTGCTCAAATCAATATTTCGACCTTAAGGGGGGAGGTGTTATGCATCGATCCCTGGTCCCTCTTGTCCACTGCAGGATGCAGCTGGACATTCTCTTAACATGTGTTAAAACTTAAAACAAAAGAGATGCGCCAAAGGAGGGACTCTCCCTCTTCGTCGTTTTTGGACAAATCACTCCTTCGCCAGCTCTCACATTTAAAGCATTTAAAATCCAATCTCTCTTACTCATTTATTTCCAGCCCGTATTTTGTATTCTGTTATTCTGATGGTTATTCTGTTTTTTATCTGTTATTAATTCTTTCAATATATATATATATATATATATATATCCATCTAAACTCGATATTCGATCTTCATCATTTATTACTATTACACTTTCGTACATATAGTGTAACAGCGTACCCAAACAGGTATACGTAACAAAAACTGTTGTAATTCACGTAAGGTAAACACCCCAGTAGCCGACACCCCTGAAATTTGCACCAGTATCCAACACGTCTTTTTCACTATGTGAAAAATATTAGTTTTGTGGCAATTTTGGTGTTTTGCGTATTTTTTTTCGAATGTTTCACATTTGAGGTCTCAGAAGGAAACAACACAAAACACCGGTATTGCCACCAAGCTAGTACTTTTTACAGTGTGAAAAATGGGTGTTAGGTACTGGTGCAAATCTTGGGGGTGTCGGCTACTGGGGTGTTTACCTTATATCGGTGTATCGCTGCTATGAATGTTCCGAAAGGAGAACGGCTAACTGAAACAAACATTGCATAACTATAATTTATTTATCTAGTCGTGTTAGTGTTGTGTGAACATCATGTCTTGTTATTGTTGTGTGAGCATCATGTGAAAGTTCATTCTCCGAGCCGTGATTGTCAACAAGCAAGATGGAGACTTTTTGTTTGGGGTGCGAATCAGAGGTCGGTGTATAGATGCAAGGGTGGCCACCCGAAACTTCAAGTTAAGTTTTCTCTGCGAGGAGTGAGTTTTAGACTTTTTTAACGGTCTCATCGGTATTTTCGCAGCATTTTACACCATAAATAATAGTTCATTTGCCTGTAGCAAAACCTTACTAGAGCTCCATTATACTGCCCTTATACAGGCTCTGTGCAACGTCAAATGCTTCCAATTAACGATTAATGAAATAATACAGCATGGTTAATTCATGAATTTAGTTTTAGTTTGGCCACTGACTGACAGGAGAGCCTTCGCAGTGCTTCTGATCCTATTGTTTAAAACCTAATTCTTTGTTAAATTGGGTACTATGAATGGGAACTCGGATCTTTCAACTCATCTTTTCCAAAGACATTTTATCAAGTAGACCGTGCACTCCTTATCTTCGTCCTGAGCACCAGGCGTGGCAAGTTTTGCGAAGCTCCATGATGGGCGGGTGGGTGGAGGCTCGCTAAGTTGCCCCTTGGTAGCGAAACGTTTCCCGGGAATAAATGAGGGAAGGAATGAATGGGGGAATGCACACGCGTGCTCGGTTTTTTCTAAATAACTCGTTTCAGGTCCGTTTTTCGGCAAAATGTGTGAGGAACAAAATTGTAGACCATAAAATTTATGTTTGAACTGCATAATTTTCTATCCCCCAAAGGTTCTTGCTAACCGGAAAAACATCTATTCATCACAGATATTTCGCGTAGCATACCGGCCGCACATGCGCAATGTTGCCCGGGCTGGCGCACTCAAGTCATCGATAGCAGGTCAGCGCTGCATCACTCCACACTCATCACCATGCGAATAACTAAAGATTGCCTCCGCTCATGAGAACTGTGAACGGTCTACTTGATATAATGTCTTTGATCTTTTCATATAATAATTTTTGCGACTTTGACAACAACAACAGCTGATTTCTGCTACCAGAGCACTACCATTTGATTATTGTCAAATTACAGGCCCAAAGTAACCTATGTTTGAGAGAAAAGAGTGTCAGTTACTAGATAATCATCAGAAGAACGTCTCAGCAAAATATCTCGTCAATAACTTCAATATTAAGACTAGAAGTACTAAAAAATGGAATATCGCAAATCGATTCTTCTATCGTAATGCAATTTTCCATTTTGGGTTCTTTCAGCCTTATGTTATTGACAATACGCAGAGACGTTTGTCAGATGATTATGTAGTAACTGACATTCCGTTTTCTTAAATATAAATTCTTTTCGGCCTGTAATTTGACATTAATCTAGCGGTAGCAATCTGTTGGCAGAAATCGGCACTAAATGCTGAAGAATCGACTTAATAGTAGACGATTCTGCAGCGGATAAGGAATCCATTCAACTCTTGCTATTAATTTGGGAGTACTTTTTTTCTTTTCTTGTTGTTTTTCTGCTTTTTGAATTTTTAATATTTTTTTATTTTTTTTTATTTTTTAATTTTTTTTTTTTTTTTTCATCTTGTACTGTGCAGTCCAGTCGTTCGCTGTGAAATATCAGCATAACGAACCATGTGTTTGGGCGGCTGGACTTTACTACTACTACTACTACTTTTTTTTTTCATCTTGTATTGCTTTGTTAACCTATTACTAGCTTAATTTTTCTAGTGAATTGCTGAAGCACCCACCTAAACCAACCTCTATGATCAATAAGATAAATGCTTCACCCACTTAAGTTTTCATGCGCATATGCTTAGATTGATTTTTTCCAATTCTCTTTCGTAGTACCTATCCATTTTGTTACATTGTGCAAAAAGTCATTCAGATTGTTTTTTATCGATGTATTTAAACACAACAGTGTCAGAAATCTCAACTTTTTTTTTCTCTCTGTTTCTCTCTATTTCAGGTCAGAAATCTGCTTAAAATAGCAAAAACCAATTATGTGGTAATGAAATTGTTTGCAACAGGCCATAAACGAGACTCCGATGTGCCATTGGACTTTAATTTCTCCGTTCATCAGTGTTTCCCGATCATCAAATTGAATTAACTGTTGATAATGTTTCTAGTCAATTTCTCATTTTATTTTGTGTTAAGCTTTTATTTTCCCTTCATCGTACTATGTGAGTACTTAATCGTGTTGAATCTCTGCCTATAATTTTTCAAGCTTCATTCCAATACAGTTTACCCAGTATTTTGGCGGTTTTGAATTAGTGTCATACGATTATACTAAACGCAAGCCTACATAAATTTTTGAAAGACTAAAGCTTATTGATAGTTTTAGTAAATCAATTTATTGATTAGATCGCTAACCTCGGTTCCAAACAAACCTTGATTCATAAACTATATTCTATATGGCTCTTAAACAAGATTGTGTTACATGTATCTGTTTTCATGCAGTAATTTCAGTTCAGACTCTCTTGGAAAGTCTTATGGAACCAACTTTTTGTTTGGCATCAGTGTTTTCATATTGACTTATTTGAAAATTTATTTATTGTTTCACTCTGGCAAGAGAAATATGTTAAAACCAAACGAATCCTGCTCTCATATCCCATCAGATCTCTTATTTTGACTTTTTTATGCTATGCATGGAAAATTTGCCATCCTTTCTGTTTTACAGTTTTGGAATGAAGCTCTAAACCCAAATAAAATTTGGACTGAGAACTCTTATGAGTCTTATGCGCACCTGCTGAGTCCAACTGAGGGCTTGGAAGTTGGAACTACATTAATGATAGATCTAAAGCCATGATCTGCGATTTTCACTCACTCTGTAGAACCATCGCACCAAATGCACTTTGGGCTTTGGATGCTTGCAGAGTAAGTCTTAGAATCAATAGTTGTTATTACAATTCTTAATCATTAAAAAAGATAATTGTAAGTCGTGTAATGTTGTGTGTGAATACAACTCTGCATTCTATTTCCAATTTCATTTTGAAAGTACATGTACATATTCAAATATTTTAGTTCCTTTATTTCCTTGTTTTGTTCCCACGTGCAAGATTACTAGTTTCGCTCTGAAAAATGAATTGTCATTGCTGACCCTGGAAGCCCAAAAAACCGTGCACTGTTTGATTTAATGGAAATATCAAAATTTGAGAAGGCGAAAGTCATACCAGTCCCCCTGCCCCTACGTTCTTTATTTATGTCCAAGTTTTGATCTACTTTTGATCCGTTTTGTACTGTGGAAAGCATATTTTATTCCGTTAGATGAATGCGTTATTTGGATTGCACTTTGGTCTGGAAACCCAAATTTTTGGCCTTAAATCAGGGACTGGTCAGATGTTCGTGATATTTTGGGTACTTATATATTTTGGGGCGCTAAACACGAAATTTGGGTACTCATATTTTTTGGGGTGCTGAACACAAATTTGACAGGTTTTTTGCTTAATTTTCACATCCAAGATGGCGGCAGCCAAGTTTATTTTCTGATCAGGGACTACCTTGATCCTTTACTTGTCATATCTGAAAAATAGAAAAAGAAATAAAAATAGAAAGTCCAACCGCCCCAGCTGTGTTCCATAAGCTCGTTATGCCTGTGTTTGGACTGTTAGAGACTTAGGAACAAAGGACAGTAGGTTGTTAGGAAGGGAAGAAAGAACTTCAACACATTGAAATGCTCTTTGTTGGATAAGGATAATTGATAGACAAAACCCCTTCAACCCCCCCCCTTTTTTGACCTTCAACATCACAAATAGGTACAATAAAAGATTTTGACTTCTGGTTTGTGAAAAATGCTTAGACTTTAAAGCCCCCTCAAATGAGGTACCATCAGATAGAATTTCCGTTTGAAAATATTAAGAAATTGGGGAAACCTGACCCCCCCCAGAAAATGTACTTTGCAAAAATGCTGGAAGGAAGCGCGAAGATAACAGCGCAACAGGACCGGACCTTGACATGACCGGTGGTGCCAGGTTCGAGCTGCTGCCGCACTATGGTCTGAGATGGTCAAAAATTGCCCAAAAATCCTATTGTAAATTTCTCATCAATTTATCGTTTATAAACTTGTTAGACAGATTTCAATCAAAGAAAACACTTGAAATAAGTAATTTAGATCTACAAATGCTACTGAAAAGTTTTAAATTAACCTTTGAAGGTTGGAAACGATAAATTTTGATGACTTTCTTTTACTGATTTTTGGCCACTTTTGTTCGATCTCAGACCGTTGTACGCCGCTCAAAACATTCGCCGTCAACGCCGCGCCACACTATGATGGTGCCGAATGCACATTTAACTACCATAAAGATGATAAATGAAGTAAAGAGAAAGTGAAATCTAACAATCTTAGTCGATACTAGATAGTTTGGAGATATAAGCTCTGTAGAATGTGAGCCCCATTGGACATCAACTTTTGGAATTATGCATGGGCCTCCAAAGGTATACACACGCGACTCGGAATCTTGGCCTGTGAATGCTAGTAAAACAGTGATGTACTCATTTCCTTGTAACTTTTTTTATTTTTTGATCAAATCAATTTTTGTGACCAGGTCATTAATTTTGAAGGTAAGACGAACATTTTACTCTACATTTATTTTACTTTGAGATTTTTTTCAAGGTTTTCACCTCGTGCTCAAAAACAGCGATAGTCTTAACGTGGCATTTCCTGAAAAGTCAAAATTAATGGACGGCCAAAGTTTTTGTATGCATTTGTACGCTAAAATGACTCCAGAATATTGTTTTCCACATCTTTATCTATCAACCCCCCAAATATCTCATCCAATCTCGTCCCCATCTGAGAGTTATGATTTTTCGAAGTATGCTCATTCTGAGCTTAGATTTGACGGTGCCGAATGCCCATTAGTTACCATTATGTATAGTTTTACCTAAAAACTGGTGGAAGGTATTGTACGGGTTATTTGGGCCGCTGATCACGAATTTGAAGTCCGTTTTTCTAAATTTTCCAATCCAAGATGGCGGCTGTATAGTAAGCATCGAATTTTGACCTCAAAACGGGTGAAAGGTGTTGTTTATACAGCCACCATCTTGGATTTGAAAATTTCGGAAGGCAGACTTCAAATTCGTGATCAGCGGCCCAAAGAACCCCTCAATCTACACCTCCCACATGTTTTTTGGTTAAAATTTGTTGCTTACTTTAAAGTCGCCATCTTGGATTTGAACATTTTGAAAAACGGACTTCAGATTTGTGATCAGCGACCTAAAAAAACCCGTGAATCCACATCTTCCACCAGTGTTTAGGACAAACTTGACTTTATCTATAATGGTAGTTAAATGTGCATTCGGCACCATTGTGCGCCATACCATCGCCAAGGGCACGGCAAATGGAAAGCGTGAGCGTGGATAAAGGGCTCTTGCAAACTTGTGCTGTAAGGATTTTAGTAAAAACCAGCCAAAATCACAAAAATCACACTTCAAAAGTCTAAAATTAAGCACAAAACAGCTGTAACGGCAACATCGTAATGGCGGAGCTATGCATAGGTATCATGGGGCCTATGTTTAATTTGTCACTTTCTCTACGGTCCTACGGAAACATTGAGATATGTCTCAAATTAGATATATAGGAATCTCCCTTGTTACTTTCGTAGCTCCGCCATAATGTCTTCCAAGTCGTTTTGAGACTCTTGGAGTGAGTACTCCGTGATTTTTAATGCGCTTCATCGTAATTTTCGCTGCGGTTTTTGTACAAGTCTTAATGACTGCAAACATGAAAAATGGCGATTCATGTGAAATTTCTGTGAACCGCGATCGGTTTCAGTGCTGCCGCGATATATTTTTTTAAAATACGAATTGGATACGCAAAAATACCAAAATTTTCTCACATATTACGCTCAAAAATACGCAGAAGTTTCACGTAAAATACGCGAAATATACATTCTTTCCAATAAAATACGCAAATTGAACGTCCCAAGGGGCCAAATATATAAGTAGATCCAATAAAACGATCCAAATTTTTTTTTATTTTTGCTGGAATTTACCTGTTGTTAGAGGGAAATTTAAGATTCCTGACCTTAACAGAGCGACCTCCGCTAATTTAATTATCGATGGAAAATGACCTTCAAACTCAAAATTCTAAGTAAAATACGCAATTTACACAAAAGTACACAAATTACACGCATTTTTGTGATTTAACAAAAAATACGCAAATTATACGCATTTTTGTGATTATACACAAGTCTTCATATAATACGCAAGTCGTATAATTATACGCAAAACGGCAGCACTGATCGGTTTAATGGAGAAGACGGCTACTGTTCTCCTCTCCCAGAACTGCCGTTGCCGTTAGCTTTTTATATCACGAAATACATGGATATTTGAATCTTGGCGTGCCGGAACTGGTCTCTAGCCGGAACCGGAACCGGACAATTCCCATGATTCTCATTGACCGGAACTCGGCGCAGTGTATTTGTCTCTGGCGCAGCACAATGAAAGACTTGCTCTAAAAAAGCGCATTCGCTTGTCAACTTCCCGTTCCGGAGTCATCATCCTCACAAGTCTCGACCCTCTCGAGCTCGACTCTGGACCTCCAGGATACTATTTGCCTCTGATACACAAGTTGAGCTTTGAGCATCCCATATTTCTTAACCCACTCCCCGAGTCGCCACGTTAGCAACCACAGCTAAAGGTATGATTTGTACTGTTTTGATTTTAACTACTTATTTATTATTTTTACCCACCCGTTCAACATATTTGGTGCACAAAAACTAGGACTTATGCCCATCAAATACTTGGTACGGATAGAGTCCCTGTATATGAAATATATGTAGGGACTCTAGGTACGGACGATTCCTGTGCTCGGTCCCAAGTTGCGAATCTTCGTTTCTAATTTGTTGGGACTTCATCTCCTTCGCTCAAGAGCAAGGAATCGTCTGTACCAAACATTAGAAGGGCTCTGAGTAGAATGAAAAATCAGTTCTGAAGAGATCAAAATTGACTTTCGATTGACCAAACTTTCTCTCTAGTTATTAATTCTAGGTTAGTCATTGAACTTATCTTAGCTGTATTCTTTTCTTTAATCTTTTAATTTTATAACTCTAAATTCTTTTCTGAATGTGTCTTTTATTTGCAAAATTAATGTGTGTGTGTTGAGTGTAAGTATTGTATTCAGAGCTTGTTTCAACTACTTAGGAAACTTGACGTGTATGATCAATGATGAATTCCCATTAGTGTTCTCACAAAACTCCCATTTATTTGTTGATTCTGATGTGCTGGAATCTGGAGTCATGGAATCATGAACATGTTCATTGCACCTCAACAATTTAAAGGGTTTGATCGGGTTTGATGCTTAAAAATGACCTCTACGTAGTCTCTCTTTTATAAGTATACTTTGGTGTAGAAGTTTCCCGGCTTCATGCAGTTTGTTTATTAGGTCCCTAAAATTGTTTGGGACGGATGGTCTAAGAACTAACATTCTCATGAATTGTTGAGAATCTGGTATTTTGATTTCGGTTGATAGGCACCTGGAATTGCCTGGAATCTGGATACCTACAACTTAACCTAAAAGTTGAGGACCGTTCTTCTCAATAAGCTATAGCAAGTATAGCGATAGAGGGGTCCATACATGTTATGAGTCCTATCTCTCAGTGAGGCAGCATGGGCAATTTGATTCTGGTGTGTTTAATTGCCTCACTTTTTTAACATTTTTTAACCTCAAATTGAAAATTGTAACTAATCCAGCGGAAAGTGATTTTAAATGAAAGTGCAAGTGTTAGAGAGTGGCTATCTGGACACAGAATTTTAATACAACTATCCAGGTGAGAAAAGTTTGCATATTTCTAGCTGTTATGTGTCAGTTTCTTTATCGTGCAAATCCTTCCAGAAGAAACAGTTATTTCGATTTCTATGTCCAGATAGCCACTCTTAAAGCCACTCTTGCACTTTCGTTTTTAACCAATTTCAAACATATTTGTCACAATTTTTTTTCAAAAATTTAAAGGTTTAAAAAGTGAGACAAACAAACGGAGCCTGTGTGAAAAAGTCCTTAAGAGCACAGAATAGAACACGAAAGAGGTTTTAATCATGGCTGCCTCCGTGCTGCCTCAACATAACGTTCTGCTAATCCTCTCTATCGCTATAGCTCGTTGGTTCTTCTGGAACATTTGATTTGGGTCGAGGGTTGTTCTTTTTTGTTTGAAATTTATCTCATTTGCGTACTCAGTCACACGGATCTTCTCCGTTAAATTGATTGCAAACTACTCATTTTTTCACAGTTCATTCAATTTGTTTGCGTTAAATCCTTCAGACTGGGTACTAAATATTTTGTTGATTTTCTATTTGATTTCCAGGAACTGCAGACTAGGCGCTAGGCTGCCCACAACACAGAATGGCTACTCCAAATGACAACCCATCCAGTCAATCATCCATGAATCCTCCCAATTTTATGTCTCCAGTTCCTTTCGGAGCTTCTGCTTTCATGCCACAGATGCCACAATATTTCCCAACCTCAGCTTTCATGCCGTTCCCGATGAATCATCCTTTCAGTCCAATGATGTATCCTTCTACTTCTTGTCAGTCAAATACGGTGCCTCCATTTGTTGAAAACTCAAGGCATGTCTCTTCGCAACTTTCTGCGAAAGATGGGAGGTCTCCTGTCATTGCCAACTCTTCAACTGCTCAGCCAGTGGCATCTGCAGACCTCGACCAATCTCGTGAGACTCTAATTTTCAGTTCTGTAACCACTGATAACACCAAACCATGTGTTCAACCTTCCAAAAAAATTCTCGCCTCCATAGATTTGAATTCCTGCCCAACTAGCAACAAACTCCAGAGGAAAAGAGGAAAGACTTGTCGGAACCCTAGTAGTGATGAAGAAAATGATGCCAGAAAGCCAAAGCACTTGAAAAGTGATATTAGTACCTCTACTAAAGATTCTCAAGATTCGGAATGTGTAGACGTTGAAGTTTTGGACAATCCTGAGTCTCGTGTAAACGTAAGCGATCTCATTGCTATCCTCATGCAGCACCTAATTTCTGAAGAAGTATTCTCTCTTCATAAGACCCTGGGGAACCTGGGGGGGCTACCCCCAAGGTACTTATATTTAACAGGTATGCTCGACTCGTTTCCTGTGTCATCTTCAGTGGCGGGAAAATCAAAAAAGCAGAATCCAAGATGGCCGGCAAAAGAAAAAACACTGGACATGATGTGGGACATGATCATGAGTAGGTTTGTTTTAAAGATGGATGTAAGTGGACTCTCTCTTTCGTGTTTTTTCACACTTCGACAATTTCAGTTGATTTAATTATCTCTCTGTAAATTCTTTTCCAGCAACATGATTGTCCAGTGTTTTCTTCTTTTGTCGACCATCTTGGATTCTACTCAAGGTATATGGAAGAACAGGTATGGACAGGAGGCGGAGCCTATCTCAGTGGGTGACGGCTACGTCACAGATGTTCTAGACGGTCGCGATAAAATTCGCCTACCGTTCCAAACTATCTCACTCACTCTCCCGTGATCCCCATCTCTCGCTACTGCAGCAGGTGACGGCTACGTCATCGCCAAAGCAAGCGTGTTGTCATCATTTGGCGGGAAAACTCGAAAGCCCCTTAAACCCCGCCTCCTGTCCATACCTGTTCTTCCATATACCTTGGATTCTGCTTTTGATTTTTGTGCTACTGGAGATGGCGCGGGAAGCGAGTCGAGCATACCTGTTAAATATATGTTACTTGGGCAGTCCCCCTCCCCCTTCCACTCAGAAAAATGATAATGGAGACAATCTGTGTCAAGAAATACGTAGAAAAAGTAAATACTCAAAGAAAAGAAAAGAATATAAGGAAGGGAAAATCAAAAAAACAAAAAAGACAGGTAATGAAGGTGATTTCGGAAGTATAATCAATAATTGAGGACTGATCCGTCGAAAGGGCGGATGTTCCATTTAAATAACATGGAACTTCCGCCCTTTCGACAGATCAGTCTTCAATTGGGTCATAAGACTTTTTGTCCTGTTTTTTTGTCTGCTCGATTTTTTTTCTTCCCATGTAATTTGGTCCTTGATAATTCGTCCAATCAAATTTCGTCCTGTAGAACAATTGGTCTTTCATTATTTTCGTCCTCGACTGCAACGTCCATGAGTTGTTTGTCCAATTATTTTTAGGTCCGGAATATGTCTCTTGTCCTATGATTTTAGTCCAACTTTTTTCATCCTTACAAATAAAGTTGGTTCTTTGGAATGTGCTCATTTTTGTTGGCTTACAGGTATAATAAACGAGTAAAATTTTGCCGGAAACAAAGCACAATTCTATAACTATGGACTTGGTGACCTCGAGAAATTCAGATTTTAAGTCTGGCTGTATTTTTCTGGTAATCTATTACTTAATCTTGTTAAATGTTGGGATTGTTTCTTCCCAAAAGAGTTGCTGAGAAAGACTTTCTGAATTGAATCAAATGGTAAGTTCCAGTTGAATATATTCTCCGGTATTGAAATTTTATATGTACTCATAAATTTGACCTCTAAGCCAACGAAAATAAACAAAAATGTGCAATGGACAAACCAAACTTTTTTTTGAGGACCAAAAAAAAATGGACTAAAATTACAGGACAAAAGACATACTCTGGACCTAAAAATAATTGGACTAAAAACTCATGGACATTACAGTAGAGGACAAAAATAATAAGTGGACCAGTTGTTCTACAGGACGAACATTGATAGGATGAATTATCAAGGACAGAAACAGTGAAACAGAAACCTGTAATCTTTACTGATACAACTCCAAATTACACATGATTTTTTCTTTGCATAGTTACGCCTTTATTTTAGAACCAATTTGGCCCGTTTATGGCTCAAAAATCAAGAAAAAAATTAAGCAGTTGCTGAAATTCCACTTTTTTGTCTATTGTTTGTCTGTTCTGAGAAAACAGCCAAAAACCGTCAAAAAACGGCTATTTTCGGAGCCAGCGACAAGTAACGCCATCTATCGGATTAAAATTTCCGGGAGTTTGCCATAGAATCACCTTAAACATCAATGTACTGATTTCTCATGTTCCAGCGGTCACCTGATATGCGTCTCCTTATTGGTTCTGTGGAGCAAGTATCTAAATGGTGTAAGAGTAAGAAAAGTATTTGCTCAGCTCAAGTGCTGATTCAGCTTGTGGGTAAGCCGATTCATATTTTCTTTCTAAATCATGTGCTATTCCCTCTCGACAGGAAATCAAATGCCTAGAGTCACAGTAATCCCTTGCTATCCGCAAAACATCAGCGTCATCTGCTCTCTATGATTCAAATTCTTTAAAAATTTCAATTTTCTCAACGGATTTCGGTTTATAAAGGCAAGCAGATTGATATTTTCCCTTAATGAAAAAATGGCAAAAGATGAGAAGTGTAAAGTTACAGAGATGAAGACTAGGAAAAAGAAAACTAGTGAAATTCCTAACGGGGCTCTTGGAAACTTTTGCTATAAACAAATGAATGAAGTTACATCTGATATCTCAACCAGCAAAACTTAGAAAAATTCACTTTAAAAAAATCTAAAATTCAGTGATAAACTCAGATCACAGCTGTAACGGCAAGATCGTAATGACGGAGCCATGCAGGTATCATGAGAGATTCTGGTCTAATTTGTCACTTTTTCTCCGGAAACACAGAGATATGTCTCAAATTAGATAGGCTGAATCTCTCATTATACCTGCGTGGCTCTGTCATTAAGCCCGATTCTGAGAGTAAATTTTGTCAGTCTTTTAGGGTACAGACTCATCGTCATTTGAACAGATTTTATGCAAGAATCAACTCTTCAATCACCTGCAGCAAAAGTTTGCAAGAGCCCCATTGTTGGGAATCACTCAGGTTGGAATATTTTAAAGTGGAAATGTTCCGTACTGTTCTGTATGTCTTTTCTCGATCGTTTAGAATGTAAGAATCCGCAACATATTTAGGCAAAGCTCATCGACCCATTGGACTTCTTTGACGCCATATGGTGTCATGCGTGCACTGGACCAAATACACTTTGACGCCATATGGCGTCATGCCGCGATCGCTGCTAATTCGACGTAGTTTCGGGTACTTTCGATAGATAGCGTCACGTGTATCGAAATGTGGGCTAATGAGGAATTAGTACAGCCAACTTACTCATATTTTTGCTCTTTAGTTGCAGGTTTGTACGGTATTTTATTAAAAAATGGTAGTCCAATGGGTTAAGTGTCATGTCTGTTCTAATCACTCTGAAACTGAATAAATTTGTTTGATTTCAGGTATTTTTTCTAAAGTTTTGAAGTCAGATGGACAGCAGCACTTATTTCTAATCCGAGGCATGAAGGCGGACTCACCGTCAATGCAAGTTGTTTTCTACAGCATTGATCGAGATTTCCCATTCTTACTGCCTAACCAAACTGTCATGTAAGTTGATACTTTATTGCTCTGATTTTTTATGATTCTTCAACAAGGTGTCCCTATTAGGCGTTCATACATTTTTTCGAATGATTTTATCTATTAAGATAACAGAGCAATTGCTGAAAATTTTCACCCTGAAATTTTAGTTTTTGGAGTCATTAGCTCCTGAAAAAATAGATATTCTGCTGTGTCATTGGCCAAATCTCAGTGCTGAGTTGAAGTCTGCTTTTTTTTTTTTTTTTTTTTTTTTTTTTTTAACTAGAATTTAAAGAGCCATTGAGTTATTTAAAATACATTTCTATTTATTTATTTTACTACCTATTTTACTAATAGTTGCAGAGGACATTTGAAAGGATCCCGAAAAATGCAAGCTTACGATATTGAAATACTATCTTCGAGCGTACTCGGCAAATTTCAGCGAATCGTTCAATTTTGCGACAAAGTTGTTCAAGACATGCCCTAGATTTCCTTGCAACTTGGAATAAACCCACTGAGTACGATGAAAGTTGTTCAGGATTCATTGGTCAAATCAAAGGTTTTAATCCTTTGCCTCTTTTTGAGTTTGTCAATATACTATCATGATTACTTGCTTTTTTGTTGAATCATTCTAGGAAGGGGGGATAGTTGTAAGAGATTACATTGCAATTGTACTGATATGCAATCGAGTACATGTTATTCTCATGAGTGAGTTACCCTGATAGTAGGCATTCCGATAGAAATCCTTTAATCTATACAATGTGCGCTCAATAGCTGAGAAGTCATCAGTGAATTTTCCTACAGATATAAGGGGTTCTGTGGGAATGACAACTCGGAAGATAATCCACCCTTAAGAATTACGTGCACTTGATACAATTTTGATACAATTGAAGACTGATCCGTTGACAAGGCGGGTGTGACATAAATCGGTTTTGAGAAAATTGCGATTTAAGTTTTAAAAACAGTGTATCTCCAAAAGTTTTGAAGTTAAATGCTTCAAAAATATGAAATGTGATGGTAAAAACCCTCATCTTTCATGTTCTGTCAAGCTTTTTTTCTAAAATTCATTCCAAAAAAGTTATGACCATTTTAAAAAAGTGTAACATCCGCCCTTTTGGCAGCTAATGACTATTTTTCCAGAAAAATCTTCCAATGGAAGGTGAAAAAAAATTATGAAAAGAAAAAGTAATTAGCATGACATACATAAAAGAACAGTCTGTAATGATAAACAAAAGCTTTTAAGGTGAAATAAAAGAAAATGAAAACAATCTTCTGATGATTAATAGGAACTAAAAGATTTCTTCTCAGGTATACTCGTACATTGAACGTTTCTGGTTGTTCTGCGTTAAACCCTGCGCTGCGCTGTTGAGTAAGGTACAGCGCGTACAGCCATATGCACAACTTTCCCCTCGTGTGTACTATAGGGTGCGGCTTATTTGAGGGTTTTTCAGAAAAAGAGGAAATTATACAAACGATGGTTGCCTTTTGGTTCCATTCCATAAAAAAATAAGATTCCCAAAATTTCAGCTCAATCGGATGACTTTTAGTGGTCTCTCAAATGGTTTAAAGTTTCTCGATTTTTCCCGATTTTTTCCAATTGTTCCCTATTTTTCGAATTTTTTGTAATTCGATATTGTCTTCAAATAATGCCGTGTCGAGTGTGGACGAGAGTTCTATGGCATCTTACCCGAGAAAGTGAAACTCTTCATAACTTGGGTGCTTCTGGAGAGGGTATAAAAAGTGGGGGGGGGGAGCTGATGAAAGACAGGAATGGCGATCTCTTCAAGGTTAGTCGGTGTTAGAAGTACAGTTTCTAATCAGACGGCGGCGAATAGGAATTACTTGTTGTTCGTTTTTCGTTTTTTCTAAGTACTTCTGATGATATGAAAAAGGTCACCAGAAGATCATGGACCTCCTTTCATTAACCTCCCCCCACCCCCTTTCCTTGTTTATGTTTGGCTCAAGCAACTAAAATATGTTAGAACAAAAAAATAAAACTTTAATAATCTAAAGGGAATTAAATTATTATAATTAATTGTTCTTTTTTTGTTGTATAAACGTACGGTTGGAACAAAGTACGTAAAAGCAAAAAGAAACGTCTCAAAGAAGGAATACAACAGCTATCGAGATAAAGAAAGGAAAGCCTCAAAATTAGACGATCTCTTTGATATTGCGCATTATCGGGCACTTGAACTCATTGAAGATCCCGTTGATAAAGAATGATTTGCGTTACAGAAAGAAAAGGGGAAAAAAAGGCTCGATGTTAGGAGTTGATAAGAAGTTAGATTGTAAAGTAAAGAGAAAAGAGAAAGGCAACGCTTCTATCGCCAGCAGAAAAATGAAGAGTATTGCGGAGATGGAAAAGTTAGAAAAAAATATCGTCCTGGAATCCTCCGATGCAGAGACGATTGACTTATAGACGTTAACTCAAACCTTCATAAGAAATCAAATAAGAAAAAGCAAACAATGGATGCAGATTTTATTACTCCGAGTTGTGTTCCTCGAACTAGCTATGTAAGTGACAAGTTTAAAAACAAAGGAGCGAAAAAACTTCTGACTGCAGTGACTGCAGTCAGAAATTTTTTCCATCTCCGCAATACTCTTCATTTTTCTGCTGGCGATAGAGGCGTTGCGTTTCTCTTTTCTCTTTTCTTTACAATCTAACTTCTTATCAACTCCTAACATTGAGCCTTTTCTCCCACTTTCTTTCTGTAACGCGAGCCATTCTTTATCAACGGGATCTTCAATGTGTTCAAGTGCCCGATAATGCGCAATATCAAAGGGATCGTCTAATTTTGATGCAAATTTCCTTTCTTTATCAGGATAGCTGTTTTATTCCTTCTTTGAGACGTTTCTTTTTGCTTTTACGTACTCCTTGTGTAGAGAAATTATACAGTCAAAGCACCGTTGTTTGTCACGTGTTGGGATCCTTGCTTTATTCCAAAAAAAACAGAACTTTATCTAAAACGGAACGGGCACTTTCGCGTAATGATCTTTTGTTTACGGTCATTTCGTATAGAAGGTAACCGAGCACTTGTTTTAAAGAGGGAAGTTTGCAGCCTAAAATGTTTGACTCCATCGGCACAAATAAAACTGAACCACTTTTTTGGCGTTTAGGCATGATACTTGATGCTATTTTTCGATGCCTAGACATGAAACAACTTGCTAACAAGTTTTGACACGTTTTCTTGGCAGCCGAGAAGAGCGGCCGCCATGAAACTCGTGAGTAGCATCTTATCTCTCTCCCTCCCCTCCCCCCACCATGCTTCAGATCCACAAAAATGGTGGTAAAAGAAACTCTAAGAAAGTTCTCAACATGTCAGAACCGGTTTTGACCAACTCTGACATGTCAAGGAACTGATTTCCATGATTTTGATGACGGCCGAGTGCAGCCAGTTCCGCAGCCACCATAAATCCCGTGCATTTTGCACCCTAAAACTTTCGCGACCTTGAGAGACCACTTAGAGTTGCCCGATTTTGCTCGGGTGATGTTTTTTGGTGTTTTTACATCATTTGGAACCACATGCCGGCCATCGTTTCAAAAATTTCACAATTCGGAAAATAAGCCGCACCCTAGTGTACTATTTTATCTTCTATGAGCTCAATTTTGCAGATTTAATTGCATAATTTGGTATGTAGTATATATATTGGGGATACAAGGAATCGGAATAGCTGTTTTAAGCCAACGGATCAGTCCTCAATTGTTCATAATTACCCTTTTTTTGCCTTCCGTCTCCACTAGTTTTTGAAAAGTTTCCCATTTTCTGGCTTTCTGGATCTCGAATTTAATTAAAATCGTGAATCCCTTACAAGATCCCTTTTCTTTGATATTCACTCTCATCAAGTTTATTGAACTCATTGTCTGAAGTAGGTAAATAAAGAATTATTTCACCTTGCATATACCTACAATATAAATACAATGATTTTAAAACAGCCCCTCACATGGAATTAAATAGTAGCAACTTAAATGGGAAAAAAACTGCGGAACAAAACACAATACAACAAGATTGAAAATGAAAATTGTAGTGAAAGTGAAATGTTTTCTGTTTTAATTTTTCTTCTTGGTGTTTGAAAAAGGGACGGTTATTTTCCCAAAACATATCGTTGTATTTGTGTTCCGCAGTCTTTTTCCCATTTAAGTTGTTAATATTTTACCTATAATATATATGTGTTGGTTACTCTTATCTGTAGCTAATACTGTCTCGTGTTTCATTGATATTCCTTTTTCTCAATAAATTTTTACCCTTCCTTCAGTTACTTTGCTTTCGAACAATCTTTTTAACTCTTTTCCCTGAAGATGCGAAACACACGATTCTAGGAAATGTTGTGCCAAAAATTTCTTGCACCAATTTTTAAACCCTCGAAAATTTCTTTCCTTATCTATAAGTACTTTGTTGTATCTATCTTCTAATACTTAGCCTCTGGGAAGTTCAACAATAATCCAACTTAGGGGATTTTACGATATTTAAGTGAGTTATGATACATTATTTACGTATTTAATGAGACATAACTTTTAAGCTTTCAGGAGCAAGTTCTGTTTTCGTAAGTCGGTTGTAAAAATAAAGATGAAAATGATTGGTATTGTAGAATGGGAAAAGGGAGTTTGAAGTGTAAAAATGTGGGTTATCGTGTTAAATTAAGGTGATTCTTCAGCAATTATTGCCGATTTCTCCCACTAGAGTGCTACCGTTCGATCAATGGCAAATTACAGGCCGTTGTAAGCTTCTAGAAAATCATCTGAAGAATGTCTCTGCCAAATATCTCGTCAATAACTTCAAAAGTAAGGCTAAAAGTCCCAAGAAATGAATTATCGCAAATCGATTCTTGTATCGAAGTGCAAAATTTCATTTTTGGTACTTTCAGCCTTATTTTTGAAGCCATTGACGAGATATTTTGCACAGACATTCTTCAGATGATTTTCTAGTTACTGACACTCCATTTTCTTAAAGATGAATTACTTTCAGCCTGTAATTTGCCATTAATCAAACGGTAGCGCTCTGGTGGCAGAAATCGGCACAAAACGCTGAAGAATCACCTTAAGGGTTTAATGGTAGAAAATGATGAGTGCTCTGTCTGCCTCTACAATGTCGTTGGCTTGAATTGGGTTGATTCGGGATGATTTGGATGGTTCATTCATCCATCCATTATTTGTTTTCAACTCAACTTAGTAACTTTGCCAGCGTTTTGTTTATCTCGGTTTTTCTATCAGTGCTCCCTTCCATTATTAAAAAATCTTGTGCTCACTATGATATGATATCTGCATAGCTCCGCCATCTTTGCTCCTAAATGGTGGAGCTACGCAGTTGTCGCGGAGGATTCGTGTCTAATTTGGTTGATCAATTTACAGTGGCATAAACTTGAGATTTTTATTGTGGGGGGGGGGGCGATTTCTGAGGAGCGATGTATTATGGGGTGTCTCGGGGGACACCCGACAGTGGACACCTCCTAGTGAGAGGGAATCCAGAAAAATTTGAAAATTCAGGTTGGTTCTCACATGATATTTTAAGTAATGTCATTGTTTAAAAAATGCACCAAATTTATGAAAGTCAAGAATGGATTTTCCATAGATTTATTCATTCATTGACAAAAGAGTTATTTTTCATCTTAGACTAACTTAAAGCACAGTTCAAGGGTTAATTAAAGCTATTCCTAATCATAGCTTTCCCTCTTTGGTAAATGCTCCTTTCTTTCTTTATTTTTTCTGGTTTTCCTTCTCTTCCCCTTTTGTCCCCTTTTTGCCCCCCTTTTGCCCCTTTTATTTCCTCTCCCTCTTTTTCATTAAAATTGGGTTGGGGGGGGGGGGGGGGTAAACGTTGTTCGCAAAAAAAAGTCCGCCAAATTTTTAAAATGTCCGAAACACAAGTCCGTGTCAATTTTTTCCAAAAAGTCGACATTGTTCGCGAAAACGGAAAAGTCCGCGAGTTTTGAAGAACTTTTCTGCTGCTTCCCGTTTTTTGATCTGCTGCTTTACGTTTATCGCTCTACTGTTCCGGGGCAGCTTCCCATAAACTATGGATAAAAGTAAAAAACTAGCACGAAACCGTCGAAAATCTCGGACATGCCGAGATAACTGTAGACAAGTCCGCAAAATGTCCAAAAAACCTCCAAAATCGAAATGTCGGCACATTGTCCGCACCAATGTCTTCAAGAAGCGTCCTTTTCAATCCGAATAATTCCACTTTCCACGGCGGATTTGGAATATATTCGTTCTCGAGTAGGTACTTCTTTTGACCCATTAGTTAGTCCCATTCCACTTGGCCCATTTCCGGTTTTTACGTCATAAAATTGGATTGGAAATAAGGTGGAAAGTGGAATATTCTCTACGGCACATTCCAACAAGTTGGCCGTTTGCTATCCAAGTTCCGCGAACTGTCCTCAAATTTCCCTTCCACTTCCAATCCCCCTTCTTGGATGTGACTGGGAATGATTGGATTTGAAAGAGGAAAGTGAAATCCAATTGAAAAGGACGCTCATAGTATGCACCGCGCCTACTGGACTGACGTAGTAAATATCAATAGATCTTGGCCGAAACTACTGTGTGGTGTGGCAACACTGCGAATGGAGCTTCAAAAGTTGACGCGCGTAAAATCGTAACAATAATAACAGCAGGCGCTTGCGCGCGCATGACGCGTAGTGTGGTGCTTTTAGTTGGTTGAGGAAACACATTGCGAGCAACGGAGCCTGGCGCGCGCGGTGCGGCCGCCCTGCAGCTGCGCTCGCGGGTCGATCGAGCTATCGCTGTCTCCGATTCGATTAATTTTCGATTCGAGTTTTAGCGGAGAAAGCTCCACACTACACTGCTCCAAAAATCAATATCAAATGAATCCCTCAACTCAAGTCAGTCCCCGTTGAAGAAGAGCGGGATGAGGATGAGGCAGTGACGCGGTGACGCCATGAATATGGCGCTTTGCAGCAGGTGGTTCACCAACCTCTGCATCTTGCTCTTTTCTTTTCAAGCTTCCAACGCTTCTCAGCTAAGCGACACATTTTACTCCAAGCTTAACTATCTCCTCAGTCACTTGCCAGATTCTCGAAATTCACAGGTATGACTCCATTCTACTTTTCCCTGTTTTTAACCTCCTCGTTTCTCTTTCTCTCGGCAGTCCAGTTACAAACACTATAGCTCAACTTCACGCAAAATGTTAACATAGTATCCAAACATATAAATCGACGCTAAAATACCGTTTCTGAGCTTCTCTTTAATTTTTGTTACTTAATCGTTCCAATTTCTGAGCTTTTCATTCCCTTAAAAAAAAAAATAAAAAATAAAAAAAAAAAATGTTTGCCCTTTAGTGAAAGTGTGTGTCAAAGTGTTAGCGCTGCTAACAACGCTAACATAGACCCAACGCCACTGGTTATAAAACACCTTATGGCTTGACCATATGGTCACAGTAGAGGGTATTTTTAATTTTCGGGTGTTTTTAAATTAGTTCGACCAACTCATAACATCCTAGCGATTTGCGTTTTTAGTTGCGTTTTTTTCTTAGCGCTTTTTTTTTTTTTGTTTTGTTTTTTTTTGCGATTTTTTAACATCCTAGGAGTGCAGACTTTTTTCTTATACTTAAGGTTAAAGGGTTAGGTACTCTTCTAAGGGTTGTTGTTGATTATATGGTTGAAACAAATAAAATAATTCAGGTTGTTCTGGCGTTGAAAATCGGGCAAGTTCGACGTTTGTTTACCTTGTGAAATTCTCTATTTTTCAATGTTTCCATCTGTTTAAATAGATATCAATAAATGTGTTTTATGATTTAGGAAAAACAAAACCACCAACTCCAAATTGTAAGCCCCGTGCACGAACGCGTGTTCCCTGATTTTTTTCGTATCCTGTTGATTGTCATATGCATTATCTTTTCGCGGGCATGTAAATGAAACCGAAATATGCATAGGAATACATATAGCTGTGCCCACCTATAGCAAAAATTAGAGTGTATTCAATTCATCGTGACATTTTCAACGCTTCAGTCAACATGTTAGTTTGTCACGTCACGCGTCATCTGCCCCCCCCCCCCCATCCGACATCCCTCCATTTACTGCTCATTTCATGGCTGTGATATCTGTGACCTCAAGGTAACTTTAACCAATGAGGAGTTAAATCTCGAGTATCTACGTAGTTACCTCGAGTTATGAGTAGGGGGTAGGTACTTGCGCAAGTACACGTTAATCAGTGGTGGCTCGTGCAATTTGACAACCATGCTTTTTTGCCAATTGAGTCTATGCAAAAGTATCGATAGTATGGGGGTACAATTGCACCTCATAAATTTCGATTTTTTTACATATGTTTAAGTGGCTAGTGATACATTGTTGCCAAATTGCACGAGCCACCGTACTGACGTACTGATCCACGAATTTTACTAGTGAAGCGTAAGAAGCGTTAAATTTCTTTGAAAACTCCAAATGTTATCAGAATTCCCTACACATTTACAAACCCTCCCACAGGTGACCTGAAGGGGGGGGGGGGGGTGACTCTAAATATTCATCAGCGAGATCAGTGATACTCGGCCGGATGATCTCGTAAACAAAAATCACCCATGTTTCATCTTAACCTTGTCGCCCACGTTATCCTCAAAAATAAATCTGGACGAAAAAGGTACCCATACTATAGATTACATGGACTCCTGCTGAATTTTCAAAAAAAAATCAAGTTATGCCCCCATCCTCAAATACTGTAAGAAAAGTAAGTTCGTTCACTTCACACGACTAAGTTTTGAAGTTTGATTTGAATAGTCTTTATTAACATAATTTGTTATCAAAAGGGTTAAACTATAGTGTTGAGCAGGGTACCTATATGTACAGTAATACAGTATACATGTGTATAAGTACTTACCTACCACCCGTAAATAAACTAATTCAATTTCCAGCGTTAATTTTCACAACTTCCGAAAAAAATTATAATCCGCGAAAATTTTTTGGCGTACGGCAGTGTCGAGCAAAAGGGATGGGGGGGGGGGGAGTATTTGATTACATGATGACAGTGTAATCGTAATCGTAGTTTTTTCGTAGGGTGATTTTACAGTAATCAGAGATAATTTTTTCAATTCACTTATCATATTTAAGTACTTATAGATCAAATCGAAATTACTTTTTAGTTTATTTTAAATCTCTGAAGCCTACCTACATTTATTAATTACCAAGAATTTACGTTTACCCAGTAATTGTGTAATCGATTACACTCCTATTTGCCCAACTATGATCATTTTGGAACAATTTTCTAGATACTTACTGCACTGAGAATTGCGGCAAGCGTACCACACGTCTATAATTTAAGGAAAGCATGACAAATATCGCAGATTTTTATTTAAACACGATTTGCGAGCTTTTATCATTTAACCGTGAAAATTCCGGAAGTATTATCTTTTTTTGTCACCGCTCTTAGTTGCTTGTCAAACATCGGACGTAGGGGGTAGGGTAGGACCAAAACACAAAGTTGAATTTTCGGACTTTAAACACTTACTTAAGGATTCGCAAATTAGGATGCCATTTATTAGACTTTTTATAATGTCAAAACCTAATTTCTTCAGGAGAGGTCCAAAAGCCAATGTTCACTAATTTGCACGAAACACGTATTGTGCGCCGACAGCACAAGAATAAGATAACTATTTTATGTACTTTCCGAAAGTAAAACTGATCATAAACTCTCATAGGTAGCTCAGTTTCAATGCACTCGTTTTGCGTCTGTTGCACCGATGCCACCTCTATGGATAACATTTACCAAGTTGGCCAGCTTCAAATCGGGAGAGCTCACGAAACTGTCGAGGCAGGAGCGTAACCAGGAATTTGGGGAGGGGGGGGCGAGGTTCGAAAATTGTCAAGGAGGGGGGGGGTCAAAGGTATTAGTTTGGTAAAAATTTCTCTGAAAACGCAGATAATTACGTGTTTTCAGGGCTGATTCCGATGTCAAGACCCCTTTCCCTCCCTGCCTACGCCTGAACTTTGTCAAGGAAGTTATCGAATTCGAATTCTAGAAATGAACATTTTCTATTTGAATTCCGAAAGAGTTTACCTCAGCGAATTTCGGAAAATTTAACAGTTCCCTGGCGATGATGAAAGAATGAGAGAATTCCGATAGTGGATGAAGTCTCCCGAGCTTGTTCCGGCTTTGAATTGGCGGTTTGTGGGGGGAGGGGGGGGTGGGGGCTCAACCCTCCCGCTATTTTGGAAAAGGGCTGCAAAAAAGGTTAACAAAGGTCGCGCATTACCTTAAAGCCCCCCCCCCCCCCACATTGGACCGAATTAATGTTGAGCTCGTGTCGGAACTCCCTGTGTAAGTACATACATAACTTCAATCAAGAGACTCTACGGACTCGCGTCGTCGCATCGTCGGATACCGTCAGCCGTGTACTGACAAGTAGCTAACTATTCGTACGCGACTGTACCGTTTTAGTCTACCCTAAAAATTGAAGGCGCACCATAAAAGTAAGATATGTGGTTTCCCGATCAAATTGTGGGATCTTCTTTCAGAATAATGAGAAGTATTTGAATCGAATACATGGAGCTGTGCGTCGACATTGCATGGTCAAGTTATGACCCCCCCCCCCCTTTCCCCCTCTTGATGAATGAAAATATTTCATGTCAAAACATCTGATACTTTAACTCAAAGCTTTTATAATGTTTTTTTTTGTTCTACACTGGGGGGGGGGGGGGGGGGAGGATAACATTTTGGCAAAGTATACTGAGTGGTCCCTGCATGCACTTCAAATTGTGATAACTCCTATCTTGAGTTTATATTTCTAAAATGAGAGTGAGAGACTAAAGGTGCAAATTGCATGCGTTTTTTTGAAAATAAAATTTAAAAAAATGAAATCAGAACTTGTTGCACTCCAAAGAATAGTTCCACCCTTACAGTTCATATTCACGAAAAGGAAAACACGCTAATATTATTGTATCTTATTTATGTTTCTCTAAAGCACTCAAATTATGAAATGTTCATCCACTAATTAACTCAGTCTGTATAAGTCACATGATAATTCTTCTTTTTTTTTCAGGGGTCTACTGATGTTGGAGCTGTAACAGAAGTTGGGAATTGGCCAACTACGCCTATTCCAAATTTAGGTCAAATTTCTGGTGTCTCAGTCAATCCTGTGGGGCAGCCGGTTGTATTTCACCGAGGACCCAGAATCTGGGACTATGAGTAAGTTACTAAGAAACAATTTCTGCCATAATCGTGTCAAGTCAAATGATAAAAGGACCTGGCACTGGGTTCCGGGAAATGGCTCCCAATGGATTTTTAATTTTTTGGTTTCAAATTAAATCTTAGGTGATCCTGAGCTAAAGTTCTCACGGCACCAACTCCATCATATGATATGTTTGAAGATATTCGCGTTCCAAACGCAGTAAAAAAGGCCTTTTGCAGAGCTAGATAGCCCAGCAACTTTGAGAAAAGTACTCCAATATAGTCTGTTTATCTGCTTCTGATTGTGCGTGAATAAGGAAACAGGATTCTAAACAATAATAAGGTAGTCGCAAATAGACCTGCGGGCCGATCTTTGAAATCATTAGATAAGGCTGGTAGACTGAATAAATGAAGCACTGCTATTGGTCCCTTTAAAGTGTCTATCGAAAAGAAGAGCTCTTTAACCACGTATCTCTCCGCTGCATTCGATAAGCTATCGGGATGTTTCAAGCGAGCGATAGCTTATCGAATGTAGCGGAGGGATACTTGCTTAAATATCTCTTTTTTCTGATAAACACTTTAAAGGGACCAATAGCAGCGCTTCATTTATCCAGTCCACCAGCCTTATCTAATGATTTCAAAGATCGGCCCACTGGGGGGGGGGGGCGATTATGGAGGATCGGATATCGTTATTGGATCGAGTACATGTTAACTCTATGGGTGGCTTCACTGATCCAATCGTTTTGAGCCGCTTGTAACGATTGTAAGGGACTAAAGGAGACTATGAGTCGGGGGCTGTAGTAATCTCAATCGCCTGAAGTAGGAAGAGGTGAGTAGGAGGTTACCTGCGCGATCGAGCTGCGCAGAAGCAAGCTCATTTGATTTAATGCATTCGATCCAATGACGATACCCAAAACGATCTGATCCTCCGTAATGGCCTCCCTGGCGAGGAAAGGGAAATTAGTTACGCATGGAATGCAAGTGTTGTAATGTGTGATGAATACAAGATGTTGTGTTATCAACAAACCAATATTGCAATTAGCAGGAAGGGAAGTCAAGGAGGGTCTACCAGAGGCAGGTAGATGGAGTTTTTGATTACTATTCTTGAAGCTGGTGACAATTGGGCTCTGAAAGTGACCCCTTTTGACTGCGTTTCAACCGCGAATATCTCCAAATTTATTTTACAATTTGAGTTGGGAATTTTTACTCAGCATCACCTAAGCTTTCTTCTGAGACCAAAAAATCGAGAATCCAATGGGAGTCATTTCGTATAGGGCAAGTGCCGTTTCCTCTCTCGAAAGTGCCATTTTTTCGATGAGTGGAATTTCTGAGTCGAGAATTACGTTGCTGATATATTCAAGAAGGAACGCATCTCGACAAACAGTGTTGAACCTGAATCATTGGCGGCTCATGAATTTTAAACCTGGGGGTGCAAATGTTCGTGCATAAATAGGGGGTCTGGGAGACACCCCCCAGCCAAAAGGGAGCCGGGAGTCCTCCCCCTAAACACTGTTTTGTGTACAAATAAAATTGGTCTTTACTCTTTCTTTAGTGACTTTAATTTTTTTATTATTTTTTCTGTCTCAGATCATTCAATGAATCAAACCATTTTCAACAAATCCCTGAGGGGCCCATTCCAGTAAACACAATTTTAACCTTAGATCCTGAAAACGGAAATGTGCTCTCCAGTTGGGGTGCAGATTTCTTTTATCTTCCGCATGGAATCCATATCGATCCTGAAGGGAACACATGGTTAACAGATGTAGCCCTGCATCAAGTTTTCAAGGTAATGATCAGTTGAAAAAAATATTTTCCCTGCTCTTCTCATCATTTATTTTTCCATTCTTTAATGGACGGATTCAGAATCCTTTCTCTTATACGTGAAAAAAAAAAAAAAAGTGAAAGAGTTGAAATTTTTGAATCCCAAATCTGATTTGAACTACGCGGTTTTGCGTACTCCTAAATATTTTATTACTTCCGTTTCATTTACTTTAAGGTTTCAATTTCAATTATGATTGATTTTTTGTATCATATATTATTGGTTATTTAGTCATATTGGAAGAAGTTGTGTTACTTACTTTGATTGGATCTCATTTTCAGAAAAAAATATTAAGTAAAAATTGCAAAAATACTTTAAACCAGGAATGCTTTTTACGTTGCAAAAATTGCTTTTTGAAAATTCCACTTGAGCAAAATGTATTGCAAAAGATATTGCTGTTGTACTTTATCAGGTTCTAGCAGGGACATCGTTATTTGCAATATGAAACGCACGTAATCAGTGGCGTACACAGGATTTTTCTTGGGAGGGGCTCGCACTGATGAGCATTTGACTGAAAATTGTCCCCCCTTCCCCTCCACCCCCAAAAATCGGAGGTCTGGGGGGGCTTTAGCCCCCTTAGCCCCCCCTGCGTACGCCACTGCACGTAATACCTAAATGTGTAAAATGTTTGCGTATTGCATACTGTTCGCATTGTTTATTGTTTGTCTTGTTTATTGTTGTTTGTTATTGGGGGGGAGGGGGGGGGTTGTACATAAGAAAGTGTTCTATCAAGTAACTACTGTAGCAGAAGTTGTCGACTGACCAATTCATTAATTTTGTTGGTTTGGTCTCACTTCAGTCCTCTCTTTTTTTCAGTTCTCTTTAGGATCTAGCCGCCCTGTCTTAACTTTTGGACATAGATTCAAACCTGGATCTGGTTTTGGTCATCTCTGCAAGCCTACTTCTGTTGCTGTTGCACAAAACGGACACGTTTTTGTTGCTGATGGGTATTGTAATTCTCGGATTCTTAAATTCAATCAGTTTGGTGACCTAATCCGAGTCTTCCCTCAAAATCAGGGTAAATATGTTTCAAATTCCATCATTTAAATTTCCACCTACCGATCCCTTTTTTTTTCAAACTTTTTAGTGTTAGTTAAGAAAGAACTCACAAGTGCACTAAGTTAAGCCTGTGCGATGTCCCGTTCGTGCATTGAAGTTGCCTCGATGACGATTTCCGACATTGGAGCGATTTATCGAAACATCGACCTGCATCAAAACATCGACGTGCACCAAAACATTGACCGACGTCAAAACATTGATCGGCATCAAAACGTCGATCGACATTGAATCATCGACCGGCATAGGAACATAAATTTACATAAAATTAACGAAACATCCACAAAAATATTTAAAAAAAAAAAGAAATTAATTAAAATGAAAAGCTCTGTGTCAAACGTCTGAATTTTAATTGCCGTATTTCTTGGTTGGTTTTATGAATCTATTGAAAAGTTACCAACATGAGCCTTTGGTCGGAGCTTTGAAAGTAAACAAATTTTTGAGTTTGGCTTGCTCACAGTTTTTTCGGCTAATTATACATGCCTGAGAGAGGTTGTTTCAGAAGAGTTTGCTGTTTACAGCTCTTTTTATACTTCAGTGAGGGACGCTTGTTTGAAGTTATCGTGAGGTTGTAATTAAAATCTGCACAAATAAGATACATTCAATGTTTCCAGAAACTCAGTTAGTTTGGGTCTTGGATCTCTCCGCCAACCTTTCATCCGGTTTTTAAAGAATTTTCATTTTTTTTTTTTTGTCATAGAGTTTGCAAGTCTCAAAGTACCACATAGTCTAACGTTGCTTGAACGTCAAGGTTTACTGTGTATTGCGGACCGAGAAAATATGCGTGTCGTTTGCATTAATGCAGCTCTCGATCGGACGACTGCACGTTCTCAGCTCAGCATTCAGCAACCAGATCTTGGTCGAGTGTTTGCCGTCACGAGTAAAGGTAAGTTTTTTTCACTGCTTATATGAAGTAAGATCAAAGATTTCATGTTTGTCTGCTATCTGGTAAACTATGTCACAGTGGATAAAAGTTGTGTAATAATCTTGAGATTTCTTTTTTCCATCCTCAGGACATCCTCGGGACAATTTTTGGATGCTCTTTAATAAATACTTATTTATTTACCTAAATATTTACTTGTATATCTTTATTTATCTATTTATGTATTGTTATAATATCATCAGGGACAGGCTGAAAAGCCTGAAACTAAACTATATACTCAGAGGGTGCCAAGAAAATTTATGCTAGTTTTCAAAAATGCCAAGACTAATTATTTTGAGAGATTTATATTTTTCTTACCCCTCAAGAAAGGGGGTCATAGCTTTCAAATCCAATTTTTCTCTCAGAGGACCTATTCTTTTTTTTCATCATTCAAAATATTACAGACAAACTAAGGATTAAAATGGGAACTAGACCAACAATAAATAAAAATTCCGAGACGTTTCGGTGCACTTACAGCACCATTATCAATCGGAAAATTATAAAAATAAAAACAAAATACTCAGAACGAGGAGCACACTCCACGCAAGTTGGAAGAGGGACTGATGTGGAGTGTGCTCCTCGTTCTGAGTATTTTGTTTTTATTTTTATAATTTTCTGATTGATAATGGTGCTGTAAGTGCACCGAAACGTTTCGGAATTTTTATTTATTGTTGGTCTAGTTCCCAATTTAATCCTTAGTTTGTCTGTGATGTTTTTTTGGCCATTTAGTTTGTAATTGTTTTAATATTCAAAAATATGTACAAAAAGAAATTTTTAATTGCAAATTGGAGATACTTATATATTGTTTTTCGTCTTGGAATTATGGAACTTTTAACTTTGATTCTGACCCAATTCCAACGACTTGTGTCTTCTCTGCATAAAGTTGCAGAACAAAGAAATGTGGACAAAGAATGTTCTGCAAAGCAAGTTCTTGAAAGCACTTTTCACAGATATCCCCAAATTTTGTTTAAAAATGAACCATTGGGCTCTCGAAAATTCAGTGAATCTGTCAACATTTTTGAATCATTCATACTGTCTGAAAATAGCCTAGCATTCAGAAAATTGACTATACTGATCACTTTATGAGTTACGCTGACATCTCACAGACTTTGAGAAACTTCGTAATCACCATTTTCAGTCAAAAATACTTGCTTCGTCATTACTTAGTTCTACACATTGTAAGGTCTTGTATTCTGGGGTGTAAGTGGTAATCTTTTGGTTTCCATGTGCTGGATTGCTGTCTAGTTGTATCAAGGGTTAACAGACGTTTCGTCCCGTTTTTTTTGTCCGCTCGATTTTTTGTCCACTTTTTTTCGTCCTATGAAAATTGGTCCTTGATAATTCGTCCAATCAAATTTCGTCCTGTAGAACAATTGGTCCTTTTATTATTTTTGTCCTCAACTGCAACGTCCATGAGTTTTTAGTCCAATTATTTTTTTGTCCAAAGTATGTCTTTTGTCCTGTAATTTTAGTTCAATTTTTTTATGTCCTTAAAAAAAAGTTGGTTTCGTCCAATGCTCCATTTCGTTAGTTTACAGGTGAAATAAAATGAAGAAGTAGAATTCCACCAAAAGCAAATTAATATTGTATTATTACTAGGTGTTTCATTAATTCATCTTTTGAGAAAAAGCAATGCCCAGAAAAAAAGTGAAAAGAAAAGTTTTTATTGAGCTTCATCGCGATATAGCAACATATAGGATCTACTTTCGACAGAATCTTTCCTTCAGAAGGGGTTTCTCAGAGGTTTAATAGACTTTTAGGTAAACCAACGCGGTTAACTTGATTTATATTCTTTCGTGGCGGTGCGTGCCATCTGGCATCCTGCAACGATTGCATTTAATCCGTTTGAACTCATGTAAATTTTAACTCATGTAAACTCTATTTTATAATTATGGTAGAATCCAATTGAATACGTTCTCTGGTATTGAAATAAAGACTCACACATTTTACCTGTAAACCAACGAAAACGAACATAAATTTGTATTGGACGAACCAAACTTTTTTTTTAGGACAAAAAACATTGGACTAAAATCACAGGACAAAAGACATACTCTGGACCTAAAAATAGTTGGACTAAAAACTCATGGACGTTACAGTTGAGGACAAAAATAATGAGTGGACCAATTGTGCTAAGGGACGAAAATTGAAAGGACAAATTATTAAGGACAAAATGTCGTGGACGAAAAAGAATGGACAAAAAAAATGTGGACAAAAAAACAGGACGAAAAGTCTTGTAACCGTATCAAGCGTTATAATCCCTCAGAAATGCCCATTTCCTCATTAATTTTCCAAAACTCTGGGGGCCTCTAGCTCAGGAGGAAATAATTTGCTCACACTAGTTCGCCAGAAGAATAGTCTTATCCAGATCCCAAAAATATGTCCCTAAAGTCAACGGTATTAGAATTGTCAATTGAACAGGCTCATGCAAAAACGTCCGGCGTCCAAAATAATTTTTTTAAGAAGACGAAAAAAAAAAAAAAAAAAAAAAATCAGCAAATTATAAAATGAAAATTAAAGAAAATTGCCAAGACAATGGAAATTGGAGCAAGAAGCCGAGGAACAAGTCTAATCAGGACTTAAACAGACGCAGCTACTCCTTAAGAGTGATGTTTGCTCACAAAGTTAAATATAAAAAAAAAAAATGGACAATGGACGTTTTTGCATGAGCCAGTTCAACTATATCAGGTACACAAGGATTTTGGTCTAAAATATCATGCTTAAAGCATTTCCCCTTTTTTTTCATACACCATGACAATTTATACTGGTTAAGGTATCCTGCAGTACATTGATGTAGCTTGAACACTAGTGATTTTAGTCATGTTTTCTAATTTGTGTTCCAAAAGAGTCTTAGTTCAAATTTGAATGTTTCAGGTGATATAGTACTTGCTGTCAATGGTCCCACCTCTCCACATCTTCCGGTTCGAGGTTTTATCATTGATCCCCTTTCGGAAACTGTTGTCGATCGTTGGGAACCAACATCAGATGTGAGACTTGAATATTTCTTTTTCTCATCCCTTTCTTATGACTATAGACGGTTTTAGTGCGAAGTCAGCGGTTAGCCAACAATCACAGCAATGCACTGATCCGTTGCCGTCGGTTGTGACAAAACTTGTGCCGCATTCCAAACTGACTCACTCACTCTCCCTTGACCCCATGTTTACCCATCTGTTTACCCATCTCTTTCTAGTTTCGAAATTTGTATACAGGGCCTTGTTCTACGACTTATTATTATCAAAATCGCATTGAAATGCTTTGAGGAGTTCATTTCTGCCTAAAAGTTTTACAAAAGATGTCTCTTTATACGATTTTTGGAATTTGAGTGAGATAGCAGTACATGGGGATTGCGTGAGAGCAAGAGAGACAGTTTATCATTGTTTGGAACACTCATCACCAAGTCATCACTGAAACCGTCCACTGTCTAACATTTTGGAAATTCAAAATTACTAATATTGTAAGATCTCTTGGACTATTTGGAACTAAGTATCCAATGGTGCTGTTACACTCTTTTGATGCGGATGAATGGTGTGTCTGTTTTGACGCATCGACATTTGAATTCATTTTAGCCCCCCGCTCCCAGAAATACTGATTAATTTTAGAGTAAAACGCTCATGCTAAATTTTGTTGTTATTTTCAGTTCCCAGCGCAGTTCCCCAGCCCATTTTTGTGTAGTTGATTTTTTTTGACTTGTGAAGAAAATATTAACAAATTTTTGGGTGAGACGCGCCCATTCTTGTACTTGATGTTATTTTCAATTTCCAACTGTTCCCCTGCCAATTTTTGAGATTTTCTATTTTTCTTTAAATTTTTTATTCTTTTACTTTCAAATAAGATTTTTACATAACATTGGTAACAGACACGAGCGCTTGTATTTTTTTACAGAATTTGAAAGAACTTTGAGGTTAATTTCTCACAATTAATATCCGTCCTACCAATGTAAGAAGAAAGAAAAAACTGTAAAATTTTGGCTAACGTGTCTCTCATTACCCTGTGATCAATGCCCATGGCGCTAACTCTCAGGAAACAGGGAACGAAAATGTTATAGGTTGCTTAGTAACTGGACGAGTAAGACTCGTCTATGCATATTTGTCCCTGGAGACCGCGGACAAGTCAGACTCTTCTGTACATGTCAATGGGTTAAAAAAAAAACAACCAAAAATTACAATTAATTGTACTAAGATGCAACTCAGAAACTTTTCCTGATATCTCCTTGACTCGGTTTGGCTTGAGAAATACTCAAGGCGAGTCGAGTCGAGTGCAAAAATTGCAATTCAGAGACGCTCACCATAAATTAGCCTTTATCTTGAGTGTAAAATGTTGTGTTTCTAAAACATTACTGAAATGCCAATCCGTGATAGATATTGTTCGAAAATCCATTGAAGGTTCCTGGAGGAATCTCGCACAAAGCGTATTTCTGAATCGCAAATCATATCTGGAAGACGGTTTCAGTTCAAGCGAAGCCAAGGAGATCTCATGTTAAGTCTCTGAATTGCATCCTAAAAGCTTTTGAAATCGACTCATTTAGTTAATGGAAGCTTTTATGCTTCCATGACCAGACAAGCCTCAATGACTAGATAATATTCTTTTTGACTAAATGAACAAATCTTCTCTTTTCTTCCTTTTTGCCCATTTTCGATTTTTACTCTCTCACGTATAACGAAGTTAGAAATTGAAAAAGTATTGCAATGGCGCAGGTGTCTGTCTGTGTGTATCCCGACATAACTTTTGAACCAATGCTCCATATGCATCCAAATGGAACTGTCGCATACTTTTGCTTTAAGCGATTTATTAGTCGATTCTGGTGTAAAAACCTCCAAGAAAAAACGATGGCAGCAACAAAAACTTCCAAAATTCACTCCTAAACTCGGTAAACGCTTTCATTTGAGCAAATGTAATGGTAGCTTAGGGCAGTAATAATGGGAGATTCCCATCTAACAATACTGTAACTCAATCAAGAAGTGACCAATGAGAGACGACTTTCCTTTGACACCGGTGTTACCAGGTGTCTTGGCACTATTAATCGGATGTGGATCACTACTCTGATGACTAATTACTCTGTGAACATCCTTGTCAGCATAGAGTGAGTGACAAAATTAAGATAGGAATCTCCCATTATTACTGCCCTATGCCACCATTACGTTCGTGCAAATAAAAGCGTTGATTGAGTTTAGGAGTGGATTTCGGAAGTTTTTAGTGCTACCATCGTTATTTTTGGAGGTTTTTACACCTGAGTTGAAAAATAAAGCACTTACAGCAAAAGTGTGCAACAGCCCCATTTTGCAGAGAAGTTGCTTTCAACATTCTCCAGAGGTATATTTTTTGGTTTTCGGCATTTTAAATTATAAGCAAGTTATAAAGAATAACAGGTTTCCATTAAAATCAATGGGAAATGGGTAAGCATGGGGAAAAAATTGGAATGTTTCAAGTGTAGCTGTTTGAATTTTGGTGGAAATTTGCAAAAAAAAACTCTGCACCGCAGACTACTGTAAAATTAATCCCATAAAGGAGGAGGGGCCTGGGGGTCTCCTCTAGAATATTAAAGGGGAGTCTGGGGATCTCCCCAGAGTAATGAAGGAGAGTCTGGGACTTTCCCCCAGAAAATATATGGGGGTATGGGGTCCCCCTTAGATTAAATAAGATGTGAGAAAAGTTTGTGGCAGAGCTGCCGTTTTGCGTAAAATTAATAATGACATTTTTTAATTCACCGATGATTCCACCGGTTCAGAAAAGATTACACAGCTCAGTTCAGTGTATGACTGTAATGCACAAAAATACTCTAATCTGTAATCTTTTCTCAATCTGTGGAAACTGAATTTATTTATTAAGATATCCGCATTTTTTTAAAGTCATCGATGACTCCACCGGTTGAGAATACAGATGCATACATTTTCCTGCATTACATTCATACATACACCGAACAACTGTGTAATCTTTTCTCAACCGGTGGAATCATCGGTAAATTGAAAAATGTCATTAATTATACGCGAAACGGCAGCTCTGGTTTGTGGGATATTCCCTACAGTTTATTATTTTTGTATGTCTACTATTATCTTCATTCCTCATCTGTTGTCTTTTCCAGGTATTCCATCAACCACATGATTTGGCCGTGTCTCCAGATGGCCTGTACTTGTATGTCGCAGAATTAGAACCTAATCGACTCTGGAAATTTAATTTGCTTCTCTGAACTTCTTCATGCCTGGAGTTTTTTTTTTCTCTCTCCTCTTGTTTCATGCTATTAAACCTTGACTCTAGCCAATTTGTTAAAATTAAAAACTCTATTTTTATATGAAACTAAGCAAAATGAGTCTTGCACAATTCTTTAATCAAATGTTTTAACGTTTTATTTTATTTCTTTCTTAAATCTATCTCTCAAATAATCTGTCAACATGTTTGTTTCAACATTCAGGTTTAGGTTCTATTTTCCTCCTGTTTTCCTTGACTTTCACTTGTAAGTATTTGTTCCTTCCTTGTTCTTGAAATCCTTTTTTATAGCAAATTTAAAGGTTTTAGGCGACTTGGATGACATTTTTTCTGCTAGAACAAGCTTTATCTCTATAAGTGTATCACTCAATAGCTGTTTTTTTCATGTTTGCAGTCATTCACACAGAATCTTATGGATTTTTGCTTATAGTATGAACCACTGTGAGCATTTAATCGCGATTATCGTTCACGTGCACAAAGGCTAGTGGCCGATTTTTACTGGAATTTTATTTTTTCCAATTGTGCTCGAAATCATTTTTCTTGACATTTGGTGCCCGAAAAACCCCTGAAAAGCCAAAAAAAATCCGGCAGCAGCCGTCCACAATCTGCCATAAGACTCTATGTAAAATACTGCAAGCCTCGGAAGGAAAAAAAATACGGCCGATGGAATGGAACCTGGTTGTTTATCTATTTTTCTGTGCTTTGTTGAGTTTCCTGATAATTTTACAGCAATGTAATTTCATTCAGTAATGTTGTTCATTTTGCAAAAGATATTGTTCAAGAGATCTTTTGATATTTCGATTTACTGTGAACTTATCTTGAATCATCAAATGTCTTACCTTTATGAGTTACATTAGGAGTTGTAACCCAAACATTAATTTTTTTCTCAGTTGGAACAAAGTTTACAGCCAGAGTCCTTTGTGGCTGAGAGCCTAGAAAACACACTCCTTGTCCATCGGCTTATCCTTTGAAAAAGGTCTCGCAAAACCAGATGAACATAAAGAATTTTTACTCACATACATTGCCTGTGACACTGAAAACAATACCAACTCAAACCAAGCATTTTTCATGGGGTGACAAAAAAATGTGCAGTAAAAACCACCGGTGCAAATGGAAATACGGTACACTTTTAGTAATCTTCCTTGCAGTCATTATTTAAAAAAACCTATCAATTTGACGCTCCAGATACAAGTGCAGCTAATTCTTATGCATTATTTCTTGCAATAAAATGATTTTTGAAACATTTCGAAATGTTGCCGTTTTTTGTGTCTCAGGCAATGACAGATTTTTCGATGTTCAATCCTTTGCCCAAAATTGCTCCATTTGTCCTCTTTCGCTACCCATCTTCTCTCAGTAAATGATTCTATTTATAGCTCTGATATTCCCTTCAGTTTTATCAGGTACTAGCGGAGCCATTAGTCCTGATTCGACGCAACCCGCACTACACGTAGCCCGAACCTCTCTCAAGCTTGAAAGAACCAAAGAAAAGAAAGATAAGAGAGCATTCATTTTACGTGTAATGCGGGTTGCGTTGCATCGTCAATGCTGATCTAATGGCTCTGATAGTACCCAGGTCGCAATTTTTTTAAGACCTTTAACTGTATTTTGTTTAGAATAATGTTTAGGGAGGCCTTAACTCCCCTGATTACCTTTCTTTATTTTATCCCATTCCACGCTAAGTGTGAGACCAAAATAAACTGATTTTACCCCCTGATTTTGAGTTTTAATAATTTTATCTCAATTCTTTGACCCTTTAATCCCTATTTATTTAGTTTATTTTTGAACTTATTGGTTCATTTATGTATGGATCTATCTATTTATCTCTTTATCTATTTATTTCTTTATTTATTGATGTAAAAAATAAGTGGGACAAACCCTAAACAAAGAAATTAGCTACAGAAAGATCTAAGAGAAGTACACAAGACAGAAAACTTGACAATCTCAGAAACTGTGAAGGAAAATGCATGGGTTATCAGATTATTTTGCAACCAATTATTGTTTACAGCAAAAACAATAAGAAAAGAACCAAAAAAACAAAAAACAAAAAACTCCAATTTGCGAGATTACTTTCTTAATAGGTGCTGTCGCACTTAAAATCAGTGAAGTGAATTTATGATAAAATAATGGAGAGGCGTCAGATGGTCTTCTATCCACCCTGAAGATATCACATGGATTGATCTCAGGAGAAACAAGGCCAATTCAATTTCAAATCCTTTCCTTGAAATTGTTCTTAAAACTTCTCAATTTTTTTAAGTATTATTTAAAATATATTAAATTAGAATTATTATGAAGAAGTTTTTTCATTTGTTTTTTGTTGAAAACAAACAAAACAAAAAAAGATGCAGAATTTTAAGATTACAGACAAGTGGATTGTCATATTAAGTGGAGGAAAGGGTATGGAACAAATTTAAACTATCAAAAATTGAATTCACAGAAGACATATATTAAAATTATTTGGGTAAAGAAATGCTCAAGATAGTTCACAATCAGAATAGGATAAAAAGAAGAGTAAAAATTTGAAGAGAAGGAAAGATAAAAATTAAAATAAGGTTTATTGCACACAAGAAAATTTTTCTTAATAGCCTACATTAAGTTCTTTGGAAAGTAAGTAAGAAACAAAAGTCTTTTTTTCATCATTCTTAGGATGAAATGTTTTAGCTGATCGACGGAATGGAACTGAAAAATTATGGAAACACAGAAAGAAAGATAAAACGGGAGAGAAATTGAAAAATTTCTGGAAACCAAATATACAGAGAGACGGGGAGGGGGGAGTTATCTTTGTACATTGGTTGCAATCTTAAATTTTACATAACAGCCCTACCGAAAAAAATAAATTTCTCATTCTTCCGAAAGCGGATTTTGTTTCTGCTTTCTACTTCATTACTGATAGTTCTGAGGCTACTCCAGAAATTCTACACATTAAAAGACAGAGAATCTTATAGTTAAATCATGGTGAAAAATAAAATTTTTGGAGAAAAACTTGATAAAATTTTCCTAATAACAGCAAAAAAGTATTTGTAGCAGAACTGTTTTGCGCGTACCGGCAGCAAAAGTTCTTGTTGTGAAGGTAAAAGAAGTAAAGAAATAAAAGTGAACTTTTCCGAGGAGGAACAAATGTATGATAGCTGAAATCACCGAGGAAAAGTTTTGAATCTTGGGATTCTTTCTACGTAGGCTTCTGAAAAATAAAATCTTTCACTACCTTTGCAATATTTGTTGTCGAACTAAATTAGCAAACCTTCAAACGTGCAAAATAAGATGAAAAAGCACAAACTTGATTCAAAATGATAAGATTTGAGAGACTGTTGGAGGTTGTAGTAAGTACTAAAGCCACTAACCTGGCACGAAGCTCTATCTTGGGAACTGAGTTTTGACCAATTTTTTAAAAATTGAAATACTCATACTAAAAGTCAGATCATCCTAAGCAAAAGTTTTAAAGCTCCCTTTCTCAAAAATGCAAAACTAGAGTCCCTATAAACTATGAGAATTGCGCCGTGTCAGAATCCGTTTCTCATTGGCTCTCAGATTTAGGCTCACATGGTGCCCCAAGAGGCAAATGCAAATGGCGAAGGGTTTATTTCCTTCTTGCGCACTCACTTTCATAACTCATTTACAGTACCAAGAACCGCGGTAATTATTGTTCATTTTTCCTCTGCTTAAATGCTATTCTGGAGAACATTATTTCTTTCAATAACGACCGTTATTGTCAAGAATCGGAACCTAAACTTTCAGAAATAGCAAAGTAGCAGCAACAGCACAGTCTCTTGAGCTCTGCAAGAGCAGTTTCTTCTTTTCATTTTTGAAGAAGAAGAATATGACAAGGCGCAACTCTCGTAGTATACAGGGACTCTAAGCAAAACAAACCGGCATTTCAGAAAGTGTAAAGTGGCGTGCATCTAGCTGATGGAAAGATCCCCAGTAATTGCATGAAATCACCTCAACCCAAAAATAATTAAAAAACTATACAAGGTTAACTTTCTCCATTCCGTTCCAGTGTAACGCTTGAAATAAGTTTACTAACCACTGTAAAAAGTTGTGTTGTTCCATTGAGTTCTCAAACAAGAGAACATGAACACCCATCCAATCTTGCCAGCTTATTTTGGAAAAGTGCAGAGACCAATATATGTTCGGTACAGACGGTCCCCGAAAGACTTTGGATGGTGAGCGTTTACGAGTGTTTTTAAATGGTCGTACGTGCTCACCAATCATTTGGGTGCAGGACTGTCAGAACCGAATATTTATAGGTCCCTGGTTACAGTGTCAGTAATGATACACACTTCAAATCTTGTATTGCTCTACGGGCTTTGACAGAGTGGCCTTGTTGAAAGAACTGAATCTCTATCGTAGAATACTCCAGCAGCACAGTGAGAGCTCCTTGGTGATTTTACTAATGAAAGGTGATTCAAAAATAAACTTTTTGCATATAAAAATATAAAAGAATGATTTTACAAGAGATAAAATTATACTCTGCCTGACATAAAAAATAAACCGACAAGCTTACCATGAAACGTATGAAATACAAAATAATTTGAAGTAGCAAAACTTATCGACTAACCTCAAACTGCAGTTAAATTGGTATCACTTTGGCTATTTTTTTCTCCAGTTCCAAGAAAAAAAGAATTACAAGTATGATAAGTAAAACAGAATGTAAAAATGAGGAAATGATTCATTGAACAACATTGTTTAGATTTAAGATTGGCTCCTCTATTTTCTAGAGGAGATTGAATGAAACAGGATGAGGAGATGCATTCATAAATAAGTAACAGTAGTGTTTATATTTAAGGTGATTCCAGGGTTGATTCGTTCGAACCGTAGACACCGCGTCGCGCTATTCAAAAAGTCAATAGTTTTTGGCTATAATTGATGAAAGTACGCAAAAAATAAAAATTTGAGGAACGTTGGCACCTACAAGCATACTACAAAAAAATACCCTGAAAGTTTCAAGCTGTAACACTAAAAAATAAAGCCGGGATATTAGAAATACAAAAATTCCTGTAAGCCTTGAGGCAGATAGACAAATGTAGTATCAATTGCACTCACTCACACTCACTAAGCTTATGGCAAAATGAATTTCCAATTATGCTCATTTCAGGCTCAAAAATCCATAATAAATTACGCAGAGGCCGATGTTCTTGGACTTTGCGTTTTTTTTTGTTTGTTTTCAATTTATAATGCCAAAAAACACGACTTTTCCCAAAAGTGACTGGTGGTGCTCTATCTATCGGATTGAAACCTGGAAAAGTTTTGCCTGGAATCACTTTAAAAGAAGCTCTTCAATTTTCATGAGCAGTCTCACATTGCAAAAATAAAAGTAAAACCTAGAAAAAGAATTTGACCATGATGGTGAATTATTGACAAAAAAAAGTTAGAAGTCCGAGCCAACATACTGCAGTAAATTCAACACACACAACCATTTGCCGGGAAATAAATCAAGTTAACACTTGTGTTAGCATGAGTTGAATGAGATCTGACTACGCAAATGCATTGCTGTGCATGTTGCATACACTGCCATTTGCAGGCACCAACTTTCAATTCTTTCTTTTCCAGTGGTACGACTTGATGGAGATTTTAAAAAAACTTCCCGTGTTTTAAGTTTTACAATTTGCGTGAATTAGCAGTGCTCTCCAAGTAGTGTCAGAGTTGAAATAAAAGAAAAACAAAGAAACAAAGTCAAAAATAAAAACTAAACTTATCAGTTGAATGATGAATACTCAATAGGTATGTGACTATAAGCTCACGTGTGAAGAAAATAAAACGAGATGACTGCAGAGAACTGTGCTTGCATAAAACACAATGAGAAAAAATGGAGAAAAACTTAAACATCATCGAAGAGAAGAAAATATTTTACTCTAGTGTGGTGAATCTAAGATGAATGCTCATCACATCACATCATGCATTGCACATTGACCAATTCATGATGGAGTTCTTCCTTTTATTTCCATTTAACGTGATTCCAGGTGAATCTTTTCCAGATTTCAATTTCAGGATTTTTTTTTTTTTTTAAGGGGATTTTTATTTCCATTTAAGGTGATTCCAGGTGAGTCTTTTCCAGATTTCAATCCGATGGATAGCGCCACTAGTCGCTTCTTGGGAAAAGTCATGTTTTTGAAATTTTAAATTAAAACCAAAGAAAAAACACAGAGCCCAAGAACGTCAGCACCTGTGAAATTTTTGTACTTATATTTTGAGCCCAAAACTAAATAATTTAGTTGAGAATCAAAGCCGTAAATTATGAAATTAATTTTGCCATAAGCTGAGCAAGTGCGAGTGAGTAAGAGTGATAGTATGTCCATCTGCCTCACTCCCACTCATTGAGGCTTATGGGAATTTTTGTACTTCAAGATTTCCGGCTTTATTTTTGAGTATTTCAGCTTGAAACTTACAGGATATCTTCCTGAGGTATGTTTGCAGGGGCTGATCTTCTTCAAATTTGTACTTTTGATGAAAATTCATCAATTTCAGCCAAAACATATTAACTTTTTGAGCAGCGCTAGTGATGCTATCCATCAAATTGAAATTTGAACAGGCTTCCCCTGGAATCACCTTTAATCACTCATTACTCATACAATAATGATACACAGACATTCATACCAGGATGGTACCTGTGAGTTTTAAACCAGCCTCAAGTTTTAAACTAATGAAAATTGAAAAAGCGTGATAAGACTACAGAATTTTGATATTTACCTTAAAAATAATATGAGCAATGAGCTCATAAGCTTTTAAGGTGATTCTAGGGTTGATTAGATCAAACCATAGACACCATGTCACGCTGCTCCAAAATTCAACAGTTTTTGGCTAAAATTGATGAGTACACACAAAAAGTACAAATTTGAGGAACGTTGACGAAAATAATTTCCAACATTTCGGCTTCAATGCTCAACCAATAAGGGTCATTTTGAGCTCAAAAATCCATAAAAAATTACACAGGTGCTAAAGAGCATGGATTTGACGTTTTTTCTTTGAATTTAAAATTAAAATTCCAATTTAAAATTTAAAATTCCAAAAACACAGCTTTCTCCAATAGTGTCTCCATCGGATTAACAACTGGAAAAGTTTTGACTGGAATCACCTTGAAAGAGGTTTTCCTCAAATTATTCCTGCCTTGAATCGACCAATGTACAATGCATACGAAGCCTTTGCAAAAAATTCTCCCTAAATACTGTGCCATAACTTGAACAAAGAAAATGAGATAGAATCTACAGCTGAATTTTTTTTGAGAGGATAAGATTGTCAGAAACTTTGATAACAACGAGCCATAACTATAGGAGGCAAAGCCATGTTATGAGTCATGTAAGCCATATTGTGTGTCTCAAACGAGGCAAGCACGGATGGTTTGTTTGCCTCTTATTTTTTAACCTCAAATTAAAAGTTGTAATTAATTAAATTAAAAATGGTTTTAAAATGAAAGTGCAAGTGTTTTAGAGCAGCTGTCTGGAAGTAGAATTTTAACACAATTATCTACTTGAGAAAGCTTTGCTTGTTCCTGTTGAGTTTCGTTTCTTTACCACTTATGTACATTACATCCTTTCAAACAAAACAAAAAAAACAAAAAAGTAACATCAACTTTTGTGTTCACAGAGCCATTCCAAAACAATTGAGGACTTTTCCAGAAGAGAAGCCCATAAGCCAAACAACAATTTTGAGAAAAACTCAAAAGAAAACTTCAAATGACTGTCACTACTTGAATTTTCGTTTAACATGAAAAAACCGTTTGGACCTAAGTAGGGCATACTATTGCCAATATTCTACCACCAGGATTGAAAATTTAAACATTTAAGGGTAGTTGAAAGTAATTTTCAAAATTGATTTGTGGGCCCTTCTTCCCGAAAGATTTTTTTTGTGCTGACACTGACTAATAAACAATGACCAGAAGCACCTGTGACTCCAACATTACGTTTTAAAAGTTGATTTTGTAGTAAAGGATGAAAAGCAAAAATGGATATAGAGAGTTGAGGCTTACAGAGGTTCATAAAATAGTATTTTCTGGCGAATATTTCCTGCCCTGTTTCCGCTGCCATTGTCCATTGCACCACAGTTATACCAAGAATATATACTGTCCGTCTTCTCAGATTTTTAGGTAAAACCCGTTTATCGAAAGAATTTTGAAAGCAGAATAAAGAATGATTAAGATACCGAGCTCTTCGGTCTTCTTTCCAGAAGAAGGGCCCATAGCACCTACAAAAAAAAAGCCATTGACTATGAGCCCTTCTTCCGGAAACTTTCTGTAAGTCATTAGAAAATGGTTGTATCAATTTGATATTTTATGGGCATGTACCTTAGGGATTTATAAGTATTTTCAGCCATTTTACAAAAAAAGGTCCATAGTTGGTACTATGAGTCCTTCTTCCTGAAAAGTCCTCAGTTGTACCTTCATTTCAAACCAGTTTCAAATGGATCTGTCGGAACTTTTAAAGAAAAATAGAGGAATATTTACGTGCCAAGCAGGAGCTCCTAGCTACTTTTGCTTTTGAAATGAAGAAACTCAAAAGTCAAACTTGCACTGTCGTTTAAAAAACATAAACCTTTTGAAAAAACTGACGGCTAGCAAAATTGAGGATTTCAACTGCTAGACAAACTATTCCCGAGAAAAAATGCTTGGGACAAAAATTTTTTGACCCGTACAGACACAGAACTTTTCATTTTTTACAATTTAATGAATTTATGGCTCTAAACAGTAGGTAATTTGGGATAAAACATGTGAGATGTTACCGGAGTTTCTGAAGAAGAAACTCACTCATACCACCATGCCTTTAAAAATACGCCATGCCGTTTAAGTTTCAATCGTTTGAAGTTACAAAGCTAGAAGAAAAGAATGGTACAAAAATGATACCATAGTCACAGTATTTTTGGTGGTTGAACCACAGTTCTAGCTTTTCACTTAACTCTCGTTCAAGAACATAGTTCCAGCAGAGAACTTTCATAGAAATATCCGTTTGAGCCCTGACTCCATGGGTGCTTGCAGTAATGGTTTCAGGACTATCCGTCCGCAGACTTTAGGTCCACTTTTGTTTAGGTCTACCCATTTTTAAAGTCCAAAAATTTTCTAAGTCCAGTTTTTGATACGTCCACTAACATAAGTGAGCACATTTTCTAAAGTCCACTTTTTTACTGCCCCTTCCTTCAGTTGTCATAACTCATAAAGAAACTCAGCAGCATTGCTTTCCTTTACAAGCAAACGTCATTACTTGGTGTCTGCATGCATGGGAAGAAGCTATGGTGCGATTAAACATATGACTATTAAAATCAATGGGTATTATTTCCTTATCAGCGGGAGGGTAAGGATTCATAGCAAAGGTTTTTCAAAACTAAACCTAAAAAAACTTCCATTTCACAGTTTTCTTCAGAAAACTTTCAAGTTCTACCTCTTTTGTTTTTTTCCCCCATTTTTTTAAAATAATTGAACTTTTTATGGTCTAACTAACCTCTTTATTACTATATTAAAGAGTTGAATTTAAAGTCATGGACATCATTAATTGTAGACACGTAAGTTATGGGCATAATTTTTAAAGTGGGCATAAAAACTATGTATTTTAAGGTGATTCTTCAGCGTTTAGTGCCGATTTCTGCCACCAGAGCGTTACCTTAGATTACTGTCAAATTACAGGCCGAAAGAAATTCAAATTTAAGAAAACGGAAAGTCAGTTACTAGATAATCATCTGCAGAACGTCTCTTCAAAATATCTTATCAATAACTTCAAAAATAAGGCTGAAAGTACCAAAAAATGAAATATCGCAAATCGATTCAAGCTTGTAACGAAGTGCGAAATTTCATTTTTTGGTACTTTCAGCCTTATTTTTGAAGTTATTGACAAGATATTTTGCAGAGACATTCTACAGATGATTATCTAGTAACTGACACTCATTTTTCTTACATTTAAATTACTTTCAACCTGTAATTTGACATTAACCAAACAGCAGTGCTCTAGTGGCAGAAATTGGCACGAAACACTCAAGAATCACCTTAAATAATGAATGTAAACAAAGTGGACATAAATAGGTGGACATAAATAGGTGGACATAAAGTCCGAATACCGCGGTAACTTTAAGGAATGGAAACCTTAATACAATCAAAATTAAAACAAAAAATTTAAAAATTAGGATTCAATGAAGATCTGCTAGTTAAGCCTCATGCTCATCATTTATATCACAGTCTAATACTCCCATTAAGGACTCTCTTTGCTCCAAGTCACTTTCAGAAATCCTGGAACAAAAGAAAACAGAGATACAGTGAATAAGAGTAAAAGTAAAAAACGTTTTTACAGAGAAAATGCAAACAAGTCTATTGCAAACTTTTGCTCATTGATCTTATGTTTAACTCATTGCCATACTTTGATACAATATCAAATTGCCGAACCACTAGGCCAGATTTAATTTGACGCAATATTGCGCCAAACAAAAAATACTGTTGATTCATCGTTTATAAAAACAATAAAAAGAATATCATTTTTTTTTTTTTTTTTTTTTATTATTAAAGAAAATGGTACGGCAATATAGTGCTGCCAGATTTGGTAAAAAAATACACACTACATTAAATTATAATTGAAGTGTAATTGTTTTAGTATTAAATTATACAGGAAATTTTTATATTTTTTGCTAAATCTGGCAGCACTGCAGCAATGGGTTAAATCATTAGCTGCTTTCTTTTATGTTCAAAGTCGTTCACGGTTCACAAAATGCGGTCGTGAAATTATCTGTTCTTATGAAAGAATATCACTGCATCTAGTCTAATTTGAATCTTGAAACCTTCCCGCATAATTTACAATGCGGTCCACGAACGTTCGCAAACTCAAAAGCATGTGAACCCTTGTGAACCGCGGAACTATTTTCATCCGCCCATCTACAGTGGACGATTGTGAACATAAAAGAAGACGGCTATTGGTAAAATGGCGTAAAAATTACAGAGCGGCAAATTCAAAATTTCAAACACTCACTCCTAAGCTCAAACAAAGCTAATTAAAATCCTGCATGAGGTCTATCTCAAGAGAGAACCAGACTTTTACACTATTAGGTAAACTAAGCACCACTATGAAGTTTTCTAAAGCTTATCAAGCCAATACACTGCCAAATAAACACAACATTCACAGAAAGCTAATTTTAAAATTAGACTGTTAGACGCAGTATACCTCCAAATGGGACGTTTACAAAAAGTGATCGGCAATTTTTTAATAAGTCAAATATATATGATTCAAGGTTAAATATATATGATTCAAGTATTTTCCTTTTAGAAGATATAACAGAACTTGATGACTTATCAGTAGCCCCGAAGGGGGGAGATCCAGGAGGTCTGGACCCCCCCCCCCTTAACACCATAATTTGCCCTAAACCAAAGTCATTTTTTGCCATTTTAGAAAAATTTCACCAAAGTTTCACCCCCCTTAAAAAATTTCCGGCTACACCACTGTGGCTTAACAATACAGGGCATTAGTGATGACTTGGTGATGAGCGTTCCAAACCAAGACAAACTGTCTCTCTTGCTCTCACGTACCCCCATGTGCTGCTATCGCACTATCATTTCAAAAATTAAACATAGAGACATCTTCTGTGAAATTTTTTGGCAAAAGAATTCCTCAAGGCATTTTAATAGGATTTTGATAATAATGTGTCACTAAACAAGGCCCTGAATACGAATTTCGAAACTAGAAAGAGATGGGTATACATAGGGGTCACGGGAGAGTGAGTGAGATAGTTTGGAACGCTACGCGAGTTTTCATCACGACCAATTGCAACCGATGAGTGCATTGTTGTGATTGTTGGCTAACCGTTGAATTCACACTAAAACCGTCTGTTACAAACAACGAGCTATAACGATAGAGAGGATTTGTGGGGCGTGATATTAGAACTTCACAGAGGCAGCCATGATCGAGATCTCTTATGGACGTTTTTCACACAGGCTCAGTTTGTTTGCCTCACTTTTTTTAACCTTTAAATTTTAAAACAAAAAAAAATTGTGACAAATACATTTGAAATTGGTTATAAACGAAAGTGCAAGTGTTTAAGGGTGGCATCTGGACACAGAAATCAATATAACTTCTTCTTCTGGAAGGATTTGCACGATAAAGAAACTGACACATATCAGAAGTATGCAACATTTTGCTAGCCACTCTTAAACACTTGCACTCTCGGTTAAAATCATTTTCCACTAGATTAATTACAATTTTCGATTTTAGGTTAAAAAAAAAAAAGTGAGGCAAACAAACCAAATTCAGATTGCCCATGCTGTCACACTTAAAGATAGGACTTATAACATGTATCAGCCTCTCTATCACTTAAGCTCGTTGGTTACAAGAAAACCAGGGCATCTTCACATTTTTTGCTCCTAAAATTAAACACAACAAGAATGACTTTTCAAAATTAATATCAAACCACCAAGAAATAGCTGATAGTTTTTCATGCCTTACCTTACAATTTTTGTGCGTTTGAAAAGACAGACAAATTTGGTGATAAGTTCAAAAACAGGGTCTTTGTTTTGAAAATGGGCCAGGAAAAACAAGGAGAAGAAGGAGAAGAAGATCAAGAAAGCACCAAGGTAGAATGCTGATGAGTAACTGACATTGTACATGAAAATATCTAAGAAAGATTCCATTGGAACAGTCAAAGCGATGGCTAGAGCAGCTATTAGTGAAGAGGTGAGAAAACAGCTCCTGTGAGGGAAAACAAAACAGAAATTAGAGCTCGAGTAATTATGTGGGTCATTCAAAAAGTAAAATGACACTCTGTCTCTGGGGCTTGAAATAATCACAAATCCCACTTTAATGGGGCTTTTGCAAACTTTTGCAGTGAGCAAATAAATGGTCCAATCTGATGTAAAAACCAGCAAAAATCACACTGAGAAAGTCTACAGTTCAGTAATAAACTTACATAACTGCTATAACGGCAAGTTTGTGATGACAGTTCAACGCAGGTATCATGGGAGATTCCTGTAGATAGGAGTCTCCCATGATACCTACGTCTCTCTGCCATTAAGCCCAATTCTGAGAGTGAATTTTGTGATTTTTTAGTGTACTCATCATCATTTTTACAGCTTATTATGCAAGATTCAACTCTTCAATCCCCTACAGCAAAAGTTTGCAAGAGCCCCATTGGCTAAATTATCAACAAAAAGAAGCACTGCCAGAAATGGGGATATTTTGACGTAGTTTGTGATGGCATCGCTGGTGTCCGAAGCCCAGTTTTTCCGCACCAGTCGTCGGAGCAGAAGGTTAAAAAGCAGAAGGAGCTAAGGTGGAGCCTCCCGCATTGTAATAATTCAGGCAACACTATAAATTACATCATTTACACTTGGCAACACTGTTTTGACATCACTGATGCCAAAAAGCAACACCGTGCTCAAGAGCTTCATGTTGGATCGCAATGTTGATGTTGAACGTTAACCTTCAGTAAATCCCACCACACCCGAAAGTGTGAACACTAAAATACTGCCTCCTGCTGACATTGTAGGAACTTATCTCAACATCAAAACAAATCTTTAAATTCATTTCATTGACTGCAATAAAAAAAAGATAGGGACACCAAATGGTGCTGAAAATGTCGACACCAACATCTGATGTTTTTTTTTTTTTTTTTTTTCTTTTCTTTTATTTATCAACTATTAACATTCAGCTATTCTATACGATGCTATGAGAAAATTAGGTCATATTTACGATCATCACATGAGTGTGGTACTCTCCATTAAGAGTCCTACTTTTTTACAGATGCACACATTGAGCAGGTTCTTTGTTTTTATTAATAATTTATTTTATTTTAATTTTTTATTATTTCATAAAGTTAGGTAAATCGTAGTGGCAAGTCCAGGGGCTTAAATCATTTGAGCCGTCTGGTTTCATTAATATTAGCAAGTTAATGTGTAGTGAATTAGGGTGTTTTTCTAACCTGTTCTCATACTTCTTACTGAATTTGCGAATTTCTTCTTTTATTGTTTTAATAAGTAGGCTTTCTCGTACGTTCTTATTGGTAACATACCATGGAGCATTAACAATCACTCTAAGAGTTTTACTTTGAAACCTTTCAATTACATCTATATTCGATTCGGTCGCACTCCCCCATAATTGGATGCCGTAAGTCCATACGGGCTTTCAGATAACTTTATACACTAGCAACTTATTCTCTAAACTTAATTTTAATTTCCTACCTATCAACCGATGACACTTTTTAATTCTGATATCTAACTCTTTTCTTTTGGTTATAATATGTTTTTCCCATGTTAGTCGTTGATCTAAGTGTATTCCTAAGTAGTTGGCATTTTACACTGTTGGCACAATTTCTTGATTTAGAGTTACAGGAGGGCAGTTTCCGCTCCGCAAGGTGAAGGTCACATGTTTGTTTGTTTTCACTCTCCACTCAGCTGACCACTCGTCCAATTCGTTGAGTTGACTCTGCAGAATTTCTGATGCGCGTTCTTTACTCTTGTTTCTTGCCGCGAATGTGGTATCATCAGCGAAAGTTGCAACAAATATGTTTTTGTCTACTGGAGGGTCCACTGTAAATAACGTGAATAAGATTGGAGGTAGCACACTACCTTGTGGCACACCTGCTCTTGCGAAAAACATCTGATGTGAGATGCCATAGCCAATTACTGCTTTATTCAGGGTCACATTCAGGGACCCGGCATTGGCTTTGAGGGGGAAATGTTTCCGGATGGATTGGTAACTTTATGGTCTTTATCTAAAGCTTAAGTGATGCTGCACTAACGTTCTCACGGCACAAACTCAGTTTAGGAGACACTCGCAGTTAAAGTGCTGTCAAAGGGGGACACTTTCAGAGCCCAATTGATCTCCAGCATCGAGAAACATACTCAAAAACTGACCTTTTCCCATCCTCTGACGGAAACTTCTCCCTCTTATCCCCACTTATCACAAAAAGAAAATGATAATGCAGTTACAAAAAAAAAAAGCTAAATGAGAAAGCAACATAGTTTTAACCTCTAGTTGTAAAATTGGTAGGGTCTCCTTTAAGCCTGTTCCAAATAAGAGGCAAGGCTATGCAATGATGCACCACTACAGAAATGGACAGCAAATAAAAGATGGGATCGTTCAAAATGCTAAACAAAGGCTTTTCGGCAGAAAGCAACGCAACAACATGACAGAGTTGAAAAACGTTTAACTTCTTGTGTCGTTGCGCAGCAGAGAGCTGGAATCAGATAACATTGTCTCCTCTACATTGGTCTTCATCGATTCTGGATGTTTGTTGGCTGATCCTTGTGCTCACTAGGAACGGTTTTCATTCTCTATCCTTTGCTAGTCAAAACGCAATTATCCCAACACTACAAATGGCAAGGCCTTCTGTCTCATTGGAATCCAGGCTTTATGGTCAATCACATGGATAAAGTCTTCTTTGTGTCCTAATTTCTTCTAGAAAAGAAAACTACTGGTCAGAGAGGTATTTTGTGTTTCGGCTGAGCTAGAAAGTAAGAAAAGAGGAAAAGAAGAAGAATTCCTTACCATAGCCAGAGAACTTGAGAAAACATGGTACCAACAAGCCCGTTGATGAATAAAAAGAACCACTGATGCTTGCTGGGCCACTCAAAAATTTCCCACTGACTGTAGTGCAGAAGAAAAAATAATGGCCACAGAAGTAATACACTAAACAAACCGATACAACCTGTAAAAAATATAAAATAAAGATGCATTAACATGAGAACTTCACAAAAAATATCAGACTTCCGCAAATAGAAAATGAAATGAAGCAACGACGATAAGCAATGACTTTCTCGAGCAGTATCAAAACGATCATTAGGTAAAGAACACAGAATGCTTTATAAACCCCCCCCCCCCCGGGCCAATTTTAAGGCATGACTTCAAGACTTTTTACTGATGAAACAATCGATCAATTTACAGTTGGAATCGGCCAACTTTGTTTCAATTTTCGACGATGTAACAGTCAGGGTCGGACTAGTTCCTTAAATGTACTAAGCTGCTGAGTCAATTTGCCCCCACCCCCCTTTACTGAAGGTGCACGAATATGGATCTGGGAAGACACCTCCCAGCAGGAGGGGGGGTACAGGGGCTCTCCTCCAGATATTTTTTTCTGAAACATAAATTCAGAATGAGGAGCAACACAATATTTTAACCAATAAGTAAGAGTTCCGTTACTCTTATAACCTTATACTTTTTTACAATAAGGCAGTTGCAAGGATCTGAAACTTTGTATTTTTCATGAAGAAAATGGTAGTACTAGATGAGCTGAGAACAATGGTGCCTTTCGTTTTTCCCGAAGTGTCCTGGTTTTGGAGATACACACCTGTAAAGTTGTAAAAAATCATGTGCGTAGTGTTGTCACTGCGCGGAATTCCCATTTAAAACAATGTATTTTGGGTCAAAATCTCATCTTCGGAACAATGGGACTAATCAGAAACTAAACGCATCTTTGTTCTCAGCCCAACAAGTGCATTTTCAGACATTTTTCTCTCACTTTCTTTATGAAAAACACAACATTTCAGACCCTTGCAACTGCCCCATTACGTTGGCTTAAAGGATCCAGATCATCAAAAACCCAACAAATAGAACGCAAAGACGTTAATTTGGCTCCTTCTGATCCCCCTTGAATTTTTTTTCTTGCAACACTCATGACTGCGTGCTATTTTATGCATGAGTTCATAGTTAAGAACATGGAAAAGGTCTGCAATCTGAGAAATTGTCAAGAAAGTAGGAAGGAACATAGTATTCTAACAAACAAAAAAAAACAGATGTATGCTTGTTAACTTAATGTAGGCTTAACAAAAATCAAGATCCACCCCTGGCCTCTCTCTTGCAGTGCTTGTTCCTTAAGGAAACTAGTTGATAAGCAGACCACATTGTCGGCGTAAGACCCAATGAGTGAGAGAAAGAAACCGTTTTCTGAAAACGGAATTTTCCTTAATTTTTATTCAATCATTGAAATTCAGTGGCGTAGCGAGCAACTAGGCAACATTGTATTTTGTCCATTTAAAACTCATGTTAAACATCGAATGCGAAGGTGTTCACCAAACACCCAACACTTCGATCTTTTTTGCGGGTTTGAATGGATAAACTGCAACGTTGCCAAATTGCACGCTACGCCACTGTTGAAATTAAAGCCTGTGACAGAGGCGTAATTCTTTCCACAAAAAAACTTAATTTCACTAGAATCGGGGGGGAAAAGATGAGAGATGAAACCACTTACCAAAAAAAAGCTGTAAATCGATTCTTTCTTCTTGCTCAACATGTTTCTTGAGAAATACTAAACATAAAGAATAGAAAAAAGCGCTAAATACTGCTAAGCATTGGGCAAAGCTACTTGAAACAGAGCTTTCCTTGCTTGACTCATTTGCTAAACTGACTAGACCCTGAAACAAAACAGACAGCTAATTAAAATTTAAACATTAGCTCTCCGCCAAGCACTGTCAGTATTTGTGATGTGTCCAGGGAAAAGGCACCTTAACTGGTCTGAGAAAATTTTCAGGAGAGCCAAAAATGTGATCCGGGGTCAAAATTTGCAAAAACGGGATTTTGATGAAAATTTGTTCTACATACTCTGGTGCACTAAAATTGCTCGGAAGAGCGCGCCAGGATCAATTTTGTTCAAAAACAGAGAGGGACCTTAACTAGTCAGAGACGCGAAACTCAACTTTTTGTTTACTTTCTGTCTTTATTTACAATCACTCATGTCAAATTAGTGTTTGCTATTGACTCTTCCTTTGAGTTCTACCTTAAAAACCTACAGGATGACTCCTTTAAAGTTGTCATTATAGCGCAAGTATTCTTGATTTCATGACAGAAACATATTTCTTAACTTTACAAGCGATTTTCTCGAATTCGCCTTTTTTTAAATCAAAACTTCAAATGTGGTCTCATTTGAACTATTTACCGTTTAGTAAAAGAGAGACATTTAATTACAATAATGACTTTATTTTAGGGAGGTATTCACTAAACCCTTTTCAGTCAAATGTCGGGGCTGACCCAACATTTCAAAAATTGTGTTCCGATCGAAAGTTGGGGCAGATCCAACAATATTTAAACATCTATTCGGATCGATTCTCCGGTGCAAACCAAGAGAAAATCTGAATAGACTACTAAATACATATTGTCAGGTCAGCCCCGAATTACAATCGGGGGGGGGGGGGGGGGGGGGAGAGGTAAACAAATTCTGACTGGAAAGGGCAAAAAGTTACGTTTGGTTTTTATTGCAGTTTCTGGGTGAAAAACCACTGTAGCTCTTAAAAAATAAACCTGATGGCCCAAACGCTAGTTTGACGTAAGAGGTTTAAGCCCAGATGAGAAAAATCATTGGGATCATTCCAAAGATTATTGATGGAGCTACAACTCCACTTGAATTGAGCTTGCTCTACAAGACAAACATACAAGTATAGGCTGTCCCAGAAAAGATTGGATTTGACACTTGCAATGTTTACATTTGATACCTTGCGCAGCGACCGTTTTGCGTTCGCTGTGCACAGCCTGCCGTATACTACTGGTGGAGTAGCGTACGGAAGCCGATGTTTTCATGAAAGCCGTAGACTTGTCAAATCCAATCTTTTCTGGGACAAGCTATAGCATTCTACGAGGGGAGTTCTGAAAGTAAAGATACAAGGCCTCAGTATAAGACATGACAACAGGTCGTAGCCAACCAACGATGGAATCTTATCTAATGTACACTAGAGATGGGATGTGCACAGTCGGAGGTCTATTGAATCATTAGACTCTAAGAAATCAGCGATTTAAAGCATGGTGTTTAAATTTTTTCCTGCCGGAAGATGTGAAGTTGTGCGTGCAATATTCCGGACATTCAAGATTGTTCAAACTGCGGAATACAATCTGCAAACAGTTTTTCAGTTACCAGAGGCAAAATTTGGTGGGAATTTACCGAAAAATTGCATAAATGTATGCAAAGAATTACTCTCCAAACCGGTGAAATGTTGCCAAACGGTGCCAAGAGCTCATACTGAACCAGTAGGCGCGTGACGGCCTGCTTGAAAAAAATGAAAGCACCGCGAGCAGGCGACCATCCATCATAATGAAAGAATTTATTCAACTTGTTAATACAAATATTCATCATAATACACGGTTTAAGCTCAAAGAGTTCTACTCCTGAAAACGAAACTCTTAAAAAAATCATCATCTCTTATAGCAGGATTGTCAGAAAGTTCATGAATTTCCAGCACCATTTTTGTGACATTTTTCGGGTTCGCCACGATGTCACCGTTTACTTGAACTATTTTTGATAAATTTCCGCCGAATTTAAAAAAACTGATTGCAGATAGCACTCCGCACTTTGAGCATTCGCGAATGCGTACTGCATTGGGTACTGCACGTGGAACTTTAAATTTTCCGGCGGGAGAAAATTCAAACACTAATGCACTAAAATGCTGATTTCTCAGAGTGCAATGATCTAATAGATCTCCGACTGTGCACAGCTCATATCTAGTGTATATCAGATAAGGTTCCATCATTGGTTGGTTGATATCAGCCGTCAGGCCTTATATCTTTACTTTCCGAACTCCCCTCGTAGAATGCATCCCTTCATTGTTTTGATGCAGAAAAGATTATGAATAGCGGTACTTTTCTATATACATAGATATACTCCATCACAGGATAACGTAATCTTTCCTGCACGGATGCAGTAAACTGATGAATTCTAAAGAAAAATTTATAAAATAATGAGATGAAAAACAAGTAAGATATAAAGGATGAAACAAACTTACCAGGCCTATGATACACAAGAAAGTTGCAAGAGATTTTGAGAGAGTGATTTTATCACTTGCAGTAGAGGAAAACATGGGAGTGAAGATTAGAGTAAAGAGACTAGAAAATGATGCAACAATTATCACCATTTGAGTTCCGATGCGAGATATTGCTGCTTGGTAAGTATAATTGGCTAGAAACCACTGCAATAAAAATAACAAATTAAAGTTTCGAAGAAGAAAAAAAAAAAGGCACAAGGCATGCGGCATAACGTATATATAACTCAAGGAATATGCACATTACAAACTGTTCTGTCAGTTGTTGTCTTCTTGAAAATGACATAACATATTCGACCATTCAAATGCTCAATGCACTTCCGATGGAATTGAAAAAATGCTTCATGCAGGGTAATCTTCAGACTTTCCTCTGTGGTTTGAAGAGCTTTCTAGTAGAAAGACTTTCCTCTGTGGTTTGAAGAGCTTTCTAGTAGAAAAAGCCTTCTACCACACTCAGGAATTATTGAATAGGAGTTTCAATAATAGTTTAATAGTTGTTCCACAACTATGAAAGAATTTGCAGAAAGAAAATTACGAAATTATAGAATAGATCTCAGGATCATACCTGGGAAAAAAAGTGCTTAACTAACATCCTGTGACGTAGCAATAACTGTCCAGGTGGTTATTTCTATGTCCTAGGATGTAAATTTACATCTTCGTGGTTGTCCGACATTTTTTTTAACAAACGCGATGTTGATTTAGCACATTTTTTTTCACTGTAGTCTGTCACAACTCCTCGTTGCTTCGTTAGCGGTTTCAAAGAAAAGTTATTTCGAAAAGCTTTTAAAAGTAGAAATTCAGAATAATATTTTGTTCATGGGCTTTCATTTCTTCTGGGCATTATTTCCAAAAAGCTTCACTTTATTAGAACATCTATACAGTGGCTACACAAGATTCTTGCCACTTTTAAAATTTGTTTGACCAAATCTTAACGTAAAAAACAAAAAGAAAAAAAAAATACTCACCAACAAACAAAATATGAAAGATAACTTAATGGATTGCTCAACACTGAACCGTGCTGATAATTGCCTATTCGCTTCACCAGCTCGTAAACTGGCGCCATATGATAATCTGGCAAATAGAGCTGCTTTGGCATCATGCTCTGACATGTGGCGTACCTTTGGCAATAAATAAAATATTTAAAAGGTAAATTTGTTGATTCTCCTATGCAAGACAAATAGACAGGTAATATTACCTGAAGATAACCAACTAAACACATTCATTTATTGAGAAATGTTTCTGTGTACGCATCAATTTACTTATAGTTTGCGATGTGCTAAGAGTTTCAAAATACAATTTATTTTTGGTTTCTTGGTTTCTTATAAATGGGGCTCTTGCTAACTTTCGCAACAAGCAAATGAATTGTTAAAACTAGCATTAAGTCCAGAAAAAATGACAATATGCGCATTAAAAAATCACAAAATTCACATATGGGTCATTCTACAGGAAAGTGGACATGATATACAAAAATTGAGATTGCTTTTCAATTAGTGGTAAAGGCTTTATCTGATGCCAAATTACTTCTACTTCCTGGAAATACATGGTTCATTGGGTTTTTTTCTGTTTAAACTCTCATTTTTAGCATGTTTTAGTGACCTTAACTTTTCAGAAATTAATCTAGTCAATCATTGCAAAGTTGGCATCACTGTTCCTGGATTCCCTCCATGTGAAACTTATAAGTTATGTTGACAAATTAACAATGAATATATGATAAGTCATCCTCGAAAGTTTCAATTTTGAAAAGAGAGTATAATATGTTTTATTGAACTTTAAAGTTAAGAACTTCTGTGTCCCACCCGTTACACAAAAACATCGATTTTTCAATCTGTACTTCTTAATTTTTGGCATAGATACCTAATTTTTTTGCAATGTTAGTTTATCATGTCCTATGTCTGTGAATTTTTGTGAATTTTTATCTTGTCTGGCTTACTCATAATCGATGATCATTTCTCTGTCCCACCCGTTACAAGGGTGGTAACAGGTGGGATACATGGGTGGGACACTTGGTACTGGCCTTGAAGTAATTCAGTAAAAGTTAGGTGTTAGGCTTTAGGGAGTTCCTAAGTCTATAGTTAACTATCACAACCAATAACTTTAGTTTCTAAACCAGTCAATAGTCTCTTCTTTGTTGGTTTTTAAGAACCGTGAAAGTACTCGTCCGCGATGTTTTTCAAAAATTGCGTTATTTGAAGTGAGGTCACCTGATATAATAGTCACAGAGCATGTGTGCACGATCATCATACATGTATCAGCACAATCAGCATGCTGATATGATGATACTAGCATTCCAGTTCTTAGCATATACTGGATCTAAAGTCCCCCTCCCCCTGAAGCCTAACTTTTATTGAAGCACTTAAAGGCCAGTACCAAGTGTCCCACCCATGTAACAGGTGGGACAGAGAAATGATCATCGATTATAAGTAAGCCAGACAAGATAAAATTTCACAAAAATTCACAGACAAAGGACATGATAAACTAACATTGGAAAAAAAATTAGGTATCTAAGCCAAAAATTAAAAAGTACAGATTGAAAAATTGATGTTTTTGTGTAACGGGTGGGACACAGAAGTTCTTAACTTTAAAATTTAATAAAACAGATTCTACTCACTTTTCAAAATTGAAACTTTCTGGGATGACTTATTATATATTCATTGTTAATTTGTCAACATAACTTATAAGTTTCACATGGAGGGAATCCAGGAACAGTGATACCAACTTTGCAATGACTGTCTGGGAAACTTTTAAAGTTATTTACTATAACTAGCTAAGAATCTCCTTTCTTAAAATTTTTTTAGGAGATTCCTATATAATCTGCCTCTCTCTCTCTCCAGAAAGACTCAGAGGAATGTCGCAAATTAGACAGGAATCTCTTATTGCACCTGTGCAGCTCCTCCATTACCGCTTGAACTTTAAACTTATTTTGTAAGTCTATGAGTGAACTTTGTAATGTTCTATTAAACTCACCGTTATTTACACTGGTTTTTACACAAGAATGAACTATTCAATTGCTAACAACAAAAGTTAACAAGAGCCACATTATGAGGTTTCGGCAAGCTGGCTTTCGATTTTGATTCTCTCATTTTCTCTTTCATGTTTCTAAGACATGTAGTCCCGCGCAATTTCAATCATAACTTCAATCATTTATATTTTTCATCCTAACTCTCGCTTAATGGCAGCCGACTCACGCACAGTGGTCACCCGCTCTGTGCAACCTGATCAAGTAGGTCTTCCAGTCTCTCCGTACACACATTAGCCTTTCTTTTTTATTTATTCAACACAATATACGAAATAATATACTAGTGAGAAATTAATACCAGAAATGCACACTCCAAAAGTCGCAACTTGAGCGGAGGGCTGGCTACCAATCTGACAATTAAATTAAAACGCAATCCTGAGTCAACTCTTGTGAGATGGGCTAATTACCAGTGAAAATAAAAAAGACACAAGCGCAAGTAACAAACCTCAGCAACTTTGCTGAAACGCACAGCTTTGTTTTGGTTTCCATCGTCGCTTTCTTCCGTACCAGAAGTTGACGTTCTGATCTGTTTTATGGGAACAAAAGTGGGAGGACTCTGAAATGAGAGCAGGAAGAAGTGGTGTAAGAATAAATTACTAAAATACTTCATAGTGTTGTCCTGTGCACTGCCAGGAAGAACTAAGGAGAAGAACCAGGTCCTGCTAAGAAAGAACGCCGAAAAGCGACATGTGTTACTTAGACTGTTTTTGCAATATAGATTGGGCCTCTATTCTTACGCCGAGTTCCTCTACAGGAGTTTATTATTGTTGTACCTACCTGGTCACTCAACTCTCTCTAACAAAGGCTTTCTGCCCGTATAAGCATTTAGGAAAGACCGACCGGAGACTGCCTATCCTTCCAAGCTAGAATCCTTAGAAGGACAAACCATTCGAGGCATTGGATGTTTCAGGTTGAGGGTAAACTGAAGATAGGAACCCCCAGCTCCATTGCAAAAACAGCTTAAGTAACACATGGCACTTATGGCGTTCTTCCTTAGCACAGCAGTGTAGTTCTCTCTCTCTTTGAGCAGTGGATCAATTTACTGGTGAACTTTGGCTACATGCGATTGAAAAGTTAATTTTTCCGTAAAATCTAGTGACAGTTACAATGAGCACAGTAATAAATACAAAATTCACTCATAGACTCACAACATGACTTTAAAGTTTAAGACACGACATGGTAACATGAGAAATTCCTATCAGTTTGAAGCTTTCCTCTGAGTGTTTCTATAGTGAATTCTCCTATGATGTCTACATAGCTACACCATCTTTGCTCTTAAACGATGGAGCTACGCAGGTGTCAAGGGGGATTCCTGTCTAATTTGTCTCTCTCTCTCTCTCTCTCTCTCTCTCTAGAAAAATACACAGCGTATAGCCTCAGGTTAGATAGGAATCTCCCATAGTACCTCTGTAGCTCTGTCACTATGCCTTGAACATTAAAGTTCTTTTGTGAGTCTGTGAATGGATTTTGTCAATTTTTTAATGTGTTCATAGTAATTTTTGCTGGATTTTACCCAAACAATAACTGTTCAACCACTTATAGTAAAAAGTATTGAGAGCCCCATTGTCTAAATATATTATAATTTTGCCAGATCCTCCAGACGCATTGAAAGAACAAGTTTGCTGAACAGCTCTGAGAACAGTGTAGGAGCTCATTCCAGAAGTGGAGACGGAGCACTATTTTCTAATTTTTATTCCTAAAACTTGCTTCAGTCTCTACATGATGATTTCGAAGCACTCTTTAATAAAAAGCCACAGCTCTCAAATTTATTTTCATTCAATACCATCATGCGATGTGGGAAATAACGTTGGAAAATTCCAAAGATTATAGGTTGAGTTCTACTTCTGAAACGGCTCTACAAAGGTACACCTCATTTTTGAGCCTTTGTCTTCCTGTTTTCCTACCTTTTTTGAGAAAAATCAGATAGATATCCTCTTAAATGGAGAAGACCATCCCATTTCATTCGGGGGAATTATTCTAGAACATTTTCGATGTTTTAGCAGAATTTGACTCTCCAAATAATTCTGAGCAAAAGTTCTCACAACACCATCTTAATGGAGCTGTTGCACACTTTTGGCTATAGGCTTATAAATAGTTGATTAAGGGGTCAAACCCTGTAATACTGACAAAAAGGGCACCAAAAATCACAAAATCCACTCCCAAACTCATAAAAAGCTTTCAAACGCGAGGCCGCAATGGTGGTGATTACCGCCTAAATCTTATGGCAATTGCATGCTTCTTCTTCTTGTGTTGTGTTTCGAGAACACTTTGAGAGGGTGGAGCTTATTAAGATAGGGAAACCCAATGTAAAAGGCGGTAACCACTGCCATTACGGTCTCGCATTTGAAAGCATTTTTTGAGTTCAGGAGTGGATTTTGTAATATTTTAGTGCCCTTTTTGTCATTGGTACATGGTTATACCCCATAATCAACTATTAACAAGCCTGTAGCAAAAGTTTGCAACAGCTTTATTGTACGATAAATTTTGGAGGGATTGGTGATTGAACTTTAAGTTTTAGCAGTCAAGTGGGGCTCAGTATAGAGCCTGGTTGCTTATCGAGACAGAATACAGAACTCAAGAACCGACACTTTACAGTGACCTGCTTGCTTTCGATCTTCCTTTCTCATGCTCACACGTCACAGTGCTTGTTTGTCTGTTTCGCATCGTCTCATGGTCAGTTCTTACGCACTAACAGCCACAAAGATTTGTTTGACTTGTTATGAAGGATATTCTATACATTTTGGCCTTGAACATAGCTTTAAAAAAAAAAAAACGAGCAACTGAGATGCTATCAAATTACCAGATTAGTTTGCGCATCCAAAGGAGTTCCATCGTCTTCAACTTCTGAGTCCAAATGCTGTAACAATTATTGAAAGAAAAACGATATTATTGGATAAGGAATAAAATTCTATCCAACAATAGGTGCGCAAACAGGCTAATTTTTCAATTAGAGCACAATAGAACACTATGGAACACAATGGAATGCTCCATTTTTTACTGCTGTTAGGCAGCGCGGTTTGTTAATCATCAGAGCACTACATAAACTACTCCAGCCAAGAGTGTAACCCATTCCGTCATAAATGAAAAAATTTCTCGTAAAAAAAACAATCAGCTTCTTCTAATTAATCTGAAGCAGTTTGAACCAAGTGGAGCAAAGAGACCTTACAAGAAAACATACTTTGATATAGACCTGGACAGAAATAATGAAATCACAAGAATTATAATGCTATGAGGTAATTTGGCATGAATAATTTTCATCCTACCAGATAATCTGGAGATTTGGTACACTGGTCTCGCCAACTCGGAGAAAAGCAAAATCCAACAAGGTAAAGAGTCAGGAGAGATGTCTTTACATAGGTGCTGAAGAAGGGATTCTTGATGTTTTCGTCCTGAAAAAATTGCTGAAGCCAAAAACAAGATTACTTAAAGAATAGAAACTGATGGCTGACTCCTAGAGGCCGTTTCAGATAGCTTCGGTTCTGACAGCTCTTTGTTTACAAGCGCGGAAGGACGAAACTACGTCCGCTGCACACGCTCGCTTCAGTGTTACCACCCGCGTGAAAACTTCGATCCCACTCACTACGCAAATAACTAGAGCTTTTTGCCACGTAATGAATTCAGTTAACATCGTAAATAGTAAATATTTGATTATTCACTATTTACGATAGTTAATCGAGTCTATTAAGCGGTAAAAAGTTCTGATGATACGCGCAGTGAGCGGGGTGGATGCTTTCACACGGATGGTAACACTGGATTCCGCATACGTAAACAAAGAGCTGTCAGAATTGAAGCTATCTGAAACGGCCTCTAAGAGTGCAGAAGGTCATCATTTTAGTTTTCAAAGGAGCCCAATAAGATCTTGAGTGAATAAATAGCAATTTTAGCGCAGGTTTTATTTATACAAGCACCTTTATAAAGGCACTAAATAACTACACGTAAGAGACGTCCAAACATATTATACCATAAGGTCTGCAGATCCAAGGTGTCAGATTAAAAAAATCAAATTGCAGATGAATCAAATGAAGGTTTTAGTACTCCTAATCATCAAAATTGATTGACTGAAGCAAAAAGTGATTTCCACCGATTCCACAACAAGAATCAAGGCTTACTGGCTGATAACCCATTGACCATTTACGCTTAAATCTTCATCTGTTTAGTCAAGCTACGTACAACTTTTGATAAGAGCTATGTCGCATAACATCACAAAGTAGGAGCAAGAGCTAAGCTCCAGTCAAATGATTTTTTGCTTCTTTAGTTTCACTACATCAAATTATCTCAATGTATTTGGCATCAGCGCCAACTTAGCATTCTTGAACTGTCGCCAATTTCAGATCAGCAGGGACGCATGGGAAGACTGCAACAAGATTTTCTTTGAGATCCTCACCTTAGTAAGTTCAGCTGAAGATACCCAGACGAAATCAACGAGCAGTAAGACGAAAAAGCCAAGCAGTAGGCGTTTGGATTTATTGAGCATACCAGGCAGGGATTCGACTTTTTGTAAGCCTTGCAGCGGCATGTCACTCGTGAGCTATTGCACCAAACTTTAAAACACCAGTCCTAAAATCCATTTTCGGAGGAAATCCAAGAAAATACTTCGGATATATCAAAACTCTAACGCGTCAATTTGATAAAACATACTGAAACTCGAGATAATAGTTTGATCGCACTTTTTTCTACACGTATTTTCGTCATGTTTTATCATCGTCAAAAGTAAACAGTAAACATTGATAGCGACGGCAAACTTCCCAAAGATAATCGAAACCCATGTCCGGTCCAGGGAGTCTTTGGAATTGGAAAGCCCCGGAATACCCCGGAAAAGGAACATCATCAACACGGAACGGAACTCCGCAGCGGAAGCGGAACTTCTGAACAGAACATAAAAGCCCTGCGGCCCTGCCCAGCCCTGCCGCCCCCTCCTCCCAAAAAAGATCAACGGATGATGATGAAATAAAAATGAATTTTCTTAGGTTATGTCATTGTCATTGTTGATACTTTTTGTAATTTGTTTTTGTTATCAATTATATCACCACTGTCCTGCTTGGCTGTCTTTTCTCTTTTTTCTCCGGGCCAGAATTCTTGGCTCTAGTGCAACATGATTTTTAGTAGCTATTATTATTTTAATTAACTTTGACCAGGAGATATTTCATCCACAAACTTTCAGCTTGTGAAGTGTGTCTTGAAACAAATGACCTCTCATTCATTTTATATATAGATGGCAATGTTGATTAGTATTGTGCAATGCAAAATCATTTAATACAGTTAAGTAATGTAACATTTCCTGCCCTTCTTTGATCGATCTCTACTGTTTGTTGGCCTCAGCCCATCCTCAATTGCTGCGTTCATTGGGTCAGATCTTTGCCTTCCTCGAGGTATGCACTCTCCATTCCAAGCTGTGATCCGTCAAAATGTACTTACAGCATCGACTCTCTCCCAACTAGCCTGGTTTTTGAAAAGTTATCTACTGCGGAACGGCAGTCAACTTTTGCTCTGCACAGCATTCTGCAGAAGAAATTATTCTCATGACTCATTAGGCAGTTTCACGGAAGGGAAGACATTCGCATATTCAATCAATTGGGATGCTTCCAGCTTTACTGCCGCTCAGCAAGAGAGAAATCTCTTTATTGCCAAGGAGAATTTAAAGAAAATCCTCCGCTCTAACACAAACGAATCTGAACGCATCTCAAACGAAAGCATGGAACAAATTGTGTCGCAAGCTTTAGGTACGCAGAATTTATCTATTCTAGAAGACAAGTTAGAGTGGTGTCTCGATTCTCAGAAATATCCTTCTTTTGATGTATTAAAAGCTTTAGCACAACTAAGTGTAGAGTCTAAAAACCCTAAGTGTGTTACCTCTGTTAGAACTGTCATGAAAGCTGGCCATCCTCAAAGGTATATTCAAAATGCGCGGCTACTATTATTTTCATGTGCAGCTTCTTGGAAAAGTTGCAATACTCCTGAAGCCCTAAACTCTCTTCAAAGGTTATTCAAAGAATTCCCATCAGCTAGACCTATTGGAAATTATTTTTTTAGTCGTATGGTTGCGGAGGCTGTCCAATGCCGTGGTCAAGGAGCGATCAGTCAACTCACCCGATACGCTCAGAATTTTGTCGATCATGACCAAGATTACTACCCAATTACATTAGTTTGGTTTTATTTGTATACAAGCGAATTGTATACAGACCATCAAGCAGCTGATGAACTTCTGAATAAAAATGAGAATCTTAAAAATCACATAAGCAGCATTGTAGATCATGTAGCACTCAAGCTTTTGAAATCTGGCAAAATTCAAGATGTTCTGAGACTACTAGAACTTATGCTGAAGCTTAAACTACTCGATAAATATTCATCAATTCAGCGTCAACTCTTCAACTATCAATGTAAGTTGTATCTCTACTCTATTTACTGTCCGTCTTTTAGTTTCTTTATTAAGGTGATTCCTCGGTGACCTATAGTTATGTTTAAATCTGCTAGATTGCGCCTCTGTCACACGCTCCCTGAAACCATAAGTTTGCCGCCCTAGACCGTCATTTGCAGGAGTTACAGTCAAGTTTTCAAAAATGTTTGATTCAGGGCCGGATTATAGGGTGGGCTACTGGGGCTACAGCCCAGAGCGGCAAATTTTAGGGAGCGGCAAATTTTGACGGCGTATGGGGGGAATCGGGCAAAAGAAATAAAGGAAAAAGAAAAGAAAAGAGGAAAAAAGTAGGGAAGAGGATACAAAAGAAGTTGGCAAACGCAAAACACCGGATTCCCTGGGTATACCGACTCTAATAAGGCACAACAATTCAGGGAAGGGGGCGGCGCGGCGTGTGGCGAAGTGATCTGATTGCCTGGCGGGATGAGCTGATTGGTACCACGTCAACCTGTTCTCTGTTTTGCATCTCAAAATTCATTTTCGAGTTGCTTCCGTTGCTTTCTTTCCACAAAATTAAATAGTATCAAGTATCACTATCAATGATAATTACAGCAATGTTTTTCATCACTCATTAATTTCAATTTACATGCAATCCAATTCTCAATCCGAGGGGTTAGTCAGGTTAGTGGGCATGGTAGTTTTTGCTTCTACACACCCTGCAATTTTTCGCTGTAAAATAGTAATACCATTACTGGAAATGATCGGGGGGGTGGGGGGATAGGTTCGCGGTCGAGATTTTTGTAAGTAACATACGCAAAAAACTGGGGGGTAGGCGGCAAAAAAAAATTAGCCCAGGAGCGCAAAAGAGCTTAATCCGGCCCTGGTTTGATTGCTGTGTTCAAGATCAAATCCTACAGAACTTTCTGATACCAATTTGAGCTTTCTACGATCAATTTTTTGGGTAGAAAGTATTGGCAAGTAATTGTGAGTATGAAGGTATTGATAGAATTCTTACGGAGCCTTTAAATTCACAATTTCTTACTAATACTTTTGTACCCTATTTTGAATTGTTTTCAGGAAGTTCTAAATGCTATCAGTAAGTTCTGTAGCATTTGATTTTTAACGCATTTTTCAAACATTTTAAAACAATTTACTCAAGCCCTCGCAAATGACGGTCTAAGGCGGCAAACCTATGGTTTCAGAATGCGTGCGTCAGTGGCACAATCTCCCTGTCAAGTTTGATGAAACTGAAATATATCATGTAGAAGTGTCTCCTAAGGAAAAGCTCTTACGTGCAGTAAAAATTTCAATGACAGGATTTTGAGATATTTGTGGCTCAAGTTGGGAACTATTTGCGTGGATCTTTTTATTATTGTACTCGTAGATGTAGACTATGCTATTCAGACGGCTCTCGTTCTCAGCCGAGTCACTTGGCTCTACACGCAGTGTTACAACTTTCTCTCGCAATCCCTCCCATCTACTCGCTTGTTGACCACACCCTCTGTTCTGCCTTGTCATCCATGCTTCATTTTGACTCCTCCCTCGATAATTGAGTAGATGGGAGGGATTACAAAAGGAGGCAGTTGTATCAATGTACGTAAAGTCGAGTGACTCAGCTGAGAATGAGACCAGTCTGAATTGCATAGTCTATGTAAACGAAAATACAAAGCACCGAGCAAATAATAATTCCCAACTTCAAACCAGTATAACTTAAAATCCTTTCATTAAAATTTTATCTGCCCGCGAGAGCCTTTTTTCTGGAGACACTTTTACACAGCATATTTCAGTTTCATCAAATTTGACCGGAAGGCAGTTTCTGTGCAGCCTTTTTTTTATGATTTAGGAAATAAATCGGGAAATTAGGAGTTTGAAGTATTGACAAGTAATGTTGACCAGTAAAAAATGAAGTGCTTGGTGAGTCAGTGATTAGTGAGTGTAGGTTTACTTATTGCTACTAATGTCTAATATTTGTAATTCGAGTACTGAACAGAAAGCTGTAAGGTCATTTTCCCAACAGAAAGCTCCAAAAAAAGAGCGAAAAGCAGGAATGTTCAAAGCAAATTGACGGAAACTTAAGAAGCGAAAAGAATCACTTTCCCAATTAAATTAAAAAAAACAAACAACTCACTTGCTCAAATAACTCACTTTCCCAAGCTAACCATGAATATTGCATTCCTTGTTTCAAAGTTAGGTGATAGCAAGTCAGACATAGACAAATTTTTACCACTTATTTGCAAAGAATGTGAGACAAACTTTTATATATGTCGCAGGCAAATAGCAATCTGCTTGCGATTTGACTGGGCAAAGAGCATGCCGTTTATTTATGATCAGAAAAAATTCAGTTAAAGCGCAATGGTGGATTACAAAATTTTTATATCGAGATTTGCTTTGGCTCATTCAAGAGCAGTGGCGTAACAATAGCCCCCGCAGCCCCCGCAATTGCGGGGGGGCGCAAGGCTCCGGTGGGCGCAAAAAGAGAGGAAGGAAATACGCGGGGCGAAGGAAAAAAAGGAAAAGAGGGAAGGAAAAGAAGAGAAGAAGGAAGGAGAGAAGAAGAAAGAAGAGAAGAAGGAAGGAGAGAAGAAGAAAGAAGAGAAGGATACTTTTTTTGATACTGTTCAGGATTTGTTTTTATTTTTTAGCAGCAGTATTATTAGGTGGGATTTGCTAGAGAACTCCAAAGGAGGCTCCATCTCTGACTTTGAAAATATTATGAGCGACGAGATGGTCATCAAGAGAGGATTCTATTTCTGCTCTCAGATTCCGATACGTTGATGTACTGAAAGCTCTTACCAAAATTCAACAGAATCAAAAAAAAAAGTGACGAGAAGAAGCAGGCTTCACGACTTAAAAAAAGGATTGCAAATTTTAAGTTCATCTTCATGACAGCCATTTTCTCTAAAATATTGTCCGTCATAAACCCTGTTAGTAAATACCTACAATCGAAGGATGACGAAATCAGTCAAAGTGCTATCTATTTAGAGACAGCTTTAAATGAATTAAATAATCTCGGAAAATCATTCTTAGAAACTGAAAAACTGCTATTTCGATGGCTGAAACCTGGGGTGTAAAAGTAGCCAAGAAGGGTGATCAAAACTATTCGCTGAGGAAACATCCCGACGATTTGAGACGCGATTCAAGGATCGAAGATTCTCGTCGACTTTTTGAAATAAACATTTTTAATTGTATTTTAGATGTAGTGATTGTTCAGATCAACAGACGTTTCGAGTCTTTTAATACTGTGGTAAAAAAATTCGAAGTTCTACTGCCAAAATGTTTGACGAATGAAAGCATTTCTGATGACAAAATAGCGGCAAGGGCCGAAAAGCTCTGTGATCAATAAAAAAATGATTTTTCGGGCTCTTTTCCGCGTCAAATGGTGAGTTTCCGTTCGTCAATGCGCGATCAGTTGAAATGTGTTTTGACCGCATATACCAAGCAGCTTCGTTATTAATTTGCGAAAATTCAACTTTGGCGGCGAGTTTTCCGGACGTATGTGCGGCGTACATTTTATTCCTGACTTTACCAGTGTCGGTCGCGAGTGCTGAGAGGTCATTTTCAAAGCTAGAACTTATAAAAACTTACCTCCGCAGTACAATGAGTCAACACCGTCTCTCAAGCTTAGCGATGCTTAGCATTGAAGCAAGAAGGGCCAAAGAGATGGATTTTGGAAGACTAATTGACAAATTCGCAACAACTAAGGCACGAAAGAAATTTTTTTTGAAAGAGCAGGTAGGCGATTTTTGATTTAAAATTGACCAAAAAAAAAAAAAAAAAAAAAAAAAAAAAATTGATCCATAACTTTTCTTTCGTTGGAGTGTATGTTCTATGAAGCTCTGGGGTCATAGGCCGGTATGGAGTGGAGTGAGAAGGGGAGGGGTAGGGAGGGATCGGGTGCGATGGTGAAGGGAGGGAAAGTGGTGTGGGGGGGGCGCAGCTCTACTTTTTGCGGGGGGGCGCATGCATGCCTAGTTACGCCACTGTTCAAGAGCCAATAAGCTAATGAACCTATCGATATCCACAGAATAAGTTTTTCTGAACTGGTCTTCTTTTTATGAATTTTTAAAGCCATTACATACAAGTGTTCAAACACACTTCATCTAAAACAAGGTAGGTAAAGAACTAATCAAAAGAAACCCAGTCTGATGAAATCACTATTTTTATCAGCTAATTAGCTTTCAAAAGAGCCAAAGTAAATTTCGATACAATTATTTTGTAAGTCACATTACGCTTGATCTGAATTTTTCCTGATCATAAATAAACGGTCTGCTCTTTGCCAAGGCAAATTGCAAGCCAATCGCTAACTACCTAGGATTGCTATTTGCACGGAGAAAAAAAATTTGGTTATGAGAACTAAACTTCGGCTCATATGGAACACCGTGGGTGTTTGGTTACGGTAACCAAAGTTTTCGGTTGTGAGTACCAAACTTCAGTTATGTATCAAAGATTTTGGTAAAAAGTGACTAATACTATGTCTCACATTTCGTACCTACTGAAGACTTCGGTACTCTTAACTGAACTTCGGTACTCGACAACCGAAAACTCCGGTTACTGGAACCAAACATCCTTGGTGTTCCATGTGAACCGAAGTTTTTTTCTCCATATGACTGCAACGTATACAATAATTTTAGTTACTCTTTCTATGGTTTTTACCGTAGTTATTATTCTAATGCCTTTCTTTCTTTTCCTTCTCAGATTATCGAGGAAATGTTCCAGCTTGCACAGAAATTTATAAAACCTCTATAGTTCTGAATGTTCCACTGACAGAAGAGCAACAAAATAATTATATACAATTAATTACCAAGCTTGATGATAAGGACTTTAAGAAACTAGTTCTTCTTAAACCTGTTCAATTGAAATTTTGATATCAACTTTTCTCTTTACTTAGCCTTTTTGGCTTGCATTGCTCTGTAAGACCGATAAAAGTATTGTTTCTCAAAATTTGGGTTAGAATTTGCAGTCACCTGTGGGTTGATTCTGCTCTTTTGGAGGAGACGAGATAGCAGGAATCGATCATTCCCATTTGTTTAAATGGTGTCGCGTGACAGATTTGAAGTCGTTTTGAGTCCTTCATTTCTGAAAACTGACTCCTCTATCCATCGAATGACGCAAAATCTGTCACGCAACCCTGTTTAAACTAATGGGATTGGTCGATTCCCGCTATTTCGTCTCATCTCATCTAAAAAAGCAGAATCAGCCCCCTGCGATCATCAACTGTAAAGTGAGCCCTTATTTTAGAGTCCTTCAGGATTGCTTTGAAAGATGGCCCAAACCCTGTCTTATGATGACCTAGTACTCTTGTAAAAATTGAAATGATAACCCGGAGCAGGCGAGTGTCATCGCCGAAGTGGGAGGGTGGGTTGCCACTGAAGTGCTCTGTCTGAGGTACTACTGATCCTCACTACTGAACACTCAACATGTTACCAAACTGTATAAGATTAGAAAACTGTTATTTGAAAAAAAATTGTAACCACAAACAGTAGAGTTCTAGAACTTTCCAGTGCAAATTATCTAGGGAGAAAAGATTACAAAGTTGTGTGCCGCAACCAACAAGCTACAGCGATAGAGAGGATTTGTGGGCATGATATTGAAACTTCACAAAGGTAGCCATGATGGAAATATCTTATGGACGTTTTTCACACAGGCTCGGTTTGTTTCAGAGACAACATATAATAGAGACCACGCACTATATATCTTGCCCATGTTTGCGCGCGGTGGCAACTTTTTTTTGGGGGTCTCGACAGAGCACCGAAAACATGGACCGTACGTTGACTGATGAGAAACGTTGTTGAGATTTTTACCTCGTGAATCCGAAGCACCGAAATTGCATCAGTCAACGTATGGTCCATGTTGGATGGTGCTCCTTCATGCTCCCTTTCTTAATTTCTGTTGAGGTCCCAAAAAATTAGTCAGCCACCGCGCGCAAGGCTAGTGCGTTGTCTTTATTATATATTGTCTCTGGTTTGTTTGCCTCACTTTTTTTAACCTTTAAATTTTCAAAAATAAATGTGACAAATACATTTCAAATTGGTTATAAACGAAAACGCAAGTGTTTTAGAGTGGCTATCTTGACACAGAAATCGAAAGAACTGTTTCTTCTGGAAGGATTTGCACAAAAAGGAAACTGACACCTATCAGAAGTATACAACATTTTCTCACCTGGATAGTTTTATTAGAATTTTGTGTCCAGATAGCCACTCTTAAACACTTGTACTTTTGTTTAAAACCACTTTCCACTGGATTAGTTACTCATGATTTTCAATTTAAGGTAAAAAAATATGAGGCAAACAAACCAGAACCAGATTGCCTATGCTGTCACACTTTGAGATAGGACTTATAACATGTATCAGCCTTTCTATCATTATAGCTTGTTGGTCGCAACATATCTATGTGTAAGAAAAAAAAATTTACAAGCTATGATCCTTTCCCCCAGATGAATTGCAGTGGAGAATTATAGAACTCTACCAATCTAATAATGAAAAGAAAAGTTGAAAGGTCTTTGAGGGACATTAATTGAAGGGCTCTACCAAAGAATGTTCCTCATCTAGTTGGGTCGACTTTCGGAAAAAACAAGAAAAACCGAACGAGGAATCATTCCATTTCTTATTGCATCGTCCATTTTTTAACTACTTTTCTCTCTGATGGGTTCAAAATATGGCCGTCAGATTGGGACCCACCTTATCTAGCTAGGGAGAAGGAATGTGTAGCAGTTTTCTGCTCAAACGTCACTCTCAGAAATTTAGTTGCTCGCATCAATTTTTGGTGGAACCCTTCAATTTCCAGCCCATCGACATTTCTTATCTTCACCTATAATTTACGTTGACACAATGTTATTTCTCCCTCAAGTTGAGGAAAGTTCTTGTGAATTTCACCTTTTGTAATTGATTCTGTTGCTTGACTTCATTGCTTCATGGAAGTATACTACTTTTTACTGACAAAGATATGCTTTTAAAAGGTGTTAACTATTAATTGTGATAGTACAAATTGTTGAACAAATAGTAAAAAAATGTTTTAAGTAAGTTCTTTTTCATTATTCTCCAAAAACAAAACGTTTCTTACAGCAGCAGGGAGATTATTTTGAATCTATCACAAAGATTGTCAAAGACATTTACGTTTCAAGTAAGCTGAATAATTGTGTCAAGGCAATAATTGTTTGAGCGATAACAATGACAAAAGAAATTGATAGCAATCTGATAAATCAAAAGGCCTTCGTACTTGCTCAAAGTAGGATTGTCAAATTGGCAGCGGTGAGCCGTAATCCACCTCAAATCGGCAGGTGAGCCAATCGTAGCAAGTTTGGTTGATGTTCCATTCGTCAAAAAACTGTGCAATTTGACGGCCCGTCAAACTGCAGAGTTATTTGACGATGGATGGTGTGTTATCTGATCACCAAACCACAGTCAACAAAATCAATGAACCCATTTTAGAGGTGTTTCGGTCAAAGCTATGTTTGAATTCTAGAATTGTCAGGTTGGCAGTTCTACTGTTTGTGGTGGATTTAAGCTCACCGATGCCAATTTGACGATCCTACTTTGAGTGTGTACGAAGACCTAAAGCTTTCCACCATTGTTCAGTCCAAGACCCAAAATAATCACCCAAAAATGCTGTGTCTTATTGCTGTCCTCATAGAGCAAAATGCTGCTTACTGATTGGTTTGCCTTGGTTACAAGATCAACGCCAAGCCTAGTGCAGGAGACAAGAAACATTGGAATGCTGGACCAGATTTGGAACCAGAAGAGGTAATGAAAGTGAGAGAGAAACCTTTTTTGAACAAGTCTCTCTCATACTCAATATTCCTTACGGGGCGAAACGCTGCGCTCTTGATAAATTCTTACACAGAAGACTCACTGATAAAGAGAATGAGGCAATGGAGCTGTCGCAAAATTTTGCTACAGGCTTATTATTGATTATGCGGTAAAACCCTGCAAAAAAGACACTAAGCGCACTAAAAAACCACAAGATCCACTCCCAAACTCTTCAAATGCAGGACTGTAATGACGGTGATTACCACCTAAATATTATGGCAATTGTATGCTTCTTCTCTTCTTGTGCGGTGTCGCAAAAACACCTCGTGAGGATACAGCTCACTGAGATAGGGAAACCCAATGTAAAAGGCGGTGATCACTGCCATTACATTCACGCATGTGAAAGCATTTCGTGAGTTTGGGAGTGGACTTTGTGATTTTTTAGTGCACTTATCGTCATTTTTAAAGGGCTTAACCCCATAATCAACTATTATGAAGCATGTAGCCAAAGTTTGCAACAGCTCCATTTTCGGGTTCTCAACCTCTTTTTATTTAAAGTCTTAGAAAAAATCTTTTCTCTTGTCTGGAAAAAAAAAAATTTGAAAATTAAGAAAAATGAAAAGCAAAGCTGACTAATAGTTTACTCCCCTTGCTCACACATTACTCCTTCCACTATCTATTTGAGGAATTGTTTTCTGAATGGAAAAATTAGAAAAATTGCATTTTTTATGATAGTGAAACTTGAATTTTAAAGTACTCCATTTCAATTTTAAAATGTCTTTTATTCATTCAAGAAACAACAATATTAAAAATATAAAAGTACAAAAACATAACAAAAAAATTCACAGGGTTCAAAAACGGGAATGGTATCAAGAAGTTGGAATTTATGACGTTAAACCAATCAACTGTAAAATTTAGAACATTTCCGAGAACAAATGAAGAGTTGAGAAAGCGTAAGAAATTAGGCCTAATGCAAAGTTTTCAATGCAACAATAATTCATACTTTTGAGGAACTCTTTGGAATTGTAAAACGTATTTGGATAAAAAGTTATAATGAAAGATATGTTTAATGAAACGCCAAGTTTTTCTACGGACATTAGCGAATCTTGAAAATTTTCCTTTACCAAAAGAAGAGAGGGGATTTTAGAATTTCAAAAGATACAAGGAAAGATTGAAGCGTGGATAAACTGATGCGTCAATTTAAAATAATACTTAGCAACAACTGCTTGATACCACAAATTATTTGTTCTAAGACTGTTTCACAAAAAATGAAATAGGAAATGCTCAGAGCATAACTTGAGAGCTGTTTCGTATAGCAACAAAAATACTTAGCCAGAATATTGGGGTAAAAGAAATACACTTATTCCCTTAACCCATCCACAACTTCATTAATTTGATAAAAAAATGCTTGGCAACAGCGCAACATTTATGTGCTCATTCTGCGCGAGTCGCGCTCCTGGCAGCAAAACTTCAGAAAATGAGTCAAGAGATTGACGTTTAGCGGAATATGCCGTAAGCTCTTGAGCATCACTGCTCAAATTCTATTGCTGAGTTACGGGCAGATCAGTATTCAAAATCTGGACGAGTCTGACTTGTCTAATGATGTCAATGAGTTAAACCACGTTTCCCCAATATCAATGAGTAAATATATCCAACATTAATTTTATATTTTAGGATTCTGAAATTTAATTTCATTAAGTAAATTGAGGGTAATTTCTGCCCTTAATGAAGATCACATAAGTCATAGTACTCATAGTACATGAGACGAATATCCATTCTTAACCTAACCTAAACTTACCTAAAAAAAATAGAAAAGAGAACTAAACTTTGAGTATACCTGAATTTTTCCCTATACCACAATTCCCCAACATCAATGAGTAGAAATATTTGATCGTAAATTCATTTTACAATTTTGGAGCTGCCGTTTGCAATGCCTTCAATTTCTGAGCAAGCATTATGTTACCTTTGATTTTCAGCTTCCCTTTCATAAAGGCTGTTTGAGGGTTTAGTTTGCCAAGAGCCTGCAACAAGGAGACAAAGAAATAAATCAATTTGCCACAATAAAAAAAAAGAGGGTGGTTGATGCTTCTCACAGATTTTAACAATTTTGGTGCTAAAAAAAGTAGTGTTGAAGCGCACTCTAGTGGCCAACTTGCTCAACAACTTTGCTACGGGTACAAAGAAGATCACTCATAAAAGAAGAAGCTGACCTTCCTCTCTACGTGAAGAAAGAGTCCAATAATCCACACAATGATTGTAGTAGTAGTAGTAGTAAAGTCCAGCCGCCCAAACACGTGGCTCGTTATGCTGATATTTCACAGCGAACGACTGGACTGCATAAAAAAAGAAGGGGTAGGAAAGACAATCAAAGTATTCTCAAAACAAAGGATAGGAAAGAGGAGAGTAACGGCGACCTGCCAGGGACTCTCAAGTTTGGGAAGGAAATACCTAGAGCACTCAAGGAGGTAAAGTGCTCTAAATATATTTAGTTTTTTTTTTTTTTTTTTTTTTTTTCTCTCAAACGAAATATTTCTCAACTCTCTATTTTTCTCTATTTTGCTTCATTTCTTGTGTAATTTTTTTTTTTTTTTTTTTTTTTTTTTTTTTTTTTTTTTTTTTTTTTTTTTTTTTTTTTTTTTTTTAAATTTATTTAAAAAAAGGGGTATAACTCTGGCAACTCTGCTAAGTATCACCGCAACAACTGCGGAGGAATCTTTTCCTTTCCACCTCCTCTCAACTCTCTTTTCAGCTGTACAACTCTTGTCTCCATTCTTCTTCTTCAACTCACTTCAGAACTGTTCAACTTTTCTCTCTATGTTTTACAGGAGATAATTCACTCTCTCATTTTAACAATATTGAAATATAGTGTAGTAGTCAATATGACAACACTGTTCTCCACCTTGGTAACTCTTCAGAAAACTCATTTGTTTACGATCTTTTTAATTCTCACGCTCATCGAAGCCCTGTGAAGTCACCCTCACATTTGATGATGGTTATGACGCGGCGGTACAGTTCGTAAGACGCCGTTAAAACAGAAACGCTGAAATGTAAAACAATGTAGACTGCGTCGGGATTACGGGAAGTTGTAGGGTCCGCTCACACGATCGTCAATCCTGCGAGAAATTAGATCAACAAGCCAAGCGCTAATGACAAGTTTGACAATTTTTACTGCACATCTCGGGCGGCGAGACGCGGCGTGATACTCCGAGCCGAGCATCTTGCTAGCGGCATTTTCAACAGCCGTTCACCAGGAGACGCGAAGGGTGGGGGCGGGGGACTGAAGCACGCACGATAAGACCTTGAGGAGTGTCAAGACGCCCCTTCTTCCGAAGAGACCACTCCCTTTTCGTTTTCACAGAAGACCCAGAAACCGAGGCAAAATACGACCCGCGAGTGACAAGTGTGACAGGTTTTATTACCCTTACCGCCCTTACCCCTATGGACGTTAAAGAACGCATGTTTCCTAGCCGGGAGACGGGAGGGAAGGGGACATAACTGATACTCGAAACACTATGCCACGGCCCTTTTATAACATCCCTGGTCCCACACATCAAAATTTCCTTGGTATTCCTCACTGCTGTGGGAGGGGGGGGGGGGGGGCAAGAGACTGCTAGTCATCAGGGAGATGTGTGTAGACCTATACCAGACAATTTAGCTACATTTTATTCCTTTTTCTCTCATTTCAACTGAAGCTACATTAATGACCTCTACCCTCAAGAGCAATTTGGAAGTGTTTCACTCACCCTAAAATCTGAATACACTTGAATTCCTATCCTCTTATGCGCTCATCAAGCCAAAATCACAACATTCTCCTCTTCATATGTTTACACTTCAGGTCCACTGGGGGAGAGAAAAGAAACTTACTCTTCTCTTCTTGCCTATTAATTTCTAAGAAACGAGGAGAAACCAAAAAAATTAAAAACCGAAAAACCGATGACCGAATAACCGAAAAACGAAAAACCTAAATACGCGAATGGGTTTTGGCTAAAGGGTCTGCTTCCATCTCTCATCAAGACCCAATACTCAGGCGGGACCGGCCTCCGGCGATGAGACACACGAGAAGGTCCCCATCAGTGACAGCATCATGAGCAAATTACCTGCTTATACCTTCCCTCGCAAGCCACCACCAATTTCTTATCATTACCCAACACCAACTAATCTACCAACAACTACGACTACTATCACGAAACAGGTGCTCTAACTACACAGTGGTGTGTGGTGGCATCCTCCATCTCCGCAACCTGCCGCAGGGAAAAAGGGACAAAAGATAAGGTTTTCACTTCACCTTCCATCCCTCCCTCCCCGATGCACATAATGAATAAAAAGAGAAAACTACCGCACTCCACCACGACTACATGCCGCACTTACAACCCGCCCAATAATCCACACAATGATTGTATAACAAAACAAATAATTCTTATTTGAGTTATATTTACCGGAAAAGGTATTTCTGTTTGTTTTCATTGACAATAATAATTTAGTATTGTAGCTAGACGCAACAAATAGTTTCACAAGTTTTAGATCTTTACCAGAGGTTGTTTCAGAAGCGTAGGCGCACCTGGACCGATAATCTTTGGAACTTCTCAATGTTATTTCTCTATTTACTCAGTAAAAATGAATGAAAATTGATTTAAGCGTTGGATCTTTATTGAGGGACGCTTTCAAGTAAAAAGGTCAAAGTACTAAGCAAGATTCGTTTTGATTTGAAGCAGCGAAAATTGAAAATTCGCCAAAGATTATCAGTCTAGGTGTGCCTACTTTTCTAAAATGAACTCAAATAGTGAATTAAACAGCTTATTCTCTCATAATTTCATCAGCATGTCGTGTATTTTGTAAGAATTCATGTTAACCAGGGCTTAGAACCAGAACCAAGAACTGGGAGAGCCATTATGTTGGACTGGAACAGGAACCGGAATCGAACCCAAAAGGCCAACATAGTGTGCAACCAGAATCAGAACTGGGAATCGAAAAGAAACGATGCGAAAAACCGAAACAACAATATGGTTCCATTTCCGTTCCACATCAGCTGACGAATGAAAAACAATAGTTCATAGGGACAGTTTCGCAACAATCTTCTTGTTCAGAGCCCACTGAAAATGCTGATCATTTCATCGCAATTCAAATGATACGGTCCATTTAGTATTCTCTATTTTTCCCTACCTTCATCGATGTTAGTAAGCAAATGACTTTTTTGGACAAATTATTAGATAGATAGATAGATAGATAGAATCCGTCTGTCGCCCCAGCTGCAGTCTTAGCTCTTATGCGGGTCTTTCACCGCGAACGACACACTTCTGCGAGGCTCCTTCATACCCATTCAAACCATTTGGTCAAGATTTTAAATTGATCGGTGCTTGAAGATGCTTTATCATCAGAAAGAGAATCAAAACAGAACCGGTTCCAAACCAGAACCAGAAATGGAACCAAAATTCTAGGACAAGCTGGAACCTGAATTGAAACAGTTCAGGAATCAGAGACAAAAGCAGAACAGCGGGCCGATCATGAATGAACGTCGGCCTACATGTTGAACTGATCGTTAAGACTGTATATGAGTGATTCTATTGGTCGAAAACTGTAAAACTTGGCCGTTACTATGGTAGCCATCGTTAAAGTGCCTGCTATTTAAAGGTTACTCATGAATAACCTTTAAATAATGAGAATCTTAACGATGGATACCATAGCAACAGCCAAGTTTTACAATTTTCGACCAATAGAATCACTCATTTACAGTCTTAACGATCGGTTTAACGATGAAGTAAATGATCGGCCCCCCAGGTTCTAAAAATCGATTACAGTTCGCAGCCTTGATGTTAACAGAATTTTCTCTCTATGAGACTATGGAGTGAACAGGTTAGTGAGAAGTATATTCAAGTTTAGCTTTATTTACCTTTTTTCTAAACTTTTAACAGCATAATAGTAAAGTCTAACCACCCAAACTATAAGTTCATCATGCTAGTGTTTCGCAGAGGACAACTGGACTGAGAATACAAAAAGGAACAGGTAGGAATGGACTGCCAAAGTACTATGACTTTCAAAATAAATTTCCTAGGTCGAAATTTTTATTCTTTTAAACCTTAGCAATTTTTCAACGATTTTGCAGTTTTCAAGTGTTTAAGGTCTAATCAGAACCCCCTTTTTAAGTACCCCACAAAAAATCGAGAGTTTCATTGAAAATAAAGAACAGATTTAACAGTTAGAATTTGACCAGGGTGCTTTCTTTTAAAAGTCATAGTACTTCACAATAAGGCACTAAATTCTGAAAGAAAAGAAACCCACATGATCACAAAGCATCCTTCCACAAGAAATCGGTTGTAATATTTAATACAGTCAGAACTCAGAAGACCTTAGGGTTGAGATAGGATCAGCTAATTTTTAGAGCACCCTGTATTAATGACTGCATACTTACAATGTCAATCATATCTTGATCATCAACTGTCAACGTTGTATCAGCTTTTGAACCGCCTTGTGGCAACCCTCGGTAAACTTTTCCTTCTTTGAGATCACAAGCTGAAAGAAGAGATGGACTTTTAATATTATTGAGCTAAGACCAGTATTTTCGAGTCGTGAGTTTAGTGCCAGTTTAAGGAGTGATATTCATGATTTAGGAGTAATTTGGAAAAACCACAAATAACACAGAGGGTCTGCTGCTGCTCACCCTCAATAATTTATAATTCAAACAAAGTGTTTTTGTGTGTTTCTGGTGTAGGGCTGTTCTTCTAAACTAGCGAATAAACTAATTTCCAATCATCAAATTAAAAAGAATGACCCCTTTAAATTATCAGAAATACACACAATAACACTTTGAAATATTGATTTGTAATGAAGAGCAGAACCTCTATTTTGTACATGGTTTTTCTAAAGAAGTCCTCAATTTTTTATTCTTCAATGAACTACATTGTTAGTCACACTTTTTACTTTCTCACTCTAACGAGAACACAGTTAGTAAACTAGATTACTAACACAGTTAGTAATCTTGTAATTTTATACGGGGCTTTGCTCATTTACTTTGAATAAATAAATAAATTGATTATCTCTTCTCAACCATCTTGACCCCTTAACCCCCTCCTCTGTTTTGCTCTATCTTATCCAAAAAATTGCATGAAAAATGTTCCATTCCTTGCAGTTTTTAATAATTTTAATCTCAAAGTTTAAATTCAAGCTTTTTAATAATTTTAGTTTCCAAATTTCATTTATTTAACATGGTCAAATAAACAAAATATTTAATTTCGATGAAAAAGAGGAAAAAATCAAAAGCTTACTCCACGTTGCTGCCACACTATTATTTTTTGTGATATTGTACACAAAAATTGCCTTTATTTTCTTGAAAGTTTCCTTGTCGCTATCAACTCGCTCCTGCATTCCTGCGAACACTTCATCGCTTGGCAATTTTTCGTCGGCAGCAGCAGGCTTAAACACAATTTTAGAGGCCACGGTAACTTCAGTCAGATCTATGTATCCACCTGTTTCACACAAAAAGATAAAACTGAATAAGAAGAAGCATTGTCAAAAATTGAAAACTTAAAACAACTCACGGAACCAGTAATATAAATCTGAACAATCTTGTTGTATTCAACAAGAAGATAACAAACCTCTAAAAAACAGCAATTATGAGGTGTTTGAGTACCCAAAAACTACCAGCGTTTTGAGTTTTCAGATACTCGAAAGGGCTTCTCGAACTAGGGTTGTGCGGTATTGATTTCAGTAATGTTTCGGTATTTAGCTATATCCGTGAACAACAGCCGCTAAACAAGTGAGACTGATAAACTGCCGAGGGTAACGTAAGCCAGAAGCCGACTAAATAAGCAAAAAAAAAATTTTCAGCAATTTTCAGCTCTGCGACCAAAAAACTTGAGGGATCTCTTAACGAAAATCAATATCTCACCTTCAAAGACACCAAACAATAAGGACTTTAAAAATGAAAAGGGATGGAAAAACTATGGTGGATAAAAGATGGCAAATTTCAAGGTTAAGGTTTTAAGGAGTCTTAGGCGTATCATTTGGAATGCATGATGTATATTGGCAGTTGAAAATACCTAATAATTTTACAATTCACGTTTGCTGAAAATTCAAATTTAATTTTTAAATATTTGCACACCCCTACTAACTCATGAACATGTGAATTAATTTTAGCCCACTGCACCCAAAAATACTAATTAACTGTAGGGTAGAATGCTCATGCTAAGTTTTGATGTTATTTTTCGTTCCCAACTGTTCTCCAGCCCATTTTTGTGATTTTTTTTTTTTTTTTTTTTGACTCTTGAAGATTTTACTAACGAATTTTAGGGTAAAACGCCCAATCTTAAACTTGATGTTATTTTCAGTTTCCAACCGTTCTCCTTTCAATACTCGGGATTTTTTTATTTTTCTCTTAAATTTTTTGATTTTTTGATTTTTTTACTTGGGAATAAGATTTATACATAGCATTAGTAACAGAGACACGAGCGCTTGTATTTGTTTACAGAATTCAAGAAAATGTTGAGGATAAGTTTTCACGACTATTATCAGTTCTACTGATTTGAGAAGAAAGAAAAATCTGTGAAATGTTGGCCACTGTGTCTCTAATTATCCCGTGATCAATGCCCGCGGCGCTATCTCTTGGGAGACAGAGAACTACGATGTTATAGGCTGCTTAGTAACTGGACGAGTGGGACTCGTCTATGCATATTTGCTCCCGGAGACCAAGGACGAGTCTCTTCTATACATGTCAATTGGTTAAGCATATATAACAAAAACGAACATACCTGATAAAACAATATCTTTACTCTCAACGGCTGATGTTTGGAAAAAGATTCTTTGACCATCTCTCCACATGTCCGTCTTCAGAGTTTGTCCCGGATAGACAGGCTTTGCAAATCTTGTCTGAAGCATAATTTGAGAAAAACCAATTAGGGCAGGAAGAGAGAAGGTTAACAGAAACATTTCTAGGCACAATTTATTTACCAAGTTTTATAGAAAAGGTTACAAAAATTTGTTGAAGTTTTGATTGCCCCTTACCACTCTCGTTGTTTCACTCCCTTCAAATTTAAATCACAGTTTAAAACCAGCTTGGTAGCATGAATTTTCCACTCAGCAGATAAAAATGTTAACTAGGCATACGATAGTAGTTAGACCAACGAGCTAAAGCAATATGTAGAGAGGCTGATACATACTACAAGTCCTATCTCAAAGTGTGACAGCATGGGTGATCCGAATTTGGTTTGTTTGCTTCATTTTTTTTAACCTTAAATCAAAAGTTGTAATTGATCCAGTAAAAATTGGTTTTAAATGAAAGTGCAAGTGTTTAAGAGTGGCTATCTAGCACAGAATTTTAATACAACTATCCAGGTGAGAAAATTTAGCTTGTTTCCACTATGTGTCAGTTTAAATCTTTATCGTGCAAATCCTTCCAGAAGAAACAGTCACATTGATTTCTGTGTCCAGATAGCCACTCTAAAACACTTGCGCTTTTGTTTATAACCAATTTCAAATGTGCTTGTTACAAGTTTTTTTTTTTTTTTAAATTTAAAGGTTAAAAAATATGGGGCAAACAAACCGAGCCTGTGTGAAAAACGTCCATAAGAATTTCCATCATGGCTACCTTCGTGAAGTTTCAATATCACACCCCACAAATCCTCTCTATCGCTATAGCTCTTATAGTTCAACATACTATCACCAAGTGTGTAAGCGCTGTGAGCATTTGTCGAGTGTTACAAGGCGCCCTACAGAAAGATACAGAAGCGTGAACGGAGTTTGTCTCACACAGCTCAACACACAAGCGCAACCCAAGAAATGATTTTGTCCACATAAGCGGTAAGAGTTGAATTTCTTCTAACTTGCATTTAATCCCAATGAATTGTGCATTTATAATGCACAAAAAGTTTATTTTGAAGATACATATATAGAAACCAAAGCCTTATTTGATTAATTTTGTTGTGATCCTTGCTTGATAGGTACTATGGCTTTCAAAAGAAAGTTCTGGTGAAAATTCTTACTGTTAAATTTGACCTTTATTTTCAATGAAACTTTCGCTTTTTCATGACATACTTTAAAAGGGGCATTCTGATCAGTCCTTAAACACTTGAAAACCGCAAAATTGTTTTAAGATCGTCAAGATTTAAGGGTAAAAATTTCGACCAGGGTACTTTCTTTTGAAAGTCAAAGTACTATCGACCAATTAAAGATTGCTGCGAGATTTTCAGTAGCTAAGTTTCGCCTTCAATGTTCCGGTTCGGCCACTCTTTATACTCCTTCGGCCGATAGAGCGGTTGCAGATCAGTCCCACATTCACACGCATAACTGCGGCAGAGGTAGTTTAGAGTCCCTTGATGGGAATACTGTGCAGAATGTACTGGTCCACCCGGATAGGACATTTTTCTCATAAACAACTGAACCAAATGATTTGAAACAAGGTCAGAGAGGGAAATGACCCCAAATTTTACATTTTTGATATTTTCAGAAGTCCCCAACTGTCCCTTAGGAGATAATCAGGGGGTTCAAATAAATTTTTCAAGTTTTAAGGCGACACTTAGCTCGTGAAAATCTCGCGACAATCTTTAATTTGTCGATAGTACAATACAGAAAAAGACACTTTCAACTCAGTTGTGAAGAGGGTAGGTGAGAAGGCGAAAAAGAACGACACTTAAATAAGATGAAATTAAAAACATGCACGTAGTTTTCAGAAGAGATGCAAACTCAGAATTGAATCACTCAAAGAAAAATGAGCATGGAACAAACCTTAATACTTTTACATCTTGAAGAGTCAGAATCGGCATACTGGGCTAGAACGTGTCGGACTGAAAAACCCAAAGTGCACAAACCATGAAGAATAGGAGTACGGAAACCACTGATGACAGCAAAATTGGGATCTATGTGAAGAGGATTGAAATCTCCACTGAGACGGTAAATTGCAGCCTGAAAAATCCAAGTGAATCGTCTTTAATTGCGTGAAATAATTAATTTTAAAAAGTTAGACATCCATCAGAGTATCACAAATGATAACAGGTGAGTCAGTTCCAAAAAAGCGATTTGAAAAACACAACATATCTCGTAAACTTCTTTGAGACTTAAGGTTTCTTTAACCCTTTAAATCCCACCCTATTAAAAACCCTTTTCACAAATTTGCTATCAATCTCAATAAATAGAATGAACTGTTCTCGTTTAGTTTGATGTGCATAGTAATTTTTTTTAAAAATACATTTAAAACCATGTTAATTTGGTGATACAAATTTGTACCTTCAGGATACAAAGGGTTAACTTCCGTAAAAAATTACACTTATTGACTGGACGGCATTCTGCAAAAGAGCACCAACTTCTCTGTGTCAGCAGAAGAAAAGCATTGGTGGATACTGCAAGGAGGGGGTGGCAAATACGTCCCAGTTCAATCAAAAAATGGGGAAAAGAGGGGAAAGGAAAGGGAAATTAAGAGAGGAAACAGGAAAAGGGGGTCGCCAGGGGGCAAAAACCCTAAGTTCGCCTCCCCTTCGCGATGGCTGGATCCGCCACTGAAGAGAAGTGACTATTATCGGTTTCCTATGTAGTTGCAAATATGATTCTCTTCTGTGACAAGTTGTCAAACTGAATTTTTATGGGAGCGCAATCCAGAAAATGCAGCCAAATAGACATTTTTTTTTTTGGTTTAAAAAGAAACATAATACTTTAAAAAAATGAGACTTAATTTATAGAATAGTTTGTAAAAAAATTGTCGCCTGGATCAAAAATATGTACTGTAAATAAAGCAAACCGGTACATCAAACAAACTTTAACATTGCTCAGGAAAAATTTGCAGCACAACTGAACAAATCATGTGGAAAATCAAGGTTTTAGCAGTGTTGCCATTTATGGGAGAAATTGTCCAAATTTTACATTGAGTCAAACGGGAAATTTGGATAATTTCTGCCACACATGGCAACCCTGGATTTTACTGTACTTAGTATTTGCTTCAATAGATTTTCACCACAATTTTACCAGCAACTGTTTAACAAAAAAACAAAACAAAAAAAAACATTCAGTACAGCTTAGAAGTAAAACTTACAAGAAAAAGAACTTATAGTTCATTCTCAATAATCTAAAAGATCATTACTAAATTTTTCATTTACATTATTCTTACAAATGTGTGATGTGACGGTGATTTTTACAGAGGATGTTTCAGGTGAGAGAAAGATGATTCAATAAACAAGTAAATCTGCCAACAGACCTGATCAGGGTTAGTCTTTTCAGAGATTGATGTATCTGGAGCTCGTGAAGGTGGATCGATGGTTGGTACAGCTTTATCAGAATTCCGTTTACCTCCAAAACCTCCCGCTCCCACCACAAATACAACCATCTGCGATACAGCAATTTTTTCTCCACTTTCATCAAACGTTTCCGCTGTTAAGATAACAGTAAAAAGGATTAATTGGAATCTTCATCTGGATTCCAAGCGATGTTTCATGAATACACTATTTTAAGTCAATGATTTTGAAAATGAGTTAGTAAATTACACTCAATAGATTGCACTGTCATAATATTACTGACTGATTACTGAATTAAATCTTCCTACAATCCAGGCATTTAGTGTACCGTCTCTTCTTCATACGTAGTCTCAGTAGTTCACTAAGCTGTGAATATTCCCAGCATGACATTGTTACCGGTATTGGTTTTTTCCTAGGAATTTTACTCACAAGGGGAATGTAAGGTCCGCCGCCGATTTTGATGAACTTTACGGGACAATTTTAGTTTAGGTGATGCTGATACACAATTCATCATCAAACCTCAACCCCCGACCCTGTAAGTGCCCCTAAACATTTTTTAAATCCGGATTTTCAGGGAAAAAATAGCATGCACGCCTAACTGTTATCATCACCGCAACAGCATAGCTCATTCGTCTAAATAGCTGCGGAACTAATCGGATGGTTCCCTGTTCCATTTCCTCAGCCGGCTTTTTTTGTGTGCAAATTCCTTGCTCAAGAGAAATATGAAAAGTTAGATGCATTGAACTCCAGAAGTCTCATATCCGTGTGACAAGATAGAAAGACATCAAACAGACTCAAAACATCAAAGCACCTTCAAAAAGGTCAACGAATTGAAAAAGAATTCGCAAAATAGTGCGGCCCACAGAAATCGAACACAGAACCATCCTATCAGTAGCACAGCGCTTCAGACAAGTGAGCTATGCTGCTGTTGTGGTGGTGTTAGGGTGAAAAATTGTACAGTTGGGGGCGCGCATATTTCCCCCCAAAAAATTCGAATTTTAAAACAATGTTGAGGAGCATTGGCGGGGTCGGGGGCAAGGTTTGGCGATGGATCATGTATCAGCATTACCTAAACTACATTTTCACATAAAGTTTATCAAAATCGACGACGGAAAATTCGTACACTACCCTTGTCAGTTGTCAATAATTCCTTGCAGCATCATTAACTTTGTTCGACAGGATTGTTTCGATTTATTATTTTCCGATCAAAGATAAAAGATGGTCAGATAAGTGATGAGGTTCTTTGATCCGCCTGAAAATTTCTGCTCAAAGATAAGCAGGAAAAAAACAACAAAGACAAAAAAAAATCACTGACCGTCGCACAAAATAACTGCCCCCTTTCCTTTATCCATGACATCCGTGACACGAGCTACAGATGTTAGTTCACCACTTGTGGGGAATGGTTTAAGAAGTTCCACATACTGCTCTCCGTGCAAAATCTGTAAGGAAAAAATGGTTGTCAAATTAATCAGAGTGAGGCTGAAAACATGAAAACACATGCAACGAGAGTAATTCTGATGAAAGTTGACAGCGCATTCAACAAGGGAAGTGTCAATATTGTCCGCCGCAGATTTTGATGAAATTTACGCAAAAATGTAGCTTATGTGATGCTAGACGATTCATCGTCAAACCTCGCCCCCCAGGCCCGTAAATGCCCCCAAACATTTTTTGAAATTCGGGATTTTCGGGCAAAAATGGCATGAGCGCTTAAGCTTAGGATTTTCCGATCGCCCATTACTGCAGCTGCGTAGCGCAGTCGCCTATGGCAGCACCCTACCGATTGTGAGGTACACGGATTGAATCCCACGCTCGGTCTCCAATTTTTTGCCAATGCCTTTTAAATTTTCCTACCTTTTTAATGATATTTCATAAAGAAGCACGAACACCAAAATATAAACCAACAAAAACAATTCGTAGAAACAAAGAAAATGACATGTAAACAAATGTTTAGTCAATCAAGCAACCGCATTATGAAGAGAGATTCAACACACCATATATTTTGCAGACGAGGAAGACATTTTTACAGAACTACACAGGTTTTTGACGAGCCGAAGAAAATGTTTCAATAAATACAAACAAAAACCAAAATTATTGTAAAAATTATTGTAATTATTGTTTTTAATTACTGTAGATGATGTGAATAAACCCTGTTACCTAATATTGATTTGTCATCTTGGTACAATTGTCAGGAGATAAAGATGCTCAAGAGACATACCTACAAAAAATTCAGGTGAATAGGCCTCCAGAAGTCTCATATCCGCGGGACAAGTCGCAAAAAAGCGACGAGACAAGATAGATAGGCATAAAACAGACTCAACACACCAAAGCAACTTTAGGAAGGTAGGAAAGTTTAAAAGGTATAAACAAAAACTTAGAGACCGAGCATAGGATTCGATCCGTGTACCTCACAATCGGTAGGGTGCTGCCGTAGGCAACTGCGCTACGCAGCTGCGGTGATGGGCGATCAGAAAATCCTCAACTTGAGCGCGCATGCCATTTTTGCCCGAAAATTCCAAATTTAAAAAAACGTTAGGGGGCATTTGCGGGGCCAGGGGGCGAGGTTTGACAATGACTCGTGTATCAGCATCACATAAGCTACATTTTTCCGTAAATTTCATCAAAATCGGCGGCGGACAATATTGACACTCCCCTTGTAAGTTAAAAGAGAAAATGAGAAATATAATGAAACTAAATTCATAATAATAGCCAAATTTGTAATAATTAATTAAAATAGAGCTTACAAAGAGAAAAGTGCTAAAAGCCTTTCAATCAACATTCAGATCATCATCGGTGGCATGTTAAAAAGTTGTAAGGAAGTTAAAGTTAAAACAATAAAAGCAGTAAAAACAATGTAAACTAATAAAAATAATATGATGCCATAAACAATATATGTTAAACAAATTAAAACAAATAAAAAGCTAAAGCAAAACAAAAAGCAGAAGCGAAAAGAAAAAAAAGCTATTAGATGATCTTAATGATCGAAAGACCTTTGGCGTTTTTCTTCATGTAAGTTAGAATTAGAATTAATTATTACGAGATTGGCTATTATTCTGAATTTAGCTTCATTTTATTTCTAATTTTTTTTTTTTCAACAAACACAACTTGTTCTTTGCAATTTTTTAATGCATTTAAGTTGAATTTATGAACTGATTCTGAGTGTACGACAAACATTCTGACAGCACTCGCAGCTTCTCCCGTCTTCTTCAATTTTCAATTTCAATTTAAAGTAGCTAATAATACATTGAATAGGATTCTACACATATTTTTCGATGTAATTACTGTTGACTTCTACATGCCTTAGTTAGTCAAGGGCTTTAAAATTTCCTCTTGTCATTTCCAATTGTTCAAAACTTTTTCACCATCAACAATAAAACATCTTCTTATAATGCAACAGTTTTCTCACTGCTGATGATAAAACAACTCCTTATGATGTTTTGAACTTTTCAAAGTTTCATACAAATAGACCACAACCAGAAATTTTGGAAAATTAATTTAAAAAGAAACCTGTAACGCAAGATTTTGAAACGTTTCATTGAGTTATTGTTACATGTCTTTGAAAAACATGGACGATGTGATCACTTGAAAATTCTTGAGACAAATAAAAAGGGGGGAGATTAACAATAAACTCTCAGAAACAAGGTTTCGAGTATCAGGAGAAAATAAACTCAGATTTACCTGAGATAGTTCAACAGATTTTCCTGGGATAGCGTTCTGAACAAGGTCCGATTCAAAGAATGCCATCTGTCCCGGGAGGATAGCAAAAGATGGTAAAACAGAAAACTCTTCATGGTTCTCGTACAAGAATTTCAAGTCACTGGAATTCTGGACACTGGCACCGACTAAAATTGAAACAATTTAAGGTTTTCAAAACAGTCTCCATCAACACATTCTAAACTCCTACCTGTTTCATCAAGCCTCTCACAGGTGAGGTCTTAGAAGAAACAGCTAGTTTTTTTAAGTTTACATTGGAAATTCAACTCTAGGGTACATCAATTGGTTCCAATATGCCAGCTTGGGTACTCAAAAAGGTACTATTAATTCAGTATGTTAGAAAAAGAAGTTTAGAGACAAGTGTCATGGCACTTGTCTTGAGCATGGTTGGATTCGGTTTAGTTCAAAGCATAAAGTGTGGTAGCTTGAATTAAGTATTTTGTGTAGAGCTCGTTTCAGAAGTGTAGGCGGACCTAAAACATAATCTTTGGCGAATTTTCAAATTGAATGCCTTTAAAATAAAACCAAACTTGCCTCTGACTTTGTTCTTTTTGCGTTTAAAGAGTTCCTCGATGAAAAGTGAACGCTCAATTTCATTTTCATTCATTTTCATCGGGTAATATCAGAAATAATGTTGACAAATTCCAAAGATTATCGGTCTAGGTCCGCCCACACTTCTGAAACTACCTCTATCTAGGTAGTTTCTTTTGCTTTGTAATTACTTTATTTGTCTATTTATTCGTACGTTTTTCGAATCGCATCCGTTGTATTTGTAGTTTTTTTTTTAATTTCTGTATTTTGTTGGTCTTTGGTTTTTGTATTAAGGTTGGTTTTTGTATCTGTGTTTGGGTTTTTTTTTTCTTTCTCTATTCTGTTGTTCAGTTTTATTGCGGCTGCCCTTTGGCGGTGTCAATCCCTCGACGGATTTATATCCACGAGTATTCTAGTCAGTAAGTTTTGTTTGTGAATGAAGTTTGTTTTTTGGAGATTTAAAATAAAGGCTATTATTATTAATATTAAAAAGAAGTTAAAAAAAAATACATGGAAGCCGCCAGGGGCTATAGTACACGCCAAGAAAAGAGCAACAATATTTGAGAAGAAGATAAGATAAATACAAAAGTTATAAGAGCAATAAAGGGATAATGTAGGCCAGGAAACTCCACCCGCCGATCAGTTACTCCATGCTATGATATCCCTTCGCTTGTGTTTTGTTCAGCCGTTAAAGAATTCACAGATTCCCCCTTTCCCCCTGATTATGGTGAATACAGAAAGCTAAATATACAACCACCACAATGCTGAAGCTGATAAGTTTCACTTAATATATCCATAAAACGTTATTAAGCTTGCAGATTGCCAAACTCAGTTACATAAGAAACATCAAAACAAGGAATGAGAAATTGAGAATCAATACCATTCCTGTCAATTTTACTCCTTAACTGTCCCAATTTTTTTTCCTTCTTCTTCTCTAACCCTACAAAAGGTTATATCAGAAGTGTAGGCACACCTAGAATGATAATCTATGGATTTTTCCAACATTATTTCGGTTATTACACGATCATAAGTGGCGGTAGCCATCAGGCCAATACAAATATTGGAAAATGAATTTAAGCGTTGACATTTTTCTGAGGAACACTTTAAAATTAAAAGGTCAACTTGCAGGCAAGTTTATTCTTTCATTTGAACAAATGAAAATTCAAAAATTAGCCAAAGATTATTATCGGTAAGCTGCGCAAACACAACTGAAACAAACTCTACCAAAAGATCTCCGCTGGTCATTAATTTGTTCGATTTTTAGTGGACCACTGTCACAAATTGCAATTAATTCTTGTAGAATTTACTTTTTCTGCCTTTAATGATAGTCAAAATATTTTTACTTTTTTATTGTATTGAGCACAGGTGTAATAAAAGAATTAGATCTTACTTCCAATATTATAGATTATTGAGTCCCTTGAGGAAAACTTGAAGGCACTTTTTACTTCACCCTGAAACAGAATGAGATCAATACTTCAATTTTTACAAATTAATGGTATAAACAGAGATAAATTTTCATAATTTCTCAGGAATCATTTCATCTACACTGCTTTAGCCGATAAGTGGTGCTATCAAATCAAGAATAATTATTTAATTTGTTTACTTTATAGACTTAAAAAGAGTAAGTTAAATTTGAATGGAGAACAAAATACTTTTAAAATATACTCACGGAAGATGAATCTGAAGACGATCCAGACTTCATATCTTCGAGAATTCCTAATAAACTACCGGAAACTTCCTATAATGGAAAAAACAAAATCATTAATATTGGGCCACTATTTGGAGATTATTTCATGATTGTCCACCATGAATTTTCATACAAGAGGTTGAATACTTGCAACTTGTTTATAGGGACTAGACTGAAATCCAAAATTGAGATTTGTTGAAACTTAACTAACTCTATTACCTAATAGCATCCCCGCAAACGTAAAATTTTCCAAAGTAAGAAAAAAGAAAATTGGGTTATCTTGTCACAGTGTATGATGTTGAACTTTGTCAAGGCCGCGGTTGCATTTAAACATGAATGCATTTTGATACGAGAATCGATTTGCGATGTTCCGTTTCTTGGTGCTTTCAGCTTTATTTTTGAGGTTATTGACGAAATATTTTGCAGAAAGGTTCTTCACATGATTATCTAGTAACTGACACTTCGTTTTCTTAAATATAAATTACTTTCAGTCTGTACTTTGACATAAATCAAATGGTAGCGCTCTGGTGGCAGAAATCAGTCACTAAACGCTGAAACGTTACTTTAAGGAAAAATCTTTTGAGCTCACAATCAATGAGATTGAGACAAGCAAAATCAAGTTGATTGTCTAGCTGATAGAAAGAAAATAGACTGGTCATCAAAAAGCAAACGTAAAGAAAACTGTCATCACAAAGTGACTTCAGACAAACCTCGATGGTTTCATGCCTTGCGGCTTTACTCATATCGGTGACTTTATCCCAAGCATTTTGAACATCTTCAGGGAGCACATTATCTGTAATTCGACATCTTAGAGCAGTTCCGGGTCCTCGAACAATATGACCTGAAAAAATTGCATTATTAGAGGGCAATGTAACAAAAAGAAAAAAAGAAAAGAAGGAATTAAAAAAAAAATTAAAAGAGCGGCGGCCGGTGATTGAATCTCACCTAGCACCAAGCACAAAATGGGCGTAACACACCGTTTTTGTAGAGCGATATATACGGTAATAGGCTCATAATATTGAAGGAGGGGGGGTGTCTGGGGCAGGCCTGCAGAATATTCCCTATCCGGCAATCTCAGATCGCGTGATCAGTGTGAAAAAATAGGAAATTTTGTGGCACATTGTGGCAAAAATTAAAAATTTTGAGGCAAATTGCGGCAAAAACTAAAAGTTTTGGGGCAACCTTTTTGCCAAAAGTTTAGCAAAACAGAGTTCATGCGGCAAATTTTTTTTAGGATTGCAGAAGAATACACAGGTTGTGGAAGATTCTGCAGGCCTGGTTTGGGAGTCTCCCACAGAATATTTAAGAGGGGGTCTCGGGTTCTCCCTCAGAATATGAGAGGGGGTCTGAGGGTTTCCCCCAGAATATTTAAGGGGGTCTCGGGGCTTCCCCCAGATTAAATTTGATGTGAGAAAGCGTTCGTAGGGTATTCCCTACATTTTTTTTTTTTTTTTTTTTTTTTTTTTTAATAAGTAGTACTGTTCTTTCCTTAAAAACCCTTGAATAGAGAGGAATAAACTGGTTCATTAATTAAAAAAAAAAAAAAAACAAAGAAAAAACAACTTACACTTTGTGGCCCATCCAGCAGCTGATTCAATAATGGAACCATTATCCTCACAAGATTCATGACACAACCAAACAACAACAGGAGCGATTAATTCAGGTCTCAATTCAGCAAAAAAATCTGGAAGAACAGAGAGCAAAAATCAGCAACAATATTTAATTTTCTTTAAGCCTTTTTTCAAAGCAAAGAATTTATTCAAGACTAAAATTATTTTAGCCGTCTTTATGGGTATCTATGAGTCTACAAGTGAACTTTGTAATTGTTACTTTTCACGCTAACGAAGTTAGAAATTGAGAAAGAATTGCAATGGTGCAGATCTGTCTGTATCCATAACTTTTGAACCAATGCACTATGGTCTGAGACGCAACTCTAGGTGCTCATAAATACGGAGCGCTTAATTTTATCAGATTTAATTGAATGATACATGCTTTCCGCATAATTTTCGTACGCTGAGTTCATATCTGACAATGCTTTTTCCCTAAAATACTTATTTTTTCGAATTTCCTACAGTTAACATTTTTGATGACACCCAATTTTAATGTATCTGATTTCATTCAATGAAACATGTTTTCCGCATCATTTTCGTTCACTGAATTCAATCTCAACCTTATTTTTCATCTGGAAAGATATGTGTGATTATTATTTTTGCGATTATTATCTTGTTGGTATTGGTTGAAGGTACATGTGATTGCAGGGAAACATTAATCAAACAACAACAAACTCACAAATAATATGCATGAATTGCAACCCTCTTTTCCAAATACAACGCATGGATTTTGTTTTTGTTCCGAAACGACAGGTAGTACCTGGTACTCAGCAAAATATTGAATATCACAGATTTCTTGGCTCGACATTTTTGGAGCATAGTCGATTCCGACCGTATTCCTATGAATTCCCCGGTCATATTGCACTTTTTGGGTACATTAGGACCTAAACTAACCATTTTTGGCCGTATTAAGTATGGCGATTGATGGCGATTTTTTATCGGTCCTATTATATGAAGCTTTTCAACACTTTCAACATCAAATGAGGGGCCTCTTTTTAAAAGGTTATAACTCCCGTCTGAAAATAGATAAAATGTTTTTGTAAAAAGATTCTAAAAGCTCTTTTTACACTCTATCAAATGTATGCAATTCAATTTTTTCCCGTGACTTATAAAATCGTACGAGATTAAGTCAAAACTTATATTTTCCGGGGTTTTCAAGAAAAATATTCAAGTTTCAAAATAGTAAAGTTCAGGCCCTGAATAAATTTTTTCTAAACATATTTGAAACCTACTGTGGCACATATCTAGTGCATAAAGACCTGAAAAACACGTTCCAATCGTCAAAAATATCAATTTCTGACATTCGAAAATTAGATTTTTGAGCACCTAGATCTGCGTCTCAGACCATAGTGCAATGGTCCATATTCATCCAAATTTTGCAGAAAAGTTGCTTTCAACATTCCTCAGAGGGACAATTTCTGTTTTTCCAAAATTTTAAATTTTAGGCACGTTATGGATGGAAAAATTTTTCCATCAAAATCAATGGTAAAACGGGTGAGCATAGGGAAATATTGGAAAATTTCACATGTAGCTGTTTGAATTTTGATGAAATATTTTCAAAAAAATTCTGCAACCAGCTTACTGTATAACTAACCCCTTAAGAAAGGATCTGAGGGTCCCTCCCAGAACATTAAAGGGGGGTCTAGGGATTTCTCCCAGAAAATGTAAGGGGGTCTGGGCTCCGGGCCCATCAGATTAAGTTTGATGTGAGAAAGTGTTCTTGGGGTATTCCCAACAGTTTATCTTGCATGTTTTTGAAACAATTTCCATTGGGTTCTCCAAAAAACCGAAGATATTTTGGGTAAAAAAAAAACCAACAAAATTTTTTATTTGGTTAACACACCCCTTCATTTTTACTGGTTTTTACACAAGAATTAACTATCCAATTGCATGTAGCAAAAGTTAGAGAGAGCCTCATTTGTAAAAAGTTAGAGATAAAACAATTTTGTGTAAAAGTATAGAGGGGATACCTGGTGGCAAGATATCTTCAGTTAGCCTTGAAGCAGCAGTAGGCACAATGACGTTACAATGAATATTGTTTTTTCTTCCTTCAATGGCTAAGGTATTGGTTAGACCTACCAAACCTAATTTGGCAGCACTGAAAATAATGAAAACACACTTGATGTGAAATTAGAAAGGCCCGGTATTGGTTTCGACCAACGAGCTATAGCGATAGAGAGGATTTGTGGGACGTGATATTGCAACTTCACGGAGGTAGCCATGATGGAAATCTCTTATGGATATTTCCGAACAGGCTCGGTTCGTTTGCCTCACTTTTTTTAACCTTTAAATTTTAAAAAAAAAATTGCAACAGATGTATTTGAAATTGGTTATAAATGAAAGTGCAAGAGTTTTAGAGAGGCTATCTGGACATAGAAATCGATAGAACTGTTTCTTCTGGAAGGATTTGCAAAAAAAAAAAAACTTACACAAAACAGAAAGAAGCGAAATTTTCTCACCTGGATAGTTGTATTAGAATTCTGTGTCCAGATAGCCACTCTAAATCACTTGCACTATCGTTTAAAACCAATTTTCACTGGATTTATTACAATTTTTGATTTAAGAATAAAAAATAGTGTGGCAAACAAACCAGATTCAGATCTCCCATGCTGTCACACTTTGAGATAGGACTTACAACATCTGCGGCCCCCTCTATCGCTATAGCTTGCTATTTACACCCAGAAGTCAAGATTAATGCATTATTTTACAAGACAGTCTACGTAAGGAACAATAGAACATACCTATAGTTTGCTTGACCAAAATTTCCGTATAAACCAGAGTTAGATGATGTCATGATAATACGACCATAGTTTTGTTTCTTCATATGTGGCCATGCCGCCTGTGTTACTTTAAAAGAGCCCTTTAGGTGAACATTGTGAACAAGATCTGCAAAAAAAAAAAAAATTATAAAACAATAATTGACCAAACTCAATTACAGATTCTACAAAATTTTATTCCTAGTTGATCTAGGAACCATATTTTAGAAACGTAGCAAAGATAACAGAGCCTTCAACTTCAAAATGTCAAAATTTTACCTGGATTAGGAGAACAATTTTCTGGGACAAAGAAGGAAGAAAAACAAAAATGAGAGATTATTGTCATATTGGTTGCACTTTAAAAGCTTGCTATAGTGGTAGGCAATATCATCTATACACGATATCAGAGCCCGGGCATTTTTGAGGTTCGGAGAAGTGGTCGGGATTTTACACTGGCACTTATGGGAACTATCCGGTTTTTTGAGATTTTGAGCCTTTTCCCAACAGAAAATTGATTATTTTTTCTGTACTAATGTTGTTTCTCTTGGTCTGCTGAACAATTTAAAAAAAAAAAAATTGAAAAAAAATCCATTTTTTTTTTTTTTTTTTTAATTGTTCAGCTTAAAAAGAGGAACAAGATCTCACCAGTAAAAAAATCGATTTTCGATTGGGAGTAGGCTCAAACTGGATAACTTCCATGAGCGCGTGTAAAATCCCCACCACTGTGACCTAACCTCAAAATCGTGTGAATTCCGATATGTTCTATAGCTGATATTGTGGTAGGTGAGCACTAAATAACGGTTTGAAAACTTTTCAAATCCCGATTACAAAGTATAAACGGAGAGTCAGCTGCATTGCAAAAAGTAAGTGGCAGTTCAAACTTGGTAACCAAGACTCATTTTCCCAACTCTGGCACCGACAATGGAAGGTTTGAAAAAAAAAATAATAAAAAAAAATTATTTCAATTTATTTATTTATTTTTTTATTTTACATACATTTTCTGTGCTTAGCTCAAGAAAACCGCTAAAATCGTGCAATCAAAGACTGTGAAAATCAGAGCTGCCGTTTTGCGTAGAATTAATGACATTTTTCAAATCACCGATGATTTCAACGGTTGAGAAAAGATTACAAAGTTCAATTCAGTGTATGACTGTATTGAGTGAAAATACTTGCATCTGTAATCTTTTCTCAACTGGTGGAGTCGTTGATGACTTTAAAAAACTTGCGGTAAATTGAAAAATACCACTAATTAAACGCAACATGGCAGCACTGGTGAAAATGTGTGCGAATAATCAGGCAACACATCTGAGTTAATGAACTGTTAAATTTACTCAAGGTTTTCTCCTTCTTCCCTCTCTTCCTGCAAATACTTTCATTTCCAATAAATATTAGATAATTTGAGGATAAGTTGGTATGGGGGGGGGGGAGAAATAAAATGAGAATCCAAATGCTTTATCAGCGACCTTGAGTTGAGGCTATTCATTACATCATGGCTACGAGCCAACGATTCAACGAGCATCATAAATTGAGTAATTCTCAATAATTAGAGACAGCCAATCACATAAAAAACTACAGATGCCTGGTTTAGATGAACTTTACTCAGCTTTCTCACCTCCAACTTTACTGCTACGTTAGAGCTAAGTTTTTTATCTCTCTCAATCTCATTCCTCTATTGTAAAACAGTTTTCTACTGGAGCTCCATCTTCAAAATTTGTCAACACCTCTTTTTTTCAGTTAATAAAGAACTCTTGATTTCCTGATTCTCTTTCAACAGTTTTTTTTGTGTTTTCCTATTATTCTCGTTAAATGAAAAAATATATCCGTTCACTGCATAGTGTGACACTGGTGTCACATGATGTAAAAAGCCCTATATCAGACATTAAAATGTGTATTTTGACTCATTTCAAATTGTACCACCAGTGTCACATTATAAGGAATCATAAAAACGGGCTCAAACTTTTTTCAAAAGACTACCAGCACTCATTATAATGCATTTAATAATGGAAATCAAGGCGTGGGAGGGGGGATTTGCCCCTGTATTCAATTCAACCCCAATTTCATTATTTTTACTAAGCTTTTGGCATTTTGCTTTATGAAAATTCAGATCAAAATAATTTTTTTCTTCCTTCTGGAAAATTTTGAACTTTTTCTTTTTCTTTTCCCGCCATTTTGTATGGTGTTATAGCACGAGTAAAACATAGAAGAATGAGAATTTTCACCGGAAAACTGTCAAATTATTTTTCCCATATATTTGACTACCTAGTGAATTGAAAAATCTATTTTTGGTTGAAAAAAAAAAAATCTTAGGCAGTGAAGGGATGATATAAATAGAAACGACAAACATGTGCCAAGCGATAAATAAAACATTAAAAGTATGGAAAAAAAAAACATCGAAAACATTGAAAATTATAAGATTTCCTGGAAAGAAGTTAAAATTGATCAAACCTTAAATATTTTCATCAAACTTAGTAGTATTATTTCCGAGAGCCATGCGTAGGGTCATTCAAAAGGATGTGCAAATTCGTTGACAAGCTCTGGTCTGCAAATTCTGGGTAGATAGCCGATGTTCGGTTAACTTCAGATAGTACCATACCAATTTTCACGCACGCACACATAAACTTTTGGAGGCAAATTCCAATTATGTTCTGACACTAAATCTACATAAAATAAGGAAAACTCATCCAATATGTTTGAAATTTGATCTGGTACAACCTGAAAGTTACCTACGATCAGGTGTCTCTATTTGTTTGGCATAGACAATCCTTACAAGTAACGTAAAATCTGGCGTTTAAGTTGTGTCTCCACTGTACTCCATCAATCAACAACAAGGATATCCAACTTAAAATTGACGTTGAGGACTATCCTTACCTAACAAAATGAGGCCCCAGCTGTCCACCCAGAATTAGCTTATTTTTATCAGATCAGATTTAATCAACAAATTTTCTAAACTGTTTGAAAAACCATGAGACTCAAATAAAATAAACAGAACAAACCCCAATCTTGATCACTTATACGAGCAACAGATTTGTCTCGTAGGATCCCAGCATTGTTGATCACAATATCCACTCTTCCAAAATTATCTACAGCAGTCTGAACAACTTTCTCTCCTTCAACAACAGAATTATAATCGGCTACAGCTTTGCCACCTAAAAATAGAGAAAAGTTTATTAATTGATTAAAGTTACTCTCGATTTCACAATTCTAAAATGTCTAAGTCTCTAAATCTCTTTCTCGTTTGCCGCTCACTAAAATTCCATCTCAATTCATACTCTTCCTGTTAATTAAATAGTTTACTAGGCAAGTTTAGTTAGGTTAAATTTAGGGTAACTCCTAGAAATACTTAAAAGAAATTGTAAATTATACCATCTGTGAGTTTGAATTTTCCGAGTTTACATGGATTCATCATAAAATACATGCTAAGCACATAAAATCATCGATAACTTTTTTCCACTGAGTGCCAAGACCGGAAAAGCATTAACCAAAACTTCATGCGTCCATAATATCAGAAAATATGAGCAGTGAAAGGTTCAGCAGCCTTTGTGCCAAGCAGATTTGTATCTGTGCGCCAGCAAGATGGCTTCCTATCACTTCTAGGAGCAAAACGATTTCAATAAGCGCACTGCTGGTATTTATTTAAAAAAAAAAAAAAAAGTAAATTAAATTTAATTGAATAAAAAAATTAAATTAAATTTAATTAAATAAAAACATTACATTAAATTTAATTAAATAAAAAAATTAAATTAAATTAAATTAAATAAAAAAAATTTAATTTAATTTAATTACATAAAAAAATTAAATTAAATTTAATTACATAAAAAAATTAAATTAAATTTAATTAAATAAAAAAATTAAATTAAATTTAATCAAATAAGAAAATTAAATTAAATTTAATCAAATAAAAAAATTAAATTAAATTTAATCAAATAAAAAAATTAAATTAAATTTAATTAAATGAAAAAATTAAATTAAATTTAATTAAATGAAAAAATTAAATTAAATTTAATTAAATAAAAAAATTAAATTAAATTTAATTAAATAAAAAAATTAAATTAAATTTAATTAAATAAAAAAATTAAATTAAATTTAATTAAATAAAAAAATTAAATTAAATTTAATTAAATAAAAAAATTAAATTAAATTTAATTAAATAAAAAAATTAAATTAAATTTAATTAAATAAAAAAATTAAATTTAATTAAATAAAAAAATTAAATTAAATTTAGTTAAATAAAAAAATTAAATTAAATTTAATTAAATAAAAAAATTAAATTAAATTTAATTAAATAAAAAAATTAAATTAAATTTAATTAAATAAAAAATTAAATTAAATTTAATTAAATAAAAAAATTAAATTAAATTTAATTAAATAAAAAAATTAAATTAAATTTAATTAAATAAAAAAATTAAATTAAATTTAATTAAATAAAAAAATTAAATTAAATTTAATTAAATAAACAAATTAAATTAGATTAAATAAAAAAAATTAAATTTAATAAAAAAATTGAATTTACTATAAGAAACTTAGTAGAATCTTCCTGCTTAGTATGAAAAAAAAAGGAATAAGAACAAGAATGCAAAAAAAAAAAGGCATCATAAACTTGGAATAAACAGTTAGGGGACGAAAATAAAGTCAAACAACTCCTAAAGGTAGGCTACCCGCAGTACTTATCTCAATGAATTTAAGCATTGCAGGTGGTCTACCTAAGCAAAAATCTAATGAGTTGTCTGGCATTCATTTTGTTCCTGGAAGTACAAGCAAATTTTACAAAAATACTGTTGTAAGCTTTCGCTTCAGATGAATTAACTATGAGTATTTTTGTAAAACACCATCAAAACCAACAATCAAGTTCTAAAAACTACCAAAATCCACTCCCCACTGAATAACAGCTTTCAATACCATCAAGATGATGGTAACCTAATGCAAATCCCATGGATCATAATGCGTCATATGCTTTACGCTGAAAAAAAGAGTTATAGAGTAACTAGCCATTAGAGTGGTGATTTCAGAGACGATACAACAATTTTATTCTGGATAGATTAATGGCACTGTTACGCAAGTACTATGGGGTAATCTTAACTAATTTGTCGCTTTCCCTGGATCTGGATGGGTATTCCTTCGCCAGTAAGAAAAAAGTGAAATAAACTGTAGGGAATACCCCACGGATACTTTCTCACATCTAAATTTATCTGGAAGGAATCCCCAAACCCCCATATGTTTATTTGAGGAAACCCCCAGACCCTCCTTTAATACTCTGGGGGAGACCCCCACACCCCCCTAAGGGGTCAATTTTACAGTAGGCTGGTTGCAGAATTTTTTGCAAATTTTCATCAAGATCCAAACAGCTACATTAGAAATATCTCAATTTTTCCCTAGATGTTTACCCATTCTATTCATTTCCCCATTGATTTTAATTGAAACTTTTTACTATCCATAAAAACTGCCTCTTTTTTGCTTGGAATTTAAAATTTCGGAAAACCAAGGAAGTCGCTCTGGATAATGTTGAAAGCAACTTTTCTGTAAAATTTGGATGCATATGGAGCATAGGTTCAAAAATCATGCTGCAACACAGACAGACAGACAGCTGCACCATCGCAATACTTTCTCAATTTCTAACTTCATTAAATGTGAGAAAGTAAAAAATTAAGATAGGAATTCTCCATGGCATCTGCGTAACAACGCGATTAAAGTACAAGTTCAAAAACTCTTTGATTGAGTAAATGAATGGGTTTCAGAAGTTTGTAAGATCACCATAGTTATTTCAGCTAGATTTTACCAAGAAGCCAAAACATAATTCATCAGTAGCAAAAGTTTGCAACGACCTCATTCTTTTGGCGATCATTAAAATTCACAAACCTTTAGCTCTGATTTCAGCTACGACTGTGTCTGCTGCTTTTGTACTACTGCCATCGCCATGACGACCTCCTCCAAGATCATTCACAACGACTGATGCACCACGGTCTCCGAGTAAAAGAGCATATGCTCGACCAAGACCTAGAATTAGAAAAAATAAGACGAATTATTAAGCTTTCAATAGCTGTTTCAGTCGGGACGAGGGGGGGGGATACCACCTCAAAGAAAACCATAAGAATCAAAAGTGGATCTGACTGCATATTTTTAAAAAATGATTATTCCCTTGCACCCCACGTTTGGCTTCAACGAAAGTTAAATAAAAAATCGGTGGACCTCACGGATCTTTTCGGGAGCTTAAAGTAGGGTATAACTGGAGTCATTTAAGGCCAAAATGGAAATATGTTCCTCAAGCTCCTCGAAAAATTAATTGATTTTCAAGTTTTTTAGAAAAATTCCGGCAAAGAAAAATCGGTGGATTTTTTTCTTTTTGCAACCCCTATCTTGTGACCTATTGTTTGAAAGGGCATACAATTCTAGGACTTTTGTCGAAAACCGGAGGTCAATATCGTTTTTTGTTTTTGATATATCAAACGTCGAAGTTTGATTTGGACCCATTTTCTAAAAAATCATTCCTCCTCTTTGAGAAGTCCGATTTTAAAAAACTAAGAGCCTAAAATACTCTAAATCGCAAGTGTTTGAAATAAATAAATGCAATTTTAACAAAATTTTAGTTGAAATTTGGTTTTAAAGCCCCTATAAATTAACCACTTGGGGTTCTTCCCCCAACCTCAGGGGGGCTATCTGAAAGATTCCGAGGGACGACCCCCATCGAACGATACATCGATCAAAAGGGCGTAACAACCGGAGCATTTTGGCGCAAACTGGAATCCACTCCTAAACTCATATGCTTTTAGATTTGCGAGCGTGATGGCTGTGTAAGGCAGTAATAATAATGGGAGATTCTCATCCCAATTTTGTCATTTTCTCTATGCTGACAAGGAAGATTTACAGAGTAATTAGCCACCAGAGTAGTGATCCACAACCGATTAATGGTACCTTGACACCTGGTGACACCAGTGTCAAAGGAAAGTCATCTCTTATTGGTCACTTCTTGATGGAGTGACAAGTATTATTAGATGGGAATCTCCCAATATTAGTGCAATGTGCCGTCATCACTCTCATGCATTTAAATGCCTTTAATGAGTTTCGGAGTGAATTTCTTAAGTTTTTAGTGCTTCCGTCGTTATTTTTGCAGGTTTTTACATCAGAATTGACCCTTAGTTAGCTTCCAGCAAAAGTGAGCAACAGTCCCATTATTATTGCATAAGATGGAGTGTAAATTACCTGCACCTGCTCCAGTGACAATGGCCACTTTACCATCAAATCTCAGTTGTTTCATATTTACTCTTTGACCTATGACAAACCATAAAAACAAAGAGAAAAATTAAAAACTTGAGGGAAATTAGTAAAAATATTTCATGTTTTCCTAGAAAGAACATGAAAGCTGAAAACGATGAGAAAAAATTGTAAAAAGTGCAGGGTGTAGACAGTAAACAGAAAGTGTAGATGAAACCCTGTCAGCAAAAGTCATGTCGAATTGTCGACAACATGCTCACATCATACATGGAATATATCATGGGAAAAAACATCATCAACATTCACAGCCACATTTTCTGAGCTTTTTTGGAGGTTGCATATGCTTACAACATGCCGAGAATATTGGGCACCCTTTTTCCAACACTTGCGTAGTGGAGTTTCACTGCTTGTTAAATTTCTAGGAAGTTCAAGAGAAACAATAATTCTATATCAAGGGGGATATAAACACAATCAAAATGATATGAATTTGCTAAAAAGAAGAGCTGGATTTCCCTTTTGGCATTTAGTGCCAGTTTCTGCCACCAGAGCACTTGGGTTCTACGAGCTTGATCTCTAATCTTCACAAGTTCACAACTTTCAAGAATTTAGTTCCCAGTAGCTGGAGCCACATTCAAAGAAGCTTCCAGACAGTCTGTAGGAAGCAGGTACCCTGCCCTATGGCTCAGACAAATCAAACTCCTCTACTGCTAAGTGGCCAAAGCTTCTTGAATTCTCGCCGGATCCAGTTATAAGTAGCAATTACAGTGCACCTACTTCCGAGCTAACAACTTAGAACAAGAGAAACAGACTTCAGAGACATGAAAAAACACTATGAAGAGCTTGTGTTATGAAAGATGGCAGTTGACAAGTTGATTCTTTTACTGTGCAGTGTGCGGTTACTCTCAGTTTGTCTAAAGTAACCCAGATCAGAGGACCGACTATTTAGAATAGCGTGTTTTGTTCCGTTTAGGTGGAATATTTAAATCAAGATCTATTAAGGAAAAGTCAGTCTATCAGCAAGGAGGTGGAGCTCATGCATTGTGTTCCAAGCGTGCTCTCCTACTACGCATCACACCCCCATCATGGTTCACAGGACGGAATCAACAGCTGTTACGTGGAATATGACAGCGAAGGCACACCCGTAGAGGAGAGATGTTGGCATGGACTGACCTGGTATGATTAGATCTTGACTTGAACGACATTGACTAACCGCAGTCAAAAATGTAGCGCTTTATGGAGTTCCAAAAAAAGAAACTAGCCTCCGGTCTCCAATTACACACAAAGCCTTGCGCTAATACAAACATACCCCAAGATGCAATTGTACTGGTGCAAAGTCAACACAAGCATCTGCATCCGCTCTGCATTGACCACACCGCAACTTGTCAGGACCTAATAATCAAAATGTGTCGGCTAATCACATGACAAATGTCAGCGGCCAACTCAACTGAAACAACCTTAAACTCAAATTTCAAAAACAGTTTTTCATGAAATTCCATAACACAGAAATCCACATAGTTCAATCCATACTTGCAACAATTATTGGCTAGGAGTATCAGTGGAGGTAGAATGGTAGATACTACTTAGGAGGAAGCAATAGTAACAAATTTAATAATCTAGCAAGTGAACAGGAAAAGTAAAACTGTTCATTGAGAAACATGAGTCAAGGAAAAGTAAAACTCTTTCAGCTGAATCACTTGTAGGACAAAGCATAGAATATTGAGAAAAACGAAATAAATTTTGCAGTAAAATACTTACAGTAACGATCAAAGACTAGTAACGATTACCTTCAAATCCACTTCCTGAAATTCACTATCAAGCTGCCGAAAATTCAGGGCGAATTGGTTTGCAGTACGTAATTGATAATATCTCAAACCAACAATTGAGAAACAGTCTTTCAGTTAGTAATTAGTAATTCGCATAGTAACGATGAACATCCTTGGAGTGAGTTACTTGAAAGATAATAGATTCAATTAAAATTATTGCCTTGTAATATGCATGTAATGTAGCACTACGGTGCATCCGAAAACACTGAAAACTGATTATTGTTTTGATGACATGACATGACAATTTGTCAACATGTTGTCTGACGTCAAACCGGTCAGCGAGACATGAATGCGTCATTGCCAAGTGTCTTCGGTGTCTTCTAATCTTCTGCACCAACCAACAGTGCCCTTCTCTTCTGCCTTGAATCCCTATTCCCTACTCTACTTCTGTGGCTACTGTACTCTGAACTGAATACTCGGAGGACCCTCCCGTCTTGAGTCCCCAAAGACTTCCAGACAGTGGCGTAGCCAGGAATTTTGCTAGGGGGGGACTCCGGGATCCGAAAATTGTCAAGGGGGGGGGGGGGGGGGGTCCAAAGATACTAATTTGGAAAAATTTGTCTGAAAACGCAAGAAATGACCTTTTTTTAAGGACAAATTTAGGTGTGAAGGGGGGGGGGGGTGTCCCGGCCCCCTGCCCCCCCCCCGGCTACGCCACTGCTTCCCGAAGAAGAGCTTATCATTGTGAGTCCTTCGATAATCACAGGGATAAGTACGATATTAATAATATTAATATCGTGAGTTGCCTGCAGATTGCTTTTTTTCTGTGTCCATTCACTGAGTACTTCATTTCAATTTAATTTTAATGATAAGTATGGCTTTGTATAATTCTCCTTTGACTATTAAAAATAGTGATTTAGGTACCTGTTTTAAATTGAGTGGACATAAATCCCTCTGACGGATCTCCACCTCCCCTACCCCCAAGAGCGTCATTTCAAATTTTTCTTGGGAGGGGGGGGGCAAAGTGGTCTGACAACCAAAAAAAAAGGTCTGATCCGATGACAAAAAAAAAATCAAAAATCAAAAAGGTCCTACCAGTTAAAATAATGCGAATAATGTTATCGCTGCTCCTTATTTTATAATCGAGACTCAATACAAAAATTTGACTCTTGATCAAAGTCCTTGCCCCCTCCCGCTAGGAGGGGGCAAGGACCCCAAACGATGCCTATGCCCACCCTATCCTCACCAAAGTTTCCACCTAAACAGCGCAGAGGTGCAGATTTACCCGTTTGGTATTGGTACCCATAAAAAAGTATCCATATCTACTTGATATCAATATCCATTTAGCATTCATATCTATTTGATATTGATGTTGCCTGATATCCAGTACCCAGTATCGACATATTAAGGTCGAGGTATCCTTAAGTACTGAGGTATCCAAGAATCGATACTGAAGTATTCAAGTATCACTGAAGGATCCAAATATTGTTATTAATACTGAACTATCCAAGTATTGATACTGGGTTCAAGAAGCCTAATTTAGCATCAAAATTTTATCAAATCAAGATTTGAAGATCAATTTTCTTATTCATTGGATTTTTCGCTACGCAGCATTAAAAGGAAAATCAAAATTGAATAGAATCAGTACCTTCTCAAAAGTTCCTCACCTTCCCGAAGATTCGCTAATAGTAGAAACTGAAGTAATCCACAAAACTGAATTTCATAGGATTGGGAAAAAAACGGCTTTAAAGCCAAATAGGTTATAGGTACTAAAAATTCCGAAAAATATTTTTTTCTATCTTGTAAGACCACCAAAAAAAAAGATTTTTTTTTTTTAAATATTTGATTTTAAAACAGATCTTTTGTTCCTCCTGAGAAATTCCGACATGAGGACTATTATTTTAGTTTCGGCAATTATATCAGTTCAAATATTTTGTGAGGTCATCTCAACTTAGCTTTTTGCAGATTGACTCAAATGAGGAGCGTCGAGGCATAATGAGTTATATGTTTTGCTGTTATGACGTAATCACTTTAGACATGAAAATATATCTTTATAAATAGTTAGGTTTTTAGATGATGGGGCTCTTGCAAACTTTTGCTGTGAGCAAATGCATAGTCAGATCTGATGTAAAAACCAGAAAAAATCACACTAAAAGAGTATAAAACTCAGTAATAAAGTCAGAAAACAGCAGTAATGGCAGAGCTACGCAGGTATCATGGGAGATTCCTGTCTAATTTTTCACAATCCCTACAGAAACACAGAGATACGTCTCAAATTAGATAGGAATCTCCCATGATACCTGTGTAATGGCTCTGCCATTTAGTCCAATTCATTCTGAGAGTGAATTTTGTGATTTTTAGTGTAGGTACTCATCATCATTTTTACAGGTTCTTATGCAAGAATCAACTTTTCAACGGCACCTGTAGCAAAAGTTTACAAGAGCTCCACTGTAGGAACAAAGCTAAAGTGTAGAAAACAGAGAAATTCCTCATTTCTATTGTTTCTGCTCTTCATTTCACTCAAACTTCATTTCCAAAGTTGTGCTGTCTTTCTCACTGAACTAATATTTTGATTAATGAATAGAGAAGTAGAAAAATTAGAGATGAAATAAAAACCATTACTAGAAAAACCATTCTGAGTTTTATGTGGATCTATGTTTTATTTTAAAATATTATAATCTTGTACAATATGATTAAATAAATATAATTAACATTAAATATACTTACATAAGATGGTACATAGAGAGAATAAATTATTTATTGTAAAATTAAAAACTTTAAATTGATTTTCTGAGCTAGAAACAAATAGGCAGATACTTTTGATGTTGAAGAGCAGAAAAATTGGATTTGCTGGATTTCAAAATTCAATTTCTTATCAGAGATTGTTTTTGTGATGATGTCACAGACCTAAGTTTTTGGGAAAGAACGCAGGTCTTCGGTTTGGAAGAGTTCTAGAATTTCTCACGATGATGCACCAGAGCAAAAGAGATTATAGATAGCAATATTTTCAGTACACATACATAGATATACCACAACACAGCATTTTTAAATCTCTGCTGCATCAGTGTACTTGTTTACTCAGAATCCTGAAATTCTACCTTTTTTTGGTCAATTTCCTCCATATTCCATCTCTCTTGCTCTTTCATGATCCAATACTGCGCAATCTCTATTAAGATGATTCTTCAGCGTTAAGTGCCAATTTTTGCCACCAGAGCGCTACCGTTTAATTAATGTCAAATTACAGGCCGAAAGTAATGTATATTTAAGAAAACGAAGTGTTAGTCACTAGATAACCATCTGAAGAACGTCTCTGCAAAATATCTCATCAATAACTTCAAAAATAAGGCTGAAAGTACCAAATAACGGAGTATAACTCAATACAAGAATCAATTTGGGATGTTCCATTTTTTAGTATTTTCAGCCTTATTTTTGAAGTTATGGACAAGATATTTTGCAGAGATGTTCTTCAGATGATTAGCTAGTAACTAACACTCTGTTTTCTTAAATATAAATTACTTTCGGCCTGCAATTTGACATTAATCAAACGGTAGCGCTCTGGTGGCAGATATTGGCACTAAACGCTGAAGAATCACCTTTATCATGAAGCATTTTTGTGAAGTCACACTAAAAGCAAGCAATTTAAATTGAGAGAATAAAAAAGAAATAATTTTGATTTTACTTTTGATATTCATGGCACAAATTTTCAAAGTACATAGCTGAAAGAAGTTACATATACCTATATGTAAATTCTTTACCCCCTCTCGCAATTTCATTAGACAGCTTTCGCAAATAGGACCTTCCTTAATGCGAAAACTTTACTTTCAAATGATATCGCGATATTTTTTGTTTCTAATTATTGATTAATTAAGCTAAAACTATAATAAAGCCTTGGATTGAAAAGGTCTAGAAAGAGAATGAAAGAAAAATTTACTTAGTACATGGTGGATGTTGAAATGATGTCCAAGGGGGTTTTTAAATGCACTAGCACTCTTCTTCTTTTTTTTACTCTCAACAATGAAGCTGTTGCAAACTTTTGCTACAGTCTTACTAATAGTTGAATAAGGGGTCAAACTCTATAAAAATGACGATAGGCGCAATAAAAATCACGAAATCCACTCCCAAACTCATAAAATGCTTTCAAAAGCGAAACCGTAACCGCGGTGATTACCTTTGGGCGGGTTTCCCCCGCCCTTTGGATTTCCCTATCTCAGTAAGCTCCATCCTCTTGAGAAGAAGAAGAAGCATATAATTGCCATGAGATTTAGGCGGTAATCACCAACATTACGGTCTCGCATTTGAAAGCATTTTATGACTTAGGAAGTGGCTTTCATTATTTTTAAGTGCGCTTATCATCATTTTTACAGGGTTTTACCCAATAGACAACTATTAATAAGTCTGTAGCAAAAGTTTGCAACAGCTCTGTTTGCAGATAAGTATGAGCACTATTGACACACTAAACTTCAAACTTCAAATATTCAATTTAAAGTTCTCAGCAATTTCAAGACTGATTCACAATCTTTGAAAAGTAAAAGAAAACTCATATTTACAGTCATTTAAATATTTTATCTTTTGAAAGTTGAAAATCAGTTGAGGCTCCTTTGAGAAGTAGTCCGCCAAAATTTTGATTTTGATGATCTTCCGTTCCTTAGGAATGAACATTCACAGGGAAAAAGGGGATGAAGGATAAACACTAGGGGATCAACGAAATTTTCCATCTCTCTCTCTGGTCATTTGAAGGCACGTAAAGGAAAAGGATGGAGGAGGGCGCAAAAATCACATGACTGCCCCTAATCTGTTCTTTTTCAACACACACATTCTAATGGAAAAAGAGGGAAATGACATTTTCCTGGATCCACCAGCGAGGATAAAAACTTCCGATAACGCAGGCAAAATAAAACTTGTCCATATAAATTAGGAATATACAGAGGAAATTTGTAAAATTAACTTCTAAGGCACATCTAAACCAGTCAAGACAGTTTGAACAGTTGATAAAAAAAAATAAAAACACTACAAAATATTCAAACTTTTAAGGCACATTCATATCAGTCAAAGTAGTTTTGATCATTCAGCGCAAGGAAACATTATGAACTACTCAGTTCTCAACAAAATTTGTACAATTTGAAAATAATTAAAAAAACATTAATCAAACTTACTATAGATGATATATTATTGCAGTCTGTTACCAATTTATTCAAAATTGAAAAGTCTTTTGATCAGCATTAAAAATTTACTCATCGTAAATAAATTAACATTAAGATAGATATACATTGTTTTTCCCTGATTTCTGGTCTAAAGTTCAATTAAGTAAAACTAGAGACACCTCATCCCTAACACTTATTACTTCGCATTACTTACTTCAAATAGAGGGCTTTGATAAGAGGTAAACATTTATCTGTCCTATTACATATTTTTAATAATAGTTTGACTCGTTTGAAATATCACAGCAACAAAGCCATGAAGACTGTTATTGCTTAACTTCAATAATAGATAAAACCAGGGCCATATTTCCAAAAAGGCAACTTAGGCTTTGCCTTGAACGGCAAATTTTTGGGGCGGTAAATTTTCAGTATTTTTTTTTTAAAAATATGAAGAAAGAGGAATTTATTCCTCCTACTTCCACTATCTTTAATTTTTAGAGAGGTTGACAAGAGATATTGAGAATTCCATGCCATTGACCCTCCCTCTTTTCAAGATTAGAAGGGTTGTTATAAATTTGGAGGTGTGAATAACACCCAAACCTCGGATGGGGAACTTTCTAAAAAAAAAAAAAAAAAAAAAAAAGTCCACATTGGACAAGGCACAGCCAGCTCATTTTTTGGTGAACAAAATTTGATTGAATTTAGACAAAAACATGGCTTGAAATAGCACTAAGAGGAGCCTGAATATTCAAACTTTACCGGATGGGGAGGGGGGGTTGCCCTCAGACCCCCCATTACCAGAAGGGCTGGCAAGGTCATTCATTGCCAACAGCGTCAGGGAAGGTGAATACGGCCCTGGATAAAACATTTCAAAGCAACAAAAGAGTACATTCACAATCTAGAGATAAGAGTACACAATGAATTTTCAGTCTCCTTCTAAACTCCTTACTTGCCCTAATGACTGTGATATGATTGAAATCAGCTATAGCTTTAAACTACTGAATCCCAACGAGAAATATATTTTTCATTGCTTTTCTCACTTTTCCAATTCACTTACGCTCTCACCAATTGTTTTTGTATAGCTGCCTCCTACAGCAAAAAAATTTGTTAGGATCTCGGTTTCTAATGAAATGTAATTGGAAATTCATTTTCCATTCGGACACCTATTCAAAACCTGCATACCTCAGGAGATTTTTGTGGATGAATTTTCAGGGAAGTCATACTTTGAAAATTTCGTTTTTATGTGATTTTAAAGACCTCAACTGGGCCACAGTTAAAGGTATCTTCCACCAGCCAGCAATAGGATGAAAATAAAAATTTCATTTAAAGCCATTACGGAATCTTCTTTCGTTTGAAAATCAACAAGAATTGGGATTGCTTGGGACAGGGGGAGGGGGCTGCTTCCTCACCATCGGAACTGGAGGTGGATTTTCAGTTATGTCCTCGATAAAGTTGAGCACTCGCGGAGTTTTGTTCTTGTTGAAGCTGCTTGCACTACAATGAGAATCAGCGATTGAGCGTCCGTCTCCTTCATCACGTCTACTCAATTCACTACAAGAAGAATCGGACTGGTTATCGTTCACCGAAGAGATCTGCAACCTCTGAAGAGCAGCTGACGATAACCACGGTTTGCTACTCAGACCTTTGTCATCTTCATTCTCCTCTGCAGGTGACGGGAGCAATAGTTTCGAAAGAGGCGGAGCTAAACCTAAGCCAATGTTACGTTCGTGATAGACCTCCGATATTGTTGGAGTTAGTTCACGATTTAGGCGCCTCAGTTGAGTAGCTAGAATTTGATCTTGGATACCATTTTTGTTAACATTCGACTCTGTAAGAGAATTCTGCCGGCATGAATCGATTAGATTATCCTGAATGACGTTGGAATCGTTTTCGTTCAAGTACAAGGAAACTTCTCCTTCTCCGAATAAGTCTGCAGATTCATCGGTTGACAATAATAATTTGCGACTTGTGGTGTTGTTCCAACCAGTGCGGACACTCAGTCGATCTAGGTCTAAGCCAGCATTTTCGGTCATGCTGACTGGAGGAGGAGGTGGTTTCCGAGGAGGAGGCAGAGGAGGTAGAGGATGTGACATTGCAGCACCTCTGCGTAGGACAGTTGCATGACCGTTTCCTGAAACAAACAAAAAGAAAGTTGTATAAACATTAAGGACACAGAGATCAAAATGATTGTAGAAAAGGAGCTTGCGTTTGCTACAGGCAAGTGATCGGCAGGATTTTTTCAGAAAAAATCCCAACACGGAATCCCATGACAGATCCTGATCCAGTAAAACTGTAAAACTGCAAAACTGCGTAAACTGGATCTCAGGGGATCAGCAAAAAAATTCAGTAAATCGAAAAGCACATATTTTAGCAAAATGACACAACATGAATAATTGACAATTTTGGTGTCTTCAATGATTCCAATGGACCATTGACAAGTGAGGCACCCCTAAGGACCTAGTGCACCAAATACATCACCGCTAAATAGATTTTTAGTGAAATCCGATATCATGCGTTTCAACAGTTGCAGCGCAAAAAGGGGCAGAAAGCTTGTTAGTTTTACTGTGTTCCGAATCTTGCGGATAGTAACTATCTCCACTACCCTCATTCTGACTCTAAGCTGTTGCAAACACACACTAAGCTGTTAAACTAAGCTGCTGCAAACACACACTAAGCTGTTACACTAAGCTGTTGCAAACACACACTAAGCTGTTACACTAAGCTGCTGCAAACACACACTAAGCTGTTACACTAGGCTGTTGCAAAGTACAGTGTGATTAGCAAAGTGTATTTGATGCGGACACAACACACAACTATGAATTCTTCCCAATGAAAATGAAAAGTCAATTGCAAAACAATTGTGATTTTGGTATTCCTGTATTTTCCAGTCGAAATTGTATGGAAAAACACATAACAACAGAACATATCTCAGCAATTTCAAACTTTCGGGCTCAAATTGTCTTCCCTAACTCTCCTAACTGTTCCGGATAATGCGCAATTATTAGCGAATGAGAATTATAAGCCAAAAGTTTGGAATATTTTAGGTAAGATCTGTTTTATTGCGGTAAAACCTTGATGCCGGGGTCAGAAATCATACAGTAAATTGTGGAGTAGGTAAATCGTAATCCAATAGATCGAACAAAATTTAATGTTGTTCTCATGGGCATTTTTGTTGGGACAGTCAAAACCTACACTGCAGAATCTGGTGGATCAAGGTTTCACTTCATTTGTATTCACTTTCATTATTACAAACCTAAATTTGGTACCTTAAAAACCTAGTTTAGGGTGCACACATTTTTTGATCTTTAATTTGACGGATGGAAAAAAAAAACGAAAATATATTTACCTTCCCAATCTGTGGCAGAGCTGGCGGATGAGGAAGAATCGGGTCTTGTAGGTGGAGAGGAGTGACTTACAGATGAGTAGAGTGACCTGATCCTGCTTTGATGCGCAAGAGTAAGGCCAACAGGAGGAGATGGAGTGAATGCTGCATCGCTTTCCGACCGATTCACAATCTAAACAAAACGATTACACAAATTGATTTTAGATCAAAAAATTCAGAGCTTCAAATTCAGAGCAACTAAGTTTTATTACTTATAAATAATCACACAAGAGTCCTTCGAAAAATGTTCGACTCAACATAAGTCGGTAACTTTAAGAATCACAAGGACACACAAGGACTGATATACTCAGAGAATTTTTTTTTTTTTATAAATTGAAAACTTTAGAACAGTTTATCTATCTCTCTCATTTTAAACAACACATTGTCTCATCACTGCTCATCTCAATTAATTTGTTTTTTATTACTTCTTTATTTATTATTTTTTTTTGTTACACTGAAAACTTTAACAACAAAGTTGGATGAAAAAAGAAAACATTATTATTCATTGCATCTCTGATTGGTAAAACAAGAATGACATACCTTGGTGGCAGGATTAGTTTCAGCACTACAAGCGGTTCTTCCATCAGGTTCTCCTCTGCGACGGACATAACTGGCAAAAGCGCCGCCACTCCTCGGTTGTGGTAAGGGCAATGGTCTTGGTGGTGGGTCATTTTCTTCTAGGGATGCTAAACTTTCCAAGGAGCTTGATGATTCTAGAGAAAGACTCTTCGGAGCTTCTTGAGTGTCTGAAAGTTGGTCAGAAACAAAAATTGGAAAATTACAAACACCCTCGGTCAATAGAAGTTGATTGAAACACCTGATTAGTTGACTTTCATCTGTTCCTTTCACTTTTCTTCATAATGATTAACTGTGGGCCTCTTGCTAACTTTTGGTATGTGCAATTGAATAAATAATTTATGCATAAAAACCAGCGAAACCTACTATGATCACATTAAAAAAATTTGAAATTCACTCCTGGACTCACAAAATGAGTTTAAAGTCTCAGGTGTAATGATGGAGCCACGCAGGTACTATGGGAGATTCCTATCTAATTTGAGGCATCTCTCTGTGCATTTCTACAGAGAAGGAGAGAGAGGGGCAAATTAGGTAAGAACTTCCTATGATGCCTGCATAGCTCCGCCATCTTTGATCTTAAATGGCTGAGCTACACAGGTGTCATAGGAGATTCCTATCTGATTTGGCTCTCTCTCTCTCTCTACAGAAACACACAGAGGGAAGCCTCAAATTTAGAAAGGAATCTTCTATGGCACCTATGGCACTGGGGAAACTACACCATTCCGCCTTAAACTTCAAAGTCATTTCTTGAGTCTGAGTGAATTTCATAATTTTCTAGCGAGTTCATTGCAGTTTTTGCTGGAATTCACTCAATAATTAACAATTCAATTGCTTGTAGTGAAGTTTGGCAAGAGCCCCATTTTGCTACAAGGATTATCAGCATGTTCAAACCTCTCTGTGATTGGCAATCTCATGCAACTGAGAAAACACCTAGTTGAAATTTTGCTCCAGGCACCATTGTTAAAAAAAAAATTTTAGCTAAAAATTGTCACAGAAAAACCTTACAGTTCACAAACAAAAGTAAAATGTTGTTTTTTGCTTGTTAAAAAATTGAAAATGTGCTTAGAGAAGATGATAATTTGACCTAACAATAGAGAAAGATATGTTGTCAAGCAATTTCTGGCAAATAAATTGTAAGGACTGTCATAGATGCAATAAAGTGAATGATAGAACATCAGAGCTTTCATCATTAATTGTGATACAGCATGAACCCAGAATAATAAAAAATTGGCCTCACTAAAGAGAATCAAGGGGAAAATGATTCAATATGGTATTTAACGTAACTCTGATAGATAAGAAAAAATCTGAGCTTACCAAACAGGGCCAGAAGAGCTTGTAAAACAAACTGAATACTCCGTTTGTTTGCTTGTTTGCCGGTTCGAAGAGTAACTTCATCAGCTCCAACTCCGATCAAATCAAACCCTGAAATAAAATCAGAGATGAGTTGATGCATTTCAAAACAAGTTAACGTTAGTCATGAGTACGGACCAAAATCCAAAAACTGATACCACTAGAGCAGGATGAACTTAAACCAAAATAATTAATTAGTAATGTCAGTCGGTATTCAGTAAATCAGGATAGTGTAAAAGTTGCAGTATTTTTCAATAAATTGGCATTTTTTGTAAGAATTTAAACATAGTAAGTGTCCGTGGGCACCACCTTCTTGCTGTGGGGGGGGGGGGGGGGGGGTTTGGACTTGGCCTGGCGGCTACCACCACTTATTGATTGTGCGGTATTTCAATTTTTTTTGTTCACACGGTATTTACTGAGATACTGGTACTGAAATGTGGTACCTAATTTCAATATACCAAAAGTATCAGATTTTCAAAGCTCCGCACCTCTTTACTCAAACTGCCACGTCTATGATATAAAAATGTGCCATCAACAGCTGAATTTTATCCGAAATTAAATCAACTTCTGACAGAATATTGTTGCACTTTTAGGACAATTTGAGGGGCAAATTCATGGAAAAAACAAAATCTGGCCTCATCAGATATAAGAAAGAGTAAGCTAAGTAGAGAAAATGAACTGTAGGAAATACCCCACAAACACTTCCTTACATCTAACTTAATCTAGGAGGGATCCCCAGACCCCATATATTTTCTGGGGGAAACCCCCAGATCCTCCTTTATTACTCTGGGGGAGACCCCCAGACCCCCAATAATATTCTCGGGGAAACCCTCAGTAGGCTAAATCACAGAATAATACAATCAGAACGGAAACTCCCATAAGAGCCAATGGAAGCAAGTTTGGAATTTAACGGCACCAATAGGCAACGCTGCGGTCCTATATCCCAACATGGCGGACGTGTGTGATTTGTGTTGAAACTCATTTATTTCTGTAAATTCTGGAAAGAAATCATAAGTTTCCAGCCTCACTTTTATTCTATTGGCATTTCCGAATGAAAATTTTGCGGATCATATTCTATAATGAATTTGCTTCAAAATCCGACAGAGTTTCCGTTCTGATTGTATTATTCTGTGGCTAAATCTCCCTGTCTACCTCCCATGAGATAGATGAGATAACTCAAAGTCATCTTGTCTCATCTCATGAAATGAGCAGAATTTTTTTGCAAATATTCCATCAAAATTCGAACCGCTAAATTTGGAATTTTCCAATTTTTCCCTATGGTCACCCAATTTACCCACTTCCCCATTGATTTTAATGGAAACATTTTTTTTCCATAACTTGCTTATAATTTAAAATTTCGCAAAACCAAAAACAAACTCCTCTGGAGAATGTTGAAAGCAACTTCTCCGCAAAATTTGGATGCATATGGAGCATTGGTTCAAAAGTTATGCTGGGATACAGACAGACAGCTGCGTCATCGCAATACTTCCTCAATTCCTAACTTTGTTAGTTGTGAGAAAGTAAAAAAAAGAGAAAGAACACTCACCGAGAGAAGCTAACAGTTCGTGACATCCGGGTACATGCCAAAGCTTGACGCTGACAGGAATTTCGATCTGCTCTGCATCCGAGACTGTTAAACTAAATTTAGCGACAACGAGGCGAATTACAGTGATAATATCATCGGCAGCATCTGAAGTTGAAAGTAACTTTGATAGTGCTCCAAGTGTGGTACTTGTTAAACCAAGTAAGGCTTGAAGGCTGGCACTGCACTGAGTAAGCCTCTGGTCCGGATCGCTCTGAGGGAAGAATACAGACGATGGAATACCATTTGCTGCAGGCTCAAACCGGAAACCAACAGATTGTAATAATTCTTTCCACCCGTTAACATGACCCACCTTGTTTTCAATACTCTTTTGAGTGGTGTACATGGCATTCTTCTGACCTCGGTGAATCCGCTGCAATGATTTTTCAACAAGATGTAACGTGACTCTTAAAGCATCTCTACATCTGTCAGGAGTCTTGAGCAATTCACATAACGCTTGACCCATTAGTGCTACTTTGTTGGATAAACGAACATCTGATCCGATTAAAATAAAGCCTGCCCAGTTGGACGGATGGGCAAAATGTTTTGTGTGTTGTACTGTTTGCATTGCTTCACAGAGGCCTCTGCTTACACGAGATCCCTGCAGAAGCGCAGAATAGAAAGCCTTCAACAGAATTTTAGCGGCTGTTTCTGGAATAGGCCATAAAGATACGAGAACGCATTGAACACCTGCGGCTAGCAGTGCTCGCGATAATGCTATGACACCATCTGCAGTGGCCCAACCATCTTTACAGTTGATGACGACTAGTCTTGCACTCAATTTCAAACTTAGAAGTTCACTGGCAGTAAGCAAACATTCAGAAAGAGCAGGAGCTTCTAGTGTTGAGGATACCTCCGAGACTTCTTCATCTGGTGGCTGTTCAGGGTAGAAAGAGCCGATCCTAGATTTTGACTGTTGTGAGTCGATAATTTCACCTGGAGAAAGAACAATTGCAGAAAGTTTCCACGAAATGTGTGTAGAAAGGTGAACGCACTCAGCTTCCCCGATTTGTCGAAGGACTGATTCTTTACTAGCCTGTACGCGTAAAAGTGGTTCTGTTTGTAACATATCAGCGACCATACTTGCTTCCTGCTCTGATTCTGTGATTTCTGGATACCCGAATTGATCGACAATACTAGGAGGTAGCCGTGGGTTAGCTACGACTAAAGCTCGCATACCTCCTTCACCGCCATTTCCACGATTCATTTTTAAACTAGATTTGAGCGAAGTTAATGATGGTACGACTAGAAGACTGAATCTTTCACTAAGAAATTCGGTTGGTGACTCTCCATTGACAGGCGCTGGTCGCAAAACGGGGAACGGAACTAGATACAAATCTGCTTCCAGGACTAAGAGCAATTCCTTATATGATTTATCTGAGTTGAGGTTGGCATTCAGGTAGGAATCAAAAGGTGCAATCAATAGCTGATATAGAGCAGAGATACATGAAGGGCCTTGCCATGTCTGTTGGCTGACTCGCCTTGAACGCACACTTCCATGACGACTAGCAGAGCCACTCGCAACACTACCGACGCTGAATAAACTGCTAAGACTGTAATTTGAAGAATTAAGCAAATGATTTCTGCTCCTCCAAAAAGCGTTGCGTTCTCCGACATCCCATAGATCACTATTTTCTACATCAGCTTCACAGGTTGACTGGATTCCGAAGCTTTCTCTAACGCTTTGTACGTAATGCTCTAAAAGTGATGCTCCAGTTGTGAGAGATTCTTCGCTTACGACTTCTCTATCAACCTCAGTTTCATTGACTGCCACTTCGTGCCAATGAACCACACCTTTTCCTGGTACAATTAGCCAAGAGTACAAATAGCCGGCAGCTAAACTATAATAAAGGACCGATGCTCGTTGCCTATTTACAATTTCTACAAGTTGATCAAGCGTTGTTGGTGTTGAGTCTGACAAGCGGAGCCCTTGATTCGAACCCTGACGCTCCAATAAAAGATCGACAAAAGCCCTCGTTCTTCCTCTTTCAGCAACTAGAAGTGCTTCGTTAGCTCGGTTCAATCCCACAAGAACTCTCTGCAAGGCTTGATATGAGGCAGTCTGTAAATCAAAGAGTGACAATTTGTAATGAGCTGAGCCTCTTGTCTCTCTCCTAATAAGTTCTAATAAAGTTGCGGCTTGTTCCAACTGAGTTTGCGCAGCCTCGAGCTGTCCAGCTCCCCACAGAGCAAGACCAAGCCTATGATGGATTCGTGCTTCTTCTTCACGTCGGCCGAGCATTTCAGCCATTTGCAACCCTTGTTGTAAATATGCTATTGCTTGACTAGTGTTACCAAGAGTATGATGAATTCGACCTAAACTAGAGTATGCTAAAGTTTTAGCCAATTTATCGTTTGTCTGCGCGGCGACTGAGAGATGCTGCTCTTGATACCGTATTGCATCATCTAGATTACCCAATGACTCATGAACTGAGCCCAAGTTTCCGAGGGCACGAGCTTGAAGTGAAGTTAGCCCCAGCTGTTCTACTGTTTCTAAATCGGCTGTGTGATAACGCAACGCAGTACGATATTCGCCCATTTGTTGGTAGACTTGTCCCAGGCCGCAAGCAGCATCAGATTCCCCGATTTGATCTTTCAGCTCCCTTGCTATACTTAATTGATGCTCTAAACATGAAATGGCTTGCTCATAATTTCCTAAAGTAGTGTGAATATGTCCTAGTTCACCATAAGCGGATGCTTTCGCCTCTGGGTTATTAAGTTCATGAGCTACGACAAGACGTTTCTCAAAGCAAACAAGGGCTTGCTGAAGATTTCCTAAGCGTTTATGTGAATGTCCTAGACCTCGATAGGCTCTTTCTAAATCTCGTGAACTTTTCAGCTTCAAACCAATTGCTAAATGTTGCTCATGGCACTTGACAGCCTCTTCTAAATCACCAAGAGCATCGTAACAGTCACCAAGATTACCGAATGCACGTCCCTGTAAAAAAATATAAAGATAATTAAAATGTAGATCACAAAAATTTGCAAATGGAGCAGTTGCAAGGGTCTGAAATTTTGTCTTTTTTATAAAGAAAATGATAGTACTTGATGAGCTGAAAACAATGGTGCCTTTAGTTTCTTCATAAGCGCCCCGGTTTTAGAGATAAGTTGTGGAAAATCTTGTGCAGTGACGTCGCTACGCAAAATTTCTATTAAAATAATGTCTTTAGGGCCAAAATCTCATTTCCGGAACAATGAGACTCAATCAGAAACCAAAGGCATCTTTGTTCTTGGCACATCAAGTACTTTCATTTTATTTATAAAAAACACCATTTCAGATCCTTGCAACTGCCACATTACCCACATCAGCTGTCAATTAACAACACAGTAAACCTTTGATTTCACCAGAGATAGTATATAATAGAGACCACGCACTATCTATCTTGCCCATGTTTGCACGCGGTGGCAACTTTTTTTTTTGGGGTCTCCACAGAACACCGCAAACATGATCATACGTTAACTGATGAGAAAAGTTGTTGAAATTGCCAAGCAACTCAGTGCAATCACTATGCCTATGCTGAGTTGTGTACAGAGACTGATAGGTAGGCGGCTGGCGATAAAAACTTCTTCCGCAGATGACAATGACTATAGGATAAATATATTTACGTCATCCGGCCATCCAGATTATACTCCTTCTTATTCCTCAATAAAGTCTTTATTGAAATGAGCTCAAGTCGGCCAATCCAATAGACTACCGCTTTTAAGATAAGGTGCCTTAGAATAACTAAGCAAGTGTATGGGGAGAATGGAGAAGGTTCGATTACACGACGAAAAATCATTAAAACCAAATTCCTGCGCCACTAAGCACACCAACAAAATAAAAAAAAGCATCAGCGAAAAATTAAGCAAAATAATGTTGCCAACCTGCAGCCCCCAAAAAACCGTTAAATCAAAGGTTTACTGTACTGCTACAATAAATAGCAAAACAAAATACACTTCAAGATTATTTGAAATAATATATATTGAAAATGCTAGAAATAGTACTAATAATTTCTCTGAAAAATGAGAACCCAAAAACATACTTGGAAATTTCTTTGTCATTTTGCATAAATGCTGAGAAGTTTTTATAGAGACATACCTTATCCATGAGAGCTGTTGGAGTGGAAAGTTGCTCTAATGTTGCTAATTGCTGCTCAAAATAGCCAATAGCATCTTCATAATGACCCATATTCAGTCTTGCAATTCCTGGAGAACAGAATTTTATTTCAATAAAATTAAGCTGCTATAAATTGCTTTGAAATCTACGCTAAAGTTAAATAGTTTTTTAGATTTGAAGCCACTTTTCTGGTGACAAAATTATAATTTATAAAAGTTCATAATATTTCAAATATAAAATATTTATAAAAAAATTACTACTTAAAAAACATTTTAGTTGGATGCTTAATACCTATTCTAAAAGCTTCAGTATAATGTTCAAAAGATTTTTCAGGAGACAAGAGAAACAAAAATAACATCAAGAGCAACAGAAAACTGAGAGAAAAAACTTCCAAGGCCAAAATATTTCAGAATCAAAGGATGGATTTTACCCAAACAAGTAAACTAGACACTTCAAGGTAATTTGAGGCGATACTTTTCCAGACTTTAAATCTGATGAATAGTGCCATCGCCCATCAGTCATTCATGGTAATGTAACGTTTTCAGCATGTTAAATTGAAAACAAAGAAAAACCACAAAATTCAAAACTGTCGCCTCTTGCATGATTTTCTCAATGGATATTGCTTAAGGCTCGAAACATACGAAATTGGTTGAGAGTTAAAGTACCGTATTTTCTCGCTTAAGCCGCGCACCTTTTTTTCAAAATTCAGGGTTGAAAATCCAGAGTACGCGGCTTGCGCGGAAAAATGTCAATGAAGTAACCCGCAAAGTGCGAATCAAGACTACTGCGACGCCACGGCTCGCCACCAACCAGCGACTATCCGCTGCAACGGACGACAACCGTCTGACGGTCTGGAGCAAGGTCCATATACATAAGGTCTGGCCGGTAGCTTTCGGCTCCCCTCATTGGTCCACAGTTTGGGAACCACTTCTCCATTTAAAACCATTGATCCAAGATGGCGGCGACCTCGGGAAGAATGTTAAAGTAAATGGGTGTATGGGTTCCCAGACATTGGATTTCCCGAGTTGGCGCTACCGGCCAGACCTTATATTTATGGACCTTGGTCTGGAGCTGCAGTCTGGTGTTTTCGTCGCAAGCCCCGCCCCCAATCGACACTCGTGCTGTCGCGTGCCGTTATTATTGTTACATTGTCGCCTTTTGTTCGCTAATTAGTTCTGCTTTCACGCCTCCCTTATCAGTTTATCCTTATCACCCCTTTTTATCTCCTTTCGGCTGTTCATCGTATCCTTTATACCGACCGCGTGTTTGATCATGAGTTCATCACTTCTTTCTTACACTGCCAGAACGAAGCTCGCGGTTATTGCGGATGCTGAAGAAATGGGTAGTCGAGCGGCCGGCCGCAAACACGGCGTGTCTGAAAGTTGCATCCAAGACTGGAGAAAAATGAAGAATAAGCTTGAAAATACGAGTAAATCCCGCCGAGCGTTTAGAGGTCTTGGTGCTTATTTTCCTGAAATCGACCAACCAAGTTTTTTTTTAAACTATTTTTATTTTTTGGTCGATTTTTACGATCCCCCCCCCCCCTCCACTGGCGCAAAAATCGGGGGTGTGCCGCTTATGCGAGGGCGCGGCTTAAGCAAGAAAATACGGTAATACTGGTAGGAAGTTTTGCCAGAAGCTCAATCAGTGCAGGTGAGACAAACCATCTTCCTCACTCGCACTCATTAGGGCTTTTGGGGATTTCATATCCCCAATACCCTGGCTTTATTTTTGAATATATCAGCTTGGGAATCATTCTTGAAGTATGCTCATAAGTTCCGACAATCCTCTTCATACTTTTTGAATGTATTCATTAACTTTAGCAAAAAATTGTTAAATTTTGGAGCATCTTGTCGTGGTGCCAATATTTAGGACTAATAGACTCTGGAATTGAAACATTGCAAAGAACAAGATGTATTGTATTCAAAGAAAAATGAGACATGAAACTAAATTCACAGTAAGACGAATCGTGTATTTTCATTTAAACTGACTTACATAAAAGTCGAAGCCAAAGGCTTTTCAATCCAAAAGATCATCACCAGTGGCAAAATGTAACAAGCAAAAACTTGATGATAAAAAAAAAAAAAAAAAAAAAAAAAACCAATAAAAAACCAATAAAAAACCAAAAAAAACAATGTAAGCTAATAGAAACAGCATGATGTATTTTGTTGAATAAATAAGCCAAAACGTAAAGCAAAAGAAAAAACAGAAGGAAAAGCAAAATAAGGACAAAGTCAAGAGCAAGGTGGATTGAGAATGATGAATTCACAACAAAAAATAAGTTTGCAAATAATTATAACTTGATTAAATAATTGTTTACTAATTTTTATAGTTTTTATTACTTTTAATTGCAAACTTCTTTTTGTAGTAAATTCATCATTCTCATTCCACCCTGCTTTTGACTATTTCTTTATTTTGCTTTTGCTTCTGTTTTTTCTTTTGCTTTAGTTTTTGGTTTATTTATTTAACATATTGCATCATGCTGTTTCTACTAGTTTACATTATTTTTTATTGTTTTTACTGTCATCAATTATTTTGCTTCTTACACTATGCCACTGATGATGATCTTTTGGATTGGAAGGCCTTTGGCTCTGACTTTTACATGAGTCAGTTTAATTTAAAATACACGATTGGCTCTTATTACGAATTTAATTCATTTGTCTCGTTTTTTCTTTGAACCCTGGAATTGTCTTAAGGATAAGAAAACAACCACAACTAACCTAGATTTCCGAAAGCTTGCGCTTCCACAGCACTTTCACGCAGCTCTTTAGCGCGGTCAAGTTGTTCTTGATAGCATTTTATGGCGTTTGTGTAGTTGCCGAGTGACATGTGAACAGCTCCCAAATGTCCATGAGCTCGGCACTCACCTTTTACATCACCCATTTCTTGTCTAACAGTCAGTTCCTGGAAATAATGAAAAATAAATATAATATTGGAACAATAGACCATAGTTTATTACAGAGCATGGTAGAAAAGGCTGGTGTTGCCGATTACACTGGTCTGCAAAAAAAAAAAAATTAAAAATAAAAAGCTGGCATGGTGATGGGTGTTTTCTACTAATTTTGGGTCGCTGAATCCAAAAATGACCTCAGTGTTTTTGTGTACGCCTCTGTTTTTGAGTTTTTGTGATGCAATATAGGACTTTCGTGAAACCAGCACATTTCAACCCCTATTCGTCGTACATAAGGGGTTGAACTCAAAAAAATTTTAAAAGGGGTTGAAAAAAATTTGACTAACAAGGGGAGGTCACGATGTGTCCGGCTCCGATCGTGATGAAATTTGCATGAAAATGTAGCTTAGGTACGCCTAATTGAGGACCGAGAATCATTTTCGACAAATGGGCACATGGGAAGGCAAAAAAAATTTCAAAGCAAAATTCAGCGAAATTTGAAGTGTGCGCAATATGTATCGGATTTTCGGGCCATTCCAGTAACAGCCCGTGTGGCCAACTGGTAAGGCGCTCCACCAATTGTACTGAGGTAGCGCTATCGAATCTCGCATCTGCCGTAACTTTTTGCACATCCGTTTACAGTTGCTTTGATCCTTATTTCAATGATTGTGAATCAATGTCATTTTCTTGATTGAGTTTTAATTTTATCTTTCTCTCTAACTATTCATATGCAGTCTGTTTTTTTCAAAGTAATCCTGGTGTCATCATGAGACTGATAACTTGAAAAGAGCGCACCTACGCACCGCATATGTTACGGGACCGTCTGTCTGAGACTGTCTCAATCATCACCGAGTTATTTCACCATACGCGAATACATTCTGAGCAAAAGTTTTGAATAAGAAGAAGCTTTTCCAGTGAAACAAAAAAATTTCAGACTTACAACCGAACCTATTTTGCAGGCCGCTCACTGCTTTGCAGAAATATTTAATGCAAAATTCAGATGTTTAGCTGATTATTGACGGATAGATTAAATTAAAATGCAATTAAGAAAATGACAATGATTGACAATCATCGTAATAAGGGTCAGAGCGACTATAAACGGTAGTGCAAAAAATAGCGACTGACGCGAGATTCGAACTTGGCACCTCAGTGCTAAAGGTCGAGCGCCTTACCAGTTGGCCACACGGGCTGTTACTAAAGCGGCCCGAAAATCTGAAACATATTGCGCACTTTTCAAATTTCGCTGAATTTTGCCAAACTTTGAAATATTTTTTTGCCTTCCCTTGTGCCCATTTGCCGAAAATGATTCTAGATCCTCAATTAGGCGTACCTAAGCTACATTTTCATGCAAATTTCATTACAATCAGAGCCGGACACATTGTGACCTTCCCTTGTAAGAAGGAAACATAGTATGTTAGTGGAGAGAAGCAGACTAATTAAAACACAGGAACCTACTGCAGGAGATGGTTTTGAAAGAAATAGGGTTGGGAAAAAAGATATCAAGGTCATTTAATTTGTTGGCGGTATCACAAAGACAGTTTATAATTTGTTCATGACCCCAGACATCATTAGTACAGTCTGTCAGAAAGGTACAGGATAGGCCTCTAAGAAGACGACCCTGAACCCTAAAGCAGACTCTACTAAGACTCTACTACTCTAAAATTATGTCTTCATTATCAGAGAGTATATGAGATAGTAGGAAAGAAGAACATAACCAACCTGAGTGTGATAACCTAAAGCCTTGTCTAAATGTCTAAGCAAACGATTCGCTAAACCAAGAGAACCATAAGCAGCAGCTTCCAAAGCCCGATCTCGACCTTGGCGTGCAAATGTGAGCTGCCTTTGATACATTTTTACGGCTTCTTCTACATCCCGCATTTTCATCAACACATCACCGATGTTACCGAGAGCTCGAAATTTACCGGGAAGATGTTTCGTCATGTGAGCAATGGCTAAAAGAAAAAAATCAAGAAAATTAGTTCAACGGACGGTCATGAAATAATTTGATACATAAACCGATTTGAGATTTGCTTGAGGTGATTCCGGGTGAAACTTTTCCAGATTTCAATCCAACGAGTAGCGTACCTAGTCGCTTGTGGGAAAAGTCGTGTTTCAGGCATTTTAAATTGAAAACAAAGAAAAAATGCTAAATCCAAGAACATCAGCACTTGCGTGATTTACTTATGGATTTTTTGAGCCCAAAATGAGCAAAGTTGGTTGAGAATCAAAGCCTTCATTTCGGTAATTCATTTTGCCATAAGCTTAGCGAGTGATACTATGTCTACCTACCTCACTCGCACTCATTCAGGCTTATGGAAATTTTTTTTGTATTTCCAACAACCCTACTATAGCAGGTAATTCATTGACAAAATCTATAAATTGCCAAACTTCTGAAATTGTGTTTTGACAAAAATGGCCGGTGGAATCAGATCAGGGAGGTGATTACCGAGGATCAGATTGTTATCGGATCAAGTACATGTAACCTTAAGGGGTGGCTCGACTGATCAAATTGTTTTAAGCTCCTTGTAACGACTGAAACGGACGAAAGGAGCTGATGAGTCGGGGGCTGTCGTAATCTCAGTCGACTGAAGTAAGAAGAGGTGAGGAGGGGGTTACCTGTGCTATCGAGTTGAGCAAAAGCAAGCCCATTTGATTTAACACATTCAATCCGATCTGCCGAGATTACCTCGTTGAGCCTTTAATGTAAAGAAAAAAAAAAGTTCAAACAATTTTCGATGCATGACTTACCCAGGAAATACTTTTGGCATTCAAGTGCTGTTTCTAAATGATCCAAAGCTAAATGGGCAAGTCCCAAGTTGCAATAAGCTCGCCCCATGTTCATCTTGTCTTGCAAATCTTTGGCCAAAGCAAGATCTTGATCATAGTAACGAACTGCTTCACGGTAATTTCCGAGACAATAATGGGCGTAACCTAAAAAATGACAGGCTTTCGCTTCTCCTTCAACATCGTGCAGTTCCTGTCACAGAAGAATATAAATTATAATCAGCTGTCTTTATTGAAATCAAATGCTTAAAATAAAAGCACTTAGTAATAGGTAGAGCTCTAGAATTCTCCGGTGTAACTCATCCAGGGGATGTAGATTATGGCATGTAAAATTTTTGGTATACATAGATATAATGTAAAAAACAGCTATATAATCTTTTTTCTTCAGATGAATTGCACCTGTGAATTCTAGAGCTCTACCAAATGTTGAAAGCTGTCTCTTCCAGCAGACATTTTCATTTTCTTGAGTTTTAATTTCTTAAATCAAAAACCTAAAAAACAAACAAGTATGCGGACAGTTGAACTAAAATTAGCACAATACTGATATTACCCTGCCCACTCTCAAGGTATTTTATTTTATTTTAGTCTTTTTGAGAATTTTTTCATTAATTATTTCTAAAAATTTTAATTTTTTTCATTTGAGATTTTTTATTTTATTTTTTTTCCTTGTGCTGACTTTTATCGGATGGATCCAAAATTAAAGAGGAACTCACCTATTTTTTTGTCGAAAATATCCAACATCGGAGTAAAAAGGGTTAAAAAAGTTATTACACAGCAAATAATATCTTAGAATTGCCTCTTTTTTAGTTATTTTGACTGCATGGTAAATAAAAAAAAGAAAATGATTAATGACAGACCTGCGAAAGCATAAGGTAGTTCTCATAATACGGTACAGCCTGAGCAAATTCTGATCGAGAGCTAAGGCAGTTTCCTAGATTGAGAAGTGCGCAAGCTTCTCCTGCTGTATCCTTCAGCTCTCTTGCTATATTTAAATGTGCTCGATAGTGCAACAATGCCATTTCATGAGCTCCTAACGCTTGATACGCAACAGCTAGATTTCCATGAGTTGATGCTTCCGAACTTCTATCTTTGACTTCTTTTGATATTGTAAGCTCTTGTTTGTGATATTTGATAGCCTGAGAAAAAGAAGGCATAAAAAAATTAAGACCAGTTTCAAGAAGGAAATTTCATGTAGTGAATGGGTTTGGTTACAGTTCCTTCATGGGCGTTACTACAATGGGGCTGGGGTGGGGGGGGGGGGGGGGGGGGGGCGCTTGCCACCGCCAGAAAATAAAAAAAATACAGTAATAATTTAAAAAATAATAATAATAAGGTATGCAAAATGAATAACAAGATAAATAACACTTTCAGGGCATTCTTTCATTTTCTATGATGCATTATTATTTGAACATACAAGGCGAGCAAAAAATAAAATTGTAATATTAATTTTTCTAATGCGATAATTTTTTTTTTTTTTTTTTTAAGGCAAAGGAACAAAAAATTATGCTTTGCTAGATGGATATAGCCTGTAATAACATTTGAGAAAGGCTGAACTTGCAAAATTTTTGGGACAATGGAGTCAAAGTCCCCAGAGGAGACAAACCCTAGATTTCCGTAAATTTTTGCTGATTTTCAGCACAATTTTGACAGTCAGAATTTTTCTCATTCCTTTCACTGCTTAGTATTTTTGACAACATCCTTGAGTTTTACTTATAGTCAAAGGCTTGACCAGAGACAATACATAATAGAGACCACGCTCTAGCCATGCGCGCGGTGGCTGACTTTTTTTTCAGAGCTAAACAAGAATTAACACAGGAGGCATGAAGGAGCAGCACCATCCAACACGGACCATACGTTTTGCAATTTCGGTGCTTCAGTCTCAACAAATTTTTTCATCAGTCAACGTATGGTCCATGTTTGCGATGTTCTGTTGAGACCCAAAAAAAAAGTTGCTGGCACGAGCAAACATGGGCAAGATAGAGAGTGCGTGGTCCTTTGTATATATTGTCTCTTGAGCTTGACAAACTAAGCTAAAAATCGAAGACTTTGGTTGACATTTTAAGGCTGCTTGAACTGAGTAAGAAGACAAGAAATAAATGAACACTTAAAATGCTTCATTTTTAAGCATTAACTTTTCACCGAACAAACTATTTTTGATAACATCCCTACTTTTATTGTACATGCAGTAGAAAGTTCAAAGAACACAAACCTGTTCATAAAACCCCATCGCACTGTAAGCATTGCCGATATTACCAAATGCGCGGCCCATTCCAGCAGTATCTTGTAAAGATCGAGCGATGCTTAGATGGGCTTGGTGTAACTTTAACGCTGCATCATGTTGTCCAAGTAACTGGTACACGATACCTAGATTAGAACAAGCTCTTCCTTCTCCAATTCGGTCTCTACTACTCAAAGCCATGTCTAATTGCCGCTCGTGCCATCGCTTAGCCTGAAATAAAACAAACAGAATTACATTTGACCTTATTGCTACTATAAATTTAAAGCTTTTAGTGCTTAAGAGAGAAAAAAATTAGTTATTTTAACAGTTTAAGCATTGAAGGTGGTGACCACAAAATGTTGGTGGTTAATTTAAAAAAAATAGGATGTTGAATTAAGAAAATATTACTGCTAAATAACAACACTGACTGTCAAATCAACAAAAATACTGTGAATTTCAAGCACCTTTTTGATGATTTAATCTATTTTGTCAGTTTGACAATAATATTTTGTTAATTTAGCAATGCCTTTCGTGAAATTAACTTTTTACTATTTTGTGGCCATCACTTTTAACATTAGAGTTGTTACTAACTCTTTTTATTTTCAGTGTGAGTTACCGAGAAAAATTGAGTTATTTTAACAATTTAAGCATATAGAAAGTGGTGGCCACAAAATGTTGGTGGTTAATTTAAAAAACAGAATTTTAAGTTGAGGAAATTATTATTGCTAAATAACAAATATTTCGTTAATTTAGCATCGCATTTCGTTAAATTAACTTTTCACCATTTTGTGGTCATCATACTTTCAACATTAGAATTGTTAAATCAACTAACTTCTTTATTTTTATTATGTGTTACGAATCTAAATTTTGACTCTGGACATATTGATGGGAAAATCATTAAAAGTATTGCAATCTAAATGTCGATCTCCAAAAATCCAAAAAACATTGTAAGAGTCAAAAATACTGATGTGATCTGAAAACACTGAGCATAAAGAGATCAAAAACCGATGTCAGTTTACTTCAGTTCACCAATACAGTTTAATTTAAAAAATCAGTTATAGTTATTTTTTTTAAGAATGCTGGGACTGCAGTTTGCGTCTGAATCATTCTTGTCCAAGAGAGACTTCAATTGACTTCTAGACACAAAAGTTAACACTCAAGATATTTTGTTGGTTTACATATGATCACGTTAAGTTTAGTCAATATGCAAACAAAAAGCAAAAAGGGAAGGCACGGTTCTGAATTGTACTCAAAAAGGAAGACACAGTTCTGAATAGCTTTAAAAAAGAAAAGGCACAGCTCAGCATAGCATTCAAAAAAGAAAGACATAGTTCTGAACAGTATACAGCAGAGGCATCAGAAAGTGACTTCTGTTTCTTTAAGAGCTCACTTTAATCAAATATTCCAATCAATAACTGAAAAGGAAGATTACAAATTTTTGGCAGAAATTAGCGTCGGAAGATAGCGCTGATGTAAAACAGTAGCAATCCAAAGTTTGAATTCTTCAAAACATCAATCAAGAAGATTTTAACAACTGCATTTGGCAAATGAGAAATTAAAACATGAGTGCACTATGTTCACACAATACCTGATTGTAATCACCGGCGCAACGTGCCGCATGACCTAAACCTGCATAAGCTCTGGCTTCAACGGCACGATCTCCTAACTCCTGAGCAATCCTAAGAACGTTTTCATGAAATACCATTGCTTGTGAAAAATTACGTCTGTAGTGATGCGAAGAGCCAAGATTACTATAAGCTCTTGCTTCTTCAACCTGTTGATCAGAAAATACATTTCAGTACAGTAAAAACTGTTGAGGCTGTGTCATTATTTATTTATTCTTTCATTGGCACTTAGCGACAATAGTAATTAACAGAACTGGTATAAAGAGAGAAATTCATACAAACATCCTTTCAGAACTATTAAAATGGTACAACAATTAGAGTTGGGCCGGATATCCGGTTATTATTCGGTTTGCCGCATTATCCGGCCAGATAATCCGATTACCAGATATTACCGGATACTGTTTTGCTACTATTCGTATCCGGCCGGATAGACCAGATAATATGTTACCGTTTGAGAGCTCCTAATTGGTGTAGTTTAACAACCGCATTGCCGGTTTGGAACCCAAGAACGGCAATACTAGTTGTTTGTACTACTCCTCCCCCTCTTTTCTCTCTCCTCTATGAAGTCTCCTTGCCTCTGATCGAGAAGTGACAGAGGTTGAAAAAGATGCAAATTAAAGATTTGCTTTCCTCAGCAACACAGTGGCGAGGCGATGCGCCTCCACTGCAATAAACAATAAAACACTGATAAGTTGCCTCGTCCTCGTCTGCCATCAGGCACCTAAGGGGCATCTTTGGCACTTTCCGCACTACTCCATAGTATTCTGAAGGGGAGAATACTGATCCCCCCCGCTCGGTAGAAAACTGGTGTTCTAAAACCACTATCCGAATCCGGAATTATCCATAACCAGCCAGATAACAAGTTAAACTATCCGGACCCAGCTCCGGCACGGGATACCAACTGCACTATTCACATCCAGTTTTACCAGATACGAAAAGTCAATCCGGCCCAACTCAGACATTGTCTCTTTTAGTGTAATTGTTCCACGCAAATATCTTCACAGAGTTCAATCCTGCAAACAGCACCACAAGTTTCTGGAAAGCTCCGAATGGTATCAAAACGTTCTTTAGGATTTGATCTTGTATGCAACGTTTTAACATTTTCGAAAAATTGACTCCAGCTCCCGCAAATGACGTTTAAAGGAGGCAAACACATGGTTTCGGAGAGCACCCGACAGTGGCACCATGTAGTAGATTTGAAAATACAGGTCGCTGAGGAACACCTTAAAGTATCAAAAAACCACTTTGAAAAACAAATTTTTCTCAAAAGTATTTCTATTCTTTTCACGCTCTTCTCCTCGCAAGGTCTTCCACTGACCAATTCAGAACTCTTTGTTAAAACAAAATCCACAAAAATATGCTTACTTGATTTCCTAATCTTCGAGCAAGTCTCAAGTGCTGCGTATGACAATCAACAGCACTGGCAAATTCACCCATAGCTAAATAAACGGCACCAACATTTCCGATTTCACGTGCCTCCTGTAGTTTGTCTCCCATTTGTTTCACAAGTTGAACACATTGTTTATGAGAAGCCAAAGCATTTGGATAGTCACCAATGGCTGTATACACATGACCTAAAGCAAACGGATCAATCAAATTATTCTGTCTCAAAAAGGAAAATTGCCAAGGCAACGGATGGAATAAGTGAACTGTAGGGAATAGCCCACGAACACTTTCTCACATCCAACTTAATCTGGGGAGGGGACCCCCCAGACCCCCATATATTTTCTGGGGGAAATCCTCAGACTCTCCTTTATTATTCTGGGGAAGATACCCAGACGTCCCAGACCCCCCCCCTTAATATTCTGGGGGAGACCCCCAGACCCCTCTTAAGGGGTTAATTTTACAGTAGGCTGGTAGCAGAATTTTTTTTTGCAAATTTTCATCAAAATTCAAACAGCTACATTTGTTGTAATGTTCCAATTTTTCCCTGTGTTTACCCTTTTTCCCATTGATTTTAATGGAAACCTTTTATCATCCATAACTTGCCTACAGTTTAAAATGTCAAAATGTTTTAGGTGCATATGGAAAAAAGGGACGCTGGGATACGGACTCGTTGCCCGTTGGTAATAGGGACCCTATATACTATGAGAGTTGCGCCATGTCATTATAAATGAAGAAGAAGAAGTGGATCAATGGAGCCCCCAAGAGGCAAATTGCAAATGGCGGATGGCCATTTGCCTCTGCGCTGTTGCCACTATTTCGCTATCTCTTATAGGTTAGGTTCCGATTCTCGACAATAACGGTCGTTATTGAAAGAGATAATGTTCTCCGAAATAACATTCAAGCAGAGGAAAAATTAACAACAATTACTGCAGTCACTGCTACTTCAAATGTGTAATGAAAGCCAGGACGCAAAAATTAAACAAATCCTCCGCCATTTGGCTTTGCCTCTCGGGGCTTTCTGGACAGCCTAAATCTGAGAGCCAATCAGAAATAGATTCTGACATGGTGCAACTCTCATAGTATAAAGGGACTCTAGTTGGTAATAACACTAGATTGAAAAAATTATAGAAATGAATTGCCAACTTACCTAGACTTGTCAGGGCAGAGGCTGCGGCTTGAGTATCTTTGCATTTCATTGCCAGCACTAACTGATACCTATGCGAGGTTAACGCTTCTTTGAAACTTCCTTTACTAAAATATGCTGAACCAAGATTTCCATGGGCTCGACATTCCCCAGCAATATCTCCGAGAGATTTTGCAACAGCTAAATCTTGTTGCATGTAATTAATAGCCTGGAAGAAAAAGAGATTACAGATAGTTTAAGCGTAATTTCACAATAACGGTAATTGTAAGTCACCAGGCCGGCCAGGGGCTTTGGACCATGTTTGAATGATAAAAAGTTAAACAGTAACGATTTTTCATCAGAGTACTAAAGGAGGGAGTGGAAAAAATAATGGAAAAAAATTATCATTGCCATGGGATGTATCACACTTTTTCGGGTGGAATTTGTACATTTATTACTATTGCAAAGATTGAATTTTGAAGTAAAAGGGCAATTCTTCTAAGAAAACCTTCATTGCAACCGTCATTTTTTCAGATGGTGGTGGTTCACAATAATCAGATCTGATTTTTTTCTGATCACCTATCATATTAATTACAGAATAATTGGAGCTAATGGAAATGGCCCTTGAGTTAATTTTAAATCAGTGAAGGATACGTTTAGTTATCAACCAAAAGGTTTGACGGTTACCGATTATTAAGTAATCATGTAATCGATGACAATCCCAATTTTCTCAAATCTTCTGGAAATACACATAGTAAAAATTGATTTATTTTCGGAAAATCCTCAGAGGTTTTTTTTATTACAGTCGAGGATAAAAAACTAGAGGTTGAAACATTCCTGATCGTTTTTATGATACAAAAAAAACAAAGATTCACTGATTTTCTAAAATATTTTTATTTTGAGTTAGAACCTGTGAAAGCAGAAATATAAGTGGGAAGAAGAATGACATAGAAGAGAAGAGGTTGAAAGAAATTTAATTTCAAACAGTTTTGACAATACTTACTTTATCTAAAGAGTTCAGCGCCCAGTAAGCTGACGAAAGGGCAGAAAAAACTGAGCCTCGCAGTTTGAGACTGCAAGTGCCGATTCGCAAAGCAGCCTCGAGCACAATAACAGCAGTGGCATAGTGACCTGCTCCAAGTAATTCTTGTCCGACAACTGATATTAGGACAAATGCTGATTTGCTCAGATTCATCGCCTCCAGTTGGGCAAAAGTTGGTTCTAGTGTACCTAAAATATAGATAGATCAAAATTAAAAACAACACTGAGACAGTAAAAAAAAAAAAATTCCTACAGCAAAATTTTGTCATTATAAATGACGTTGATTATTGATTGAAATTGACCCATAAATGCTCAGAATTATTTAAAAAGTTTAGGTGTTATCTCAAAAAACACAATCTGAGAACTAAAAACATGATAAAATGAAAATAATAGAAATTATGTGGTTCAGCTGAATGATATGTACTAAAAACTGAAAAAAGACTACAAATCAATAAAAAAAAATTATAAAAAATACTGTGAGTTCCTTTCATCAAGGCAATGAAATAAAAAAAAAGTGCGCAACAGATCCATTGCACCTTCATACGCTACAAAGATACTTAATCTTATCAGATCATGAATTTGAGTTAAAATTACGCATCAATTCCACACAGAACATGAAATAAAGTGTTCTTTTTCTAGACAACAACACCAACCTCATAAAACTTGAATATTTTATTATTGACAGGTTTTTACACAATTACTTACTTCTTAGGGGTGATTTTAAAGATGCTTCTACAAGGCCTGATAAGAGCTGGTTTGATTTTGGGTCCACAGCCAGACCTGAGCTGAAGGCCGCCAAAGCATCTCCATGACGGCCTAAACATTGTAATGCTACCCCTTGTCTATAATAAGCCTGAAAAAAGTTCAAAAATGAATTTTAAAACAGGAAGAAATGACATGAAGGTGTACTATCTCTGGATGAAAGTTTAAAATTCTACAGTAGAAAGGCACCACTGACAACCTTGGACATCAAGCGGATGTGTTAGGTACCTTGCAGTTTTACATTTTGTGATGAGCTAGAAAGGTTTAAAAAATAGACCTCACTGTTGGAATGAGGGACAAATATTCTAGAAGCACAGAAATGAAAACAGAGAGACGGGTTCATTTTTAGAATAAATCAGAAATTAAAACTGGGAGCATACCACCAACATTTTTTTCAAAACTTGAATTTTTGGATGAATCAATAACGGTTGTGATTTTTGTCATTGTTTTCAGAATTGCTGAGAATCATCGAAGGCATAGATTTCCCTCTGCAATGAAAGATGTAAACTTTTCTTGTGATCAGCTGGTTTGTGTCAAGATACTAATAATCCCAGGGGTGTTTTCTGACTGGGCCTGTGCGGCTATCACCCCTTATGAGGTCCGCTGACTACCATTAATGAACCACTACCCTACATGATGTATGATTTGAATGAATTAAATTTCAAAAAAGGTTTGAAAAAAAAATTAAAATTGGGACCTAAGTAACTGACAAGATTTGTGATGGAGAAATACTGGTCATTGGCTGGGACACAACTCAAACTCAAGTTGCGAATGGGTCTAGACTAAGCCTGTGCGATGTTTGAAGCATCGATCAAAGTTTCGATGTTTTCCTGCCATCGAATGGATTCGATGCTAATGTTGATGTCAAACAATACATCATCAAAACTCGTTATTTATCGATATTTTGACTAAGAATAGGCCTAAACAGTTGTTTCTTCCTCTTAAACCATCTCAAAATCATGAAAAAATATCATGATTTCCAGTGATTTCTCATTTTTGACTTTATAAAATTTGTTTCGATGCATGCATCGATAAAATTTTGATGTTTTTGGGACATTGAACTTTGATGCATAAAACTGGACATCACACAGACCTAGTCTAAACAACAATTTTTCTGTTACCAATTGGCAAAGATGATTATTCTGATTTATGGCTTTGATATTTTAGACATTTTGCTGCATCCTCCTTTTTTATTATTTTTAGTTTTTAGTGCTTCATTATTAGAGAAGGGAAGTCATGCGTACATCGGTAATTCCACGGTAACTGGACTTTTTGATAATGCTAAAAAACATCATAAAAATTGCATCATAAAAACATATGGAATTACCAGATGAATGAATATTTCTGTTAAAAGTGTTTTTTTTAATAAGTTCTACAGTAACGCAGGCCGTGAATTGAATGAATTGTTGAAATTATATATAATTGTATATCCGTCCCATAAGTGCACTGCTAATAAAATTGCAGAAACCAAAGGAGTTCACAAAACTTCATTTCATAGGAGGATCTAAAGGTTGATTTAAAAATTTCTGTTTTTTTGTTTGTTCCTATATTATAAGACCACCCGAAAAGTAGGTACCTCTAATATTTTTTGACATTTGTAAAATTTGTAAAAAAAATAAACTGTTGGGAATACCCCACTTTCTCACATCTAACTTGATCTGGGGAGGGGACCCACAGATCCCCAAATATTTTCATGTGGAAACCCCCAGACCCTCCTTTATTACTCTGGGGGAGATCCCCAGACTCCTTCACAATATTCTGGGGGAGGACCCCCAGACTCCCCTTGAGGGGTTAATTTTACAATAGGCTGATTAAAGAATGTTTTAGCAGATTTTAATCAAAATTCATGAAACATTCAAATTTTTCCCCATGTTTACCCATTTTTCCATTGATTTGAATGGAATCCTTTTATCATCCATAAGTTGCCTAAAATTTTATTTAAAACGTCAAAAAACAAAAAAATTCCCTTGTAGAATGTTGAAAGCAACTTCTCTGCGAAATTTTGATGCATACGGAAGATTGGTTCAAAAGTTATGCTGGGATACAGACAGACATTTGCGTCATCGCAATATGCTTTCTCAATTTCTGACTTTGTTAGTTGTGAGATCGTAAAAACCAAATAGGTTTGAATTTTTTTTTTTTTTTTGTTTTTGTTTTTTTTTTGTTCCTCGCTTGTGAAATTCAGTTTGGGCTCAAGTTCATCCGAGCGAGATTCGAAAACAAATTGAAATACCTTCGGCCACTCAGGGTTGAGATCCCTCGCGCGAGTGGCATCCTGGAGGGCCTGCGCAAATTGCCCCATTTTGATGAGGGCCGCAGACCTGTTGGAGTAGAGGATGTGGTTAGTGGGATCCAACTGGATTGCATCTCGATAGAGTGAAACCGCTGTCCCATAGTCACCATTTTGGCAAGCTGCGTTGCTTTGCTTCACTTTTTCTACGAACAAGGCCTTACTGTCAGCAGGCAGTTCAGACGTGCCTTCCAGTTCCACCTGAGAGAGAAATACAGAGAGAGAGAAAAAAATATCAATAAAAATTCCTCACACACGATTTTACTACGAGCGACGAGAAAGGAGAAAAAGAAGGAAAAGAGGAACACGCGAAACAAAATTGCATTACGATGAGCGCATGGGGAAAAAGAAGAAGAAGAAGAAAAAAGAAAAAAAAAACAACAAATTATACGGCGAAGGAGTATACTGAGCAGGTGTCCTAAACACGCGAATTCTACCAGTCAGTTCAAAGAAACGACCGGAGCACTATGATCTGAGATCGTCAAAAAGTGGCAAAAATTAGACATTTAATTCATTTAATTAATTTAATTTAAATTAGACAAACCACAGCCAGTCACAAGTTACCTGAAAAATTCTTTATAGCTTTCTTTGAAGAATGTTTTTAATTATTTTCAATGGGGCTCTTGCAAACTATTGCTACAGCTGATTGAAGAGTTGGTTCTTACATAAAAACCTGTAAAAATGACGATGAGGACATTGAAAAATCACAAAACTCACACTCAGAATCGGGCTTAATGGCAGAGCTACGCAGGTATCATGGGAGATTCCTATCAAATTTGAGGCATATCTTTGGAATTTCTCAACATTATTTCTCTTATTGTTACATAATTAAAATTAATGAACGTGAATCAGAGCATTGGATTTTCACTGAGGAACGCTTTAAAATAAAAAAAGTTTTAAGTTAGATGCAAGTTTTGTTTTGATTTGAAGGAATGAAAATTGAAAATTCGCCAAAGATTATAGTCTAGGTGCGCCTTTTCTGAAACGAGCTCTAGATTATGGTCTAGGTGCGCCTACATTTCTGAAACGAGCTCTGTTTGCGTAGCTCCGCCATTACGAGATTGCCGTTACAGCTGTTTGCTGAGTTTATTATGCTGACTTTCAGAATTTTTAAGTGCATTTTCGTGATTTTCGCGATTTTTGCTGGTTTTTACAACAGGTTGGACTATTCATTTGCTGATAGCAGAATTTTGCAAGAGCCCTATATTTATCATTTATAAACTTTCAATACCAATTTCAAGCACAGAGAACTTTTAATAAGTGATTTAACCTAGTGATTAAACCTAGAAAAGTCACAACTCACAAGACACTTTTTTTTATGAAAGCTTCGAAGGTCTATAAAACGACGTATTTTTATGACTGTTTTTCACTTTAGTTATTGGCCACCCCCCCTCCCCCCGAAATTAGACATAGAGAGAAGGCGGCGGCGAGATAAAGTGGAGTTAGTTTAACTTATTTATTATACTTTGGTCCCACAAAAAACAGTCCCCACCCTCCATAATTGGACTCAATTATACTTAAGGGGCCTACTTACTCGACTTTGGACGTTGCCATTTTCACTTGACTTTAATATTAATATAATATTAAACCTAGTGCAAATAATTTCTTGAAACTTTTAGGAACTTTTCTTCTCCATTGTAAGTCTTGGTCCAAAAAATATAAAGCAATTTTATACATACATCAGATTATATTTTTAAGGGGATTAAAAAGTCGGGATTAAATGGCAAAGTCTGAAAAGTAGTAGGTCCGTTTAGAATAAATGTGTCCGATTTATCAACTTAATTCATTCATTAGCCGTTTTCTTCCTTTTAATTGTTGAGAGTTCTTTCCGTCGAAGCAGGATGGAAGGTAAGCGTCGCGTACTTTCGATTCGCAAATGGATCGCATTCTAGCGAGATTTCCTTCCTCCTCTTTAATTTATAAAGAACTTCGTGTCGCATCACTAATCAAGTTAAGTTGGTTGCGGAGGTGCCGCTTTGTGCGTATATTTAAGTTGCTTCTCAGCTATTAGCGCCGATTTCTGCCACCAGAGCGCTACCGTTCGATTAATGTCATATCACAGGCCGAAAATAATTCATATTTGAGAAAACGGAGAGTCAGTTACTAGATAATCATCTGAAGAACGTCTCTGCAAAATATCTCGTCAATAACTTCAAAAATAATGCTGAAAGTACCAATAACAAATGAAACATTGCATTTCGATACAAGAATCGATTTGCGATATTCCATTTGTTGGTACTTTCAGCCTTATTTTCGAAGATATTGAAAAGACATTTTGCAGAGACGTTGATTTTTTTGAAGATAACCCATTTCTTGTGGGAGCTGGATCAACCTCTTTCAAAAAAATTGAGAAGCACATGAAATTATGAGAGAAAAAGTTGATAGAATCATCAGTAAAAATCAGGGGCGGATTTACATCTCTTGAGGCCCAATCATGAATTTGAAGCCTCCCAGAAGAAGGGTAAGATGGTAGGGGGTATGGGGGAACACCCCCAAAAAGAAGGGGACCCGGGGGCGGGGGTCCTTCCCCTAAAAATGTGGAAGAAAAGAGACGTTGAAAACTAATTTTGCAACTGCATTTTCTGAAACGTTGTAATTTTTCACCCTTCTGCCTTTTATTTTTAAACTTCATCTCTCTTTTTCTCATCGTCTTCCTCTCTTCGTGAGGAGAGACCCACTTCGGTCTCAGGCCCTACGCAGTTGCGTATTTTGAGTAATGGTAAACCCGTCCCAGGTAAAAGTCTAAGATGAGGGCCATTAATTTTTCATAATAGGCCAGTTTCATTAAGGGTCTAAAATTGTGTGTTTTTTTATAAAGAAAAAGAAAATGCTTGATGAGCTAAATGAAAAGAATGACTACCTTTGGTTTTTTCCCAAATGCCCTGATTTTGGAGATACACACGTGTGAAGTTGTAAAAAATTGTGTGAGTAGTGACGTCACTACGTGGAATTCCCATTTAAAGCAATGTATAGTTTGGGCCAAAATCACATCTCCGGAAGAATGGGGCTTATAGTTAAAAACAAGAGGCATCTTTGTTCTCAGTTCATTAAGTACTCTCATTTTCTTTTTCAAAAACACAACATTTCAGACCCTTGCAACTGCCAGATTCAGCACTGAAAGGGTTAAAATTCAAATGTGCGACCAAAGATCCTATTCACAAAAAAAAAAAAAAGAAAGCGGGATCCTTAAACGAAGCATAAACGACAAAGCTGCCGTTTTGCAGATATTTAATGGCATTCCCCAATCGATCGGTGACTCAATCGGTTGAGCCAAAGATTACTGATTTGAGTATTTCTGTAAACTAATGTTATACTTCTCAACTAATTTGTATAATCTTTGCTTCAACCGGTTGAATCACCGATGGATCGAAGAATCCCAATAAATATCCGCAAAACGGCAGAACTGATAGACGAAGTGCTACAATCATAGCTGAAGACTTGAACGCTGGGTAAAGAAAAAATGCGACAGCACTTTCCCCGGTGACTTGAGCGATTGCATAGGAAAGAAAACCGATGGCGAATTATATAAGATGCCGCACGATAGGTCAAAATAAGGAATTTATCGGACAAAACTAAGTCGATTTTTTACGAATAAAAGTCAAGATGTAAAATAAACAGCTAGGTAACTTACGAAAGTAAGAAATCATTCATTTTCGAGCTTAAAATGAGTGAAAAAACGCGGTTTTCAAAGGAAATAACAACACTCAAATAAATTTTAAGTAAAAAAAACAACTTATCAGGTCCGGCATTTTTTTTTTAATTCCACCCACTATGCGCCGTAATTCAGCTCATCGCAGTCACAAATTCAGAAGCCAGATTACATTTTAATCTTTAAATTATGTCATATTCAACGAGCTATGGCAATAGACAGGGTTTGCGAGATGTACTATTGATGAAAATCTGGTATGGACGTTTGTAACACAGGCTTGGTTTTTTTGCATCTTATTTATTAACCTTCAAATTTAAAAAAAAAAAAAAAAAAAAAAAAAAAAAAAAAAAAAGTGACAAATCCATTTCAAATTGCTTTTAAACGAAAGCGCAAGTGTTTAACCACCTGGACACAGAAGTGGAGAAAACTATCTCTTTTGGGAGTATTTGTTTGATAAAGAAACTGAAACATAATGAGGCAAACAAACCAGATTCAGACCGCCCATGCTGTCACGTGACAGGGCTTACAACAAGTATCAGCCTCTCTTTTGTTATAGCTTGTTAATCGTTGGTCACACTACAACAGATCTTGGGTTGAGCAACGTACTCACCGAATTTCACTGAGAATACACCTTTTGATTTTTTCAATGCCCAATGCCCAATGCCCATTGCACGTAGTTTATGAAGTGTCTTTGCTTGGTCGTAAAGTTGCAAATGCCACAATCCGTTACGTAACAGTTGATTTCATACACACGATTAAGAAAGATAATACGTGCGAACGGATTCGAGTTTCAGACTTCTCAACGAAAGAGAAAAGAGCGCAAAATAATGAGATGGATTTTAAAGAGAAGCCATGAATATCGTTCTCATTCGCGCGTGTGAGCAAAAAAATAAAAATAAATAAATAAAAAAATGAACACACAGATATGCGAATTATATTATGCCAATAAAAAAAAGGAAAGTTGCATTGTAAGGCTTTGATAGCCGTATTTGAAACAGCGGTGTAATAAAATACAAAGAAGAGGCAAACAGCTACAGGAAGCCGTCTTAAATCGACTGAAATTAAATCATACCAATTCCGCAAAACGAGAAGATTGTATAGATTTTGGGCAAACTTTGTGGGAAAACCATCACTTTTATAGCTTGCCACCTGCATTGCATCCGATGGGGGAGGGGGGGGGAGTAAAGACTAAAGAGGCATTAGGACATTTAGGATCACCTGAGACAAAACTTTACATTATCTTCGAAGGTATTTAGGTATCGTTTGAAAGCGCGTAACAAAAGACGAGTTTTAATGTGCGAGAGTGGATTTCAAAGTAAGTTTACTTATTGTTTTTTCTCGGAAACTATCAATGTTAGAAGAAAAAAAAACCCAGCGTTGAAACGTACGCACTGCTCTCAGCTTTTTAACGAGCTATAGTTTTTCATATTTCGCCAACGCGTTGCGGAGATATCGTGGATTTTCCACACCCGTCTCTCCTTCAAACGTGCCTACCTTTTCACGCGCTACAGAAGCTCGCACGGAGACTGCGAGTTTCGGCAGATGCTCTTATCACCGGATCAGAAACCTCAATAACACCTGAGAGCATGTTGTTTACAGAATAGACTACTCTTCTACCAATAAAATGATCCAATTTGTGTTGATTTTCAAACTTTCAGTCAGTACTGAAAGTGCAATCATCATGGATTGAAGCTGGATCACCGATCAACAGCTTGCGTCGAAACCTGATTCAGGAGTATAGGGAAAGAATTTAACGACGGCTGTTTACAGAAATTGTTACACCGGTGTGAAAAATGCAAGAATCTGGCGGGTGACTCCGTCGAAAAATGAAGTGAGATGCCTTATAACAATATTATAACTTGAATCAATAAAATAGTAGCTCTATTTTACTTTTTTAGTCTTAAACTCATGTTTTCTGTGAAGCTCCGCAGCGAGTGAAAAGGTGGGCACATTTGAGGGAGAGACGGGTGTGGAAAATCCACATATCTCCGCAACACGTAGGCCAAATATGAAAACCTATAGCTCGTTAGAAAGCTGAAAGTATGTGGAGTTCAACGCTGAGGGGTTTTATTCTAGAATTGATGGTTCCTGAGAAAAAAAAAAATTGGTAAATTTACTTTAAAATACACCCTCGTAAATTAAAACTCGTCTTTTGTTACGCGCTTTAATGCAAACGAGTACTGTGGTCGGTGGGTGTTGGATCAACTGTTCTTTTTTTGTGGCCTTGGTAAATTGGAGGCCTGCACTCCAATTTTGAGATAAACCAAACTTTGGCCGGCTGGCATTCGAATGCCGTAAGCAGACAACGATTTTCAATCTACATCAAAACTCGTCTTTTGTTATGCGCTTTTAAACGAGTATGAGGTCGGAGGGTGTTGGGTCAACTGTGCTTTTTTGTGGCCTTGGTATAAATAAAAGTCCTGCACTTACAAGGTGATTACAGGCGAAACTTTTCCAAATGTCAATCCGATGGATAGCGCCAAGTCACTTTTCAGAAAAGTCGTGTTTATGGCGTTTTAAACTGAAACCATAGATAAAACGCAAAATCCAATGACTTCAACGCCCACAGTTTTTTTTTTTGCATTTTTTAAGCCCAAAACGAGTAAAATTGGTTAAGAATTAAAGCCGTAAATTATGAAATTCATTTCGCCATAAGCTTAGTGAGTCAGGGTGAGTGCGAGTGGTAATAATAGTTTATCTGCCTCACTTGCACTCATTAAGACTTACCTATGGGGATTTTGGTATTTCATAATTTCCAGCATTATTTTTGAATATTTTAGCCTGAAACTTTCAGGGCATCTTCCTGAAGTATGCTTGCAGATGCTGACTTACCTTAAAATTTGTGCTGATAGCGTAAATTTATCAATTTTAGCCAAAAACTGTTGACTTTTTGAGCAGTACGACGCGACGCGACGCAACATGGTGTCCATGGTTTGGACTATAATCGACCGGGATGGAATCATCTTAAGTAAATAGCAGACCAGCAGCTCAAAAGAGCTTCCGATGATCGGTGCTCTACCCTAATCCATCATCCATCAAAGCTCAGCATCCTGCTTATCTTTGATTGTCACCAAATGAATTTATGGGCTGCGACCAAGTTATGACTTGTTATACGCGTTGACATAACTGCAGTGGCAAATCTAGAATTCAACTATTTACTAGCTGATTCCGTGCAAAAAAGATTACATTATCCTGTGATGCAGTATATCTATGTATATTACAAAGTGCTGCTATTTATAATCTTTTCTGCATCGAGAAAATAAAGGGATGCGTTCTAGAAAGCTACCGTGTTGCGTGTTCTTGGCCGGATCGGATGATGAGCGCTGATTACTCGATCAAACAGAAGCTCAAGTTCAAACTGGAGGCTAGTGTTCCCTCTTGATGCGGCAAATCAAGACTTATTTCTCATGCGCAAGATCTATACCCACCTTAGCACTCCGCAGGTAAATCTCTTTTTCTACTCCTTACTTCATTTTCTTCATCTTTACTCAGCAAACACGACATTTTTTCGAGAAATTTCATCCCGATCACGATTCGCTCTCCCGGTATATGCGAGACCCGAGGAAACTCAGTGGGAATTACTTCCCCCCTTTTTTTTCAATTTTTATCCCATGCTACATTTGTAATTTTGTAATAACTCTCTGGTGGCGGCCGGCGGCGAGGACTAAACCGGACCCCCTGTCGTGTTACAGATTTGATGTTCGCATCCTTCCCCGGGTGAATGAGCAAGATGGAGCCCCGATCGATGCCCCTGATGAAAATTTAGGGGGGGGGGGGTCGAATGGGAACTAGAGGGTCAAGTTGGGACAGATGTGTTGATGGAAAACTGGAAATTCCACGCCAGAGAGCCAAAGAGAGAGAGAGAGAGAGAGAGAGAGAGAGAGAGAGAGAGAGAGAGAGAGAGAGAGAGAGAGAGAGAGAGAGGGAGGGAGGGAGGGAGGGAGAGAGAGCACAATTTAAATAAAATTAATGAGAAAGATCATTGAAATTCATGGAAATTTAGTTTAAAAGAACACTGATGCTTGGTGCTTTTCGCGGACAGATATGTCGCAAAGGAGGCCTACTTTAGGTTACATTCGGCAAGGTTAGGTTAGGTTAACTTTAAATCAACATGGGGTTTTATGGAGAAATCCCACAAGGACGGGGGCGTAGAGCAGAGAGGGAGGAAGAGAGAGAGAGAGAGAGAGAGAGAGAGAGAGAGAGAGAGAGAGAGAGAGAGAGAGATAATTAGACGAAAGGAGAGCATGGATGGCGGATACGAGCTGCTTGAGCTGAACCTGCGATGGGTGGAATTGGAATGGGATGGGGGAGATGAGAGGGCTGGCCGGGGCCGGATAAGATTGGTTTACCGCAAAATGGGCTTCAAGTGGCCTCCGCTCCGCTCGCAATAAGCTCAAAGAGTATGGACTTAATACAGAACGGAGGGCGAGGAGAGCAGAGAAGAGCAGATGAGGAGGAAGAGCGGGCGCAAAAAAAGAAAGAAAAAAAAAGTTTTCGTTGGAGCACGCAGAACTCCTTTTAAATGATTACTTTCCGTGAATTCCTTCCTGAGCGAGCGCCGCGGCCGCGCGTTGCCGCCACCGCCACCCGAGCGAGTAGAGCGGACCAGAGAGGACCCAACTGAGAGAGAGAGAAGCGAGGACTGAGGAGTCTCTTTTACCGCTGCGCTGCTGCACCGCGCACTGCCGCAAAATGTGCAATCTGCAACGTGCACTGTGCAGCGTGGCGCGGCTCGGCGCGTTCCGGCGCATACCACCGTCTTCTTCCGCAGTGTTGTGCGCGGCGCGGCGTGCTAGTGCAATGCAGTGCAGCGTGCACGGCACGGCCAGAGCTCCGAGAGGGGAAGGCGCGAAGCCGTGAGAACTGAACGCAAGACGCAGCTAGCGTCTCTTTCGTTCCCCCCTCCCTCCCCCCACCGTTACTCCGCCTCCTCCCGCATCGTTTGGTCCTCCGTTTCGTTTCGTTTCCTTTCGATTCGCGCGCTCCGAAATAGGGGGGGGGGGGGGGGGGCGCAAAAATTATCCGGAGACCTGATAAAGTACGCTCCTCCGCGCTTTGAGTTGCGCGTAGAGCGTAAACATATATAGTACACCCGGACCACCACCACTCACACACACACACACACACACTACTCTCCCGCAAGGACCATTTCATTCAGCATTCAGCAAGTAAAAAGCAGATTTCTGCTATAGAGTCCCTATTTGTAAAGAGTTGAGATAAGTGAAACCATGGGCGCCGCCATGGGATGCGTTTTAGCACATTTTTTTGTTTGCCGTAGTTGCGTTTTGGATCAATGCACAGATTAAAGTGTCGTAGAGTTTCTATAAATATGTAATCTTTTACCGCTTTTGTGGATCGACATCTATTTACGCTTTGAAAGATTCTTTTGGGCTTTATAGACATTCTTGAGGCGTCTGCCGATGAGCCTACATCCTATAGAGTTCTAAGCCCATAAGAAACTGAGTGGGACAAGGACAAAACATGGGACTTTCTTTGATATAACTGTGAATGTAAATTAACGTGCGATGTTTCGAAAATGTTGTTGTAACGCGATTATATTGGTAAGTGAAATCCGATGGTGTAATAAAATTTGAGATGGAGCATTTGTTTGGTTCCAATTTTTTTCGTGACGTCACACTAAACAGGTCTATTACTGAACATTTTGGAGTTCGGGGGCTCCGAAAACCAAGGAGGAAAAGTTGTCAGAAGCATTAGTTAATAGTTAGTAGAAATAGGGGTGCCACTTCAGATTTTCCTTAGACCCAAGGGCAAGGCCCTCCAAAAATTTGACTGACCCCTTTTTTTTTTTTTTTTTTTTTTTTTTTTTTTTTTGGCCGTGCATATCTTAAAAAAATCTCTCTGACTTGATTTTTCGGCGACATTGAAAATTATCGGAGGGGCAATTGCCCCCCTCCCCCCCTGCCCCCTCAAATGGCGCCACTGAGTGGAAAAGAGAAGGGCGGGGGCAGTTAATGGAGGGAGATAGGGAGGGAGAGGGTGAGATTCTGATTGATACATTCAGGTACACTCTGTGTTTTATATAACTAATTGTCAGGCACCATCGATAAATCCATCGAATCAGACCTCGCATAATAAACATAGGATTGGCAAGGAGCGAGGACACTAATAAGTATCGACCGACGCACTGCGGTCTAAGATCGTTAAAAAGCGGCCAAAAATCAGAGAGTAAATGTCTCATCGATTTATCATTTACAAACTTTTAAATAAGACCACTTTTAAATCACAGGGAACAATTTAAACCAACGAGCTATAACTTTAGAGTGGCAAATCAAGGAACGTTCCGCTGGTTCACTGTTGTCACCTAGGGCTCCGCCATCTTGCCGTAAAAATCGATTTTGAGGTTAAATTTTGTAGGTCGTTTCCGGTCGTTTCGTAAACAAACTCGGGCATCGCCGGAAACGACCTACAAAATTTAACCTCAAACCTTGGAATCTGCCGTCCAAATTCCGCTTTTTCCCGGGATCCCTTTTACCCTGTGTGGCACAAGATGGACTAATCCACGGTCACTCTAAATTTATAGCTCGTTGATTTAAACATGTACCTAATTTTAACCTAAAAAAGTCACTGGAAAGTATTAAATAAGTCTTAAAAAGTCAAAATCGATGATTTTTTTGTTACTTTTTTAAAACTGATTTTTTGGCACTTTTTTTTTTTATTTTAGACCATAGTGCGACCGGCCACGGCGCCATGCCACCAATTGCCACGTCCAGTCGTCCATCCAGTCTCTCAGAAAAGCTGAAAAATTAAGATAACTTTCTCGGGGCCCTTGTTTATAAAAAAACGCTTTATGTCACATGAGAGCAACATTTTTGGCATCGAGTAGATAAATTAGCCGAAGCAACCCGCGGGCCTTTAAACGGCGGAACATCACGCGAGACGGAGGAAAGAGAGAAAGATACGCGAGCAGTGTTGCCGAATTTTGCATAAAATTAGGACAGTTTTCATTGATTTAAAACAGAAAAATTGGCAAGGAAACTCTTCTAAACGGCAACACAGGACGAGGGACCCGGCTGTCCTCCCCCAGGCTTACAAGTGTTCTCGCTATATGGTTATTGTCAGATTGGGCGAAACAAATCTTCACATTTTTATGCACGGATTTAAATGGGCGATGTGAAAATTGTTCCGTTCAATCTGACAAGGGCCTTTGCTTTTAAAAAAAAGCGTAGTTGCTTAGGATTCATTGCGTGGCTCGAAAAAAAAAAAAATAAATAAAAAGTTATCAAGCAGTTATGCGCACTGAAAAAAAGATTACCAGAAGTACAACCAAGGGTGTATCTAGGAAAAAAATGGGTGTGTTGCAAACTTCTGCAGCAACATAATGGAGAGTCGATTCCTATGTGAAATCGCGAAAAAATCACATTAAAAACACCAACAAGTCTCAAATCTATTCATAAACCCACAAAATCCGTACTAAGGAAAGCCGATAATATGATAGCGGTTGAAGAATCAACCCTGCATGCATGCACCACGAGCACCAAAAGATGGCCACCGCGCTGACGGCAATTTATAGTTTTGGTTAGAATGTAAACAAACGACTCTCTTCCTCAACCTATACCTACATATGTAATGTCATTCTGTGTGTGGTTTCTTTTTGGTTTTTTTTTTGTTTTTTTTTTTTTTCAGGTGAAATTTACTTTCTCGTTATTGTTTGTGATTAATATGGCGAATGTAAAAATTTTTGTGTCGATTTGCCCGAATTATGAAAAGGAAACGCCGGGCAAATACCAATACTCGGCCGAATGCCGGAGTATCGACAAATTGAACAAACACAAATGAAAAATTGCTTACAATCTCCCATTAAAGTTCAATGTTGGCAACGCTGCTTGTAAAGTCAGTCTTATCGTGCACACACACATTTTTTATCTCTCTCTCTCTCTCTCTCTCTCTCTCTCTCTCTCTCTCTCTCTCTCTCTCTCTCTCTCTCTCTCTCTCTCTCTCTCTCTCTCTCTCTCTCTCTCTCTCCTCGAAAGCAACGGCCTGTAATGTCAAGAACGAACGAACAAAAAAACAGACAGCACCAAAAACAATAACAACAACAAAAAATCGAGTTTGAAACATTCGCAAATGAAAAAAGATTGAGAGCAACAGACTGCTACTACAACAGGCACCTGCGACCTGCGTTCAAGATTTCTCAGAGCTTTGAGGTGCCAATAATCTGCTAGGTCCTACCACAGCCGGAGGGCCAACTTATTCTGATCGACTTCTCATTATTCCTTCTTCTTTTCGGTGTACGGTGTAAGTATCTGAGTTATCGAACGACATACCAAACATTGAGCAAGACGACAACTATGAAGGCAGCGAGCTGCTCCAGCTAGCTGATTCCGCTCTTTTAGACGAGACGAGATAGCGGGAATCGATTAATCTCATTGGTTGAAACGGCGTCACGTGACATATTTGAAGTCGTTCAAGTCGTTCAAATGACTCGAACGACTTTAAATCTGTCATGTGACGACATTTCAACCAATGGAATTGACCGATTCCCGCTATCTCGTCTCGACCAAAAGAGCGGAATCAGCCATAGCTGTAGCAAAAGAATGCCAGAGCCCCATATTAACTATTCAATATAGACTGATGAAGTAGAACATATATCGTATATCGATTGGTGCCCGAGGCCCTCTGGTTCCAAACAAACTCCGCCGATTCAATGTATTATTCCCATAAGCACATTTTTGAACGGCAATTTAGGCTATTAAATCAAACAATTAATGCGACCTTTTGGCGATTATGAATTCTGCGTCCTCGAAAATGCAAAATTATGCTTGGTTCCTTGGCTAAAACTGCCGAAATCAGCAAGATATTACAGATTAAACGATGCATTTGGAGGTTGGAATCATACCCATATGTTATTGTTGTTGGTGTGGAATTGGCGGGATTTCTGAGGATTCTCACCTCCAAATGAAATGTTTAATCTGTAATATCTTATTGATTTCGACAGGTCTAATCAAGGAACCAGGCATGGTTAAGCATTTTCAAGGACGTAGAATTCATAATTGCAAAAAGGTCGCATTGATTTCTTGATTTAATAAAGACATATCCGTTCAAAAATTCGCAAAAAGGGAAATCACATTCAACCAGAGTTTGCTTGGAACCAGAAGCCATCGAGCGCGGCAGTCGAAACGATAAATCGCTCAACTAAGACGGTCTATCGCTAAAATATCGCATTCCGATTCTTGTATCGAAATGCGATATTTTATTTGTTGGTACTTTCAGCCTGAGATATTTTGCTGAGACGTTCTGCAGATGATTCTCTAGTAACTGACATTCCGTTTTCTTAAATATAAATTACTTTCGGCCTGTAATTTGACATTAATCGAACGATAGCGCTTTGGTGGCAGGAATCGGCACTAAACGCTGAAGAATCACCTTAAATAGAGAAACTTACTGTTGAAACTAGAGTCCCTTGATGGAAATATTGTATAGGGAGTACCGACACGACGCTTTATGCATTTTGACAGGAGTCGATTTTGTCGACCGCGTGAACGAATTCGAAGGTTAAGTTCGACAGTGGACCAGTGGTGGACTGGCGGATTTGCCGGCATTCCGGTCCGTTCCCATACGTTCCTCTACGAATCGACTCCTTTCGTGTGGAGCCTTCGATGTCGTCGACTCCTGCTCGACTCCGTGAGAGCCCAAAACCAACGACCAATCACAACTCGTTGAGTTCGTGTCGGTACTCCCTATACAATATTTCCATCAAGGGACTCTAGTTGAAACGACCCTCGGTATACGATTCACGTCCCACGAACATTTCAAGAAATTTTCTCGCAGCGTAAATTTCAAGGGATTTAACACGACCGCAGTCTAGAGAAACGCATTAGATGAAGTCACGAGTGGGGAAGTGGGGAACACGACTATACGCTCATCATTCATTCGATGCACCATTCGTTCGCCATTCCCCTATTAAGTTCGGCGCGGAATAGCCTAAGAATCACCGGAGCGTTGCGTTGCACCGCGGTGCAAAATAGATTACGGATACCAATACCATTGCTGTGTATATGGATATAGTACAAGGCAGAGGAATGTAATCTTTGTAGAACCGCGGTGCAAGGGTTCAGTGGATACAACTCCGCCTATCGCCGATTTACCGCGACGACGATTCCATCAGTGGGCGGCGGAGGTTGTGCTCGTGATAAATACATTTTCTCAAACGGAAAGGAATATGCACTTTATAATGACATGACAATCTTTTCCAGCCCATGGGTGGAACCATCGGTGAGACGGTGACTTACCTTTAATGAGTTGTGAGCCAACAAACAGTGGGGCAAATACCGCCAATTTCCCGGATATCGTCATATCGACCCCAACTCATTGTGGAGCTCTTGTAAGATTTGCAGTATAGGGGAATGAATGGACGATCAAATCATTCAAATCTAATGTAAGGCAAACACGCCAGTAACCGACACACAGAGAATTTGCACCAGTACCCGGCACCTACTTTTCACAAAGAGAAAAATATTAGTTCAGTGGCAATATAGGTGTTTTGCGTATTTTTCCCGAAATGGAGCTCTTGCAAGGTTTTGCTGTAGGCAAATGGAGGACATCAATTCCTATTTAAAATGCTACGAAAATAACGACGAGACCATTAAAAAGTCCAAAACTCGAACTCCTCGCAGAGAAAACTTAACTTGAAATTTCGGTTGACCACCCTTGCATGTATGCACCAACCTTGGATTCGGACCCCAAATAAAAGAGCAGGACCTGAAATTAAGTGCCGTCTACCTCGTTTAATACGCAAAGTAGAACTTCTTTGTATAGTTATAACCGTGCTCCTAGTGACAAAATGTGTATAAATGAACCTTTAATTCCTTCAAATTTACTTTTTAAAAGCAAATTCATTAATCTCATTGTTCAAATTCGTAGGTTATGTTCTTTTTACATTGGAATTGATACTCCATTGCCTATATAGCAAAACCGTGCAAGAGCTCCATTTTCACACTTGATGTCACAGAAAAAAACCACACAAAACACCAGTATTGCCACCAAACTAACACTTTTCACATTGTAAAAATGGGTGCCGGGTACTGGTGCAAATTTTAGGGGTGCCGGCTACTCGCTACTGGGGTGTTTACCAAAATGTTGCGAAGATAACGACAAGGCTATATTAACCCTCTAAGAACCGGGTTAATTCAAAAGAATGCCTTTCTTCCGCTTATAAAATGAAGGTAGATAACTGTTTCTACTCGGGGGAGTTGGAATTGCCTATAGGACGAATTGAAGGCACCCGACGATACCTTATCTTGTACGTATTTTTATCGATGAAATCGTAATTATCCGGAATGAGGACTGACACAATATCTATAATCAACTCTTCAATCCCCTATAGAAAAAGTTTGCAAGAGCCCCATTATTGCGGGTAGCCTACATCTAGGTGACATAATTGATGTTTCCGGTAGTAACTTTCTCGGGAGTCCCTGGATGGAAATTTTGGTAAAGAGTCCTGACGCGATGCTTTATGCATCTCAAAAAAGAGGACTGCTAACCAACGAGGTATAGCAATAGAGAGGATTTGTGGGACGTACTTTTAAAACTTCCTGGAAGCAGCCACGATGTTTGCTTCCTTTTTTTTAACCTTATAAAGAGAGTTGTGACAAATCAACTTAAAAATGGTCTAAACAAAAGTGCAGCAAAAGTTTGCGACAGGCCTACATGATTACAGTCTTATCATAGGGTCATTCCACGTCAGATCATACCAAGGTTTTTTCCTTGACCCCTCAGATTTTCATGAAATTTTGTGTGCTTATTCTACCTACTGAAAATAGGTAAAATCCAAATTTTCAGAATTTTTGGGTCACCCATTGCCGTTTTATTCAATTTTGAAAAGTTCAAAATTTTGCCAATTTCACCGGTTTCAGCAACATTCAAGTGGCCATAACTTGAGACACATTTGGAATTTTCCGAAACATGTGTATATCATTTGAAAGCTCTTTTTATGATCTTTTTAATGATGTTTAGTAAAAAAATAAATTTCCCAAATTTTTTGGGGAATTTTTTTTTTGAAAATTTGTAAATTCAAAAAATGTCGAATTTTCAAAAAACGACAATTTTAAAATTCTGAAAAAATCAGGAAATGTGGGTTGGTACTATACAAGCCTGTCCCCCAAGTTTCAATATGGGCCGACGATTCGTCTCGGAGATATGATTGATCCAAAACTGACTTTTTCTGTAAATCGAAAATATCCCTTATTCCACCAGTGAAATGAAGGGTGGCGATATGGGCCGTGTCCGGCCCACACAAATGTCACATTTTCAGGTCCCAGTACATGTTCTAGAAGTAAAAACAAGTGAAAAAACCTCTATTGAGGCAACCCCTGAGATGCATCCCTGTTGAGCTGTAGCCTCTCAAAGTTGATACTTTTACGTTGAATTTTACGGACACATGAGTGACCATAGCATGTAGAATTTGAAAAGTATAGACAATTTATCCTCCTGAAACTTGTTTGTATGTCTTAAGAGAGTCATTGGCCATGGTATAGGCCCAGGTTAGACTTGTTTTCCCGAGATTTTACCTGAAAACATTGAATTTTACCCAAAAAGCTTGTAGAAATCACGCTTTTTTCCAGGGTAAATTGCAAAAATGACATTGATACCAACAAGCGTCAGACATTTATTAAGAATGTTATGTACGAGTATACTATGGAAACATATCAAAAAATTGAAGTTGCACTTGCTTTCGTTTGTGGTTAGAAGTCTCCACGTGGTTAGTTTACCGTAACTATAGGTGTAGCAGCGCGATTCAAAGCATGTCCAAATGACCAGTATCTATATGGATGTATGCGGTCGTGCAATGATTAAATATGCAACTATCCATATTTTTTGATAGCATAAAAAAAAAAAAAAAAAAAAAAAAAAAAAAAAAAAAAAAAAAAAAAAAAACCCCCCCCCCCCCCCCCCCCCCCCCCCCCCCAGGAGGATAAATTGTCTATACTTTTCAAATTCTACATGCTATGGTCACTCATGTGTCCGTAAAATTCAACGTAAAAGTATCAACTTTGAGAGGCTACAGCTCAACAGGGATGCATCTCAGGGGTTGCCTCAATAGAGGTTTTTTCACTTGTTTTTACTTCTAGAACATGTACTGGGACCTGAAAATGTGACATTTGTGTGGGCCGGACACGGCCCATATTGCCACCCTTCATTTCACTGGTGGAATAAGGGATATTTTCGATTTACAGAAAAAGTCAGTTTTGGATCAATCATATCTCAGAGACGAATCGTCGGCCCATAATGAAACTTGGGGGACAGGCTTGTATAGTACCAACCCACATTTCCTGATTTTTTCAGAATTTTAAAATTGTCGTTTTTTGAAAATTCGACATTTTTTGAATTTTCAAATTTTCAAAAAAAAAATTCCCCAAAAAATTTGGGAAATTTATTTTTTTACTAAACATCATTAAAAAGAGCATAAAAAGAGCTTTCAAATGATATACACATGTTTCGGAAAATTCCAAATGTGTCTCAAGTTATGGCCACTTGAATGGTGCTGAAACCGGTGAAATTGGCAAAATTTTGAACTTTTCAAAATTGAATAAAACGGCAATGGGTGACCCAAAAATTCTGAAAATTTGGATTTTGCCTATTTTTAGTAGGTAGAATAAGCACACAAAATTTCATGAAAATCTGAGGGGTCAAGGAAAAATTTTATTCTTTTTTGGTATGATTTGACATGGAATGACCCCATATGTCTCTATTTGTAGAATATAGGGACTATGAGAATAAAGGTCCCGCACATTTGGGTTTGCTCTCGATAGAGATCCCATTGAAACCGTTAATGGGTAAAGCGTGTATTTTGCCTATCCTTTTAGACGCTACAAATAAGCTCTCGTTGAGGACGTTTGAGCACGAAATGAGAAAGAACAAAAAACAAAACAACAACAAAAAAACGCAAACCGCAAGCCATTGAGTCAGATGAAGAGGTCGACTTTTCACGCACGAGTTGTCATGAGGTAGGAGAGAAAATAAGGAAAATCGCCATCAAAGTCTGACGCTCATACTTATAAAGGAGAGGCTTCCGCTGGCCGCTTTAAATACACCCACAAACCCACAAAAGGTGTTTTAAGGAAAGCCTAAGATGGCAGTTGAAAGGGCGAATCAACTTTGCATGCATGCACCACGAGCACCAAAAGATTGCCGATGACGGCAACTTATAAGGTTGGTTAGGATGTAAACAAACGTTTTACTGCCACATAGTACTTACATTTTGTGTCATAATTCTGTGAGTATGTTTCTCTGGTAAACTTTACTTTCTTGTTATTGATTGTGAATACTATGATGAATATATTACGTTCTACGTCGATTTGCTGGGATTCTGGAAAGGAAACGCTGGGCAAGTGGCTATACTTTGTCGAATGCTTTATAGTCGGCCATCTTTGCTGCTCGTGGTGCGTGCAAGCATCAGGGTTGATTCGCCCTTTCAACCGCCATCTTGGGCTTTCCTTAAAACGCCTTTAGAAGGTTTGTGAGTAGATTTTCAGAAGATTTGATGCTATCAATGCGATTTTCACGCAATTATACACCAGACATACCAGAATCAACGACCACCAGGGCTGGGAACCGTTCCGGAACCCGCGGAACCCGTAAATGTGGAACCGGAACCGGAACTAGATCCCAAAAATTGGGTTGCTTGGAACCGGAAACCGAATCTCAGCTCTGCCGGAACCGGAACCCGAACTATACCACTGCCGGAACCGGGACCAGAATCGGAACCGAAATTCAATCGGGTTCCCAGCCCTGTCCTCCACAACTTTGTGGCGAAACTCGAAAGTATTCAAGGGCTCCATTGCATAGGACTGCTATTAGCCTATGCAACACACACACACACTACGCGAGTGGTCCATCTGAACTTATTGAGTTAAATGGAGAGGATCCGCTGTTGCCAAATTTCCTGAGCCCCCCGCTGTGATAACAGACCCATTCACAAGCGTCAAGCAGCCGCGCGCCAAGCCGCTGTTCGCGTCGATGCGTAAAAACTTGCGTATCGTTCAACTGTATGTAAGTACTTACGCACGACCACGGGGCGGCGGGTGGAGTCTGGGGAATGGACCGGTAAAATGATCACAAATGCCGCTGTCGCTTGGGTTGCATCAGCATCGCGGGATCCTCATCTACTGAAAGGGAGGGGGGATAGGATCTAGAGGGGGAAGAGAGAGAGAGAGAGAGAGAGAGGAAAGAAGAGAGAGAGAGAGAGAGAGAGGAGAGAGAGAGAGAGAGAGAGAGAGAGAGAGAGGGAAGAGAGAGAGGGGGGGGAGGAAGGAAAAGAACAAATCGCACCGTGGCGTGGATGGGCGTGAAAAAGAAACGGAAGGTCGCGGGTTCGATCTAGCGGCCAAGAGAGCGAAAAGAAGCGCGGCGAGAAGGGGGGGGCGGAACGGATACTTGGAGAAGGAGGAGGAGGAGTGGAAAGTAAAGGAGGGATGCGAGAAAAAATTGCAAGAATGCAGGCTCAATACTGGCGGACAATCATGGCCCCCCCTCTCCCTCTCTTCCTCTCTCTATCCTTCTCTTTCTCTCACTATCTCTCGCTTTTTCACTCTTTTCTATTCTCTCTCGCTCTTGACGAGAGATGCGAAAGCGAAACGCTCTGCACTCGGCTCGCGAAATGTCCGCGGAAAGGACGATCGCGGTGTTGCCAAGCGTGGTGCGTCTATGTATGTATATATGTAAGAAAATGTAACAACTTATTCAAAATAATTGCGAAACTAATAATTGTATTAATTGTAAACATTTTAAAACTATTGTTACCAAGAGCGCCTTCAATCAGCTGCGTATGCAAAACCAGCAACCCAAAGTAGGAATATTTAACTACCCGCTTAAATTGAGCGAGCCAACATTGATTCGTCTTCGGATCCTGAGGCCCGATCAAGTTGAGTCACTTGAAGTTATACCTAACTTCAGCCGATGCCCCGAATCTGCACCTTTGACCAATCAGAAGCAAGTATTCGTGAAAAGTGAGGTTATGCTCGTTCAAGTCAAGTCTGACTTTTCGCCAACTTGATCGGGCCCCGGGCAATAATAGGGTTACGAAGACCATCATTATTTTGAAAGCTGCTAGCATTTCTTTCCGGGAACTTTTTATTAGAATTCTGGTCATTTCTTGGGGAACATTTGGCTTCGTGCACACCGCACGTCCTTTGGCGTTCAGTAGAATTTAAAAGCCTGAAAGTTTCAATTTGAAATACCTATTTATCACCACTCTTGAGATACATCGATTTTGTGAAATTTTGGATTATTATATGCTAAACCGCTGTAATAATGAATCGCCATTGTTAAACTCGCTAATTGGGATATAAAAACTACTGTTTGTCCACACTTAACTTTACACCTTATTTCCATCATAAGGGATTTTTAATTTCTATTAGGGGGGTACCAGTGGGTACCTGCTTCCACAAACAACATAACCTGACTTCCTAACTAACGGGTGAAGCAGGAGCATAGTTTATGCGAGAGATCTGAACCCGGATTTAGCCCAACCCGGGTTGAGGGTGAACGGACTAATGGGCGAGGAGGGGCAAAAACCAATCCTTTCGGGCGAGTAAGAAATTTCAAACAATACGACTTTCATATTGACTTGCCAATGATGCTGGAGAGTCGAGTGTAAGAGGCAGGTCCGAAAAATTGGAAGTCAATTTGGAAAAAATCATAGAAAAATGCTAAAATATTGGAAAAATCATTAAGATTTAGTATTACAGCCGATTGTAATTATTGACAAAAATTGAATTTTTTTTAAATTTGTTTGAATTGATACAAAAAGTTAAGCTCTTTCACGTCTTTAAGGCGTCTGCCTGGTGTTTTTGGACCTGCCTCGAACAGTCGAACTGATGCCGCGATGTCTTAGCCGCAGCAATCCGATCAGCAATTGCTTTCCTTGGTTCGTACTCATTGTTGCGCCGGATGGAGTAAATTTTAGTAAAAGTTTCCGCCTGAATTTGTTTTACAGAGTTTACAAGCAGCAATGCGTAAATTTACTGCCGTGTTGTTCGGCAGTTTCACCTCGTAATCTCCGAGATTATGCGTCTGATAAAGATTGAAGTCGCATCGAGGAAAAATTCTAGGTTGCCTTAAGCCTACGACTTGACCTCGGACCTCGCCCCCAAAGACCCGCGGGCCCGCGGCATCTCACTTCATTTGTCCGATCTTTTCTCCCTACATTTTCCTCGCCCAAAAAAATTTCCCCTTTTTTGGTGCCTGATTTTACCCCTCTGCCCAAAAGGGGTTGTGCCCGTTGAGATGCCCGCATAAACCCTTCAGTTTTCGCTGAACTCGGGTTCGACTCGTCCCCGAATCAAACCCAGTCGATTCAGTGAACTCGAGATGAGATTTTGCGTATAAAAACCTCGGAGTGCCGAACCCGGGTTGACGCGGCATCGATGTCACCAAGAAGAGCGAGGTTAACCACGTGTTTTATGCGGCCCAAAGAGTAAACAAGAGGCGCAATTGAATGGAAGGCCTGCGTGGTCAACGTAGATAAGGGATCGGAACACGGGCTGGCCTCTGATTGGCTACAACGCGTGGAGAAAAAATGTCTTAGGGTATGGGGAAAATTAACACGGGGTTTTCGTTCCGGAACGTTTATCTCAAAACCCGTGCAAAATCTTCTCTACACAATTTATGCGAGTCGATTTAGCAGAATTTTCCGAACAAATTGATAGTCATAAGTGCCACTTTTTTGCAAATTCGAAAAGACTGTTTCAGTTGAAAAAAACGCACAATAGTGAGTTACTCAAACGCTGCTCGAACACACGCCAAGCATGTAAACACACTATTGTGCGTACTTTTCAACTGAAAAACTTTTTCGAATTTGCAATAAAGTGGCACTTATGACCTATCAATTAGTTCGGAAAATTCTGCTGAATCGACTCGCATAAATTGCGTAAGTCGATTTTGCACAGGTTTCGAGATAAACGTCCCGGAACGAAAACCCCGTGAAATTTTCCCCATACCCTAAGACATTTTTGCTCCACGCGTTGCAGCCAATCAGAGGCCAGCCCGCGTTCCGATCCCTTATCTACGTTGACCACGCAGGCCTTCCATTCAATTGCGACTCTTGTTTACTCTTTGATGCGGCCTTACTTGTCCGTACCGCACCAAGCATCGCCGCCATTTTCGTCAAAAATGTAACCAAACACAGAGAAGAAGAGGAAAAAATCCTTCTAACTTGAGTTCAAATTACGGGGGTTCATGACCAGAGTTGGACCCAGGTTTAAAACCAACCCCGGGGTTTGGGTCGACCCTTAACATCTCTCGCATAAACTAGACTAGAGTCAAGTTTTAAATTCGAGAGTTCATGCCTTTTCCCTAACTTTAGGAGCTTTAAAAAGTATTATAATTGTTAAAACTTGAGTTTTATGCTTCGTTTTAGGTATAGAAAAAATGTTGGCCCGTGTTTTCATTCATCTACATAGAAAAAAAGTGCGAAATTTAACTATTTGCTTAGTGCGAAAAGTATGGAGAGCAGCTATTAAAATTGTTAGTTTTACTATTTGAAATTGCTAAAATTAACACTGGGCGACTTTAATCTAACTATTTCAAACGGTATAGGACTAAACAGTTTTAATTTTTATCCATGCTTTTCACTAAACAAATAGTTAAATTTAGCACATTATTACTTTCTCACTCTGACGAAGTTAAAAAATGAAAAAGCATTGCGATGGCCAAGATGTCTGTCTGTCTGTATTCGGCTCTGCATAACTTTTGAACCAATGGTCAAAATAAATCCAAATTTTGTAGAGACGTTGCTTTTAACACTTCTCAGGGGGACTGTTTTTGATTCCTCGAAATTTTAAAAAGCAAGTTATGGAGGATATAAAATTTAGAGAAGGGACAGAGAGAGAGAGGGGGGGAGGAAGGAAAAGAACAAATCGCACCGTGGCGTGGATGGGCGTGAAAAAGAAACGGAAGGTCGCGGGTTCGATCTAGCGGCCAAGAGAGCGAAAAGAAGCGCGGCGAGAAGGGGGGGGCGGAACGGATACTTGGAGAAGGAGGAGGAGGAGTGGAAAGTAAAGGAGGGATGCGAGAAAAAATTGCAAGAATGCAGGCTCAATACTGGCGGACAATCATGGCCCCCCCTCTCCCTCTCTTCCTCTCTCTATCCTTCTCTTTCTCTCACTATCTCTCGCTTTTTCACTCTTTTCTATTCTCTCTCGCTCTTGACGAGAGATGCGAAAGCGAAACGCTCTGCACTCGGCTCGCGAAATGTCCGCGGAAAGGACGATCGCGGTGTTGCCAAGCGTGGTGCGTCTATGTATGTATATATGTAAGAAAATGTAACAACTTATTCAAAATAATTGCGAAACTAATAATTGTATTAATTGTAAACATTTTAAAACTATTGTTACCAAGAGCGCCTTCAATCAGCTGCGTATGCAAAACCAGCAACCCAAAGTAGGAATATTTAACTACCCGCTTAAATTGAGCGAGCCAACATTGATTCGTCTTCGGATCCTGAGGCCCGATCAAGTTGAGTCACTTGAAGTTATACCTAACTTCAGCCGATGCCCCGAATCTGCACCTTTGACCAATCAGAAGCAAGTATTCGTGAAAAGTGAGGTTATGCTCGTTCAAGTCAAGTCTGACTTTTCGCCAACTTGATCGGGCCCCGGGCAATAATAGGGTTACGAAGACCATCATTATTTTGAAAGCTGCTAGCATTTCTTTCCGGGAACTTTTTATTAGAATTCTGGTCATTTCTTGGGGAACATTTGGCTTCGTGCACACCGCACGTCCTTTGGCGTTCAGTAGAATTTAAAAGCCTGAAAGTTTCAATTTGAAATACCTATTTATCACCACTCTTGAGATACATCGATTTTGTGAAATTTTGGATTATTATATGCTAAACCGCTGTAATAATGAATCGCCATTGTTAAACTCGCTAATTGGGATATAAAAACTACTGTTTGTCCACACTTAACTTTACACCTTATTTCCATCATAAGGGATTTTTAATTTCTATTAGGGGGGTACCAGTGGGTACCTGCTTCCACAAACAACATAACCTGACTTCTAACTAACGGGTGAAGCAGGATCATAGTTTATGCGAGAGATCTGAACCCGGATTTAGCCCAACCCGGGTTGAGGGTGAACGGACTAATGGGCGAGGAGGGGCAAAAACCAATCCTTTCGGGCGAGTAAGAAATTTCAAACAATACGACTTTCATATTGACTTGCCAATGATGCTGGAGAGTCGAGTGTAAGAGGCAGGTCCGAAAAATTGGAAGTCACTTAGAAAAAAATCATAGAAAAATGCTAAAATATTGGAAAAATCATTAAGATTTAGTATTACAGCCGATTGTAATTATTGACAAAAATTGAATTTTTTTTAAATTTGTTTGAATTGATACAAAAAGCTAAGCTCTTTCACGTCTTTAAGGCGTCTGCCTGGTGTTTTTGGACCTGCCTCGAACAGTCGAACTGATGACGCGATGTCTTAGCCGCAGCAATCCGATCAGCATTTGCTTTCCTTGGTTCGTACTCATTGTTGCGCCGGATGGAGTAAATTTTAGTAAAAGTTTTCGCATGAATTTGTTTTACAGAGTTTACAAGCAGCAATGCGTAAGTTTACTGCCGTGTTGTTCGGCAGTTTCACCTCGTAATCTCCGATATTATGCGTCTGATAAAGATTGAAGTCGCATCGAGGAAAAATTCTAGGTTGCCTTAAGCCTACGACTTGACCTCGGACCTCGCCCCCAAAGACCCGCGGGCCCGCGGCATCTCACTTCATCTGTCCGATCTTTTCTCCCTACATTTTCCTCGCCCAAAAGAATTCCCTTTTTGGTGCCTGATTTTACCCCTCTGCCCGAAAGGGTTGTGCCCAGGTTGAGATGCCCGCATTAACACTTCAGTTTTCGCTGAACTCGGGTTCGACTCGTCCCCGAATCAAACCCAATCGATTCAGTGATCTCGAGATGAGATTTTGCGTAAAAAAACCTCGGAGTGCCGAACCCGGGTTGACGCGGCATCGATGTCACCAAGAAAAGCGAGGTTAACCACGCGTTTTATGCGGCCTTACTTGTCCGTACCGCACCAAGCATCGCCGCCATTTTCGTCAAAAGTGTAAACAAACACAGAGAAGAAGAAGAAAGAAATCCTTCTAACTTGAGTTCAAATATACGGGTGTTCATAACCAGAGTTGGGCCCAGGTTGAAAACCAACCCGGGTTGGCTCGACCCAGCTTAACATCTCTCGCATATAAACTAGACTAGAGTCAAGTTTAACTTCGAGAGTTCATGCCTTTCCGTAACTTTAGGAGCTTTAAACAGTATTATAGTAATTGTTAAAACTTGAGTTTTATGCTTCGTTTTAGGTACAGAAAAAATGTTGGCCCGTGTTTTCATTCATCTACATACAAAAAAAGTGCGAAATTTAACTATTTGCTTAGTGCGAAAAGTATGGAGAACAACTATTAAAATTGTTAGTTTTACTATTTGAAATTGCTAAAATTAACACTGGGCGACTTTAACTATTTCAAACGGTATAGGACTAAACATAGTTTTAATTTTTATCCATGCTTTTCACTAAACAAATAGTTAAATTTAGCACATTATTACTTTCTCACTTTGACGAAGTTAAAAAATGAAAAAGTATTGCGATGGCCCAGATGTCTGTCTGTCTGTATTCGGCCCTGCATAACTTTTGAACCAATGGTCCAAATAAATCCAAATTTTGTAGAGACGTTGCATTTAACACTTCTCAGAGGGACTGTTTTTGATTCTTCGAAATTTTAAAAAAGCAACAGTTATGGAGGATATAAAGTTTCCATTTGAATCAATGGGGAAATGGCGTAAAATATAGGGAAAAGTTGGAATATTTCAAACATAGCTGTTAGAATTTTGATGAAGTTTGCACAAAAATTCAGCAACCAGCCTTCTATAGAATGAACTCCTTAACCCCTTATGGACTAAGCCCGAGTTAACTCGTTTTTTTCCTCTAGTCTTTTTCACATTGTTCCAGTCTCACAATTCCGAATAAACTCGCTTATCGATGCAGACCCTTTCAAGATAAGATTTCGTAGGGCGCCTTCAATTTATCGTATTGGCAATTCCAACTCCCCAGAGTACGAACAGTTAACTACCTTCCCTATAAAAACGGATGAGTAGCGATTTTACGAACTAATCTGATGTTTAAAGGGTTCAGGGGTAGGGGGGTTTTGGGGTCTCCCCCAGAATATTAAAGGGGGTCTATGGGGGTTTCCCTCCGAAAGTATAAGGGGGTCTGGGGCCCCCCAGATTAAGTTTGATGTGAGAAAGTGTTCGTGGGGTATACTCAACCGTTTATTCTTTCATTGTACATCACTCCAGCTTCAATAATTCACTAATTTAAAAAAAAAAAAAAAAAAAAAAAAAAAAAAAAAAAAAAAAAAAAAAAAAATGGGGCTGTTGCACACTTTTGCTTTAAGCGATTTTATAGTCGATTCTGGTGTAAAAACCTCAAAATATAACGATGGCGCAGCACTAAAAACTTCCGAAATCCACTCTTGAACTCAATAAACGCTTTTATTTGCGCGAGCATAATGGTGGCTGAGGGCAGTAATAATGGGAGATTCCTATCTTACTTTCCTCACTCTCTCTATGCTGGGAAGGATGGTTCACAGAGTAATTATAGTCATCAGAGTAATGATCCACATCCGATGAATGATAGAGGTAGTTTCAGAAGTGTAGGCGGACCTAGACCGATAATCTTTGGAATTTTTCAACATCGTTTTTGATACTACTAGACAAAAATTAATGAAAATGAAATTGAGCGTTAACTTTACAATGAGGAACACTTTTAAAGCCAAATAATAAAGTCAGAGGCAAGTTCGGTTTTGATTTGAAGGAATTAAAGTTGAAAATTCACAAAAGATTATGGTTTACGTGCGCCTACACTTCTGAAACGAGCTCTACCGTGACATCTAGTGACACCGGTGTCAAATGAAAGTCGTCTCTCATTGGTCACTTCTTGATGGAGTTACAGTCTTGTTTGATGGGAATCTCCCATTATTACTGTCCTCAGTCACCATTACGCCCGCGCAAAAAAAAAAAACGTTTATTGAGTTTAGAAATGGATTTCGAAAGTTTTTAGTGCTGCCATAGTTATTTTTGGAGGTTTTTACACCAGAATCGACGGTTAAATCGCTTCTAGCAAACATGTGCAACAGCCCCATTAAAATATTTCATAATTTTCTTTATTTTTTCCCAGGAAATTTTCAACTGTAGGCGTGGAGTCTCCAATTTTGAAAGTACGGGTGCGACCTCACTTTGGCAACATTGGACGGGCGTCGAGTGGCCCAGTCAACCGACAAGCGCAGTGCAGCGCGGCAGAGGAGCCGGCTCCTCAACGGCTTGGTCCCGGTCCTGGTCGCAATGCGCAGTGCGAGTGCGCTGTAGCAAGAGGGTTCGGGGTTCGATTCTGGTGAGCCGCGTCGGAGACCGATCGAGCGCGAGCGGGGCCACGTTAGACCTATGCGCTGTTCGATGCATCGATCGAAGTTTCGATGTTTCCCTGCAATCGAATGGATTCGATGCTAATGTAGATGTCAATCGCTGCATCGAAACTCGTTGATATCGATATTTAAACTAAAAATAGATCTATAAGTCGTTTTTTCCTCTTGAACCATCTCAATAGCATAATAGAGTATCAAGATTTTCAGTAATTTCTCATTTTTGACTTGTTAAAATTTGTTTCGATGCATCGATAAAATGTCGATGTTTTTAGGACATCGAACTTCGATGCACAAAACTGGACATCGCACAGGCCTCGGCCACGTTGCCAGTCCACAGCGCGACGCACAATGGTCTTAGATCAGAAATAAGTGGTCAAAAATAAATTAGAAAAAAATTAAGAAAAAATCATCGTTTTCTACCTTTCAAGCTTAATTTTAAACTTTCAAAGGACATTTCTAGGTTTAAATTACTTGCACAATGTGTCATAAAATTAAGAATGTGATTGCGTCTGTGCGGTGGCGTCACTAAGGGGGGAGGGGCTGATTCCCCCCCAAATGTGATTTTTGCGCCCCCCCCCCCCCAAACAATGATGAGAGAGAACGTGTGAAAATGTAAATGGGGGGAAAGGAAAGAATTGAAGTCTTCTCTTCCAAGAAAACGAAAGAAAAAGAGAGAAAATGAAAGGGAGAGATAGAAAAAAAAGAAATAACGGGAGAAGGGGACAAAGGAGGAAAAAAATTAAAAGGAGGAAAGAGAAAGGAAAAGATATTGACTAAATCAATAAATATTAGTGGAGCTCGAAGGTTATAAGTTATAACACTCCAGTTTTTTGTTTGATTTTTTTTCTTTGTTTTTTGTTTTTGTTTTTTGTTTTTTTGTTTTTGTTTTGTTTTTACAATCTCAGAGTATAGGCTTTTAGATCCCATTAAAGTTGAATCGTGACCGACGTCTGTATAAACCATAAACCAAATCATTAACAGTAGATACTGACCTAAATCCTAATGAATTTATTCTTTACACATTGTTGCAAGTGGAAACGAGGAGATAATTTGGTCATTTTCGTCGGTGATTTAGAGTAAAATTTCCTTCATAATAAGTACCATGCCATTTTGCTCCATAAACATGAATTTGTCAAAATTTTCCTAGGGTGGCCCCTCGGCCCGCGCTAACGGGGAGGGGGGAGCAGACTCTCCACAGAGGATTTCACACCCCCCCCCTCACCCTGCAAAAGTCGAGTGACACCACTGGTGTGTGATTAAATTTGGTCTTGAAGGTTTATTTATGATAAATAGATGTTTACTTTTTGAATTTTGGCCATTTCCTGACGATCTCAGACCATTGTGCAGCGAAAAGAGGGGCGGAGAGGGGTGGAGAGGGGAGGAGAGGAGAGGGGAGGAGTAGAGAGGAAAACACATACGAATTCACATGAACTGTGCACACTCACACGTTACACGACTCGTTGGAGAGCGGGAATGAAAAAAATGTAATTAAAATAAATTGTAAAATGAGTTTGAGATTAAAATCTTAATTGACGAACTGGGAGTGCTTTGCATTTAGCGTCGTTAAAGGTTGGCGCAGGCAGGCAAGTACCTAAGGACTAAGGAGGCAAGGAGGCGCGGGCGGTTGGAGCCAGGGCCGGGCGCTTGCAAACACAACTATATCTCTTTTCGTTCGGTGCTCGCACACAGTCACCAAAGAGTAGACAGTAAACCCGCGAGGGTACACGATGGCGTTGTTGCCGCAGGGTGGAGGAGATGAAGGCCCTCAGGACCAACAGATTCAGATACCACGATAGTTCCGCTGATTCCGAGTCCATGATGGTCCGATACACGTTCGGCACGGAGGGTCCCCGAAAGACGTTTGATGGTGATCATTCAGTTACGTGTGGTTTTAAACGGCCGTACGTGCTCACCAATCATCATCGATACCGAACATTTATTGGTCCCATGTTAAGTCGCGACTCTCAGATTTCGGATCTATCGAAAGCTCCAAAGACCAAATAATATGGGAATTTTACGATGCGCTGTAGCAATTAATTGTTAAAATATATTATTAATTGAAACAATAATAATAAGAGTTTGAAAATACAGTGGAAATCGCGTATAACGACGTCGGTTATAACGATAAATCGGTCATTAACGACTTGATGATCTCCTCGGTCCCGCGGCGGAAACCCCATATAGCCAATGTATATACCTATCGGTTATAACGACTTTCGACTATAAGGTCGGGTAGAAGGTCGTTATATCCGATTGCCACTGTAAACTTTATTTTCCACTGTATAACTTTATTTTATGATCATTTTAAATATGAAAATAGGCGGGAAGGATAATTGCGATGGTGACTAATGAACATTTGTTACAGCAATAGAGAAATTTATAGGACGTAATTTTGGAACTTCAAGGAGGCATCCATGACGAAAATTTCTTATGGACATTTAACACGGGCTCTGTCTGCGTGTCTCATTTATTTTTTTTTTTTTTTTTTTTTTTTTTTTTTTTTTTTTTTAAACCTCGAAAAGAATGTTGCAACAAATCCATTAGAAATTGGCTTTAGATGAATAACGTGCGCGTGCTTTAGAGTGGTTATCTGGACACATAAATTGCTGAAACTGTCTCTTCTGGAATGATTTGCCCGCGATAAAGAAACTATGACACATTACAGAAAGACGCAAAATTACCTGACCTGGATGGTTTGTATTGGAATCCTGTGTCCAGATAGCCGCTCTAAAACACCTGCACTTAAGTTTAAAACCAATTTCCTCTGGATTAATTACAATTTGTGATTTGAGATAAAAAAAAACGAGGCAAACAAACCAGATTTAGATCGCTCATGCTGTCACACTTTGAGATAGGACTTATGACATATATCTGCCTCTCTATCACTACACGACACATCGTTGGGGCCGACCGAATCAGATACCACGATAGTTCCGCTGATTAATTCTGAGTCCATGCGGACCAATAAATGTTCGGTACAGATGGTCCCCGAAAGACGTTGGATGGAGAGCGTTTACGTGTGCTTTTAAATGGCCGTATAGGTGCACACCAATCATCTGGGTGCAGGACCGTCTGTTCCGAACGTTTATTGGTCCCTGGTCTATTGTCTAGTCGCGATCACTGGTTAGATTTTCATCGAAAGCTCCAAAGACCAAATAATAAAGTGAATTTTACAAAGAATAAGAGGCTCGAGTGAGGATTTGATGTTCGAGACCTTTCGGGGGACAGTCAAGTGCCGTGCGTGTAGCATAAATATAGAGTAATAATAACGGGAGATTCCCATCATTATTTTGACACTCTTTGTATGCTAAGGGAAGGAAGATTCACAGAGTAACTAGCCACTAGAGGAGAGATTCACAATCAAGCAATAGTACCGTGATAACGCAACGGTGCCAAAGAAAAGTAGTATCTTACTGGCCATCTTCTTGATGGAGTGACGAGATTTTGAAAATATTATTTTCCGATAAGAATCGCCCATTATCAGTGACGTCGCGTGCATTGTGGCAACGCTGCATGCTGTCCATTTAAACGAGTAAAACAGGTCGAACAATCAGAGGTGCACAGTGTACTTCCTAGAATCGATACTTTTCATGAATTTAAATGAGAAAATTGCAATGTTTCCATACTGCAAGCGACACCACTTGCCCATTATCAGTGTTCACTTGCACCGTCGCCATTACGCTCGCGTACTTAAAAGCGTTTTGCGCGAGGTTTGGAGTTGATATCATAAGTTGTTCATACTTCCATCGTTATTTTTGCTGGTTTCTACCTCTTGAGTAGCCCCTTCATTAGCTTATTGCAAAAGCTAATTGCAACAGTCGCCTGTTTTCCCCCTCAAGTAGGTATTCTCGGTTATTTGAATTACAGTGGCGTGCGGTTGACATGAAATTAATGCAGGCAATACGTATTGCAAAACTGTGACTATTCAGAGAAACCTCTTAGAAGAATCTTCATGTAGGCCTGTGCGTGTGCGATGTCCAAAAAAAATCAACATTTTATCGATGCATCGAAACAAATTTTAACAAGTCCATAATGAGAAATCACTGGAAATCGTGATACTTTCATATGTTTTAGGGATGGTTTAAGAGGAAAAAAGTATCTTAAAAACGTTTGTTATTAGTCAGTATATCGATAAATAACTAGTTTCGATGCATCGATTGCCATCAACATTATCATCGAATCCATTTGATGGCATAGGAAAACATCGAAACATATTAGATCGATGCAGGCCTATATATCTTCATTTTCTACTACTTCCTGAGAAATGATTGAAAATTACACAAGAGATTTACGGGGGAAATTTTGAATCATTCAGAAAATCTTAGGACAGGCAATATGTCTAGTACCACACACCACTGTTGAATTAATTAGATTAGAATGGGGCTCTTACAAACTTTTGCTATAGGGGATTGAAAAATTGATTCTTGCATAAAAACCTGGAAAAATGACGTAGAGTATACACTAAAAAATCACGAAATTTACTCTCAGAATCGGGCTTAATGCACTGAGAGAAATCACTTCTTTAAAAACAAGGAAACACGTTTACTTGTGACGGTTTTCCTTGAGCGAAATAAAGTTCTGTGGCATGAAGGAGAATCACTGTCACAACAAGGAATCTTTTGCTTGTAGCAGCAGACATTTTCCTTGGGTTAAAGGAATTCCCCGTCAGTCAATATTTCACTATGCAGTTTCTTTAACACAGACGAAATACACCTTGGATTAAAAAAAGAATTCTCTCAGCGGAGAGGCGCAGGCTGTATCATGGGAGATTCCTATCTAAATTGAGACACATCTCTTTGTTTCCGAAGGGAAAGTGACAGAATAGACAGGAATCTCCCATGATACATAAGTTGAGCCGCCATTACAAACTTGCCGTTACAGCAGTTATGTGAGAGTATTACTGAAATTTTAGGCTTTTCCAGCGTAGTTTTCGTGGTTTTTGCTGCTTTTTACATCAGATTGGACTACACATTTGCTCACAGCAAACGTTTGCAATAGCCCTATTAGCAACGCTGTGAAATCACAAAAGCACACGGAAAACTGCGAGCTCCAAGCAAATCTATAGACAAAGGAGAAATTTCCGATTGGCGCGGCGGTGGCTGTTGCAAGAACGAGCGTTTAGTGAGTCCACCGTCCACCGTTCACCATCTACGAAGCACCAACCAATAGAACCAACGAATGGAGGAGCCCCGAGTATAATTAATCATGCTAAACACACAATGTATTGGGAACGACGATGGGGGCGGGAAGTGGCAAGGGGGAGAGAAGAGAGATGAAAAGATACGGAGGCTCCAAACCCCCCCCCCCCACAAGTGGCCTCCACCGAAGGGGGGAATCAAACGGGGAAATACTGGGGCTTAAGACAAATAAATCAATAAAATAAAGTTTGAAGTTGTAAACGGGTACTGTCGGGTACCACCCACCGTTTCACCAATAGCCTTAATAACCGCTGCATCGCATCGCAACGCTCAAGAGGAGGAAAAGAGACGAGAGCTTTTGAGAAGCTGCGCGAGTGAGCGTGCGCGCGCGTTCGATGGCAAGCGAAACGCGGGGTCGCGCGGCCAATCGGCCATGCTGGATGCGGATTGCGGACACTACAGCGGATCCAGTGGAGTGTCTTTCTCTCTTTGCGCCAATTTGAAAGCGTGTATTGGAGGAGGACAAAAGAGGGGTACAAAGTCACGTGACTTCTTCTAATCTGTCCTTTTCTAACACACGCGATCAAATGGGTAGAGAGAGAAAGAGAGAAGGAAAAATTGCTGAGTCCGCTCGAGTGGATGGGGAATGAACGCTCGCGCCGCACAGTGGAACGAGTCAATGGGAGGGATCGGACAAAGAATATTTGACTAAAAATGCAAGTTTAAATAGTTTTTACCGTCAAAAAACAACTATAGAGGGAGATTCTTGAAGGAAATTTTACGATAAAACCAATTAAATCACTTTCAAACGTCTACGTTGCGTATTAACAAAGATATACGCATTCAAAGTCGCCAAACCATATCCGGCATTTTCCATTGACTCGCTCCACTGTGCGCCGTGCTCAGAACTCATGGACGGTCAAGCGATCCGAACCGCGAACTGCGCGGCGAGAGTCGTCGTCGCGACCATTGGCGGATCCAGGAATTTATCCTTCACCCTCTTTCCTCCCATTAGAGTGCGTGTGTTAGAAAAGGACAGATCAGGGGGAGTCACGTGATTTTCGCCGTTCTTCTATCCTTTTCTAACACATGCATTCTAATGGTTGGAGAGGGAGAAGGAGAGAGAGAGAGAGAGAGAGAGAGAGAGAGAGAGAGAGAGAGAGAGAGAGAGAGAGAGAGAGAGAGAGAGAGAGAGAGAGAGAGAGAGAGAGAGAGAGAGAGAGAGAGAGAGAGAGAGAAGGACTAGAACGCGAAGCAGCAACCACCAAGAAAGATCACGACCACGACATAAAGGTCTTTAGATTGAACAGATTTGACTGTCCACCGCGCATACATGAACCACACCGTTTCACGCGAGCGGGGGCGAGGGGTCCGACATTCGCCGTTTTTTAAATCGACCCGCTGTGGATCGAAGCGAACGATTTTCCGGACGTCACGCGTCGTATATATCGATTGCCAATTTAGACTGTTTTAGTAGAGCGATAAATCGAATTGATTCCGAGGGCCGCTGGTTCAATATAATATCCCCATAAGCGAACTTTTCCACGGAAATTTAGGCTATTAAATCAAACAATTATTGCAAACTTTTTGCGATTATGCATTCTACATCCTCAAAAATGCTTACTTATGCCTGGTTCCTTAACTAAAACTGCGCCGAAATTAAAAATATATTTCAGGTTAAACACAGCGGCAAAGCGTGCGATTTTGCAACGTTGTATTGCATCCATTTAAACCCATGTAAAAGGTCGAATGCAAATGTGTTCACCGAACACCCAATAGTTCGATATTTCTCATGGGTTTAAATGAAGGAACTGGGACGTTGCGAAATTGCACGCTACGCCACTAGTTTAACATTGCATTTTGGAGGTTAGAATCGCCCGAAATCCCGCCAATTCCAAATGCATCGTTTAATCTGTAATATCTTCTTGATTTCGGCAGTTTTAGCCGTGGAACCAGGAATACTTAATTATTTTCGAGGACCTAGAATTCATAATCGTAAAAAGGTCGCATACATCTAGGTATTGTTTGATTTAATATAGCCTAAATTTCCGTTCAAATATTCACTTACCGGGATATTACATTGAACCAGAGGCCCTCAGACGGCAATCGATACGATATATCGCTCTACCAAAACAGTCAATTGCCATTCAGAGACATGGGGACCTCTAGATCCAAACTGACTTTGGTTCAATGTAATTTTTCCGCGCGGAAAAAAAATCTTGTAGAATTTACCATCTGCATAGCTGATTTTGGGGTCTACAATCAAACATGTTAAATTTTACCATAATACGGTAAATACAACGTACCTTGAGGTAAAATGTACCGAAGGATTATCATAATTTACCACAAGGTACGTTGAATTTACCATCTGATGGTAAAATTTACCATACTTGATAGCGGACTCCAAAACCAGCTGAGCAGATGGTAAGTTCTACCAGTCTTTTTTTCCATGCGCTTATAACGCATTTTTGAACGGATATTTCGTTCACTAACCCTTTCTACACCACACCACGACTGAGTGGGAGTTTATAATTTCCGCACAAAATACGGGGTCTCATCATTTCCGCACAAAAACCTCGGTTTTCATTTCCGCACAAAATCTTTTCCGCACAATCATTTTTTTTGCACACTATGGCAACGCTGCGGGAGAATGAACTTAATTTTTAATTTTTATACAGGACATTCAAAAATGGCGTGAAATGTAGGTAAAAAGAAGGACTCACCTATGACAAAAGAAGAGTTTCTCGAGCAGCAGTAATGCATCAGTGTACACGGAGAAAAAATTTCTGATTGAAATTACGGAACGTAGAAAGAAATTGGGGTAAAAAGAAATTCCCTTTAAAATAATAAGAATTCTTATTGATTCAACCAGAATTATCATTGGTCCAATTGAACGTTCTGATGATTCAGAAGAATCACAAGAGAGAATCGTTGGATCAACAAGAATTCTGGTTGAATCAACAAGAATTCTTATTATTTTAAAGGGAATTCTTTTTTACCCCAATTTCTGCCTACGTTCCGTAATTTCAATCAGAAATTTTTCTCCGTGTATGAACGTTAAATTGGATGGCGATTTGTAAGGCGAACATGGGGTTTGGTCGACAAAAAAAAACCTCTTCTTACGGCTGTGGGTCGTCCGGGTCGTCGTTATCATCCATCTTCTCCACTTTTTTCGTCACATTTTCACACAGTGGCCCTTTTTTAGTGTCGCTGATGAGCTGAAGAAATAGGTTGTTTATTTCTTTGAGGTTAGTTTTCGACCTCCGATAAAGCCGGTGATGTGAACTCCACCGGTACTCCCGTTGAGCTCAACGGAGAATTCCAAAACTCACCCAATTGTACTTAATCGCACTTGATCTGGCTGCACGGCACAGAGACGAACTCCGTGATTAGTTTATCTTCTTCACTTTCAGAGAAGCAACGTTGCCAGATTGTGCAACCTCGGTGTTTGTGCGGAAATGATTTTGTGCGGAAATGATGACCCACTTTTTTTGTGCGGAAATGAATAGCAGCCGACTGAGTATATTGCATCAAATTTGTGCCGTTGAAGGTAAAAAAATTGCCTGAAAAGTACAGTCAGACCTAATTTCTGAATTTTTTAAGGTCATTAATGGATTTTGCTCGTCAAATTACCTCGGGACACCAATTTTCATTACATTTGGTTCATAAATATGGTCGATATTCCAAAAAAACCATCAACTTGTAAAAACTTTGTGGGGCATTTTCGGACACATGTTTATAGGGGGGAAAAAAGTCTTATTTTGACCTCTAAAATACGTGGTTACGAAGACGACGTATATTTCTGATACACCCTGTATTTTTAATAAATAAACTTGAACTTTTTAGAGTCTCAGAAATCCATATTGACCCAATGTGCGACCAAAGCGAACGCGCATCACCAGTGGCAAAGCGTGCGATTTGGCAACGTTCCTTTTTCCCATTTAAACACACTAGAAAAGTCGAAAAGCCTGGTCATCGCCGATGACTGAAGCGTTCGACTTTTTAGGTGAATTTAAATGGAGAAAATACACCGTCGCCGAATTTCACGCTTCGCCACTGCGCACCACCCTCGCACGTTTCCAACGCTTCAATTGAAAATTCTTTCATTATCCGTGAAGCACTGATTGTGAGACGACGTTTAAAACGTGCAACGCAGGAACATCAATTTAGCTCAAGATTCCACGCTTCAAAGCTCATCAGCTAAAAGGAACCTACTTTGTGAACCTTCGCTTATTGAATTCAACTCATGAGCCCTGACCAAAAAAAATACAGAAAAAAGAAGAAGAAGAAGAAGAAGAAGAAGAAGAAGACAAATATCTTGACCTCGAGAAAAGTAAGTATCTGGATTGCACTTGCCCATAGAGCACGGAAAGGCGCATTCGCAAAGTCGCATCTAAGATTGAGGAAGGTCAGGAGTCAAGTTTCTCGTAAACTTCGCGAGCCTCAAAGAGAAACGTAGTACAGCCCGGTAATGGCTTACTTGCAAGTTCGAGGGATAGGAGGACAGGACGGTTCGAATTTGAACTTCTCTTGTCACCTTTATCGATCGAATCCGCGAAGCACTGAAGCATTGAAAGCTCTATTCGCATGGATGACTCCCGCTTAGTGGGGGAAGATATGAGCAGCTTCTAATGTAACAAGAGGTCTAAAGTGCTCTAATTCTTGATTTCGAGAAATTCCAAGCCAATATTAAATGGGTAACAGTGGCGTAACTTTGAAACTCGACGGGCCCACCCCGCAGATTGAGCTCCCCCCCCCTTCCTACAACAGATTCTGCATACTCTGAAATAACTCATCAACCCCCACCCCCCCCCCCCCCCCCCCCCCCCACCTAACTCATAACAACTTCCAGCCTAAAAGGTTACCGAGACTGTTTATAAAGTAATAATTAATTATTCTTTAAACCGTTTGTTGAAAATAGGATCAACCGTTCAAAATTCGCTTCATTCGTGAGTACTCTAGAGGTGAAATTTGTCTCCACAGCATCTGGCGGCAGTAATGGGACCACCGAAAAAACATTCGACGTGTCAACTTTTATTTACTCCAATGCCGATAACCGCGCCAACACTCGAACACTTGAACAGCGAACACCCTCGCGACTCGATTGCGGCCATCACAAAGCGGCCTTCGATTCAATCGATTTCGGGTCCGAGTTTAAATTGGATCCGCGCGCGGTGGTTAATGGCTGTGCATAATTTAAAATGACGCGACAATCGCTTCGGAATAACAAATTTTCTCCAGTATGGCATGGGCGCGGTCTCTGATGGGAACTGGGAGAGCTATAACAGAGAAAATTAACGCGTTTTTGACTTTTGACATGGTCGGAACGGTCGGTTTTGGGACTTGAAACGACGCGGCGGCAGACACTGAATCGAAATATGGATTTTTCTGGACAAGAAATTTTGTTACTTTTTGTTTTGTTTTTATAACATTTAACACTGAGAGAATTATTTTTTTAACCCTTTAAGGGCCAAGCCCGAGTACATTGTTTCAGTCTCCATTCCGGATAAACGCGATTATCGATGAAAACACTTACAAACTAAGGTTTTCCGGGCGCCTTCAATGTATGGTATAGGCAATTCCAACTCTTCCGAGTACGAACAGTTAACTACCTGCTCTATATAAACGGAAGAGTGGCGTTCCTTTGAAATAAAGGGTAATCCAAGGTGTATTTCGTTTGTGTTAAAGAAACTGCACTGTGAAATATTGACCGAGGGGGAGTTCCTTTAACCCGCAAGGAAAATGTCTGCTGCTTCAATTAAAGGATTCCTTGTTGTGACGGTGATTCTCATTCATGCAATCAAAACTTCACTTCGCGCAAGGAAAACTGTCACAAGTAGATAAACATGTTTCCTTGTTTTTAAAGAAACGATTTATCTCAGCATAAGTATATTGATATTTTCTTGCAAAAAAAAAACCCCCTAGAGACAAATAGAAATCCAGCACGAAGCTTGCAACAGGTGTCCAATATTCAAACTCAAATTTGATCGAGACTCATAGAAACAACAGGCCAAAAGTCACCTACTTGTTGAGTGATGGACCTAGGTTTTCTTTGTGGTTTATAAATTGGCGTTATTTCACAGGATAACAGTTTCTGTATGATTGTTTTACACGTTTTTAAGATATCTTGCTGTTTGCAGTTCAGCAGTAGCAGCGGCTCGTGCAATGTGGCAACAAGGTATTATCTCCATTTAAACCTATGTAAAACAATCTATTTTCAGGAGATGCAATTGCACCCCCAAGATATCGATACTTTTGCATAGGTTTAAATGGCAAAAACGCATGGTTGCCAAACTGCAGTTCATAATACTGATTTTTATTAACAAAATTGTGTCCGGAAAATTCCGTCCAATTTGGTCCACTGTGTGACGGCACGGCGCGGAGGTTAACTGGGCTGATGAGGCGAGGACTGACCAGTAACCATAGTGACCAAACCATTGACGACTCAAGAGAATTGACGAATCACGAGATTTGAAAAAGACAAGACTTGAACATTTTTGAGAGCTGAAATTAGTTGTTTCGAAGAGATAAATCTACGACTATACGAGGTAGACCGGAATTCATGAACCAATATAGAGGTCTAGTCCGCATTAGAAACACGGCACGTCCATTCCGACGTTTCAAAATTTCCGTTGACATTATTTCACTTTTGGAGTTACAAGTTATTCTTTTCCCATTAGAACGCGTGTGTCAGAAAAGGATAGCAGAGGGGGCGAAAATCACGTGACTGTCCCTAATCTATCCTTTTCTAACACACGCATTCTAGTGGGAAAAGAGAGAGAAGGCAGATTCCTGGATCCGCCAGTGGGTGACGTCATCACTAAAACCGGCTATATAAGACAAGAACACAGAAGGAAATCGATGCAACTTTGGCAACACTGTAGCGGAGTGGAGTTGGCCCGTTTTGCTTCGAGATCGACCTCTTGAATCTCGATTCACCACTCCACACTATATTTTCTTCATCGATTTCATCTGAGGTGAATACAAAAGCTCGGCGATCATGAGCTTCGACAGGATACGATATATGAATAAATATGTGCATTTTAACTATCACCATTCACCATTCACCAACCACCTATACTCTTGCTCTCTAACCGTTTGACAAACATTGAGTCGTCTTTATTGGATTCAGAGGAAACTTGCCTTCTAGATATACCTGTTCTGAGAACATCCTGGACCGGCCTCATCCATTGACCTTCGACAATTTCCAAAACCAAACATCGTTTTGAGTCGACTTTATTTTGTGGCTTATGTAACGGTGCCGATGGTTCCTATAGAAGTTAATTTTAAATTTTAGTTGCACTTATTGGATATTATAGGATTTGACATATAGTGGCGTAACGGCAGGGCCCACACTGCGGGCTGGCCCCGCCCTGAGAGGAGGAAAATGCCAATAATAAAAAAATAATACAAAAAAAATAAAACCGCACATGGATATTTTCCTTTTTCTTTTTACTTTCTCACATTTAACGAAGTTGGAAATTAAGAGAGTATTACGATGGCACAGCTCTGTCTGCGTATCCCAGGACAACTTTTGAACCAATGCTTCATATACATCCAAAATTTACAGAGAAGTTGCTTTGGTTATAGGACATTTCGTCAACGACTTTTTGTCCGGATACAAATTCGCCTAGGCGTTTTAGGTCCACGCATGTATGACGGCAAGAAAAGATAGGTCCATACGTTTAATTTTGCTCCATATGTCCATATGATCATGTGAGTTTTATCAAAAATTATACCAAAATTATGATGTTTCCCAATTTTTGCAATATTTTCTGGATGAAGTTGGTGTTTCCATTTGGACCAATAAACTTTGGACATTATTTACTAAATGGACCAACATGTTGCTGCCAAAAAAACGCAGTGACGTAAACAGTTGGACGAAACATGCGCGCGGACAAAAAGTCGTTGACGAAATGTCCTGAAACCGTTGCTTTCAACATTCTCCAGGGGGATTTTTTTTTTTTTTTTAATGGGGAAATGGGTAAACATATAGGGGAAAAATTAGGCAGCTGTTTGAATTTTGATGAAAATTTGCAAAACAAAAAGTCTGCAACCAGCCTACAGTGAAATTAACCCCTTAAAGGGGGTCTGAGGGTCTCCCCCACGGGGCTGATGGGGGTACAGCCCCCCCCCCCGAAATGTCAGACAAAGGGAGAATGAAAGGAAAAGAAAGGAAAAATAGGGCTATAAGAAGGGGGAAAGACCCTCAGCCTCAGCTGAGAAAAATTTGAGAGTGGTAGCCACCACTGGAAAAAAAAAAAAAAAAAAAAAAAAAAAAAAAATCTGGGTACTGCCATGGGTCTGTTGCATACTTTTGCTGCAACAACATAGAACCTTGTTTCTTACGTAAGATTAGACTAAAATAACGATGCGCATATTAAACACGTTAAAAAAACACTCATTATAACTCCGGTAAGCAATTCAATCTCAAACAGCCCGCGCTTCACTGGACACTATATTTGCACGGGCATACTAATTGTAAGATACAATAGACGGAACCGCGTAGATGTAAACAACATCGTTACTACAAAATGATGGAACTTCCCTCTAAATGTATGATATATCGGCTGCATTTGCTGTCTGGTCTCTTCTGGTTTATCAAATATTACTAAATAATACAAGAATTGTATGCAAATGAAACATTCAAATGTTTGTAAGTTCTATTGATATTTACAGGAACGCGGTGGTTCCGTCTATGTAGTTGAAAGTCGGTGACAAAAGTGTCTAGTGTAGCGTGGGTTGTTTGAAGTTTAAGTGATTCCTGAATTAATGAGTGTAATTTGAAAGTTTTAAAAGTGTGCATCGTTATTTTCGCCGAATTTTATACGTTTAGAATGAATGTGTCATATTGCTGTAGCAAAACTATGCAACAGACCCATTTTAGCGGTGTGTTCGGAAAATTGTCTCTACTATGATATACGCGCTCTGATGCTCAACCAACTAAAATAATCATAAATACAAGGGTATTTTTAACAAGTACGACGCTTTGAGGACTTGTTGAATGGGAGTAAGAGGCTGAGAAAATAAAAGAGGGAAGCTCACTTTCCGAACGACCCTCGTAATAATTTACTCACAACTTGTAAATCAGCAAATAGGATTTTCAAATACAATCTCATTGTCATATATATTGCTTCAAATTAGAATTTGTTCGGACGTTCGCGATCTCCAATCTTGATCTAATTGACTTGAAACGCCGGTTTCTTTCGACTCAACCCCCACCATCCTCTTAGTACACCTGGTAATTACAGATGCTTAAAAAAAAACAAAAACAAAAAAAAAAAACACGCGAAATACTAATTTATTCATAATTTTTTCTTTCTTTCTTAATAATAGCTCTCGGCTTGTTTGGGTAAATTTGCGAGGAAACGAAACCAGAAAATCGTGTTGAGGACTCTGATGAGGTTTAGAATGATACCTATACAGATTACTTTAATGATGGGGAGAATGCGATAAAGGTCTCGGGGTCATGCTCACGAGCTCACGCCAGTTCAAATTTTCTGCGCATGCACGAAGAATGACACACAGGAATGCGATCAGTACAAAAACACCTGTCGGTTTAATGCTGCCCGAATTACGCTGGTATTTTCGGACGAATATAATCCTATCTAAGGATCAGTGAATCTCTATAGACTGAACGCTGTTTGATCCTTGCAGGCCGCCAACACGGCGACGGATCCAAGAATTTATCCTTCTCTCTCTTTTCCCATTAGAATGGGTGTGTTAGAAAAGGATAGATCAGGGGCATTAGACACGTGATTTTTGCCCCCTCTGCTATCCTTCTCTACCACATGTGTTCTAATGGAAAAAGAGAGAGAGGGGGAAAATTTCTTATATCCGTGGCCGCCAAATCGGCACTTTTAGAGATTGGTCGCTCCAACCAGTGGCGAATCCACCGGGGGGGGGGGGGGGGTGCCCTACCCCCACAAACCTCGAATTTTGCCTTTTCTCAACATAAAACAGCCCAAAATGTCTTAAACTGCGACGCTTGAAATTAAAAAATTCATGGGCGTACTCTCCACCCGCCCACCCAAAAATTGTCTAAATCCGCCACTGACTCCAATGATGTTCATGTAATAAACGAACAAAAAAATACGCTGGATTTTATCGAATCAAACTTCTCGGTCAAAATCGATGGACAGCGCTGAACGTAGTTTGTTTTTTGTAATATGTTGCTGCAGTAATATTTACTTACAATAAAATTAGCATATACTATTTAAGAACACTTTTGTGAGTATAACAGTAGCATGATATCTTTATTAATTATTGTAAATGGTTTGGAACGCATTGACTTTCACTCCTTTTTCCAATGGACAGCATCCCATAAATCAATATTTGTTGATACAGCGAACTGCGTACAAATTGGAATATAACGAATTCTAAAAAAATGTTAACCAAATTTTGCCGGTCTTTTCGCTTCACCGAGAAGTTGTCAAATGTTCACTATTCTACGAACCAAGCAGGACCGTAACTAAAATACCATAGGGCAGCCAGGGCACTCCCCGGGGCCCCCAACGCATTCTGTTTATTACAGCGGAAAGCCCCCAACACTCCAATACACCTCATCCAATAATAGAGGGCCCGGGGCCTCAAGAGCTGTAGTTATGGCCTAATTAGCCACATTGGCATGAGGATTAAAGATGCCCCGAGATAAGCAAGTCTGCTCGTAAGTCTATTTTCACATTTACAATAACATTAAGGATGACCCAGAAGAGCAAAGGGGAAGTTTTGTCAGCGCTCTGCCATATTGGCGTTAGGAAACCTCCAAGATAAACAGGTCTACTCGTAAGTCACTTTTCTTATTTAAAATAACACTGCCAATACTCCGGAAGAGCAGAGGGGAAGTGTTGAGAGCTCTTCGCCGAGTGGTCAATAGAAAGCATCCGAGATGAACAGGTATGCTCGTAAGTATGAGGCCTCTAAGATCAATAGGTCTACTTGTAAGTCTATTTTCCAGTTCAAAATAACATGAAATATTGGTCTCAGTTGTGAAATATTGGTTCGTGGAACTGATGCAGAATACATTGAGTAAAGGTCAAACTAATAGCAATGGAATGAACAGATCTTAGAAAATGTTGATATTTTGAAGAAATCTCTGGGCTGGTATAAACTAGCCTTGTCCTCCAAATCTCAACATTTTTTCATCCTTTGTGTATTTCAAAAGGTACACTACTTATATGACTTTTAAAAGAAAGTGTCCCGGTAGAACTTTTCATTATTCCATTCCGCGACCAATTTGAAACATTTTTGCACTTTTCAGGTATTTAGGAGTCAAGCAGCATTGCCACTTGAAAATATGTCTTAAAAAATCCAAAACTTGTAGCAAAACAATAGACAAAATTATCAAGGGCGGTTTCAATCAGAGGACTTTCTTTTGAAGGTCGTGGTGCTTTTCAAGTCCAGGAAGTTTTGAGAAAATGTCGATAAACAAGCTAAAATTCGACTCTGTAAACGATGGATGTACAGCGGGGACAAAGATATACTTGGCCAGAGTATGCAACACGCAACACACCTAATACACGTGTTTAATGGGATGCTGTGTATTGCTTATTGCATATCATAGCTAGATATCTTTGTCTCCGCTACTACATAAATTTGAAAGAAATGCACACTGAAAAAAAGATGACCAGAAGCATGACAATATGCGAACCAATGTGAGGGATAGAACAATGGGTCTATTGCAAACTTTTGCTACAACGATTAAGAGTAAATAATCTAATGTAAAATCGCCTGAACAGTCCATTGGTGGCATCAGAAAGTCATAAAATACTATAATAAACTCACAAGAGGCGTTCAATGAAATCCAAGATGGCGGAGAAATATCGAGCAATTTGTATGCATGCACCACGAACATCCAAGGATAGCTAACATCACAATATCGATCACAACCAATCACAACGTAAACAAACACATAACCTCTACCTCCAGTGAGGTTGTCAAAGTTGGCAATCCTTGGATGCTCACGATGCATGCATACAAATTGCTCGATATTTCTCCGCCATCTTGGATTTCATTAAATGCCTCTTGTGAGTTTATTATTGCATTTTATGACTTTCAGCAGGCTGATTCTGCTCGTTTGGACGAGAAGAGACGAGATAGCAAGAATCGACCAATCCCATTGGTTTAAATTGTGTCACGTGACAGATTTGAAGTCATTCAACGGGTTAAAGAGTCATGAATTTGAAAAGAATGACTCGGACCCCATCGATTCCCCGCTTGAATGACTTCAAATCTGTCACGTGACACCATTTAAACCGATGGAATTGGTCGATTCTTGCTATCTCGTCTCGCCTCGCCCAAACGAGCAGAATCAGCCTGCTGATGCCACCAATGGAGTTTTCAGGCAATTTTACATTATATTAATCACTCTTAATCGTTGTAGCAAAAGTTTGCGACAGACCCATTACCAGAATTCTACTGTTTGTACCGTAGTTCTTGACAATTTTTAGGGAATTCTAGTTCTGCGACCATATTCTGGTATTAACGCCAGAATTTACTGGTCAAAGTACTGGACTTTTTGTCATTCACACATCGTTGTGCTTCTGGTAATATGACTAGAATGAGGTATTGTGACGTTCGCTTATTTTTTTCGGTGCAATGAAGTTGAATAATAAATGAGAAAAATAAATATAACGCCCCCCCCGTACATTTCCTTAAAGTCTAGCTCCCTACGCTACGCCTTACCGCGGCCGCAACCATGCGTGAGCCTTTCCTTATCCCAGCCCTGATGGGTGCGGCGTTGGTCGGTTGGTCATTTTCACGAGATGAAAGAAATAATCAATTCAATAGGAAGTGGCTCACAGAAAGTCATTCAAATCCTAATTACCATCAAACTTACATTTGCTTAAGCATCCGGTCACCGGTATAACTGAGGTGCGAGCTATCGTCTCTCCTCGTGTGCCTGCACCGACGCGACGCGGCGCGGCGCTGCGCGCGTCGCGTTATAGCGGCATCGCATCGCATCGGCATGTTTGACGGTGAGAATGCGAGATTGTGAGAAATGAGAATCGGTGCAACCGGTCACTTGTCCCGCGACGCGCAGACGTAGATGCGCGCGGATGCAATGCAATGGATTGGATGTGTAGCGAGATTGCCAGATTTGTGAGGAAAAATCCTCAGAGTTTACGTTATTCCTGCGTTAAGAACGGTTCACTCCGACTCCGATTACACATAATCATAAAGGCCACGATTTCTCCCGGTTTTCGGAGTGAAAAATTGAGCGAAAAAGAGGAAAGGGATAGCCACAATTTGCACTTCTACGGAGTAAAAACAAAAGATGATATTCAACCGAGGAGTCGTACACACCCTCCTCGAGAGTATTTTCGGAGTAAGATATTTGCGGAGTGAAAAATTGAGCGAAAGGGGGGAAAGGGAAAGCTATAATTTGCACTTCTACGGAGTTATACAAATGATGATACTCATCAACCGAGGAGTCGTGCACAACCTCTTGAGAGTCTTTTCGGAGTATTTTTGGATTTGTGGAGTGAAAAATTGAGCGGAAAGGAGGAAAGGGATAGCCACAATTTGCACTTCTACGGAGTAAAAACAAAATATGATATTCAACCGAGGAGTCGTACACACCCTCCTCGAGAGTATTTTCGGAGTAAGATATTTGCGGAGTGAAAAATTGAGCGAAAAGGGAGAAAGGGATAGCTATAATTTGCACTTCTACGGAGTTATACAAATGATGATACTCATCAACCGAGGAGTCGTGCACAACCTCTTGAGAGTCTTTTCGGAGTATTTTTGGATTTGTGGAGTGAAAAATTGAGCGGAAAGGAGGAAAGGGATAGCCACAATTTGCACTTCTACGGAGTAAAAACAAAAGATGATATTCAACCGAGGAGTCGTACACACCTTCCTCGAGAGTGTATTCTCAGCTCTTTACTACCGGTACACTCTATTTTTACTATACGCAAGCGAGTAAGATGTAACCTCGTTCGTTCCGTTTTTCACCGCGGATTTTGTGATCGATGCTTAACTCTTTCACTGTTAGGTCAAGAAAGCAAATCAATGTTCTTTCGCTCAAATTAAGTGGGTATAGTTAAATATTCCTACACCGCAGTGCTGATTTTGCATACACAATCTATTGAAGGCGCTCAAGGTAATAAAATTAATAAAATGTTAATATTGGAACCGCAATTATTGTGAATGGAAAATTGAAAGTGTGTGAGGCAGTCTTGGTCATAGAAACTATTATACTCGGGCGTGGTCCTAAGTGGGTTAGCAGCAGAGCTGCCGTTTTGCGTATAATTAACGACATTTTTCAATTCACCGATGAATTCACCGATTGAGAAAATATGACATAGTTCAGTTCAGTGTATAAATGTACTGCACGAAAATACTCTAATCTGTAATAAACTCAATTCGTGGAAACGTCATGAATGTATTAAAACATCCGCATATTTTTTTAAAGTCATCGACGACTCCACCGGTTGAGAAAAGATTACAGATGCAAACAATTTCATGCATAACATTCATACACTGAACTGTGTAATGTTTTCTCAACCGGTGGAATCATCGGTGAATTGAAAATACGCAAAACGGCAGTTCTCGTTAATGGTGTAAAAACGAATTTGCCAACGTGGTACCACAATAATACTGAGAAGATCGATACGATTACAGAATTCCGATGGGCAAAGATAAAATATAATACAGTTACAGTAAAAAAAAAAAAAAAAAAAAAAAAAAAAAAAAAAAAAAAAATGGGGGGGGGGGACTGCCGCAAGGATAAAAGATTTATACGTTTTTTCAAGCTTTTCGATCGCTCCAGAACACCGCTTTGTAAGTTGGCCAGCGTTTGCCACAGAAAAAAACAGAAAAAAAAACCACTTTGGTAGCGCTGACAAAACCTTTGGTAGAAAAATGACCCAGCAAAAGACTTAAGTTGAGCCAACCAAAGGTTCTTCACGCTTCACTAAAGAGATTTTGCTGGGTGAGTAAAAAATTTGGTTGGCCCAACTAAAGTCTTTTGCTGGGTCGTTTTTCTACCAAAGGTTTTGTCAGCGCTACCAAAGTGTTTTTTCCGTTTTTTCTGTGTTTACTTTTATAAAATCTTCCCTTGTGCCACGAGTGGTCATTAGTAATCTTCGCGTAAAATAACCTCGGGAAGTATGTATACTTCTCTCTTATACGAGAGTTTACTATACGCGATTCGGCAACCCGGCAGTTTACAGCCGCAGAGCAAGCCAAGTCTCACTTCCGGCCTCGATTTCAACACCTCGCACCCTACGGCCGCCAGCCAATGAGAGTCAAACCGCCGATGGCACGAATAGTTTCAATCGGAAAGAAATAATACTTTTAGACTCGGAGAGAGAGAGAGGGGAGAGAGAGAGAGAGAGAGGGAGAGAGAGAGAGAGAGAGAGAGAGGGAGAGAGAGACAAAAGGAAAACAAACGTAAAGCAAATACAGGCCTTCTTACTGCCTGCTTTTGCGTTAAAAAAAAAAAAAAAAAAAAAAAAAAAAAAAAGTGCGAGGCTAAGTTAGTAACACCGGCAATGACAATGAACAAACAACAAGAGATTATTATGATAATTACGGGGACGCAGTCGGAAATATGGGCAAAGGGACGGGACGAGAAGGGGGGGGGGGCACGGATGAACGGACGACCTTTGGGGTCTTCACTTTGGTCTTAACTATAGTCCATTTCGATTGATGCTGCGCCGCTTACTCATTTACTATATTTTGACCGCCACTCTCAACACAATACACCGTTGCCAGCAGTAGCGTAGCTTGTAATTTGGCAACGTTGCATTTTGTCCCATTAAACCCATGAGAGAGATCGAACTATATTGAGTGTTCGGTGACAGTGATGGGCAAAAATCATTTTTTGAATAACCATGAAAAATTAACTTAAATTATTCGCATTATTCTCACGTTATTCGCGTTAGTAAATCAAAGTTTTGACACTACCAGCATATTCACCTGTCATAAGATGAATGACTGGTATAGGCTGCCCCAAGAATGATTGGACTTGACAACTGTAGGTTTGAATGAAAACATCAGCTTCTTCGCTGCTCATAACCAATCAGGTCGGTCTTGAAGCTGATGTTTTCATATGAAAGCCGTAGACTTGTCAAATCCAATATCTCCGACTTTCACTCCTGATTTTTTGTCCGATTTTTAACCCCTTAGGGTCAAGCTCGAGTATTCTCGTTTTTCTTCTCAAGTCTATTTCATACTGTTCGGGTCTTCGTTCCGAATAAAAGCGATTATATCGATAAAAACACTTGCAAGAAAAGGTCTTGTCGGGTGCCTTCAATTCGTCGTATAGGCAATTCCATCTCCCTCGAGTACGAACAGTTAACTACCTTCCCTAAATAAACGGATCAGTGGCATTATTTTGAACTAACCTGGTCGTTGAAGGGTTAACAGCGCAACAACCATTCAGAACTCGTCGTTTTCGTGTCTGGAATCCAGAGCTGCTGTTAAGCGAATAATTAATAACATTTTTCAATTCACCAAGGATTCCACAGGTCGAGAAAAGATTACACAGTTCAGTTCAGGCTATGAGTATAGACAGTTTTAGTGATGACTTGGCGATGACGTCATCCGGCGATGGAGTTCCAAACAAAAACAAACTGTCTCTCTTGCTCTCGCGTAACCCCCATGTACTGCCATCTCACTCTATAATTTCAAAAATCGGACGTAGAGACAATGCTTGTGAAATTTTTTGGCAGAAATGGATTCCTCGAGGCATTTTAATGCGATTATGATAATAATATGTCGTAAAACAAGGCACTGTATACGAATTTCAAAACTAGAAATAAGTAGATGGGTACACGTGGGGGTCACGGGAGAGTGAGCGAGATGGTTTCGAACGCTACACGATGAGTTTTGTCACAACCGATTGCGACCGATGAGTGCGTTGTTGTGATTGTTGGCTAGACTTCGCACTTAAACCGTCTATAGATACGGCACGAAAATACTCAGATCTATAATCTTTTCTCAACCGGTAGGAATCGTGGATGACTTTAATAAACTTATTTTAATCATTTAACGGCGATTGTATCGATTGAGAAAATATTACAGATGCGCATAATTTCGTGCATTACAGTCATACACTAAAGGGAACTGCTTTTCTGGAATCATCTGTGAATTGAAAAATGCCATTAATGAAGAACGCAAATCTGCAAATCTACTAAGTTTAAAACTTTTCGATTGAGAGTAATACCAGCGGCAACATCACAATAACTTGGCGTCTCTGATCCACCCATATCCTTGACGATTGATATTTAATGAAACTAGCAAGAGGGGGAAAGAGGGAAAATGAGCAGGGTGGTTTTAGGTGGCGCCAAACTGCCGCGGTCAAACAGGATGTTGGGTTGGGGCCGCCACTCGCCAGGTACCTTTACGCACCGACAAAAACCGGCATACGGTTGTGACTTCTTTAAAATGAGAGGAGAAAAGAGAAAAACTACGTTTTCGCACCTTGTCAGTCACACATTTTTTCTCACCCAACTCATCAATAAACATTCAAGATTTTTTCTTCTTTTCTAAACCACTTTTCCTCGACTTTTTTTTTTAAAATCTTCAGTGCCCTCCCTCCTTCTACGATATTCTTTTGCGCAGTGATGATCACTGTCGCAGTTGCATCGAAATACGTTGAGAATCAAGCATTGTTGACTGCGGTGAAAGCGTGTGCGTTGACGGGCAATGATCATACAACGGAAAATGTGACACCCATGGGCCATAACTCTTTAAGTTAAGGTGATTCCAGGGTCTATTAGTTCCAACCATAGGCACCCAACGTCGCGCTACATAAAACAGCTTCGCAAAAAATCTAAAAACTTTTGCACCCCCCCCCCCTCCAAAATAATTTGATGAAAAAGAGGGAAGGAGGAAAGAAAAAACGGAAAAATACCAAAAAAATAAAGAAAGAAAGGAATAATTACAGAAACCAAGAAGCAAAAAATGGCAAAAATAAGTAGCTCAATTTTACCCTTAAACTGCGCCTCGATTAAATCTAAAGCGAAAAATTCCTCTGTTGTCAATGAAATGAAATATATACATTGAGTCAACTTCTGTTGGTTATTTTTGTAAGATTACTTAAATCGCTTAAAATATAGTCTGAGAGAACCCACATTTTCACATTTTTCCAGGGGCGACCCCCGGACCCTCTATTATTGGAAAGTGTCCCCTCAATTCCCTACAGTATCGGAGTATTTGCTACCCCCTCCCATCAAAAAGAATCTCAAATTTACGCCACTGAGTGGTACACTACAAATACTGCAGAAATTTAGAATTAAAGTGCCCTTTTTCAAATTTCCAAGAGACTTCTAACCGCGAGGAACAGTTTTCCAAAGAATAATTAAACTTTAAAAGGCAGAAATATCAGTTTCATCAAGCTAAAAGTCTAAACTAAAAAATTCCCTTTTTGTCTGAGAAATGAAGAAAAAAATCTTAAAATCAATTAATTAATTTTTTAAGTTTGGTGGCATTTTTTTAAGATAACATTGCTTAAAATATCATCAGAGAGAACCTGAATTTTCAAATATTTCCAGGGGAGGACCCCGGACTCCCTTCTCACTGGGGGGGTGTCCCCCCAGAACCCCCATAAAGCATCCCTCAGAAGTTGTTTTGCCCCCCCTCCCCAAAAAAAAACCCAAGTTTACACTACTGTCTCCCTCAGTCAATTAAAACAAATAGTGGCGGCTCGTGCAATGTGGCAACAACGGATTTCCTCCATTGAAACCTAAATAAAATAATCCATTTTCATGGGATTCGCTGAATCCCAGGGAAACCAATACTTTTGCAAAAGTTCAAAAGACGTAAAAACATAGTTGTCAAATTCATTGAGCTGTCACTTGCAAACAGATGAGTTAGAAATGATGAAAGGAGGGGCTATCATGTGGCTGTCCTTTTTCTTACTCAATACTCATGCATTCTTAGGGACCAGGAGAGAGAAAGACAAATTCTTGAATACAGCTCTCCACCTGACAGAAGTATGCAGAGGAATAGCAAACAGTGTCTTGTCTTTTCAAGGAACGACAAAATAAACCACTCCTGATGAGTCTGACAGCAAATTTTTTAAAGCAGATTAAGAAAGCATTTTATAAATACACTGTCTTCCTCTTTCTTAATGACAACTGTTCTCTCATGAGTACCCCCCAGGAAAAATCCTTGGGTGACTTGAGTTTCAGAGACTGTTCTTAAGAGCCCTCGGATAAAGCAAGCCACAATGGGGCTCATGCAAACTTTTGCAACAGGGGATGGAAGAATTGATTCTTGCATAAAAACCTGTAAGAATGACGATTACACTAAAAAATCACCCAATTCACTCTCAGAATCGAGCTTAATGGCGGAGAGACACTGGTATCATAGGAGATTCCTATCTAAATTGAGACTTGTCTGTGTGTTTCCTTAGAAAAAGTGACAAATTAGAGCTGGGGAAAGGAAAAAATGGACAAATGTCAAATTGGTCTAAGTTGCATCGGTAACTGTATACAATCAACAAATGCACCGAGTTCCAAACAACCTTACTTTTCCAAAAACATTCCACACAATTTCGGGGCACACGGATGAGTTGCGCTAAGCGTATCATGTGTTCAACGAGGCGAGTACATACAACTTTGTTGAATGTTGACGGTTATCGGTGCGACTCGGCTTGTTTTGACATTTGTCCATTCTTTCCTTTCCCCAGCTCTAGTCAGGAATTGGAATCTCCCATGATATCTTCGTTGAACCGCCATTGTGATCTTGCCGTCATAGCAGTTTTGTAAGTGCATTACTGAATTTTAGACTTTTGTAGTGATTTTCCTGATTTTAACACCATATGAGAGTAATCATTCGCTCACAGCAAAAGTTTGGAAGAGCCCCATTGGGAAAAGCCAGGAAAACTAGCTCCGAGGGAAAGTCCTGTTTTTGCAACAGTTTTTGAGAGCCCTCGGATAAGAAGGAGCCTTCAAGCCAGAGTCCCATCAAAAGGGAGATATTGAAGAAGAGGCATGGTGTTCAACTTAAAATAGAGAGAAAAACTAAAACAAACAATTCCTCTCACTCAAAATCAGTCCAGCATGAGGCTCAGTCTCTTTCTCACTCCAGCGCAAGTTCACAATGAGTGGCAACTGAGCAGAGATTGTCTGTCTATCTCAGTATTCACTAAATTTGTTTAGGTCTCAACTGTGCTGTCAAATGAGGTCCAAAAGTCATTGATTTTTACTCTCTAATCTCATTGATCCCTCCTTCCGCTAAGCACACACAGTAAACAAAAAGCTCATCTTTAGACATTCCGTGTGTTCCGCACATCGCATATTCCAGACATTGTGTATTGCCTAATGAGAGTCAAAGCAATCCATCAAACATTACTAAAGCAAGCAGAGTAGATGGCTTGCATACTGGTTAATAGAGCTAGAGCCAGCCGATAAATTCAGTTCTGAATTCACCAAAGAGGGAGGTGTGATGAGTGACTTATCATATTCTCCTTCCCCATGGAATCTTCATTCATTATAGTTTGTCCCAGAAAAGATTGGATTTGACACTTTTCTGGTTTTCATGAGAACAACAGCTTCTTACCCCTCCTGACCAATCAGGTTGCCCTATCTGAGGATGGAAGCTGATGTTTTCATTCAAAGCTACAGTTGTCAAGTCCAATCATTCTTGGGACAGCCTATACACAGCGCTGGTTTCACAATAGATGGAAGAGGACAGCTCGCCCACTTTACGCCATAGTGCATGAACGTCTCTGCACCTGTGGCATAGCATACAATTTGGCAACGGTGTACTTTGTCCATTTAAACCCTTGTAAAAGGTTGAATGTGAAGGTATTCACCAAACACCCATTAGTTCGATCTTTTTCATGGGTTTAAATGGACAAACTGCAACGTTGCCAAATTGCATGGTTTGCCACTGCTCTGCAAAGCAAAGCCAGTGTCCACACAAACTAGCCCTCGCTCTTCCTATACCTCAAAAGGAATAATCCTGTATCAAAGAAAAAATATCCTTTTTCATCCTGACACCACAGAGGCAAAAAATAAATTGGGGAAAATGCATTCAATCTACTCTTGGGATGCCAAAAAATTGGTAAGTAGAGCTGCAGTAACCTGAGTTGATATCGTCAAATAAATTAAACAAAACGATGAGCATTCACAAGACTGTTATCCAAAAAGCACTGCTCAGTGCTCACCAGACACAGTTTTGGGTGTGCGCTAAGAGCCAACTGTTTCCCATACACCGTAAAAAAACTTCATGCCAGAAGGTACATTGTCAATCAAACTTTAAAGTTGATTTTATTTTCTTACTCTTGAGGTTGTCAACAACAAAGAAAGGTCCCCAATAGGAACTCTGCGTTTGAGGTTGACTAGAGCGCAGGACCATTTTGAGTATTGGGTTCTGAAAAGAAGCATTGCCTGCTTCCAAACCATTCCAGCACCCATCAATGAGCAATCATTTAGCACATAGTTTCGACTCGTTGCTAATCAGCCGCTTACCAATGCGCATTAATGCAGTTCGAAAGCAGGATTGCTACTTGTCAGGACCCGATACTCAAAATGGTCCTGCTCTAGTTGACAAGTAAGCAGTGATCTGTCTCCATAAACAGCTAAATCTACAGAGACTCAGAGCATCAGAATATATCATTACGGGTACAAAGAAATTTCATCGCTAAGAAACACGGAGAAAAAAGAAGAGAAAAGGCTGAAAGAGAAAGAAGAGTAAATAAGATGAAAAAATTAATTACCTCAGAAAAATCACGTTGAGACATGATGTCGTATCACTCAACATGACTATTGGTACTACCAAACTCTCATTTCAATTCATTCGATGAATTCCAAACGGTGAAGACATAACAACAAGGAGAAAACAAAAATGATAACCGAACTTTCAGTACAGTACACAACACTAATCGATTAAAGAGACACTAATTTTCAAAAATATCCACGACAAATCTGAAAATGGCACTTTGGTAGAATAATTCCTGAAGAAGTAAGGCATGATGCATGAGAATAAGACTAATTAATGGCAAGAAACGAAGTGGGGATGTTAGCACGGAGGTCGGAGACACAAAAATTTTAGGTTACATTCTTACACCAGCGTTAAAGTCACTGAGGATATTTCCCGATTAAAATACTTCATACACTTTGAAAGAGCTGACACTTCATCCACCGGAAGAACAATAAACAGAAAAAGCTGTGGGGATGGTTAAAAAGAGCCCACAATTAAGACGGAGCCACGAAATTTTATGGCGGATACAAAGATAATTTCACTGAGGAATGCGACAGCACTCTGGTTATAACAAAAAAGAAATAGGTTAGAACAGAGAGTAGAAAAAAAACACTTGTTCACTTGTTGATATTTTTGTGATCGATTCTTTTCCGATGTAAAATGTCGGAGGAACGTAGAGGAACAAATTTGAAACGATACAATTTGACACTCGCGACTTCAAAGTAATCAATTCACGACCAGCCACTTGAAGAATAAAAGAAAGGAATGAATGCGGAAAAGTTGAGAAAAAAATTCCTCGGACAAACCGCAACCGAGTGGCCCAAAACAACTTTCGTTGGAGAATTAAGTTGAAGTTATCGAAACTCCCGCGATGGAAACTGATGAAATTCTAAAAGAGGGAACAAACGTGGCGAAGGAGAGATACTCGGGAGAGAGTTAAAATGATATTCATTGAAATTAAATTATCGATTAGAATACGCCCGAACTGTTACAGCGGATGAATAAGAGGCTGACAGCGATCACATAAGGTGGCGGAGTCGAAGATCCCGCATGACCAAAGGTCCACAGAACGAGTCGAGTGGACTCACTGGGATTCGACCGATTTAACTAGCACCACTACTACCACTAGCACCCACAGCAGAACCGCGGTCCAACAGCACCAGCATTCCACTTACAGCCATTTTGGAATGCGGTTAATATCCCCCCTCCCCTTCGACGCATCTGATCATCATTTTATTACGGCAAATAAAAACGTACTCTTTCAGATTAACCTTGAGAGAAAACTTGATGATTCTACACATAAGCTTTACAAATCTTGCAAAGGTAAATCCAACTTGGCCGGGGAGCTCTTGTGAAAATTGTGCTCTTCGTGGCGGTAGCTATGTATGCAGGTATGTGCAAAATAATGATACTCTCAGACGGCAATTATCTTCGATCCCAGCTGCATTTCAAAAGGATCTAACCAGAAAATGATGCTGGGAGCCGACCATCAAGGCATCAACCTCCAAGTTGGAGTGCTTATCAGCTCCTCCTGAGCTCCTCCGCTGCGCTGCTCCAAGAGATGGCGAGGACTCGCGGTCAGCGGAAGAGCGCGAGCGCTGCGATTGGATATACTTTTAAGAGCGGAATTTCAAAACTACTGATCTGGCTGCGTATACATAAATATGATTGGATATACTTAAGAGCGGAATTTCAAAACTACTGAACTTGCTGCGTATACACTATACCTATATACATAAATATGCGTGCGTGTAATTGTGATTCTTCAACTTGAATTGCACTCATTGTTAGTATTTCCTATACCTACTTTTATTTCTCCAGAGACACATCCACCAAGGAGCAAGAAATGCATCCGCTTTCACTCACACTCACAAACGCATATACATACACCTACTTATCTGAGACAGTTAAAATCAGAGCGTCAAGTTGAAATCTCTCCGATAACTAGATTTAGGTATAGGAACATATGCGATATCGCATATCGTTAATTGAATCATATGTCATGCCTAAAAGTCATAAAAAAAATATAGCACGTTATTCAGTAAAAAAGTTAGTTCGGCATTTCCCAACTTTTTTTTAACTAATTGATTTTCGTTTCTTATTTGTTTCTTTTTTTGTTTTCTGTTGTTGTTTTTCTTCTCACCCCCCCCTTATTTTACTTTACGTGTGAGCGCTAAGGCTGGTAAAGGCTTTAGATAGTAGTTCACCCTGAAAACAATTTCGTCGACGCGCAGTGCAAGTGGTGACATTGCATTTAGTTCATTTAAAGTCATGGAAAAGGTCGAAATATTAAAGGCGCACAGCGCATTCGCTCGAATCAATACTTTACACGGGCTTGAATGCACGGAAAAAATAGATTTGTAAAATCAGTAAAATGAAGCATATGCTAATTTTACCAATCATTTTTTGTAAATCCACAACACGTGTAACTAATTTTATGTTTTGGACTGTAAATTTTGCATAAGTTTTATTAATTTTACAAGTTGGATCGTAAATTTCACCAAACCAGAATATTGAGACTTTTGCAATTAGTATAGCTGTAACGCCATGACAGCGATGTAAAATGCAAAAATCACATTGTTTCGATCGTATAATTTACAATTCAAATTGAAAACTTTACAATCCAAAGAGGAAAATTACTAAAACTTGAGCAAAATTTACAATCCAAATAAAAAAATTATAGCTATAAGTGTTGTAAATTTTACAAAAAATGACAGGTATAATTAGCATTTGCTTCATTTTACAAATTTTACAGAACTTCATTACTTTTTTAAAAAATTTATTTTTTTCCCGTGTGGACGATGTACAACGTTGCCGAATTGCACGCGCCGTCACTGTCGAGTGTCGATGATACAAGGTAAGCATGAAAAATAAAAATTGAAAAGAGCAACGTTTTCAGAATCAAACATTAGATTAAAGCTGTGGATAAACTTTCTCGGTAAACCCGTTACCAACAGTTTGACTGATGGACTACACTACCGGGAGTGTATTCTTTTTTCTTGGACATAAATTAGCTCCCACTCCATCTGGGGAACACGCACATACCATGAAAGCTGATTTTTCATGTGGTGATGACATGAAATGCGCACTAAGCATAGATTGCAATGCTGACTGTTGAATAATAAAATTGACACTCTCAAGAACGGTCCGAAGGGGAAAAATTGGAATATTTCAAATGCAGCTGTTTCAATTTTGATGAAAATTTGCAAAAAAAAAATCTGCAACTAGCGTAATGTAAAATTAACCTCTTGAGGGGGGTCTCCTCCAGAAAATTATAGGGATGTCCGGGGATCTCCCCCAGAGTAATAAGGTCACGCTTCTCCTCGCTTCTCCAGGGTTGGTCACGCGTCCTCGCCCTTCTTCAAGCTTGGTCACGCATCTTCACGCAAGGTCATGGTTCTTCACGCTTAATCACGCTTCTTCAGCTTTGGTCACGCTTGGTCACGCTTCTTCTCGCTTCTTCTAACTTTGTCACGTTCCCTTATGCTTCTTCAAGCTTAGTCACTCTTTTTCACGCTTGGTCACGCTTCTTCAAGCTTTACTACGCTTCTATAAGCTTTACTACGCTTCTTAAGCTTGATCACGCTTCTTCAAGCTGTGATTTATGATTTTTGGGGGAATCGGTCATCGGATTTCAGTTTTTGTTGTTGTTTTTTTTTTTTTGTTTTTGTTTTTGTTTTGTTTTGTTTTTGTTTTTTTTTTTTTTTTTTTTTTTTTTTTTGTTTTTCTGTTTTTTTTAAATGGGAATCGACGGCACAAATTCAGCACACTAAATAGTAGTATTTTGCTTTGTCATCGCGATGGCGATTTTGATTATTTTTTTACGTAAATATGTTTTGGCGGATTTTAATTCTGTTTGCACTCTCAAAATGTGCTCATTTTTATTGTATTTATGGACCACTATGAGCTTTTTAGTCATTTTAATGGCAAATCCGAATTTCTTCGATGGCGAATTTCGGCGTTTGAAGGCCATCGCGGTTGACTACCTCAGGAGGTGGTCAACCGCGATGGCCTTCAAACGCCGAAATTCGCCATCGAAGAAATTCGGGATTTGCCATTAAAATGACTAAAAAGCTCATAGTGGTCCATAAACACAATCAAAATGAGCACATTTTGAGCGTACAAACAGAATTAAAATCCGCCAAAACATATTTACGTAAAAAAATAATCAAAATCGCCATCGCGACGACAAAGCAAAATACGACTAATCTTACAATTAGATGCTTCGCACGATTTTTTTCTTGAAAATGGTGCAAGGATGTCAAATGTCGTAAAGCTAATCATGAAGCAGGCTAGTCATTTGGTCTTTTGGGCGTAGCTTTCAAACGGGTTGACCTTCTGGGCTCTGTTTCGCGGATCAAATTGGTAGAAAGAATTGTATTCAAAATCGGCAGAAAAGCCCCCCTACCAAAAATTAATTTCAACTATACAGGGTGACTCAGTATCACAAGAGGCACCTTTCCTGGAATTTTCAGGTCCAAAAATGAATTAGGGAGCGCAAAGTGGGCTGTCAAAGTTTGATTTTGGCCAAATCTTAAAACGTAGGTATCTCGAACGGGAAAAAAGATTTTAAAACGTACATTGCGCGTAAAGAATTTCCGACGAATTTCAATGGCAGCCGTATTGGATTTCCGAATTTCGAAAAACTGATGAAAGATTCAGTTTTAGCGATGAAAAATACCTCCGGTGACCAATTTTCACACCTATGCGACAATTCCTTGCCGATTTGTCATTTGTTTCGTACGGCATTTTTTAAACTTTAAACAGCTATAACTTTTGAACGAATCGTTTTCCCAACATGCGGTTTGCGTTATGCGCAGCATTTTAAGTAAATCAACATAGGTATGTGTTTTTGGTCAAAATTGAAACACCGACACTTTGAAGAATCTCAATTTTACTGAAATTTTTGCATACTGGAAAACACAGAAAATTGTGATAGCTCCACGACGAGTTGAAAAACCCCCATAGACCACCATATAAGACAAAATCACTGCTTTTTCCGGTTCTTTTCGCGCAAAGTACGTTTGGAAATCTTTCTTCCCGTTCCAGATATAGACGTTTCAATATTTGGCCAAAATCAAACTTTGACAGCCCACTGTGCGCTCCCTAACTCATTGTTGAACCTGAAAATTTCAGGAAAGGTGCCTCTTGTGATACTAAATCACCCTGTATAGTTGAAATTCATTTTTGGGAGGGGGCTTTTTTGCCGATTTTGAATACTGCTTAAGTAAGCACAAACAATTTTTGCCATGATTTCCTAATTTGTGCCGCAGTGTGGTCGGCAACCTTCATGGACCTTTGACCCTCGACTATGAACGAGGGAGAAAAGAGAAGAGGATTTTATTGATAATTCTCAGCGAAAGTTTTATGGTCAAGTTTAGAGGGGGGCCTCTAATTCTTTTCGTATTCGGAGTGCGAATATCCCCGGCGCGGCCAGAGAAACGAAGTCGACACTTAATTGTTGTATTCTTCGCTGCAAGTCTCCAAGTCTTTATTATTTAAACCCTCTCTGTGCCACGTTTAATAAATCAAATCATCGCACACTCCTCGAGTGCCCGCTCCCATTCAAATCGAGCGGGTAGATAAATATTCCTGCTCTGCGGTACATGTTTTTGCCTATATCAGAATTGAAGGCACTCAAAGATGCGTTATTGCGTTCTCTTAAGTCTTGATACGAGAGGAGTAGGTATACTCAAGATAAGCACGTATATATTTAGTCTTCTCTAGATACGAGAGTCGTGTCGAAAGTAAGTTTCCCTGAGGGGCGGGCCGTGGTCTTCAGAGGGAGGGGGGCAAGAAACCCCGCCCTCCGTAAACAACATTATAAATTTGATGATTTTTTTTTTTTTTTTTTTGTTTGTTACACACTGATTTTGCCGCCCTTTGTAATTCATTTTGAAATTTGATAACCTTCTTTTTTGGTTGTTCACCCTGATTTTGCCGCCCCCGAAGAGTGCCGCCCAGGGCAAGGGTACCCACATGCCCATTGCCCCCCCCCCCCGGCACGCCCCTGGTTTCCCTATATCTAATATCTCAGCAACCAAAATAGATAGGTAGAACGATTCTATAAAAATCATACCACGCTCATTACTCTGACGGTTCTAACCATTTTTACAGAATTTAAATCCGACCAAAATTACCAAATGGCGTCCATTTTTCTGCGATCAACGGCTGTCGCCGTCGCTGCAGGTCCATTTTGCACGGACGAGCGAGCGACGAGCGCGTCAATGTTGCGCATCTTTGTTGAGACTGGCGGGCCTGTGCGATGTTCGATGCATCGATCGAAGTCTCGATGTATTCCTGCTATCGAATGGATTCGAAGCTAGTGTTGATGTCAATCGATGCATCGAAACTCGTTACTAATCGATATTTCGACTAAAAGCAGACCTAAGTGTCATTTTTTCCTCTTGAACCATCTAAACAGCATAAAAAAATAACATGATGATGTTCAAGGGTCTTTCATTTTTGACTTGTTATTTGTTTCGATGCATCGATCAAATTTCGAGTTTTTTTGGACATCGAACTTCGATGCACAAAACTGGACATCACACAGGCCTAGTAGAGACCGTGAAAATAGACAACTTCATTAGCTACTAATTTGTCAAATAAATAAAAACATTGGCGGGGAATGAAGCTAAAATTCAAATAAGAAAAGGCGGGACGTTTCGAATAAATTAAATTTTAAAACTGTTAAATTTTAGCTTCGTTTCCCGACAATGTTTTCATTTATTTGTTGAGACCTGTTAGCATCCTTTGTATGGGAACCTCCCCCCCCCCTTTACTCTCCAGACTTTGCGCCCAGTGATTACCATCTTTTTCCGCCTCTCAAGACTACTCTTGTGGCAAAAGTTTTGCTAACGACGATGAAGTCAAAATGTCAGTCAGTCAACTCTTAGATTGAAAGTCAAAGCGAGGACTTCTTTAGCGAGATGCGAGGGCCCTGGGATACTGATATACCGCGACCAAAAATGTCTGCAGATATCGGTGGAGGATACGTCGAAAAATGAGGTAAGTAAGATGATCCGTTTAAGGGTTGTTAAAACCACCTCTTTACATTTTTTCTTCTTTCTCGTTATAGCTCGACGGTTTCTATAATCTAAAAACGGATTTTAACTACCTCGAATTACGAAAAAATTTGAACGCGCAGCGACGGCAGGTGATAGCAGAGAATTGGACGCCATTTTGTTAATTTTGGTCGGATTTTAATTCTGTAAAAACGGTTCGAACCATGATAGTAGTGCAAAGAAGATCACACATCACAAGAGGAGGTGTTCATCAAACACCCAATACTGCGATCTTTTTCATAGGTTTCAATAGACAAAATACAACGTTGCCATATTTTTCAATTGCCTATCAGAAGGTCTGATTTTAACTTTTAGGGAAGAGGGCGTCACGCAATTCTGCCGCAAATTAAAAGAAAAATTGATAAATAGGCCATTTTACTCCATGGAGGAATTTTTGATAATCCTATTTAAAAACCCTCTTTGTATATTTAATGCTGTTGTTTTCTTACTAGCTACCTTATATTACTTTATTGTTTATTCTTGTTGTTTAGTTTTGTCTTTGTCCTGTATTAGACCTGTTATTGACCTGTACAATAGCCATTTCTGGCTCAAAGTGCCAAATAAATAATAATAATAATAAAAAAAAAAATATTGCACGCTACGTACGCCACTGATGTTCACCGCACAACCGTTAGTTTTAGTTAGATATTTATCAAATATTTACACGGACAACCATCATGATTCAAGTTTTGATTTTGCCATTTACAAAAACTCGTAGAAAATTGATTCTCTACGAAATACTATTACTTGCCTTGTTCTGGGAGCGTTTGGCAACTTAAAATGGACTTACAAAAAATGGTTTTTAAGTCAAACCTATAAATTTTGACCATTCCACTAGAGAATCGCCGATTAAATATTTACGAAAACTTAAAAAAAAATCGACACTAAGTGTCCCCTCCCCCAAAGTTCACACATAGCGGCATGCCGTATATGCGCTGATGCGCAATCTTTTGAGGAAATCCGCGAGCGGCTTTTCTCATTATTAATTAAATCACCAACATCCTAATTGGATAAATCGGAAAAATAACCTCGAGGGTCTTTGTTGGGATGTATGGAACAGAAATTTTTTATAGTAAGGCCCCCCCCCCCCACTTTAAATACTTTAGCAAATGGAGCTGTTGCACACTTTGGCTATAAGCGATTTAATAGTCAATTCTGTTGTAAAAACCTCCAAAAATAATGATGCCAGCACTAAAAACTTCCTAAGTCCACTCTTAAACTCAATAAACGCTTTTAATTGCATGAGTGTAATAGAGGTATACAGTATACACATGGCAGTAATAATGGGATATTCCTATCTTAATTTCGTCACTCTCTCTATGCAGGCAAGGATGATTATCAGAGTAATTAGCCACCAGAGTAGTAATCCACATCCAATGAATGGTACCGTGACACCACGGTGTCAAAGGAAAGTCGTCTCCTATTGGTTACTTCTTGATGAAGTTACAGTATTGTTAGATGGGAATCTCCCATTATTACTGCCCTAAGCCACCATCTCGCTCGCGGAAATAAAAGCGTTTATCGAGTTTAGGAGTGGATTTCGGAAGTTTCTAGCACTGCCATCGTTATTTTTGGAAGTTTTTCCACCAGAATCAACTAATAAATACTGCTTATAGCAAAAGTGTGCAACAGCCTCATTTGCAATCACTGAGGAAAACGCAAGGAAAAAGACAAGGAGATTTTTTTCAACTCCAATTCGGTGCCCAAAGAATCGATTCGATGTACAGAGGAATCGATTATAAAGAGGATCGGTATATATTTATTGATTGGCAGAGACAATTCAACGGACCCATACAAATAACCCGATAGCTTGTTTAAGAGAGCTTTGGAAACTTTTTTAAAAAAAAAAAAAGTAATATGAGGGCAGGCAAGGAGGTAGGGCAAATGAGACAGAGAGACTAGGATACCGACTGGTTTCGGAAGGGGGGGGGGGGAGTAATCGATTGTTCCTTCAAGACTCAAATCATTGATTAAAGGGTCTCGTAATAAAAGTGTGGGATGCCTAGCTGAGGAATGTTATTCTTAAAAGCTCCTTCCATTTCATGTGATGCAAAAAGCATGTCACGTCTTGGTAACTTAATTTTTAAACGTTTGGTTTCGCGAAGAAAATGAAGTTTTATTGCCATAGAATGCATTTGGACGAGTTGTCAGGAATAAAGTTTTCATTTTTCATTTTAAATGAGTCATTTTTTGTCGATGAGCATGCGCATCAACATATTCAGGGCATATATTGTGAATAAACTTGATATTTCATTTTTCACTTTGATGGAAAGGGGTCCATCCAGCTACCATTAGGAGTGCCCCCCCCAATCAGAAACAGATTAAACTTTCAGGAATGATAGAGCTAAAAGTCAGCTTTCAGAATGTGTGCGGATTTTTGAATTTGGTCAATTGGTAGCGGGGGGCAGTTGTTTAGAAAAGCTTCCAGTCTTTCTGCATCAAACTTCCATTACTGGCCACCATGTTTTGTTGCTAGCTTTAATAAATTGCAGACATTGACATTTCACCGATACTTTTCGGTCAAAGTCTTCAGGGATTCTTGTGGAGTATTTCAGGGTAAATTTAGGGAAGAAAATCGTAGTACTTAAATGACTATTCTCAATGCTTTCAAATTTTGTGATCCGACTCACATTCTCTACCATCAAAAAATTTAAAGGGGTCCATCCAGCTGCCATTAGGAGTGGCCCCCCTTCAGAAATGGATGATTCTTTCAGGAATGATAGAGCTAGTTTTCAGAATGTGTGCGGTTTTTTGAATTTGGTCAATTGTTAGCGGGGGGCAGGGGGTCAAAGTCAAAATCTTTAATGCTCCATAACTTTTAAACAAATATAATAGAGGTATCGACGTGAACTTTGTGCCAAAAGATGCGTCTCTCTAAGATCTTTCAATTAATTAGCTACAAAGTTTAATTCTAAAAAATATTTGAGCCCATTTTTTCCATTTTTTTGATTTTTGAAATTTTCAAAAAACTGTTTTTTGAGTTTGAGAAATATGCGCAATGTCCTACTTATCGGCGGCCATCTTGGATTTGGTCATTTTGAAAAACTAATACCAAAAATGAATTCAGCGACCCAAAAAACCCCCTGAGAGCCATGTTTGAATGAATGTCTTCACCTATTGGTGGAGCAACGAATTTTTTTGTAGAATCGTAAGTCGGCAAAACCCTATTTTTTGCTAGATTTGAAACGTTGCGCGGTCATAACTCTTTAACGAAACGTTTCCCGGCAACGCGGTTTGCGCCATTCGAAAGCTTATATAATCAGCTTTCTTCGTGGTAGTTTTTTGTTTGGATCTCTACATTGCGCATACTTCTCAAACTCAAAAAACAGTTTTTTGAAAATTTCAAAAATAAAAAAAATGGCAAAAGTGGGCTAAAATATTTTTTATGACTAAACTTTGTAGTTTATTAATCGAAAGATCTTGGAGAGACACATATTTTGACGCAAAGTTTCCGTCAATACTTCTATTTGTTTAAAAGTTATGGAGCATTAAAGGTTTTAACTTTGACCCCCTGCCCCCCCCGCTACCAATTGACCAAATTCAAAAAACCGCACACATTCTGAAAACTAGCTCTATCATTCCTGAAAGAATCATCCATTTCTGAAGGGGGGCCACTCCTAATGGCAGCTGGATGGACCCCTTTAAATTTTTTGATGGTAGAGAATGTGAGTCGGATCACAAAATTTGAAAGCATTGAGAATAGTCATTTAAGTACTACGATTTTCTTCCCTAAATTTACCCTGAAATACTCCACAAGAATCCCTGAAGACTTTGACCGAAAAGTATCGGTGAAATGTCAATGTCTGCAATTTATTAAAGCTAGCAACAAAACATGGTGGCCAGTAATGGAAGTTTGATGCAGAAAAACTGGAAGCTTTTCTAAACAACAATGCAGTGCCAGGTGCTCCATACTCTGGATATATTTTCATCCAGCTGCAATCATGGACGAAGATAGTTCGTACATGCTGCAATGATAAAAGCTGTTACTTTGATGTTTATCTCATTTTAAGTTAATGCCACATGCCACATTCTCAAGTTTTATTAGTTCTACTTACTGTTTTTGTTCTATTTGTGTTTCAGTTGGTCTTCTTTTCTCTCAACACTTATTTATTTTGTACTTGGGCAGTTTTCCCATTCGCTCCTTCATAAACAAATAGATATAATAAAATTTACCTCATCGAGCATGCGGCAATATTCATAAATACAATTTTAACCAAACGCTTCAGGTGACCAGTTTCGGGTGGCCGTATTTTATTAATTCCCTTTTCAAGAATTTTAACATTTCAGTTTAGGTTCACGTGATTTTGTTTACCACTGAGGATGGGTGCCAGATCACCCAAAATGTTTGCTTAAAATTGTATTTATGAAGAAGGTCGCATGCTCGATAAGGTAAACTTTATTGTATTATTTACAAATGATTTTCAACGATAGATAGATATATAGATAGAGAGATAGATTAATAAATGAATAAATGGATATAGAGATAGATAAGTAAATGAGTAGTAGTAGTAAAGCCCAGCCGCATAAACACGGTGGTTCATTATGCTGATATTTCACTGCGAACGACTGGACTGCGTAAAAAAAGAAGGGGTAGGAAAGACAAACAAAGTATTCTCAAAACAAAGGATAGGAAGTTTTTGGAGTAAACATAAAATTTACTAAGAGAAGTCTTTTTCACTCACTTAAAGTAGATAAGCGCCTGTTCTTCAAATATTAAATAGAGTCTGTCAGTATGTCCGGGGGCGTTCCCGAAAAAGTACAGGTAAGTTTCTTGACACAATGAATACCAGTCTAATTGTCAATCTTGCTGATCATTCACTTCAGAGATTCAGTTTGAGAGGAGAGCTGTGCCTCCTTCTGGCATTTCAATCAAACATTAAAAATCATTACAGCGTTCCTAGCAATTGGAAAACATTCCAAAGAAGCCTATTCTGTGTCCATACCTAAAGGAAAGTAAAGATAAGAACAGAGGTGTAAAATGAGCCGCTAAATAGTTCAGTGGCGCCTCCTGCTATTAGGTGACAAAGTTTTTCCTCTATCAGATCCTCAGCAAAACAATCGATTTGACAGAGAAGCAGTGCTTCCATGGAACGATTTCCATAACCCATATCGAGCGATTATTCCTGTGAGATACATGGGATAGGTGCATTCTTTTAAAGAAAATAACCTGACCCCAAAACCTAACTTCACAAAGAATCGATAAGGGTTACGGAAATCGTTCCATATGCTTAACCAACAATCGATTAGTGTATGTAGATATAAATGGAGGAAAAAAATTGTTGCCAAATTGTTTGAGTTGCCACTGAAATAGTTACCATCATGAAAATGAATTCTGAAAGTGAAGTATACATAGTTAAGAAATAGCCCGGAAATTCCTTTTTTAAGATGATTCCAGGGTCGATTAGTTCAAACCGTGGACACCACAGCACGCTGCTCAAAAAGTCAATAGTTTTTAGCTGAAATTGACAAATTTACTTTCAAAGAAAAAAATTGAGGAACCTCAGCACCTACGAGCATGCTTCAGGAAGATACCCTGAAAGTTTCAAGCTGAAACACTCAAAAATAAAGCCGGAATGTATGAAATACAAAAATTCCCATAAGCCTCAAGGAGTAAAAGTGAGGTAGATAGACATATTATTACTCGCACTCACTCTCACTCACTAAGCTTATGGCAAAATAAATTCTATAATTTACGGCTTTAATTCTAAACCAATTTCGCTAGTTTGGGCTCAAAAAATCCATAAAATAATTTTGCAGGTGCTGACATTAATGGATGAAGGGTCTTTTCTTTGGTTTCAATTTAAAATACCAAAAACCCAACTTCTCTCAAAAGCAACTAGAGGCGCTATCCATCAGATTGAAATCTAGAAAAGTTTCTCCTCGAATCACCATAAAAACCAAAATATTATAGATTACGTTACGGCAGAAAAATTGGAATTGAAAATGATCTCTTTCAAATGGATTTCACTTTGTTGGCTGTAAATTTTATTTTTCCACTGCCGACGTGAAGACAAATCAAATAAATGATAACAGAATTGATAGAGGAACAAAACAACATTCACTATAATTAAAATTTCTGAATTATTAACATTTTTAGATAAGAAGAAATAAACGAGTCTAGGCAAGATAATTGGTGGTCAGAAGGTACAAAAATAGATAAAGTAGACAAATAACTTTTGTATAATTTGAAAGTAATTCATAACTTATTTTAAACACATATGCGTAAATAATTTTCAAATTTCTCATGATCAATGATGAATTCTTGAGGTATGCGTATACTGACAAAAGAGAAGAAAAAAATTGTAAAAAAGGATGCTAATCAAAAAGGCATCTCTTTTTTAGATGGAAGGATTTTTTTTTTTTTTTTATATAAATTAATTTTCATTAAAATTTTCTAGTAAAAGTAGTAAAGACCGAGAGGAAACCACCCTGGGACTAATAAATGTTCCGTACAAACAGTCCGCAAAAGATGTAGGATGGTGAGCGTTTACGTGTGGTTTTAAATGGCCGTACGTGCTCACCAATCATCTGCGAGCAAGACTGCCCGTGTCGAACATTTATTGGTCCCTGGTTTCCTGTAATGTATGGACATATAGAAACATCAAGGGTAGTCTCCTTTGAGGATTTTGAAGCATATACTCTACATTCATCTCCCCAGGATGGGAAGATTTTCTCTCTACCCTTGGCAGCTTGGCTACTACCTTGGATGAAATGAAATTTCAAACCCATAACTATAAAACTAAAATAACTAAAACTATTGACTAAATATTAGACTACGAAACAGATCAATCTTCATGAGCAGAAGATTTAATTGCTGGATGGACATTCGTTGCACTGAATTAAATAAGGTAGATTTCATTCAGCAAAACAGTTGGAGCATGAGACGCATTTGAAAGTGCGCTTCTATCAAAAACAATCGGGAAAACGCTTTGGAGATCTTAGATGGCACACTGAAATTGCACCGTTGAATAGTTTTTCTACACGGCATGTTGAAAACGAACATAATAAATACAAAAATGTCATGAATAACACAGGAAATAAAGAGAGGGTGAGTAGTGAATAAAGGTTGACAGGAACACAATGGATCGCTACATTTCTTACTGCCATTAGCTAGCGCCTTTCGAGAGTCCCATAAAAACGGCACGGAACAAGCCAACCACTCTGAATAGTTGGTTCTCCGATCACAGATACTTTATACCAACCAAGAGTTACCACAAACAGAGGTTGTTCCACGAAAGATGGCAGATAAAGCTTGCCTGCTTTCCTGCGGTGTGGGTTCAATCGCGTCTCTGCGCATCAAAGTCAGAGCGCAGAAACATGAACTTGCTCACTGCACAGTAAACAAGCCAATCTGTCACCTACTGACTTTTGTTGAACAACCTCTATGTTCCGTCATTGAACAGGCTCATGCGAAAACGTTCAATGTCCAAAATATTTTTATTGAGAGGACAAATATAAAAAACAGAAAACTATGAAGCAAATTAAAAAATAAAAAATTGAAGAAAACCACCAAGACAATGGGAATAGGAGCAAGAAACCGAGGAACAAATCTGATCAAGACTTATCCAGACGCAGCGTCTTCTTAAGAGTGATGTACGCTCACAAAGTCAAATAAAAAATAATACCCCACAAACACTTTCTCACATCAAATTTATTCTTTACAAACCTCTTTATCTTCCGTAACTTGCTTACAGTTTCAAAAAAACAAAAAAGACCGTCTACTGAATGTTAAAAGCAACTTCTCTGTAAAATTTGGAAGCATGTGGACCATTGGTTCAAAAGTTGTGGTAGGATACAGACAGACAGACATCTGCGCCATTGCAATACTTTCTCAATTTCTAACTTTGTTAGTTGTAAGATTGTGAGAAAGTAAAAAATGGACAACAGAAGTTTTTGTATGAGCCTGTTCAATTTGTCACAAATGAAGAATTAGCCTTAAAAAAGGCATGATGTAGATACAATGACAGGAGAAAAATATGGGGAAAATGATGACTAAAAATATAAGTTAATCTGATGCAATTAAGTTAATTAAGACGTAGTTAATTCTACTTGACCAGACAAATTCTTGAGACCAATAAGTGAAGAAAAATACAAGAAAACTTGGTTGGACAAGATATTTTTTACCAATCTTTGTAACAGCAAAAATTTCAACATCTAAGGCATCGCAAGTAATGGGGAAGTTGCAAGAGTCTGAAATTTTGTAATTTTTACAAGGAAAATGAAAATATATTACTTAATGAGCTGAGAACAAAAATGCCTTTGGTTTCTAATTAAGTCCCATTGTTCCGATGGTGAGATTTTGGCCCACAATACATTGTTTCAAATGGTAACTCCGCATGGTGACCGCACACGCTGTTTTACAACTTTACACGTGTGTATCTCCAAAACCAGGACATTTACAAAAAAATCAAAGGCACCGTTGTTCTCAGCTCATCAAATACCACAATTTTCTTTAAAAAAAAAAACACAAAACTTCAGACCCTTGCAACTGCAGCATTTAGCAATGTTACTTTTTAAACATTTAAATGCATGATTAATATTGTTTTATTGGGAACACCATCAAATTCAATCTTTTACATGAGTTTAAATGGATAAAATGCAATGTTGCCAAATGTGCACCCTAAGCCACTGTTCAGCATAATGTTATTCTTCCCGTTTAAAAGATGGCTCTGAGAATCATGACCACCAGAATAAATTAAATAAGTTGAAATACCTAAAATAACTTGTAGACAGGGGTCATCCTGTTTTGTTCAGCCTAAAATAATCGGTCAATTATTTTTATTACAAAAAAAAAAAAAAAAAAAAAAAAAAAAAAAAAAAAAGAGCAAGAAGTTAAGAGTTATTTCCTAATTTTGATTTAGAAACCTTTTTTAACTTGTCTTATGAACTTTTAGCAATTTACAGTTTTCAAGTCTTGGGTCTACCTTTGATCACATGTCAACTTTTGTTTTGATGGGACAGAGAGATAAACAGCATTCCTCCATTTATAGTCAATCTATTATTCATCGAACAACTGATTGGTAGGATGAATATGATTTCTGCAACTAGTAGATTATGGCAAGTCGGATGGTTTCCATTGATAAATTATAACAAAAGGATGATTACAAAAAAATAAGAGAGAGAGAGAGAGAGAAACTTGAGAAGCCCTAAAGAATAAATAATGAATTTCTTCAGGACATTACCATTGATCATAAGAGGGGTGAACAATAAGTAGGTGGTGGTTGTTTAACAATGGGGCTCTTGCAAACTTTTGCTACAGGTGATTGAAGACTTAATTCTTGCATGAAACATGTAAAAATGATGATGAGTACACTGAAAAATCACAAAATTCACTCTCAGAATCGGGCTTGGCAGTGCACAGTGAAGCAAGTCAATGGGAGATGCCGGACATACCTTCGCGACTTTAAATGTGTATATCTTTATAAATACTCAAAGTAGATGTTTCAAAGTAGTTTCATTGGTTTCATTGTAAAATTTACTACTGCTAGCACCCTTCATAATTTGTTTTCTGACCGTTAAAATATTCAAATTTGCATTTTTAATCATAAATTCTAAGTCCGATCCTTCCCATTGAATCGCTCCACTGTGCGGCAGAGCTACGCAGGTATCATGGGAGATTTCTATCTAATTTGAGACATATCTTTGTGTTTCCGTAGCAAAATTGACAAATTAGACAGGAATCTCCCATGATATCTGCGTAGCTCCGCCACTACGCTCTTGAAGTTACAGCTGTTTTCAGAGTTACTTACTGAATTTTAGGCTTTCATGCTGTGATTTTCGTGATTTTTGCTGGTTTTTACATCAGCAATTGACGACTCATTTGCTTAAAGCATTCAGAGAAAGAGGTAAAAGAAATGCTTGAAGCACTAAAAAAAATGGATACCTTGTACAGTCAAAGCTATGGAGGGAAAAGAGGGAAACAAATAAGAAATGCTAATTGGAAGCTCATAATTTTTTAAACAGACGTCGCGACATGACCAGACGGTAGGTACTAAAACTCGGAAATATTTCAATTTCTTCAAATATCGCAAGATTAAATAAATATGAATCTTTGGTTGGAATTTCTGAGGTCGTTCCTACGGTGAAAACTGTGACACCTTAGCTTTTGAATACTAGTGACAGCGATTACACTTCTGAGCTGCAAGAATTTTTTCGATTCCCTAAACAGAGATACTTTCCAAAACAATTTTGGAATACCAATTGCTGAGAATGGCAAAAGCTATAGTGGTGAAACAGTTTGTCCAGTGCATTTTGTCCAAAATATTTAATCCGCATTTACTTTTGTCCAATGTGTCTAGTCCAAGCATTTATCGTCCACAATACAAAACTGTCCAATGTAAACTTAGGCCAATAAACATTTTTGTTAATAAAGAGTCTGGTCCTTATGCAAATAATGGAAACATATGCTTTTGTCCAATGGGTCTGTTGCAAACTTTTGCTACAACGATTACGAGAGATTAATCTAATGTAAAATCGCCTGAAAAATCCATTGGTGGCATTAGAAAGTCATAAAATGCAATAATATACTCACAAGAGGCGTTTAATGAAATCCAAGATGGCGGAGAAATATCGAGCAATTTGTATGCATGCACCACGAACATCCAAGGATAGCCAACCTCACAATATCGATAACAACCAATCACAAAGTGAACAAACACATATAACCTCTACCTCCAGTGAGGTTGTCAAAGTTGGCCATCCTTGGATGTTCGTGGTGCATGTATAAAAATTGCTTGATACTTCTCAGCCATCTTGGATTGCATGAAACGGCTCTTGTGAGTTTATTATTGCATTTTATGACTTTCTGATGCCACCAATGGACTTTTCAGGCGATTTTACATTAGATTAATCTCTTGTAATCGTTGTAGCAAAAGTTTGCAACATACCCATTCAATGAAAAACTAACCACTAAGGAAAAAATACATATACATGAGAAGATTGTCTGCGGGGATTTTTTTTTATTAATAGGCTATACTTTATTATTGTTTCCAAGGAGAGGTGACATATTTGTCCTTTATATAAATGAATGTAAAATGCTAAATTTTGTCTTGATGCTTGATGAAAAAATTATCTTAATTTGGACATACTCTGCCTTTGGCCAAAGAAATAATAATGGGGCTGTTGCACACTTTTGCCATCAGCAATTTAGTGGTTGCTTCTGGTGTAAAAACCTCCAAAAATAATGATGGCAGCACTAAAGACTTCCGAAATCCACTCCTAAGCTCAATAAACGCTTTTATTTGCGTGAGCGTAATGGTGGCTTAGGGTAGTAATAATGGGAGATTCTCATCTAACAATGCTGTAATTCTATCAAGAAGTGACCAATAAGAGACGACTTTCCTTTGACACCGGTATCACTATCACTAGGTGTCATGGTACCACTCATCGGGTGTGGATCACTACTCTGATGACTAATTACTCTGTAAATCATCCTGGTCATCATAGAGAGTGTGACGAGATTAAGATAGGAATCTCCCATTATTACTGCCCCATGCCACTTTTACACTTGCGCAAATAAAAGCGCTTATTGAGTTTAGGAGTGGATTTCGGAAGTCTTTGGTGCTGCCATCATTATTTTTGGAGGTTTTTACACCAGAATCAACCACTAAATTGCTGATGGCAAAAGTGTGCAACAGCTCCATTGGCCCATTTTACCATTTGGACATTTTAGTATTCAGACATTGTTTTTCTGGGCAAACTTAACTTATCGACAAACTGACTTAAGGGACCAAAAGCTACATTGGAGTTTGGACTGTGAGTTTGGATAAAAACGAATAGACCACCCAAACTATGAAACTATTTTGAATGAAAATTGTGAGAGACCAGTAGTCGAGGGCGGCTAGTTAACAAAGTGAATAGGAGTACCATCTCTCACGCAAGGAACAAATCAAGTCTAAATAACACGTAAAAAAATTGGTCAAACTTAAGATAACAACACAGTATTTAAAATATAAAAAAAAGTAGATAGACCATCTTTGATAACATCATAAACCTAAACTTAAGAGAGAAAACAAATTTTCAAAAAGGCCATACTGTTGGTATATACTGCACAAAGTTAGATATTTTCCTTGAAAGTTTCTCCAAAAGTATGTACTTGACAAAGTCCTCAACGAGTTAAAGGAGATTCCAGAGCATTTAGTTCAAATTTTCAAATTCTTACCTTCCGTTTGATTGATGACCGAAATTACAATACGATCTGAGTATTTTTTAAAAAACCCTTCCAGGATGTCTTAGGAGAAACTCACAGAAGATACGAGAGAAATTCAATCCCAGAATAATTAAAAAATTAAATTAACATGACTGAGAAACGGAAAACACTAATCTAGGAAACACGATTTTCAATACTAGATTCTTTGTTGATGTTTTTTTTTCTGGGAGAGATTTAACACAAATCCTCCTGGATCTTCTTCCAGGGTATCCTGGAAGCAATTTTTTTAAAATAATTACTAACTTAACATCTGCTAAAATTAGGTTATCAATCAAATTAGTGGAACCAAACATTATGAAATCACCATGAGCACAATGTCAGTAATATTTTGCAGAGGATAGGATAAAATAATACTCATTCAAAACAATTCTAGGGTATAAAATTACTTTGCAGTCTCCCCTTAGATTGAGGATACTCACTAAGAATAAACTATCAATATGTAAAACAACATAGGTAAAACTTTTGCAGGATTATAAAAACATATCAACTCACTGAAAAAAAAATTATCGAATCTAACATTTTTAAATTTTCTACAAAAACATACCCTGTTTTGAACTTAAGCTAGGATAAATTAAGAGGGTACAAAATGGTGGCTGTGAAGAGTTGATCGTGTAATAATGAAAAATCACTTTTGAAATGAGCTGAAAGTTTATAAAATGTATTCAAGTTACACAGAAATCCGTAAAAAAAAGTTTACGGATAAAACAAACACCGCTTTGATTAAGCTGGGGCAAGTTAGTAGGATGAAGTTACAAGAAATGAGTTGGGTTACTTACGGAAGTTTTTGGACAATTTAGCTGGCAAAGCACCGGCTCTCAACACAAAATTTACTTAATGAGCAGTTTTTCATTCATCAAAATCAAAACATAAATCTAAACTGTCAGAAGCTCGGAGAGAATTGATATAAACATATCTAGAAAAAAGCATGTATAGTTTTCTGAACCATACATATTGTGATTCGTGTGCTTTCATTGCTTTCTGAAAATCAGTAAAAGATAAAAAAATATATCAATGAAAAGATAAAACAAAAAATATTAAACATGAATATGAACTCTCCAGAATTCAAAAACAGTCTTTTATGAATATCCACCCATCTAGGTTATTGAGGTCATTTTGGAGATTTTGAGAGCATACCACGGTAAAAGAAACAAATGAAAATGTATACTTTCAACTTTGAACTCAGGTTCTGCCTTTAAAATTGACGGATGAGACTTCATTGCTTAGATTAGTTTTTTTTTTTTTTTTTTTTTCCCAACCACAATCCAGTTTTTATTTTTTACAAATTGAAATGACCCATATAGTTTGCCTCATCTCACATGGTATTACCATAAAACACATTGAGAGTTAGGTTCAATGTGGCATACAATGTGACCCAGTAAAAGAACATGACCTCTAAATCAGCCAAAAAGTTAAGAATGACTTTGGGTTGTTAGCAGATAACGCATAGATCCTACCAAAAAAAACTTTCCAAATCAAAAGAAAACAAATTTAAGACCAAAATATTGCAAATTACAGCAATTCCTTTGCACTTTCTTCAGCTGATTTGGAAGTTATATTGTTTGGGAGCTCTTTATCTCCCAATTTAAGTGAAAATTTGATAAATTCATCCCCAAGATGGTGAAAATAAGGATATGAGATGGAAAACTCTCAAACATGTCCCATTTGCCACTCATAAAATGTAAGTTTATTAAAACTTAAGGTTTTCACGTCAATTTATGGTTTCCGATTCTCTATTTTTTCATAATTTCTCACATCAAATTAACTGACGGTAAGGAACTAATCCCTATGATTAACCACCTGGTAAAGTTCTAAACAAAGATTATTAGTGTTTTAAATTATTGGCTTTACAGTAAAGAAAGTAAACTTTCGGTAGGTATTTAAAGATCTTAGATTCGATGAAATGACTTAAAAATCCATTTAAAATGTGTAACACCCTTTGTAATTTTCATCATATTTAATCATATTTTTCTAATAAAAATGAATGAAAATAAATGCCAAATCATCAAACCATGTGTCCTTTTCAACACATAACAGTCTTTAATTCAGAAAATGAAATTTCATTTAGATGCAGAGGAGAAAAAAATTGAACAATGTTGTTACAGAAAACTGACATGAAAAGTAAAGAAAATCTATTAGGAGCTTCAAAAAGTTTCTATTCTAAAAGGCAACAAAAATAAACGTTTAGAAGTGCATTTTTGCATATGATTTTGGTGATCATGATAACCCAAAACACCAATTTTATTTTTCATTTTGACCTGATCTGACATTTTCAAGGCTCATCTGACTGATGAGTGGTGCGTTTTGCAGTTAACGTCAAGGGTTTTCTGGTACAGGGAGTCAGGGGGTTTAGATGAGCCTTGTATTTGCTGGTTTCTAGCAATTCTGTTGTGTCAAGAATGCACGCCAGATCATTTCGTCGCCCATCTGACTTCTTAGAGACGTAAGTCGACTTTTTCAACTCTTTAGAAGAGTGAAAAAAAATTGACTGACTCCTTTAGGTTTACTGACACATGCCTTTTACCTATACGTTTGCTGTTAAAACTTAGAAACTATTGAGAGCTTTGCATTTTCAACATGAAAGAGCGCCATTTTTTATATGTGAACCTGTGATAACCTAAATTTGTCAAATTTCCAATATACGCTAAAACGTCAGATGGACGACAATTTGCAAAAAAAACGCTTTAGGTGGTGTGGGGTTACTTGCCTTCAATTGATGTGATTCCTTAAAATTTAATGAGTACCAACAGGAGGAGAAGATGAAACTGAGAAATATATCAGCAAACGATGAATACTTCCTTAAAATATTTACAGTCTCTAAAAAATAAACTTTACAATCTGAAACAGAAAAAGAGAACAAATCCAAAATTCACTGAATGGTAATACACACACATGCATCTCAATATCAAATTAATTAATTTAAAACAGCTGGAATAGAGTGAATTGAATAATATTCAAAAATAAAAAATAAAATTAACAGTAAAAAGCAGTAAAAGCCAACCATTCAAACTTAGGCCTGTGCAATGTCCAGTTTTGTGCATCGAAATTCAATGTCCAAAAAACATCAACATTTTACGGATGCATCAAAACAAATTTTGACAAGTCAAAAATGAGAAATCACAGGGAATTATGATACTTTTTTATGCTTTCGAGATGTTTTCAGAGGAAAAAGTGACTCTAAGGTCTGTTTTTAGTCGAAATATCGATTAATAACGAGTTTTGATGTATCGAATCCATTCAATTGGTTCTGCGGTGTTGAAGATGAGGTAACAAGACCCAAACAGAGGCAAAGGTTATTAACAGAAGCAGAGACCCAGTCTCTAAATCAAGAAAACACTTCACTCAAAGAAATATCATTGCAAGCAAATAATGGCAAGAATAAAATAAAAAATCAATTACAAAGAAAATTACAGGAATACTTACTGTGGGGGAGTTTATTGGAATCAATAATATCACACATGGATAAAAATATAGCACGATGATTTACATGTCCACTTATACCAGATTGGTCAAATGTTATTACCTAGAAATGAAGAAATACAACATAATTTACAATGTTAACTGGGACATACAACCATGGAATTAACTGGCTAGTTTCATGTGAGAGAAAAAGGAAATAAAAATTTACTGACACACAGTATGCAGGACTAACAAAATAAAATAACTAGCAGTAACTGAAGTAACTATAAAACATTCAAGTTGAGCTAGACAAAGTTCAAAATCTAAAGCCTTAAAGACTCAAAGTTCAGTCTTTAACTTTTTCAATGAGTATACTCGTCCAACGCAGTAGTATCCCGCAGAGCGTTTGACGAGTATACCCGTCCGGTCCCCACCCGAACTTTTGCTGCCTGTAAAGCTGCCGCATCTGCGCGGAACACAGCAAACCACAAACTCTATCAATCAGGAAGAGTATGAACTATGCGATGGAGACACTGGCAACGTTTAGATTTGACTCTATAGGAGATTCAGAATGAAAGACATTTGTTTGCATATTTATGGCACATTTCTTGCTGTTTATCTCAACAACGAAAAATCAAAATTGGGCTATTTCTTCTGTCAAAAGGAATCATTCAAAGGTTTCATGTGCTGAAACTTATCATCTATGATTCTTTGAGCAAGAGAATTGTCTAAATCAACATTATTGTGAGACACTAAGTGTTCCAAAGGGGAAAAAACAAAAAAAGGGGGTTTCTTATTTTTTTCAAAATTTGGGAATTTTAAAATTTTGAATTTAGGTTGAAAAAAAAAATTTAACAATATTTTCTTGTTTTTTATACTCTCAGGCACTGGTAATAAAAATTTCAAGACATTTTAGTCATATTTGGCCTCAAAATGAGCAAACAATCAAAACTACCTTCATCCTGAAAAATCTGCAAAAAAGAACTCAGCAGTAGGGGTACTTCAAGACTCAAAAGAACTCAGCAGTGAAAAGGTTAAAGTAGCAGATGAATAAACTTGAGACACAGCGCCAAATTTTGACACACTTCTGAAGAAATGACAATTTTTGGAGCAAAAAAGACATTATTCATTTACCGTATCACATTGAAACATCTCAACATGAGATAAAATGATAGGAGATAGGATCGACTTCTTCCACCTTTTCTTTGGATCGTCAGGTAGTTGGCTGTACCTAAAAACAGATGGAAACAAAGATTGATATAGCTTGTTATTTGGACCATAATTCATAGAAAAAAAAAAAAAAAAAAAAAGAAAAAAATTACACTGATTTCTGTAATGAATATCTGTATCCGTTAATTTGCCTCCCACTATAACAGACAAAGGATAAATGGAGACATTCGGACGGTCAATCAAAATTTTGCTGATTTGAGTTGTTGATTGATTTATATGTATTTTGAGCCAGTCTTTTGATCTAGATAGCTTATAAGACCTCATTCATATTGATTACTATCGTATGAACACAAATGCACCCTTCAAAACTTGAAAAAATTAACAGATAGACCAGGCAGAAGGATGTACGTTAGCGTGTGTCAAAAGTTACAGAAAATTAGTTATGCCCTCCTATGCATGCCAACTGTCAATTTGCTTGTGTGGTCCAGTATTTTTTGGAGCTCTGAAAAATACAAGACATCCCTAGCTTTGATAACGTCAAAACGCATCCAGACACATTGATAAGCAAACAATTGACTTAAAGCACCTTGTTGACCACCCTCTCACCGGTATATCGCTACTTGCCATAACGGCCAAATCCCAAAATTCAGAATTCCTTAAGAAACGGAAAGAATCCTTCAGAATTCGGAAAGTAAAAATGGAATTTAGGAAGGAAGGAATATTATGAAATTTTACCGGCAAAGGAAGATGTTACTTTCAGGAATACCAAGAATGAGACAGCTCTTCCATAATTCATCTTTACGAACAAGACCTTTGCCACCATAGTTACCTGAAAAAGATCAAAATAATCAATGATTAGGGTACACATCTTCAACCCTCTGCAGCAAAAGTTTGCAAGAGCCCCATTGTGAAGCCAAGTCATATGCATGAGAAACTTATTAACACTGTATTTCATGACAAACAGAGCAATTAGAGCAACAGAGGGAAAGAGTCAAATTCATTTGAGTAAGGGGGTAGATAAGGAGATCAGTTAACAAGGTAGGAAAAGAAACTTAGGGTAAATTTTGATTTAACCCTTCACTGCATGATTTTTTCAATTTTGACGAAAAATGCGTTTTTCAATTCATCAAGTCTCGTCACCAAAGTGGTGAAAAAAATAGTGAAAAAATAATTATGCAATTTTTTGATCCGTATAAGTACGCTCAAAAATGTCATTTACCCCTGTTTCTGAACATATTATAACGCATACAAAAAGGCAGTATTTTTTTCAATAAAAAGAAAGAGAAAAATTTGGAAGAATTTAAAAAAAATTAACAACAAACGATTGACAAGCATACTTAACAAAAATAATACTATTTTTGATTCATGAGGCAATTTTCCTCAGACCCGATTTTCATTATTAACCCAGAATAAAATGTCTGCTGTCATCTATTTAGGTTAAAAGTAGTTTTACTTACTTACTAAATCAGTATTACTTCCTGATATGACCCAATGCGCGCTGAGGTCATTTATCAAAATCTCTGTTTTCACTCGTTTCATGATTTTGTCCTCCAGGGGAACACCATGCAGTGAAGGGTTAAGACATTGATACATTCGTTTGACTAAGAAAGTCATGCTACAAAGCAGCTTAAGCACTGACTTTTTATCATAGCAAAACTGGCAAAAATCAAAAGTAGAAAAAAGTACCTAATTCCATAGGCGGAACTAGGATTTTTTTTCGGGGGGGGGGTCGAGGAGGCAAAAAACTTTTTTTTTTTTTATGATTCTCATGCGTTTAATCCCACATAACTTTGACTTTTTAGCTCCTTGACGACCTTCTTCTCTTACAATCCAGGCAAATTTTCCGGGGAAACGGGAAAACACATTCTGTATTAAATAACCTTTTTGTTTTGGCTCCTTAAATTCTCCACAAGAGCTGACATTTTTGCCAAATGGCTACATATTTAAAGTTTTCCACGTTTCTGGGGGAAAGGGGCTTAGTCCCCGCTCCTAATTCCGTTTATGCATAGTTCAAAGTCTAGCTAATAAGACACTGATGTGACAATAACTTACATTCGAGGCTACTGTTTTTACTGAAATTCACACAAGACAACGAAATGAAAATCTCACCTGCTGAGAGACAAAGCAGATACACTGTACAAGATTTCTTGATCAATTCCAGTATGACCGGACCAAAGAACATACATTCGTCATCAGGATGAGCCGTTACAAGCAATACTCGGTCACAGTTATGAATGTGATGGACATAACTCTTGTTCGATTTCAAATAGAACATAATCAGATAATAAGCAATAAAGCATGTTAAAAAATAACTAATGAGACCTGTCGCAAAAATAATTAATCTCTCTTCGAGATAGCAAGAGCAACTGTTGAAAATGGTCCAGAAGTAATGGTTCCATGAGGACCAGTTGAAATCATTAAAACTACTGCTAGGCGTTTTCAGCTTAGTTAAATACTCAATGACACTTTGTTCCATCGGAAAGAAGTAACTTCAACGTGACTATTAATGCAATAAGAATTTTAAGAGGTAGGCAGGGCTTTAATTTGATCATGGGATTGAAAAAATTTTAATGAAATTTAAAAAATTAAAATGTTTATTCTGGTTTATTCATAATGTTAGGTTAGGTTGAATCAAAGGTAAGGCTGCGTGCTACCACTACTTAAAAAAATTAACTAAATATTGGAACTACCTCAACGTAAACTGAGGAACTATCAACAATGGAAGGGAAATAAGCGAATAACCGACTAAAGAAGAATTATAAATACTATTTAGAATAAGCTAATTATCCCAAAAAAATGATTCTCGATAGAATAGTCGATTATATAGTCGATTTCATGTAGGGTAATAAGTTTTTGCATAATGTCGCTCCTGTCAACAACAAGCGATAACAACAACCTAACCTCAACCTCATCTCGAATAATCTCGATGTCATAGTCATGTGTTGATTAGTTTTGGATTAGTTTTGTGGCAGATTCTTTATAAAATTATTTTAATTTAATCTAGAAATCAGTTATTTCGTTAAACCTCTGTTGGGTTTAGTTTCCTGGTCACGCGACAGTTCACCCTCTACTGTGTACCCTTATGCTTTATTGCAGTGATCAACTAAACTTTAATAAATGAACGTGACGTTGAAATGTAAACAATGCAGACAAATAATTTTCGAAAATGATTCAGACACTTTAAAAACGGTTCATAACGAACCTGTTGGAAAGGCTTTGTTGGATTATCATTCTCAAGTAAAATGTAACAGTAAGATCGATGATAATTGGCATCTAGGAGACACTGACCTTCCGACATGGATGACAGAAGTCATAGATTCTGTAAGTTAATTTAGAACTGCGTACTCTACAATGAAACGAAGTTTTCATGAAGTTGTTCAAGTCCTTTGATGGAAACTCTTTTTAGGGAGTGCCAACATGACGCTTTATGCTTTAGAAAAGAGCCAACTGTGTCAAGGATGAGGTCGTTTCATGAAAGTTGGCCGATGGCAGATGGGTTTGTTTACTGCGCAGAGAAGAGCTTGCATTTTTGCGAATGTCCAAGAACGCAGACTTGTCTTTGCACAGTAAATGAACCCATCTGTCATCGGCCTTCTTTTGTGAAATGAGCTCTAAATGTATTTTGCCAGCAGCGTCATCCTGCCTGCTAGGGGGCATGCTGGTCAACTCCTTGGGGTCATTCCATGCCAAATCAAACCAGGGTCAAAAATCGACCATCTCCAATTTTTCTGAAATTTATTTGGCACACTTTTAGTCCCAGTTGAAAGATTGCAAAATCCAAATTTTTCAAATTTTTTTGACCACCCGCCAATTTTTTGTTGAATTTTGAAGTTGCCAAAATTTCACAAAATTTAGCGGAGGTCCTCACCTTTGAAGTGTCATAAGTCCGGCCCTATTTAATCAAGTGATAGAAGTATGAAGGTGGAGGCTTCATACCACGATGACATAGCTGCTGATTTCACATTGCCTCTTCTGAGTTATTTTCCCACAATTTTACAAAATTCGAGTGCCTTCTTGCATTTTAGAGCAATAAATTGATCTGTGTTTATTTTATTCAGCACTTTTTCTCCCAAAATTTAAGCTCTGTAAAATGAGTTTTACTTTCTGAAGAGAGAAATATTAACTCCCTCGAAAGTTCACAAGATGACCACTTGTAGAAGCAAGTGCATCGTAGTCAAACTGCGTTTATATATTTACAAATTACTGCACTGCTTTATCGGCATTGGGTGGAGTAGAGGTAGCGTGCCCTTCGTATGTGATGTCAGCGGTTCGAACTCAACTGGACATTATAGCTATATAATGTAGCAAAAATTAATATTTATTATTTTTTGCTACTCGTCTATTATATTATCATGTTGTAGAATACAGAGACAAATAGAGACGGAGCACTAACTGGCTGCAGCAGAAGCACGTCTGTTTGTCGCGGATTCATCAAAATCGTCGCATGGTGTTGAACAGTGACATTCGGTAAACACGGGGGGATAGGCGGGGTGTGGCTGAGAAGTGAAGCGGAGGGTGCTCAACCGTGCTCACCGTTCAACACCATGCGACGATTTTGGTGAATCCGCGAGAATTCGGCATGCCTCAATTGTTCCCCATGTATTTTAGCTTAGTGCTCCGTCTCTATTTGTCTCTCGTAGAATATGAAATAATGCCAAAAAAGTGTTTTATCATTTTAAATTTTTTTTTAATTTCTGTATTTTTTTCCACTTCGGATTTTCTGGGGATGGCCTGGCCGCACTTTGCTCTCAATATAGTGTCAAGAAATTCTATGTGACTGACACAAAAACAGAATTACCTCTCTGTCTTGTTTTTTTTTTTTTTTTTTGGATTCCCATCTCATTTTTATTTTTTGTCTCTCTTACAGACTGGCTGGATGAAAGGGAAACTAAAATGTCAAAGATGCTCATCAAATGTTGGCTCATTTGATTTTGTTTCTGGAGTGAAATGCCCTTGCAACAAATTTGTTCAGCCTCCTGTGCATATTGTTAAAAGCAAAGTAGATTTTAAGATGTAAATTTATAAGAAATTAAAGTATATTTTTTAAAATGTCTTCTGGCTGATTGGTTATTTCCTCAAGTTATACGTTATTTTTGGTAACAGAACTTCTCGTTGTTACGGAGAAATGTCAATTAAATTGTAACATTAAAACAAATCTATAGATTACCAAACGGATGAATAGACTCATTTCTTTTCTCATCTGATGCCCATCAATCCAGCAGGAACTTTCCATTGAACCGTTTTTCTCAATTCTGACAGATTTCATCTGCTGCCCATCAATCTGGCAGCCTTAGGAGACCGCTGGAACGGATGGATAGGCCTTCTTTTTTTACATTCGTGTTTACAAATGGCAAATTTCCAAACCTCCTCCATCTAAATCGCGCTATCAGAAATTGACAGAAACACTTCGCCGGACCAATAGATCCAATCTGTGCCCAATCTTAACGGATTGGTGCAGATGAGAAAAGAAACGCATCTAAAAATCTGTTAAAGACGCTGTTTTTAATAACTGTTTTGAATCGTTGAAATAACAAAGCTTCAAGCTTCCTTTTGACTTTTCAAAAGCTGTGCAATTTCAACAATTCATTTAATTTATTGTCTACTATTAACAAACATAATTAGCAGAAATACCCATTTGTCTGGTAGCTTCCAATGTTTCAATGATACAATTTCATTGAAATCTTCGGCAGCAGCAAAAAGTTCTGTAACTGTGGAAACGCCCTTATCATTGTAATAAACAAATAGTTGGGAATTGGATACTCTGATTGAATTCTCATGAAAATTTGGATACTTTGGTAAACTGAGATATTCATTTGAGACCGATTCAAAACTGGCAGAATGATCTTTTGACTCTTCAAAAGCTGTGCAATTTCAACAATTCATTTAATTTATTGTCAGTTATTAATAAATATGATAAGCAGAAATGCCCATTTGTCTGATGGCTTCCAACATTTCAATGATACAATTTCATTGAAATCTTCGGCAAGCGAAAAGTTCTGTTACCGTGAAAACGCCCTTATCATTGTAATAAACAAATAGTTGGGAATTGGATACTCAGATTAAATTCTCATGAAAATTTGGATACTTTGGTAGAACGAGATATTCATTTGAGACCATTTCCGAAAAAAAAGGCCCATTAAACAATCTCTATCCAATCACAATATTAATTTTTCAGGAGGAGCACACATATTATTTTATGGACCCTTTCTTGGAAATGGCTTTAATTTTAAAGTTCAAGATTGATAAGAAAACGAACAGTCACACAAAGTGGCAAGCATTAAAGAAAGAAAGATTCCTTTAATAACAATAGTAAAGGGCCTTGTGGCAGTTAATGTGAGATGCTTTTAACTTAGTTTTATCTTTCTTGCTTCCCATATTACGGTAGATGAGTATTGTAAGGTAATGTTTGCTAGAGCTTGTTTCAGCTAGACCATAATCTTTGGCAAATTTTCCATTTTCATTCCTTCAAACCATAACAAAACTTGCCTCCGACTTTAAACTTTTGATTTTTAAACGTTCTTCAATAAAAAGCCAACGCTCAGATTCATCTCCATTAATTTTCATTTTGTAACATGAAAAATAATGTTGAAAAATTCCGAAGATTATCGGTCGGGGTACGCAGACACTTCTGAGACCGCCTCTAGAGCTCGTTTCAGAAGTTTAGGCGCACCTAGACTAGAATCTTCGCCAAATGTTTTATTTACATTCCTTCTAATCAAAACGAAACTTGCCTCCGACTTTATACTTTCGATTTGAAAGTGTTCTTCAATGAAAAGCCAACGCTCATATTCATTTACCAATCCTTGGCCGTGGTTGCCCCACCAATTGAGAAACAAGTTCCCTAAGCGTCCACAAGAGCCCGCCACTCGATGGACTAGTCGAATATAGTCTAATACATCATGCCCATATCCTCTCTCATCTGACAAGGGGAGGTCACGATGTGTCCGGCTCCGATTTTCATGAAATTTGCATGAAAATGTAGCTTAGGTACGTCTTATTGAGGATCAAGAATCGTTATCGGCAAATGGGCACATGAAAAGTAAAAAAAAATTTCAAAGTTTCTTCAAAATCTGCTAAATTCAAAGTGTGCGGCTAATGTATTGGAATTTCCGATCATCTTGGTGTATCAGTTCTGTGGCCGACTGATACTGCGCTCGTCTCGGGTACCACGGATCTTAAGTTCGATCCTGGAGTCAGCCACTTCTTTTTTGCACTTCAATATCCAATTTTAATTGCTGAATCTTGTGTGAAACTTCCAGAAAATCACAATGATCACAATTACGTCGCGATAAATATTAACCAAGGTATCGATCAATATTCGACGGATAGAGGCATAAGAGCGTCATAATTTTCTCAGTATTGTACACAAGTATCAGCCATTAAAAGAGTAGGTAGGTAATCTGTTGATAGTGCAACTGACTCACAACTAGCTCCGCTCTCTTCTGAAACGTATCTGAATCATTGTCATTGCACGACGCATGATCAAATCGCATTTATGATCTTGTCATTAAACACTCTAGCTTTTCATCCAAAATACGTTACTCAATCATTTCCAAAATTTATTTTTCAGTCTAATTTTTTTCCTGACAGACGAAAAAAAACAAAAAAAAACACAGTAAAACAACAACAGCATGAGATTCAGCAATTAAAATTGGATATTGAAGTGCCAAGTGCAAAAAAGAAGCGGCCGACCCCAGGATCGTACGCACGACCTGTGAGTTCCGAGCCGAGCGCCATACCAGTCGGCCACAGAACTGCTACAAAAATGTGATCGGAAATTCCAATAGATTAGCCGCACACTTTGAATTTCGCAGATTTTGACGAAACTTTGAAATTTTTTGTGACTTTCTATGTGCCCATTAGCCGATAACGATTCTTGATCCTCAATAAGACATACCTAAGCTACATTTTCATGCAAATTTCATGAAAATCGGAGCCGGACACATCGTGACCTCCCCTTGTGAGATATTCGATTATATTATGGGGAAGATGTAGCTTAGCCAATAAATTATTCATTGTTCAAAAAAAAATCTTGAGAATAATATTTAATCTCCCTTACAACCACACTTGTGAAGATTTGTTCTCCCAACACAAGCTCTTTACTCTACCATCTCTTTATATCTATGAAATCATCAAATTCTCAATATTCAATAACCTTATGAAGCCAGCAGATCCACTACCCTCACATCGCTATTATAGTAGACACCATAACATCGATAATGAGAAAGTAAGACTCGAAATTTCCAAGTCAAACATCAAATATTCAAGTATACAACTCTTTAATGCGCTGCCAGGAAAATTTAAGGGTTTGTTCAGGGAGAGCGAATTCTATCTTTTCATTTCTAAATTAGAGCAATACCTCCTAAAGAATCCCTACTACTCTCTGCAACAATTTCTAAGCTGATTCATAAGAACATCTATTTATTTGTTATTCATAAAATTGTAATTTGTAATTTGACTTGTACCATGGTCACTTAATTGGGACCTCAATGTATTCATAAATAAATTATTATTATTATTATTACAGCCGACATTGGACCCTATGAAAAGTCGAACTTTTGTGTCAAATTAATCCGACAATGAACCGGTAAGGGTTAATTTTCATTATGGAACATGAAAAATAATGTTAAAAAATTCCAAAGATTATCAGTCTAGGTGCGCTTACATTTCTAAAACTACCTTTAGCTATGTTTCATTCAAATCGGACACAGCAATGAAACAGGAGGAATTTCGACTGGTAGAAAATATTTAATGAATAAACAATCTTTTCTCACAAAGAATTACAAACTCAAAGGTTGTCATGCACAACAGGATAAAAACGGAGAAGAAAACATAAAAGAAAAACTTAAGTTACAACAAAGTAGTGATAAATTGATAAATGATACAGTTTATGATCAACTGCAATTTAAACGTAAACAAAATGACTGTTTGAGATGCTTTTCTTTTACAGGTATTTACTGGAAAATCACTTTATTCGGTAAACTGATCACAAGTTTCACTTCTAAAAAGCAAAAGAATGAAGGATGGAATTTGGCTAGTAGAGAATAAAATCAGATAAAGTCTAAAATTTGCTATCATCACCGTTGATAATAACTAAAGAAGAATTTACATCATAATGGAAAAAGAGTAGATATGATGATTAATTGTTTTGAATCTTACTAATACTTTAATTTCAAAAATTTAGACGTAATGAAGTTTTTTCGTTATTTTTACTTTCTTTTGTAGCAAAAGTGAGTCACTCAGGAAAAGAATATTTAAATGACCAGGAATTCTAGCAAAACACAGAAGATAGGCTCTCCAGTATTTGAATTATAGCTCTGTAATATAAACTAAAAGCAAACTCTTGAGCACTCCAGCGGTTTTTAAACTAATTTTTTGCAAACGGTTCAGAATTGGATTTTTTGTACAACTTGTTTAAAGAGTGGGAAATGATTTGATATTCAAATACGACAAAAGAGTAAATTCATCCATTAACTTCAAATTATTCGCTCAACTTCAGAGAAGTTGTCCTTGTCTGCCCCTATCCAGTATTCTTCGTACGTAAAACATGGTCAAAGTACACTCTCCTCAAGAACCGATGCAGCTAATTCCAGAAACTGGTTTTGGTTTCGTCTGTTTCATGAAAACGATTGGACAAAAGGGTTTTGAAACTCTAAACAATTTTTTTGTAAATTTTTTAACATTTTGTCAAAAATAGATTTGTACAATTTTTTTTTAAAAAATTCACAAGTCGTATGTTGGTAGACTTTTTTTGGTTAAAAAAAAAAAAAAAAAAAAAAACCTTGTATAATGGATCCATGAATAGAAAAATCCAACCTGAAAAAAAATCTTGAATTATCTTCATTGGTTCCAGAGAGAAGTGCAATTAAATACGATCATGTTTTACATGGGATGGATAGGCACAGACAACTCCCCTTAAAGCATCTTACCTTGACCTTACAAGTCCTTCATCTGAATATGGAAGTCCTTACATCAAATCTCAATTGTGCATAAATCAAGCAATAAAATAATGCGAGATACCTAAATTAATGAAAATTAAAATAATTAGGTGAAGGAGAAAATGAAGGAAAAACTATAGTGATTTTGGGAGCAAGAAGTAAAAAATTGCAGTACAAATAAGAGGAAACACAAAAAAGATACCAAAATGTCGACAAAAATCAGAACACAGAAACTTCCCTCCTTGTAAAACACTGATTTTTCTCATTCCTACTCCAGCTTCTCCTTGCAGATGAGATAAAAAAATGCGCAATTACTCAATTAGCTATGAATTTGGTAGATCAGACATGGCAGTCACGATGAAAAATTTGTTTTATTAGGTGAAGAGAATCATAACAGTTCAAGTACACATCAATTTTCACAATTGTTTCATCAGGTCCGTTTTCCGATGGCTTTATTGACAGCAGCTTTTTTGGCCTGTTGAGCAGCTTCTTTCTCTGTAACAGAAAAGAGAACAGTGATCAAAGTCTAGAAAAAATGAGAGCTGATATTTTAGAATACACAGAAAAAAATTAAATTACTAAAAAAGCAATTTAGTTTATATAGTTTTGTTGCATCAATGAAAAGAAGCAAATGCTAATTTTACTTGTTACTGGTACGACCTACTAAAATTATTGCTAATTTTATGTTTTGAAAAGTAAATTTTGCCTAAGTTTTAATGATGGGTCTGTTGCTAAGGTACTTATATTTAACAGGTATGCTAGACTCGCTTCCCACGACATCTTTAGTGGTACGAAGAAAAAAAAAAAAAGAAGCAGAATCCAAGATAGCTGACAAAAGAAGAAAACACTGTCACTGGACATGATCAGGGGTAGGTTAGTTATGAAGATGGATGGGAATGGAACTCACTAATCAGTGTTTTTTTTCGCCCACTTACTGTTCCTTTGCACTCATTGAGGCTTATGAGAATTTTTGCACTACATAAATCCGGGCTTTATTTTTGAGTGTTTCAGCTTGAAGCTTTCATGGTATCTTCCTGAAGTATGCTTGCAGGTGCTAACATTCCTTAAATTTGTACTTTTTGCATAAATTGATCAATTTTTGACGAAAACTGTTGACTTTTTGTGCAGCGCAACGAAATACCTATGGTTTAAACTAATCGACCCTGGAATCACCTAAATTCAATTAAAAGTCTTCAATATGAATAAAGCTCTAAGTAAAATAGGTTGCAACCATCTCGATTTTGAAGAGTCAAGAAGAGTGGGCGCGAAAGCAAAGTCAAGGTTTTTTCATTCACCAGGGCATTACAATTCAAAAAAGTAGACAATTTGTTTACAAACACAATCATTACATGGAATGCAAGTACAAGTGTTATTTTTCTACAATCACCGAGGATTTTACCAACATTGACTCTGTAGCTTAGCTGCAGAGATGGAGGCGAGGCACTGTTCATGGCGAAGAAAATTCATTATTATTTGACAATGTTCTTTCATAATTTCTTTTTCATTTCTAGAACATGATTTTACAAATAAGAAAAAACGTAAAGGTTAGTCTTAGAGAAAATAGTTCAAAGACACAGAGAAACATATTAGATTTTAATGATTTAAAGTCTGTGACGTTAATTACGATCTTGTCAAAATATAATGATTACTCCACACATTGATAGATTAAAGCTGACAGGGTTACTAGGGATAAATTGCAGTAAAACTAACAATTTCTTGATACAACAAAAGCGAATAGATCGGGTGTCTAGTAATTCTTAAAGTGCCTTTTTCTCTGATTTTCCCTGCAAGGACCATATGCAGGGTGTTTCAAAACCCATGCACCAAACTTCCGGGGCTTAAATTTAGAGCCATAACGATAAGTGGACTCATTTTTACTAAAGAGACCCAGAGTCTCTGTATATGAAAGAGTCTTCCAATGAGAGGTTCCATCTCTGTTTGGCTGCTGAAAAGTGAAGAAGAAGAAGGGATCTGTGAAGCCTGGAGGCGCGCCTCTCATTTACATTTTCATGGAACCTTCTTCTCCGCTGCCCTACTTTGAGGAAACATTCGGCTTGTTTTGCTTTTATTGATGACATTTTTTATAAAATTGAAGTAAGTATGGTCAGAACAGAATAAAATTCACGTTTAGATTCCTATAGATTAAAACAGGTAGAGAAGCCAACAAGAATTGAAGGCTAGGTTGACCTAACAAAGATTACTTACAGACATATACATGTATAAGTAATCTTTGGCGGGAAGATTGTTGGTTGAAAATGTAAACAAGAGGCGCGCCTCCAGGTTCCTCAGTCCTCAGACCCCTTCTTCTTCTTCACTTCTGTTCAAGTGTCTAGACTTTTTCATATACAGGGGGCTCTAAAGGGACCTACTTGACTTTCGATGTTGCCACTTTCACTTCATTCTATTATTATTATTATTATAAAATTAGACCAAGTGCGAAGAGAATTCCTTGAAACTTCCAGGAACTTTCCTTCTGTGATTAAGTCTTGTTTCTGAAAATATCAATATCAAAAAAAAAAAAAAAAAAAAAAAAAACTCAACATTTTGCCGCCGCCTAAAATCTGCCGCCTTGTGCCCAAGCACACTTGGCACACCCCTAAATCCGGCTCTGCTCAAGGTAGTTTTAAGTGCAGAATTCATTCATGACCTTGAGATATACAGATATTAAATATCTGACTGGTTTTTTCAGGTTATCTCATACTTTTGATGGCCAAAATTTCATGTTACAGATACTGAATTTAAAAAATAATCAATGTTATCAGATCGGACAAAGTCTTGGGAAAATTTTTGGTTTCTAGCAGTTTTTCGATGAAACCCAATTTAAAGCGAGATAATTGAGAAACAATGTAGATCGTGCTGCCTGAAGTAGAAGTGGCGTGGCAGGCTGTGGATTTACTGATGTCTCCCCCCCCCCTCCAAAATGAAACAACAGATGTCACTGACTAGAATTTTTTTTTCCGAAGAGATTGCTAGTGCTAAATCTTCTTCACCTGTGAAGTCCTAGACTTCTTCCTAGAAGTCCTCCTTAACCTAGATCGATAATCTTTGGAATATTTCAACATTATTTCTCATGTTATGAAATGAAAATGAATGAAAATGAATTCAAGCGTTGGCTTTCCAATGGCGAACGCTTAAAAATCAAAGGTTTAAAGTTGGAGGCAAGTTTTGTTTTGATTTGAAGGAATAAAAATTGAAAACTCGCCAAAGATAATAGTCTAGGTGAGCCTACACTTCTGAAACAAGCTCTAGCTTATGGTAAAAAGCACAAAAGAAAGTTGAAGAGGATCGAAGACACGATGCATACCTGGAGACTCGGATAAATCTTGAGGTTTTCGATTTCGGTTACAAATATCTAACATTTCCGCAGTAACAGTAGTTCCTAGAACTTTGCCGATGTCATGGACAAATTCAAAAGTTTTTCCCGGCGATTCAGTCGGTACGATTTTGGCTGAATTAGGGGCACTGAAATTACCCATTTTTGCATACTGTTCCACATCTTCTAATTTGACTTGGAGTGATGAAATAGTTTCTTTCAAGGATTCATTTTCGCTCTGAATATCTTCCATTAATTTTTGAACACTCTCTATGACTTTCCTTTGATCTTGTAATTTCCTATTTCCAACATCTAATTTGGAATGAGCATAATCGAGAGAATTTATGACTTCCCCTCGCATTCTTCTCAACTGAGATTTAAGGTCCCATAAGATATATGATGTTGAATTAGAACAGAGAACAGGAGCGCTTCTATTTTTTCCAAAAACAAAACAACTTGGACATTTATACTGTAGGGGTCTACCAGATCTCCGTCGGGCTATTTTTGGTAACATCACAGATGGAAAAAAGAAAAGTTAGAAGAATAAAAAAAGGGACTGGTTTGTCAGGGGTATAATACTCTTTTCATGAAGACTTGACTGGTTACAGAAATTTTTGGGTTAAAAAGGATTTTAGGGTCAAACTTGAAGCCAGATGTTTTACTTGTAAGATTTTTTCTTACTCTACTCTTTTTTTTAAACATTGATATAGATCCTTCATTATGAGATCCTACTTGAGGGAGCTTATTGAGAAAAGCTCACTAAAATTAAGGCAAAAATTTCAGCTGCAAAAAGCCATATTTAACAAGGAAAACACTGCACAATTTGGAGCGAGATTCAGTTGTTCTATAGGTGAATAGGGTTTCGCCTTCAGAGCTACGATACAAAGGTAAAATTGACACAAATAAAAAAGAAACCACGAAGAAAATTGTCAAAATAATATTTTGTCTCAACTAATTGGTACCAAACCTGAAATCCTAGGCCTAAAATCAGAGCCCACCACATCAAAACACTAAATCACATCACATCACCTCAACAATCTCCTACGATTTTCTCAAAATAGCAAGTTAGCTAATGAGGTCCTTTTCGGCCTGTGCGATGTCCAGTTTTGAGTATCGAAGTTCGATTTCCAAAAAAAATCGACATTTTATTGATGCATCAAAACAAATTTTAACAGGTCAAAATTGAGGAATCACTGGAAATTATGATCCTTTTTTATGCTTTTCAGTTGGTTTAAGACAACTCTTAAGTCTGTTTTAAGTCAAAATATTAATAAATAATGAGTTTCGATGCATCGATTGACATCAACGATAGCATTGAATTCATTCGATGACAAGAAAATATCGAAACTTCGATCAATGCATCGAACATCGCAAAGGCCCCTTTTCAGGAGGCGCTGGCAAAAACAAGAAAAAGCTACATTGAAATAGAAAGTTTGTATTGACCAGAGGGGAAAAAATATACGTACGCTTTTTTTCTTCTTCTCGTTTTTTAGCAGCTTCTTCACGCTGTTGCTTAACTATGGCTAGGCGAGCAAGATCTGCTCGTGCTTCTTCTGTTTTACCTTCAGCATGTAATCGCTGATAATGGGCGGCGGCTTTCTGCTTTTCCACTTCCTCTCTAAAAGAAAAAAAAAAAAACACAGAATAAGTAGTAGTAGTAGTAAAGTCTATGGGAATATTTCATGTTGGCATTGCGCCTTAGTGTAGTCTTTTAGTATAAGAAAAGATAGGTTGGCAACTGCGCATTAGATGTAAGGTCAGGTAAGGTTTTTTTTTTTTGTTTTTTTAAATTATTATTTTTTAGCAATTTATGTGTCTTTCTCATCTATGTTTAATCTCTCTCCTTTCCGTTCTTTTTTTCTTTTTTTTTTTTCTGAAAACTTTGGAACAATTAATTTATTCGCCTCTCTCGTCTTAGGCAACTCTATTAAATAGAACAAATGAAATTGATAATAATTCAATTATAATGGACGGTATTAGTGATGATTTGGTGATGATTGTCCACACAAAGACAAACTGTCTCTCTTGCTCTCACATAACCCTCATGTACTGCTCTCTCACTCTCATTTCAAAAATCATAAAAAGACATTTTTTGTGAAGTTTTTCGGCAGAAATGAATTCCTCCAGGCATTTTAAAGCGATCTTGATAGTAATATGTTGTTAAACAAGGCCCTGTATACAAATTTTAAAACTGGAAAGAGATAGGTATACATGGGGGTCACAGAAGAGAGAGTGAGATAGTTTGGAACGCCACGCGAGTTTTGTCACAACCGATTGAGAGCAATGAGTGCATTGTTGTGATTGTTGGCTAAATGTTGACTTCGCACTAAAACCGTCAATAACATGCATCAGAACCTAAAAACAATTGCATTACGTAGAAGCATCTTACTTTCTCAACTGATTCTATTGAGCCATCCTTGGCACGTCCTTAGTTGCTAAACGAAACATTATTACAATGAAAGCTTGCCATGTGGAACTACATTCCTGCCACAATGGGTCTGTTGCACACATTTTTTTTTATTTTATTTTCTTAAAATGCTAAATAAAAGGAACTTACAGTATTTTATATAAGTTTTTTTGAACACACGATCGTGAATTAAAAGGATTTCAAAGTTGCAAAAATTTTGAGCGATTTGAAAAGATACACTTTTGGCAGGAAACTGGCGATTGCACAATGATATAGGACATCTGGTGACCGGTATCTAGAGGTAGTCCATTAGGGTGCCATGTTAACTGTTGGATTAACCAGTGTAGGATTTAAAGGACATCATTCAATTTACAGTCCACATAATTAGTCTACATTCTGGTAATGTGGATTAATTAATCTACAATTGGAAACACCGACCTGCGGACCTATACTATTGCAAAATCGGCAGTTTCCTGCCATTACCGGCATTTTCAAATTCCTTTTCCAGCGACCCTCAACTTACTGTTACTTTTTCGCTACTAGAAAGAAAGTTTAAGTTTTTGAGAATATAGTAATAAGATGAAAATAAACGTGCTTCCCGAGTTGAATTTTGACCGGAGTTCGAAATTCAAAATTTGGAAAGATATACAGTTGAATCCCTTTAACTCAACCTGGGATAACTCGAAAATCGCGTTAACTCGAATTTTTTTGCGGTCCCGTGAAACTTCCATAAGAATCGGTTAACTGGAAAATCGCGTTAACTCGAATTTTTTCGGAGGTTCGCGACGATTCGAGTTAACGGGATTCTACTGTAGTCCCGTAGACAAATGTAGATGTATCAAAGCGTAAGTAGCTACGTCTCAAAGCCTAGACCTTCAAATAATGCAGTCAATGCATACAAAACCGCTGCGCGCCAAGAAAACAATGCCAACTTCAAACGCAAATATCTCATGAGCCTGTCATTAAAATTCTAGTTGCCCTGTAACGCAAATTGAAGACATTACTAAAAAATTTCAAGGCAAAATTTCTGTCATCAAGGGCAAGCAATGATTTTTCATTTGAGTTAGAGCCTGATTTGGTTGTAGATTGGCCGTCTGCCTCATACAACCATTGCCTCCCTTTCATATTCTACAAACAAAACGATGAAATACAAACCTTTCTCTCCTTGATAACTCAGGTCGTGAAGAGGAGGTATCTGCCAGAGATTCATTTAATTTCGATAATTTTTTAGTCTTCTTTTGAACTCTATTTGGATTTTCTATTTCAATTAGACTTTCAACTCCCTTGGCTTTCCGCTGAAAGATAAGTAAAAAATAAATGAGATAGTTATTGACGGTTAATAAAAAAAATAGTAGTGGAAGTAGAGAAATAATTTAGAACTGCTTAGAATGTTACTTCAAAGGAAAAACATTTTTCTGCTGGAGACATATGACTAACTGTCGGCAAAGCATAAGCGGATACATGACTTTTTAATGTCTCTCCTCCCATATGAACGTGTGTGTTAGAAAAGGACGAAGATTGCTTGTTTTTAACAGCTAAAGGCTGTCCCACGAATGATTGGACTTGACAACTGTAGGTTTGAATGTAAACATCAGCTTCTTTACTGCTCCTAACAAATCACGTTGCTCTACCTGAGGTTTTCATGCAAGCCATAGAATAGTCAAGTCCAATCTTTTCTAGGACAAGTTTTACCTATGAGGAGCTTTTATGAAGCAATAGCTAACGGGCAGTTGAACTATGGTTACCATAGCAACGGCCAAGACACGCAATGCTCAAGCAATGGCGTCACTTACAGACAGTCTTAACTATTGGTATAACCAACAAGCTATAGCAATAGAGAGGATTTGAGGGGCGTGATATTGAAACTTCACGGAGGCAGCCATGATCGAGATCTCTTATGGACGTTTTTCGCACAGGCTCTGTTTGTTTGCCTCACTTTTTTTAACCTTTAGATTTGGAAAAAAAAAAATTGTGACTGGTTACAAACAAAAGCGCAAGTATTTTAGATTGGATACCTGGACACAGAAATCGATATAACTGTTTCTTCTGGAAGGATTTGCACAAGAAAGAAAGTGACACATGACAGAAATATGCAAAATTTTATCACCTAGGTAGTTGTATTAAAATTCTGTGTCTAGATAGCCACTCTTGAACACTTGCACTTTTGTTTAAAACCAATTTCCACTAGATTAATTACAATTTTTGATTTAAGGTTAAAAAAAAGTGAGGCAAACAAACCAAATTCAGATCGCCCATGCTGTCACACTTTCAGATAGGACTTATAACATGTATGGCCCCCTTAATTGCTTTAGCTCGTTGGGTATAATGTAAAAAAAAGACGATCAGTCCACAGGTCAACCAAAACTTTATTTGATTCTAAGAGTTGGTAGCCCCAGATTGTCCAGGTTCTCAATTGCTTTCTGCTTTCTAAATTAATTTTTAGAGCTAGAGTCAAGATTTCTCTTGAAAGATGAAATGCAGAGGCACAGGATCTTATGAAGTGCCTCTCCGTACCCGTGTTCCCAGATTTGGACACATTTTACATTTTGTTTCACGGGAAATTTTTACATTTTTCACCAAATCTGGCAGCACTGCTCAGTACACAGGCATAATGTGGGGCTCTCTTTCTTGATAGCGCTTGAACTAAAGAAGAAACAATGTCACAGTTTCATTACTGACAGTAAGAAGTTCGAAGTGAAGATTTTGAATGTTTCGAAAGGCGACATACCTGAACTTCTTCCTCACTATCTGATTCTGACTCCGATTCTGAACCAGACTCATCTGACTTATTTTCATCTCCGCCAGCAGCTTCATCTTCCTCTGAAGTTGACTCTCCACCATGGGTTGCCTATAAGGAGAATCAATTGGGTGAGTTACTGTTACATTATCACCGAAGAGTTTAAACAAGAGTCACAATTGTACAAACAGCCTGTGTATTCAACGCTGATAACAGTGGAAATGAAAGATGACCTCTGATTAGTTGAAGCAGAGTCCCTAAATACTAAGAGAGTTGCTCTATTTCTTATTCTTCTTCTTCAAAAATGAAGAAAAAACGGATCAAGGAACAATCAAGAGGCACCAGAGTTTCATCAGTCAACGTATGGTTCAGTTGGATGTTGCTCTATGTTCTACTGTTGAGTAAAGTTAACCACTGCGCCATCAGCTAGTGCACGGTTTCCATAGCTTGTCCCAGAAAAGATTGGATTGGAAAATTCTACGGCTTTCATGAAAACATCAGCTTGAAACCTCAAGTAGGGCAACCTGATTGGTTAGAAGCAGTAAGAAGCTGATGTTTTCATTCAAACCTCCAATTGTCAAGTTCAATCATTCTTGGGACAGCCTATGGACGGTTTTAGTGCGAAATCAACGATTAGCCATCAATCACAACAAAGTACTGATTGGTTGCAATCAGTTGTGACGAAAAACATGTAGCGTTCCAAACTATCTCACTCACTCTTCCGTGACCCCCATATACATCCACCTCTTTCTAGTTTCGAAATTCGTAGACAGGGCCTTGTTTGATGACTTGTTAAGATCAAAAACACATTAAAATGCCTTGAGAAATATATTCCTGCCAAAAAATTTCACAAAAGATGTCTCCGCTTACGATTTTTGAAATAAGAGTGAGATAGCAGTACATGGGGATTACGTGAGAGCGAAAGAGACAGTTCGTCTTTGTTTGGAACTCATCACCAAGTTATCACTAAAACCGTCTATAGTAAACATTGTCTCTGCTTTCTATCAAGCCTCTTTCAAAGCAGTGTAGACACTAAAGTTCTATCACCGCAATGGTGCACAGTGTTCAGAGCGACCCGGATCCCTTGCGGAAACCTCTAGCATGCTCACATTTCATTAAAACTTGGTACAAGCAGGTTTTTAGGTTGTAGATTTCATTTTAGATGTCAGATTTAACTTTAGATTTAATTTACCATGCGTTTTGGGCATTTTTATGGGGAAAGACCCAGTTTTTGAGCTGGTGCACAAATTTGTTTTTGATCATTATTGGAATCTTGCACTTGGTCCATTTCCAGGTTGGGAAGTTTGTTTTTAGGGCACAATATGATTCATGACATTGTTTCATAAGTCCTTTCTTCTGAAATTATATGAAAAAGTCCCATTCCGAGAATGTGGTACACCTGTCGGTTATGACAATCTTTATGCATTTCTTATTTCAGAGCTATTTTTGAACACATAAATGACAAAAAGGGGCAAATTCAGGCAGGATATGTTGTCGAAACGTTATAAAAAATACTTTCCTGGACTTTCCATGCCATATATCCCCGGGGCGTTGCGAGGAAAAAAAAATATTGCCACGCGAACATGGCTCAACTCGCGATCGTGAAAATGACTAAGTCCCACACAAGCCGCAGAGCCACTTTTCAACCCAAAAATATGAAAAGGGGGCAAGTTCGGGCAGGAAATTATCGCTGGAACGTTAAGAAAAAATGTTTTTCTGAGCGTTCTTTGCCTTAGATTTGCGGAGCCAAATTTTTTTCATCGTCCTCCAAAAAGGGCGCAAGTGCAGATGAAAAGTAGATTTTTGACGGGTCCAACCCCCCTCGTAATAAACTTGAAATAAATGTTTAAAAGGCTTTAAAGTAAGTTCATACGTTCTAAATGAAACACACAAGTCTAAAATGGAATATGAGTAAAAGAGTATTTTTTTTTTTTACAATCACAAGTTAACCCGCCCAAGTTGACTCAAAATTTGCGTCAAAGCCTGTACTTTCACACGTCTGTTGGAGCACAATTGGGACTTCCAAATTCATCAAGTATGGCTAACATGCATGTTCTAAACCCATTAGAAGGGAGGTAAGGCCATTAAACCAATTTCTGAGCCGATTTCAAATTTGAGGTTTTTGCCAGAGATCCTGGTCACTCCGAACAATGTGCGGCGCCTGAATGGTGACAGGGGTGCAAAATGACCTAAAATGTCGGAAGTTTCCCACGATCCAGGACTTTCTCCTCACAGAATTCTCAAAAATTTTATTACCATTATAAATTACAAAAAAAAAAAAAAAAAAAGGCAAAGGACATGGCTCAATCCTTATGGGAACTGGCTTACCGCTAAATGTTTTTTAAGTATTATAAATCGACAGATTATCACTTAAAAAGAAAAAGTTCTCACGGCACCAAAGTGATCCCATGTCCAGTTTTTTAGCTATTAAAGCTCAAAGACGGGAACTACTTCTCTCGTGCGTCGGCGCGCAATGATGAAGTAGTGCCGGCCGCTTCATAACTCGGCTCAGCGTAGAGTGTGGTCGGCCCATTTCGATCATTCATTCACCCGCTCGATTATCTGCCGAAGTCTCTCTTTCTATTCCACTGCTCGTCTCTCTCTCCCTCTCCCTCAATGCGATCGGAAAAGTGTTTCTGTTTACATTCCGTAATCGGTATCCTCAGGGGAGAGGGGAGGTTGAAGCTGGAGTATCAACAACTTCGGTATCTTAAAGCGTCCGAGGCTCCACACGCGACTACTCATTACGAGAGAGATGACAGTAAACTAATGTGACCGAAAGAATTCGGAAGAAGCAAGAAAAGCCGAGAAATGTGTACACACGGAAACGGACGAATTGTTTTTGCTCGTCTCTTGAAACCCAAACGTGCTCAGAGGTGGGGAAAGAATAGCGAGCAGGTTGCGGGTGAGGGAGAGGGAGAGAGAGACGAGCAGTGAAATAGAGAGAGACTTCGGCAGGTAATCGAGCGGGTGAATGAATGATCGAAATGGGCCGACCACACTCTACGCTGAGCCGAGTTATGAAGCGGCCGGCACTACTTCATCATTGCGCGCCGACGCACGAGAGAAGTAGTTCCCGTGTTTGAGCTAAGTGATAATCTGTTGATTTATAATACTTAAAAAATATTTAGCGGTAAGCCAGTTCCCATAAGGATTGTGCCATGTCCTTTCCTTCAGGTCCCAAAAATTTTCTCACTTTCACACGATCTGTGGATCGCAAGATCGGGCCTATTTTGCACCCCTGAATGGTAAACAAACTGATTTAGTTCTATCAAAGAAATATTTAGTTTAAATTACCCTCCATTGCCTCTTCTTTTCTTCTCTTTTCCTTTCTTCTTCTAATTCCTCTGGATTGGTGAATCGCCTGTTGCGACCTTTGTGCAAGATTCTCTTTCCGGCTGGAAACAGAAATATGGAATCAAGATTAGAGTGGAGAGGGTAGAAATGTAAACTAGGGAAGTTGAAAACCTCTCTTTTTCCCTTTTGTTTCGTTGCGCTCACTAATAATTGATTTCCAGAATTTTTGTGGGGGATCTTTGTGGGGGTGGGCTTGCCACCTATCCCCTCACCACCCCTTCTGACACACTCATCATGTTTGCCAACACTACAGACAGTCAATCTTACAACGTTAACAAACGTACAGCTTTTAAAGCTTTCGACCGCCAACCAACGGCCCATAAAGCTTTTGACTACCTGCCGGAACTTTAGAATACTCAACTTTCTAAATTAACTTACATCTGCTAGATCAACAGTATTTCAACCAGCTTTTAAGATCCTCAATGGTCTTCAAATTCGGCATTATCATTATTAAATATACGGCTTTAGAATATTGCTTTCGGCGGAGGAAATTATGGCTTTGTGCAGCCTTACATATGGTTAGGCATGACTTTCCATTATTCAATTTAATAACACAGCAATTTGGTAGGAATACTGTTTCTTAGACAACAATCTGTTATGTAGTTGGCAGAATCAGCAAATTGGGCCACAAATTCATCAATAGATACGTGATGCGTTGGGAACGCTTGATCAGAGGATGTGCGAAGAATAACACAAACACATGCTAGACCATTGAATCAGGATAATTTCAGAGTGGAGAATAATTCTCAATAAACTAAGAAAAAGAATCATGGAACTGATTGAATGGAGATGTGTAATGTGCTTCAGGGTGAGGGCAAAACCTGCAGAATAGGATCATTGAGGTTAGCTTAGAGCAATAAAGATGGTATGGTAGGTAACTTACCTCTAGGCATGGCTGAAACTCGATTAGCTAGATTTCAGAAATTATTTGAAACTAATTGCGGATTACAAATTTTCGGATCGCGAGACAAGAAGGGTATGCACTGATTTTAATTCACAAAATAATTGTTCAATTTAATGATATGTAGCGAAATGAACGTATCATTATCAAAACGCAAGTCTATTCAGCTAGTAATCAGTGCCAATCGCAAAAAATAAATTATACTTTTAGAGCAGAGCTTCATAAATTACTTCTTCAAAGATCTTAGTATTCAAGGACATGTAACTTCCGAAAATCAAGAAAATTTGGAGAAAATTCGGAAAACAATAATTTATCAAGGCGAATTTTGCAGAAAAACTAATCTCTATGGTTGCAAATCAGATTGAAGATTTCAGTGAATAGTTTTGACAAAAGGTAATATGCTTTCATTTACTAATCAAACTAAAAACATTTGACTCATTTTCTGTTGTTTGTCCATAAAGTTGGTTATGTCGGTATGGATTTATAGATAAAAATGAACTTTTTATCCTTGTGAATCCAAAGAAATAAGCCGTTTGATACTAAAAATGATAGCTGAAACGAAAGTTTATCAGCTTACTTGTGTTTTGGAACCTTTAGAGTGTTAAAGTTTACATACTTCGTGTGCTTCTATCTCAGGAAAGTTAGGATTCAACCAATGTAAACAGTCTTCATCACTTCTTTAAGTTTTAAGGTGAACAATTTAATTTTTAAAATTAAATAAGTAACCATTTGTCATTCTGTTCTGTGCTGTCCTGTGTTTTCCTTACTCTCCACTGGTTTATGTCTATCGAATTTCGGGTTCCTATTGGGTACGTCATTGAATTAGCTAAACTAGCGAAACTTGTTTCATCCAAGTTACAACGACTAAAGTTGTCAAGAAGTCCATCTTAATAACATTCTATGCAATCTTGACTTTAACAAGGTAGTCCTTCCTTTGAACCCTCTCAAAGTTCACGCCTGCGTGCTTTACGCAATAGTTGCACTAGTTAAATTGCACTCACTTTCAAGGCACTCCTGACATTTCTTTGTTACTCTTGACGAGTCCGCGTTACTATTGCTTATTGATCTATTCCTTAGCAGAGCAACGATACTGACCCAGTAACCATCATGGACTCTAGTAACTACAATTATCGGGAATCAGACATTTTGTCGCCCAGTCACAAAGATTTGCAAATCTATACTGCTGTGAAGACTGAGGTGCCATTGGTAAAACCTGAAAACTATAAAATCATGCTCCAGTGCTTACAAGATTATCTCATCCAAAGCATTCACATTGTTTCACTCGCTATTCAGTGTGACTCTTATGATTCTTGGACATTAGTGCTATCAGGAGACGGTCTGCCGAGTGCCGATGTTTTCGATAACTCCCGCCGTGCAAAATCGATTCTGCAGTCAATGTTTGGAAATTCTGGCACGGTCAGAGTTGTATCTCAAGTGATCTATGGATTCCCAGATGAAGTATTTTCCTGGCAAGCTCGCATCACTCCAAAACCAAAACGTCTGGCATTATTTGATAAGCTTCTATCATTGGTATCAGGGAGCCTCAGCTGTTTAAAGAAAGAAAGTAAAGCTCAAAAAATAGATTTTCCTGGCACAAAGGGATCAATGTAACTGGTTCTGAGCCCTGAAACTAAAATGTTAGAAGTATTGGCCAGCACAAAGTCTTAGAGTCCTTGTCAACAATAGAAGAATAATCTCTTGAAATCCATTTTAAAGAGTGTAATTTCTGCTGCACAAAGTGATTGAAAACACACCAGCTCTTTGGAGATGCTTTCAAGTAGCATGGTTGAAAATTTATGGTGTTTATGAGTTAGAAACCAAGGAGTCCTGCAAAGGAAGATCTGGAGCTACAACTCTTCATCATCAAACCAGTATACAAGTGGACAGACACACCTATGATGATGTGAGAAAGAAATGTACTACAGCTTCCATATTCCCTTCATGAAAGGGATAAAATGTGTAACGTAGACAGTTGTTTCAAAGTTAATATAATGAACTTCATTTGTCCTTGCTTGCGTCACAACAGCTTAGAAATTGTCCCGCATTGCTTTCGCTCTCTTACAATGGCCATTTCTTCTAATTGAGTGTTTTCTTTTTATTTTCAGAATCTTAACCCTCCGAAAATGGCTTACGTTCTGACTCCCTCTGTAATAGCTGGGAGCATCGAAGAAGAATTGACACGAGCGAAAGCAGATTTGAAAAGTGTCGAAGAAAACATCAAAAAAGTTACAGGCGGTCACATCGGTGATACTGTGAGTAGCCGCATGAAGTATGCAAATGTACCTGACACCGCTGATTTTCAAGCTCCTGAACCATGGCAGTATAATTCTAACTTCGGGGCCTCGAAAGAGCGAAGGGTTTTTCTGGCAAATGACAGAGCTCGCATGAGACCGAGTGTGGGAGACAGACGAGTTCCGGCTAAACGCAGATTAGGAGATGCGAAAACAGTGTTCAGCAGGCTTTCTGGCCCACCTAAAAAAGCTGAGGATAGTGACGAAGATATTCCAACATCTAAGAAACCTTCATTGTCGTCTCGAGTTGTTGCCTCAGTGGTACCTTCTCGCAAGGAAGTGTTGGAGGTTCAACGAAAGGATGTTAATAGTAAGGACAGAAATCGCCGAATGTTCGGAGCCCTTCTTGGAACATTAGAAAAGTTCAAACAAGAAGAAACCAAATTGAAAGAGAAGGAAGATAAAAAAGCCCAAGTTGAACGGAAACTGGAAGAAGCAGCAATCAAAGAGCAGGAAAGCGTTAAACGTCAGCGACAAGAATTATTCCAAAGTAAAAAAGAGCGGAAGGCTGAAATTAGGAATCTTGAAATTAAATTAAATGTTATCAAAGAATTTGAAGAATGGGAGAAATCACAAAAGCCTTTAGTTAACTTTATCGAAACAAAAACATCACCTCACATTTTCTACACCCCTAAAATTTTTAACAACAAGACGCATGAATTACTAGACGCTAGTAAAAAAGCAACTTTGAAAAGAATTGAAAGAAGGAAAGCTGAGTTAACGAAAAGTCTGAAAGAATTTCAGAAACGTAGGGAAATTAGAGAAGATGATAATCACAACGAAGATGATTATGATGATGAAGATGATGACGATATCAACATGTCCCATGAAAGAGAAATCATATCGGATAAGGATGACTCGATGCTAAATGATGAATCTCGCATAAGTGAAGCTGCTAATCAATCGACAGATGTGGATAAAGAGAATGACCTAGAGAATGGTAAAAGAGCAGACAGCTCAGAAAAAGAGCAACAAACAAACGTCAACTCAGAATCTTAGTTTTTTTTTTTTTTAAATTTTTATTCTCTACCCACAGACCTAAATCTAAGGTTATCTCAGGGAGGACTGATAAAATCAAATTTTGGTAGCTTTGTTTGTCATGGTAACAACTATTCATGTTATCTGCTTCACTGTACCATAGACTTTGGTTTAAATTTGATGAAAAGTTTCAAAATAATTGAACTGTTTCATTCTAAGTTCTTGCGTTGAAATGTTCAGGGAGATGCAAAACTTTTGAATCCACCAAGTGTTTTGAAATGTTTCAAGACTGTGGTTAAGAGCAATGAATTCTTTGTAAGCTTTCAATTTTTATTTACCTACCAAGTATTTGTAATTTTTGACTACTTTCCTTAATTCTCAAGCTTGAGAGGATTACATTTCATTATCGTCGCATAGTTTTAGAGTAGGAGATTTTTAAATTGCTTTCAGGATTGTGATAACAGCTAAAATGAGTAACTAACATTAATTAGGGACCTAAGAAATGCCAATCAAAAGTACCTTACTATCATCATGAGTTTTGATTTTGATTAATGGGACTCTTGCTAATTTTTGCTTCAAGCTATTAAATAGTTCATTCTTGAGTAAAATCTAGCAAAAAGTACAATGAGCACATTAAAAATTATGAAATTCACTGACAGACTCATAAATTGACTTTGAGCGTAATGGTGGAACTACGCAGGTAGAGAGATTCTTATCTAATTTGAGGCTTTCCTCTGTGAGAGACAGATAAAATAGGAATCTCCTATGATGCCTGCATAGCTCCGCCGTATTTGCTCTTTAATGGCAGAGCTACGGAGGTATCATGGGAGATTCCTGTCTAATATGTCCCTCTTCTGTTGAAGCACTCAGAGTAAAGCTTCAAATTAGACAGGAATCTCCTGTGGTACCTGTGTAGCTCTGCCATTATGCCTAGAACTTAAAAGTCATTTTGTGAGTCTGTGAGAAAGTGTTGAAATTTTTAATGCGGTCATCGTAACTTTTGCTGGATTTTACGCAAGATCTAACTATTCAATCGCTTTTAGCAAAACTAAGTAAGAAGCCCATTCTGAAAAGCAAAAGTGTCGAGATGTTCTTCAATCCTGAAAACTTAAACAGAATTAATCAGCTTCAGTTTGGCATTTCGCAGAGCTACTCGAGCCTACTGTTAGCCACTCAATAGCATTCATTATTTTTGTTGATTTTCAAACTTGAGCATTGGTGGGTTTTTTTATTCACAGAAATCCGCATCAGTGCGATAACCTGGAGCTTTTGGAGCTGCTCCAGCTCTAGTGCATTGGTCTTTAACTCCGATGCACTGGAGCCTGCACCGTAGCTGCACCAGGTGCATTGCACCGCTACTAAAAAATCCCTCCTGTGCGATTCGATCATAATTTCATAGTGTGCGATTCGGTGCTGGGGCACCAGAATAAAAAAACATTACGGCGCAGTGGAGCTGCACCGGTGAATAAGGAAACGCACCACATTGCAAGCATTTTCTGATGCTCCTTTCAGAAGTGCTAAAACAATACCTGATGATTGAATACTTGAACCTCTCAAATTGAAAATTTAACTATCTTGGATGGATCCGAAATGATGCTTTGGTTTATATTTTAAAAATGCTCCTGTAATGAACGGCACTTTTCAAGAGAGCCAAAGAAGTTGGTTTATTGTTTTAAGACTGCGTAATTGATGTTAACAAATTTGCATAAAAACAAAATATACCATGCAGCCACAAAATCTATGTTTTGACCTAAGTATTTTTACTGTATCCGCGACGTCTTCTCTGAATAGATACCAACTCAGTAGACTCATTTAGTGGTATGTCACGATGCAATTTATTGCATGCGATGACTTCATCACTAGAGGTAGTTTTAGAAGTGTGGGCGCACCTAGACTGATGATCTTTGGAATTTTTCAACATTATTTCTTATATTACAAAATGAAAATTAATAGAAATGAATGTGAGCCTTGGATTTGCATCAAGGAACGCTTATGCGTTTTATAAATCAAAAATTTAAAGTTGGAGGCAAGTTTTAGTTTGATTTGAAGGAATGACAATTAGAAATTCGCCAAAGATTATTGTCTAGGTGTGTCTACACTTCTGAAACAAGCACTAATTGAGTCTGTTGAAGGAATTGATTTTGTAAAATAAATATGCCATTGTTTTCGATTTCATGTGTTAAGTTGATCGGGGAAATAATACTTCTCGCATCTCTAAAACTGTTGCCTTTTTCTCCAAAAGAATCTGTTAATTCTCAGTTACCATCGCTGATTGAACAGGTGTCAGTGTGGTTAAAAGAGTTACCGATTGGCTTGCGCTGGCTGGGAAGTCTTAAGTGTGCATTGTTTTTTTTTTTTATTATTTTCACTTCATCCCCCACCCTCCCCCCTACAGGCTAACCATTGATCTTTGTCCGCTCTCAATCTCAGTCGGCCCTGTAACTCAAGTTATTTTTAAGTGCATTTGTAAGAATTGAGGTCCAGAAATTCACTTTAGATGCTTAAGTCAGAAAAATGATTTTGTTTGTAGTATTCAATAAGAATTCTTCCAATTTTTTTTTTATATTCTTTTGAAGTAGTTTAAATATAAATAACCATAATACCAGCAAGCCAATCTTTGGAATCATTTGATAAGGCTGGCAGACTGGATAGATTAAGGGTTCTGCTATCATATTGGTCCCTCTACAGTGATTATTAAAAAAAAGAGCTCCGTAACCAAGTATCCCTATTCGATAAGGTATCAGTGCATTTCAAGCAGCCGATAGCTTATTGATTGTAGCGGTGGGATACTTGGTTATTGAGACTCACTTTTCGATAAAAACTGTAGAGGGACCAATAGTAGCCCTTCATTTATCCACAGGAATCATGTGATGATTTCAAAGATCTTTGGGCCCGCTGATGGGAGGGAAAGTTAGTTAATCTCAGTCTCTCTCATTTTGTGACTTAAATGTGGCCATGATGGATTGTGCTGACAAAACTACAGAGGCATTACTCGTGCTCGGTAGATCACTCTAGTTGTACACATCTACAATGAGGGGTTCTTCATTAAAGAGGCAGATGAAACTCAAAAAGCCTGATTTCAGAAGGTTATTATGTGAGCTTAAAGTGTTGGATTGGGTGCTCTTAATTATTTGAAGATTTGACTGCTTGCTCTGATCGTTAGATAATTCGGAAAAGCAAATTTTCCCTATTAGAGGTGCATGCAACAACAATTTGAAATCAGAAATTTTGAGCTCGAGCACATTCTCTGTTTTATCCACCCTCTGACTGAAGAGCTCCTCAATTGTTGTCCACTGTAGAGTTCATCATTTTCAGCCCCTTAGATGTTTTCTGTGGTTATGATTTTGTTCTATTTCAATGGACTTTTGCTGTTGGCAAATGGAGCTGTTGCAAAATTTTGCTAGAGGCTTAATAACAGTTAATTAACGGGTAAAACCCTGTAAAAATGACGATATATTCACTAAAAAATCACGAAATCCACCCCCAAACTCTTAAAATGCTTTCTAACGCTAGACCGTAATGGTGGTGATTACTACCCATTACATTGGGTTTCCCTATCTTAAAAAGCTGTTTCTCCACGAGGTGTTCTCGCTACACCACACAAGACAAAGAAGAAGCATACAATTGCTATAAGATTTAGGCGGTAATCACCGCCATTACAGTCTCATGTTTGAAAGCATTTTATGAGTTTGGGAGTGAATTTTGTGGTTTTTTAGTGCGCTTATCGTCATTTTTGCAGGGTTTTACCCCATTTTCAACTATTAATATGCCTGTAGCAAAAGTGTGCAACAGCTCCATTATACTGCACTTGTAATGTGACTGCATAGAATATCTTCTAATCCTAACAAGATACCAATTTAAGGGAATGGTCGCTGAAAGAAAGCTACACACAAACTGAAGCCAAGATGTAACAAAGTATTTTAAGAACTTAAATCTAAGCAAATCTAACTGGCCCTCCTTTCAAATCTATTTATGTGTAGTTCCTTAAAAGGTGGTCAGGGTGAGATTAACTCTTGCTTTAAGTGTTTCAAATTTACCCTTTAATGCAATTCCAGGGAAACGTTTCCTGACTTCAATCCGATGGATTGACGCAATCCATCGGAAACTAGTCACAAGTCACTTTTGGGAAAAGTCGCTTTTTTGGCAGTTAAAATCGAAAACAAAGAAAAAATGCAAGATTCAAGATTGTCAGCACTTGTGTAATTTTTATGGATTTTTTGTGCCCAAAATGAACATAAGTGGTTGAGAAGTAAAACCGCTATTTCGGAAAGGAATTTTGCAATGAGTGTAGTGAATGTGAGTGAGACTATCCATCTGCCTCACTTGCACTCATTTTGGCGCAAAGAAATTTTCTTATTTTAAATATCCAGACTTTATTTTTTAGTTTTTCAGTTTAGAAATTTCAGAGTATCTTCCTGAAGTATGCTCGCAAGTGCTGACAGCCCTTAAATTTATGCTTTTTGCTTATACTAATCTATGTTACTAGCCGAAAACTGACTTTTTGAGCAGCGTGACATGATGCCAATATTAGGAACTAATCGACTCTGGAATCATCTTAAATTTTATCTTTTTACAAGTGTGTAATAATTTATTTGATTTGAAATGCTTGTGTCTCAAGCTGTAGTGTGACTGGGATTTTATTTCAGAAAGGCTGTGTCAGATTGTAGAAACAATTTTCCGGTATTGAGGGTTTCCCTTCTCCTTTTCTTTCAATTCTAAAATTTAAGGAGGGGGGCATGGCTCTAGTACTGCAGGCCCAAGGTTATAGATTAACAGGTATGCTCATCTGACTTAGCGCCACAAATTTAGTGGCACGCAATTCAAAATCACTGCAGCCAAGATGGCTAACTATAGCAGAAGACACGCTGATTCATTCGGGCGACTCCAAGTATCGCCCAATATTTTCTGCTTTGACAGCCATCTTGGTTGCAGTGATTTTGAACAGCGCGCCACAGAATTTGTGGCATGAAGTCAGATGAGCATACCTCTATAATCTATGACCTTGCTGCAGGCCCACCTTTTTGCTACTGTAATGTCCTCAGGCAAGTCTTTGACTGACTGGGCTTGTCTGAAAATGTGCTGTTAGACTAGTTTTGTATCTTGGTCTCTCTCAATTATAAAACATATTTATCAGTCAGGAAAGTAGATTTAAGGGTAAAAGGGGGAGTAAATTTTCAAATGGGGTGGTTGGAAAGGTCTGAATTTTGGTGTTTTGAAGTAAGCAAATAAGCAAAAAAACTAAGTGAACTAAAAACAAAGGTACCTGTGGTTTCCAACTAGGTTTCATAGTTCCGGACATGCAATTTTGGCCGAAATTGTTTTAAAAAGAGTGGAGCTGTCGCCAACTTTTGCTACAGGCTTATTAACTGTTGATTTTGGGGTAAAACCCTGTAAAAATGACGAAAAGCGCACTGAAAAATTACGAAATGCTTTCAAACGCGAGCGAGACTGTAATAAAGGGCGTTGCCGCCTAAATCTTATGGCAATTATATGCTTCTTCTCCTTCTTGTGTGATCTCACAAGAACACCTTGTGAGGATGGAGCTTATTGAGGTAGGGAAACCCAATGTAAAAGGCGATAACCACCGCCATTACGGTCTTGCATTTGAAAGCATTTTATAAGTTTGAGAGTGGATTTCACAATTTTTTAGTGCGCTTATCATCATTTTTTCAGGGTTTTACCCCTGATCAACTCGTAATAAGCCTGTAGCGAAAGTTTCCAACAGCTCCATTGCGAGTTGTGATGTCACAACACACATAAAATTTTGCAACTTTACACAAAACTACTTCCAAAATCGAAACAATTTTCATTTTCTTTCTAAGAAAACACAAAATTTCAGACCCTTGCAACAGCCCCTCAAGTTGAACTGTAAATAGATATCTCTTCTGATGTATTTGTCAAGACTTAATCAACATTGTTGTTTTTTGTTTATTATTTTGTGGGGTCATTATGAACGTTGTAGAAAATTGTAAATTATACATTAGATTCAATTTGTGATTGCTTAAAAAATTTCCCTGTTTAGTTTTCTCTAAGTGTGTAAATTTTTACCCAAGTATGTGGGTAGCTGTTTTACAAGTCCGTGATAACTGCTTCACCGTTTTATGGTTTTAATTGTGATTGAACTTTTTAACCTTTGAACTTTTGAACTTTTAGCTGCCTCTGTTGAAATGAGGAGGAAAGTTACCTAAGCTCAACTCAAACATACCTTAAGAGCATCGCTAGAAATATGATTTAATTATGCCCAGTAAATAAATTTTGCATGAAAAAAACCATGCTTGTTTATTGTAGTACTACTTGCTGTCAGGTGGCCTAAATAACGCTGTTTGTCCTCAGTATTTTCTTGTTTATTTTATCAGGTCAACTAATGGAAATCCATCCTGGGTATCTCTCTCATCAGATTTACTGTACTTACTTACTTAGAATCAGTTTCTTTATTCATGCAAAATCTGCATTGAAACACCAGTGTGCAATAAATGGAGAGCTCAGATAAGTACGTAAGAGAGCATAGGTAGGCATTGCACTAGAGTATACTATAAGACCCAAGTATGCTCGATCAATGCTTCGTATGAGAGAGCCGATTCTAACCGAAAATGGCGATGATCAGCATATCAGGAATGTAAACATTGAGTAAGCAATCGCGTTGCTTCAGTTGTGTCGTATTTGTTGGTGATTTGTTCATTCTCAAAGTATTCGTGATTGTTTATTTAAAGCGGCGAAATGAGTTAATTGACATATTTTGACACCAGGGGACTCACGAAAGCGTGCCTCATATTAAATAAACAGTGCGCCAAAAAACCTGTTTTCTAATTGCGTGGTCAATTTTGCTAACCGAACATGGCGACGTCGAGAATACTCGGGTCTTATAGTATACTCTAAATTGCACCAGGCTGAGATGTTGGGCTTCCAAATCAAAGGCTGATGCAATGCACGACAACCAAAAACCTGTGATGAACCGTTGCCCAAACTTATCTTAGTTCTTACTTACATTATGCTGATTATAGAAATGCCATGGTTTTTTACTGATTCGTATATTCAATTACATTCATCCATGCTACAGTCATACGTTTATTTTTCCTCGAAAGAAGAGATTTTATTTTATTGTGAATCTTACATTTATCAACATTTCCTTGTCAAAACTTCTTATCAACTCGCCCTGTTTTACTTTCATACATTTTTCTCTTTTGTCTTGTTTTCTGATTCTTTACTGTCATTATTATACCTTTTCTGTTTTCATCCTTTTTGTATGTATCAAATGTTGATAATGTAAATGAAATTTTCTGTAATAAAAAATTTTGTGGTGAGCAATTTAATTTTTGTGTTTGTTTCTTGTGGAAAAACTTCATTTAAAATCTTTATGATATATCTTGCAATCGTTAATGCTCCCTGGTATGTGAACAACCAAGACATACAGGAAGGTTTAAGATTCAATACGTTACGAGGAGAAATTGGTAAATATAGTATTGAATATGAAATTAGGTTAGAAAAACACCCAAACAACTTGGCGATAAATTTATTAGATATTAGCAATGAAACCGCAGGCGCCTTATCAGATTTCCCCTGGACCTGCCCATTAGATCTAAAAACTTGTAAATATTGAACCCGCACAAAATGTGCTTATTAATAATTAAGTAGTGCCCTTAATGGAGGGTACTACACTCATGTATGTTATTTTGTGAAATAATTTTCTCATAGCGTTTAAACAAATGGCTGATAGTAAATAGTGATTCAAATAAATAAAGAAGAAAAAAAAAATATCTTAGAACATTCGATCTTGTAGGGTGATAATTTTGATGCATTGAGACAGAAAAGTAACATGTCACTTTTGGTGAAAATCACCTTTTTTGTATCACATTGTCACCTTAACTTTCGTTGAAATTTACTGTTACTGACTAAAAATGTGAGACTTTACAATAAAAAGCTACGTTAAGTAAAAAAAAAAAAAAAAAAAAAAAAGAGATAGTTTTTACCAATAGCTGCTTGCCTCTTTGTCTAATTTTGAGTCTAGAGAACCATCCCTCGGAATGGCTGACCAAATGAAAAGATTGTTAGATTTGAATCGACCTCAGAATCGTCTGTATCAAAAGTTTCAAACAGTCCCACTGGGTAACTTTGAGAGTGCTTGAAGTGCGTTTGTTTCGGTCAAACAAATATTTTGGGAGATTTGATGGAATCAAAAAACAAACAACATTTTACGTTGATCCTGTATATTTTTTCAAGAAAATACACTCAGTAAAAATTTCATCAGAGTTTCACCTACATATTCCTCCTAGAGTACGCAAGATTCAAAAGTTAGAGAATGTAAGAAATATAATACAAAGACTCATTCTTTCTGAATGCAAATCAAAATCAAACAGATACGATGTAAAATATCAAACCTTTTCAGAACAGCAAAACAGATACAATGTAAAATATCAAACTTTTTCAGAACAGAGAAACAGATACGATGTAAAATATCAAACTTTTCCAGAACAGAGAACCTGTGTGCGCACATGAAAAATGTTCCGTTGAGGGTAGAAATTATGTTAAAAATGAAATCAATAACAAATAAATAACAAAATAGTAGATCTAAAACAATAGACGATTTCAACGATGTAACACAATCTTAGAACTATTAGCTGGCAGAGGGGCTAAATTCAAAAGGGAACTTTCTCCTCCATAAAGTGCAGTTAGTTTTTTGGAAAATGTTCAGATTTCAAACATAATTCTGCCTTCATTAAATTTGAATGCGCAACATGTAATTCATACCCTGAAATAAAATGAAGCAAATAATTCACCTGCTGTCAAGATTTTAGGATAAAGACTCCTAGTTCTGGTTAAAACCAGAGCTCAGGGTCTTTTACAAAACTAAAAATTTTGACTGCTAATGAATTTTTTGAGTTACTTTGGAATGCCTCATTACATAATTCAGGGTATGAGCTTCAGGGTAAGACATTTAAACCTGATTTAAATTGGAAAAACAGGTAGATTAAAAATTAGAGAAGCCAAAGAACCAACTGCATACTAGTAAGGAGAGATTTCTGCTTATACAGTTTCACACGAAGACATAAAAAATATGCAGGTTAAAGTCACATGATCGAGATGGAAAAGGTTAAGTACTTCATGCAGAGAAATACTTATGCGGTCATAAATTATTAGAGTGAATTTGACAATGGGGCTGTTGCACTCAGTCGCTGTAAGCGATTTAAGGGTCGATTCAGATGCAAAAACCTGCAAAAATAACAGTGGTAGCACTATGAACTCACAAAATCCACTCCAAAACTTGTTAAATACATCACAGTGCGCGAGCATGATGGCAGCGTATGGCACCATTGGGAGACTATCTAATAATACTGTCACTTCATCAAGAAGTGACCAATAAATGACAATATCCTTTGATCTAGGTGTCGCGGTACCATTAATTGGATGTGGATCACTACTCTGGTGTCTAATTACTCTGTGAATTTTTCTTGTCAGCATAGAGAAAGTGACAAAATTGGGATGGGGATCTCCCACTATTCGTAGTGCCATACACCGCCATCACACTCCTGAATTTAAGAACATTTTATAAGTTTAGGAGTGAATTTTGTGAGTTTTTAGTGGTACCATCGTTGTTTTTACATCAGCATTGACCCTAAGATCGCTTACAGCAAAAGTGTGTAACAGCCCCATTGCATGATTTTAGTTGATCAATCCAGCGCACATGGGTTTCAAGAATCCCGTCACCATTCACTTAAAACTATGAAATAACATAACAGTGACTAAAGATAAAAATGGAATGTTGCTAATTACAGTACGACTAGGTATTAAAAGCAGTCAGGGTACATGAAGACAGTCAGGGAAGAGGGTATGTGGAGCTTGTCCGAGACCAAGTTCGACCTGTTCTGGTGTCGTTGACCATCCTTCGCCACTAGAGCCCCTTCATGGAAACTCTTTTATGGATAGAACGGACACAAGCTTTACAAGTTTAGATTGCTAGATGGTTTTAGGCAATCATGGAGCAAAATAGAATCAAAGAAGTTGAAGGGTCCACACAAAAGAGGAGAAGAGGAACGTGTGGGAACCAACCGAAATGTCGGCAACTCCGCCTGTCCGCCGTTGAACTTAACCTTCGGATTCTTTCACACAGTCGACTCTTTTCTGATTCAAAAAGCGTTGAGTCCATACTTCCTATAAACAGTTTTCATCAAAGGACTCTTGGCTCAAATAGATTACGTCCCATTCGGATAACTTGAGTATTGACAACCCTGTATCATCATTTGCCGCCAGCAGCGAAGGCCCTTGACGGCAAACATTGAGTGCAGCACATACTTATTTCCATCTATCTCTACGGTAGTAATAAAACTATAAATCAAATTTAGGGATGTGCAAAAAATTTATGGCATACTGAAGCAATGAGAAAAATAGAGGAAATCAAGGAGGGTTCCGCTTTATGCCAGAAATTCAAAAATATGTTAGCAAAATTTTTTTAGGTACCAAAGTAGTTAGAATTGTGTAAACATTAACAGCAACAAAATAATCCAGAGGAATTAAGGTTTTTTCTTTTGATAGAAAAAATATTTTGCTAAGAAAACGAAAAAGTCTGTTGAATGAAAAACGGGTTACAACTTTTAAAGATTGGTGGAAGATTTGGATTAACTTTGAGGAGGGGAACCCAAAAAGAATTTGCTTCAAAGATGGAATTATTTCTAATTTTTACACTTAAAAGCTCTTTAATTTCAGTGGTTCAGTCAGTTCAGCTGCTTGAATTTTGAACAATGCAAGGGAATATCTCTTTTTCAACTTCTAAAATTAGATTTTTAAGTTTTAACGGCACAGTGAGTCCAGCCGTCACGAACATAAATTCAGGTTTCCTCATCATAATACCTCTTTCTCTCCTCTCTGCAGCTATTTCCACAAACTTGACCCGCTGATTTCAAATTTGGCCTTGGTTTTTACCCAAAACTTATACTTTTTTCATAATTTTGAATTTTTGGCAAAGAAGACAAAACTTGGAATTTACATAAAATCTGGGTCAATTTGACAAAAACTGATAGCATTTTTGAAATCAGCGTCTCAAGATACATAAGTGAAATGCTGCAGTGAAATTGTAGGCAGAGAATTATGGTAGAACACTAAAACTTGGTAAAATTGGACACTGATGGACGGTGAATGTCTCGGACACATTATGTCATTTTGAATGCTAACTTCTAATGTTACATGGATACAGAGAGGCAAGAAGGACAGAGCTATGGCTTATGACAGAACATTTCAAAACAATTTGGTAGCAATAGAATCGGGTAAAATTCAATTTTAGAACAGACGAGAACAGGAAGGACAAAAATTGTCTTCGAATATCAACAAAAACATGAGTAAGACAGGGTGGGGGAAAACTAAAAGAAAACAAAAGACTCGCTGTTAAATTCATCAGACGTTGAGTTTTGATCAAGAAAATCTGAAGTTATTGCAATAGACAAGAGCCATATTATGCTTTATTATCGGCGAAGATATTCCTCTGACCACTCACAAAAAAGCGCTAAAATTGAACGATCTGTCATCGGCGATGGCCAAACGGTTGACCAGCACGAGAGGTCGTCAACGTTGATGGCTATCGCCTGACAATACAGCATTGCCACATTGTGAAATTAAATCAATAATTAAATTAAACTCCGCCCCTCCCGATGGCCACCAAACGGCTTTTGATGACAAAGCAAAATACAGCTACTATTCATGATTTACGATCATTCAGCATAATGCTAGTAGTTTGTTTTGATGCAGGTTTGTTCATAGTTTGACTCTGGGATCATTTGACATGATAACTGACAAATCTTTAAAACTTCTTGTGAAATTACTAAAGTATTGTTTTTGATAGATTTTCTCTTGTAAAAAAGTCATTTTACCCCAAAAATACGCTATCACAATAAGAAATTAGGCAAAACTGCCATAAGCCAAGATCAAAAAGTTTAAAGTTGGTTTTTAGCAAATTCTTCCAACTTTAGAGATTGATAAATTTATAGGCTTTTAATCGATGTTTGGCCATTTCACCCAGCTCAGTGAAGAACTTTTGTCAGTCGCACTTCTAGCGAACTATATGTTGGATGAATTTAGCAACAAGTCTAAAAATTAGAAAACAAAGTAAACAAATAAAGGAAAGCATATACTATGAAACAAAACAAAAATAACAGAAAAATAAAAAACTCAAATGACTAAATGCATTTTTTGGGGGGGGGGCAACATTGCTTTTCCCAAGTAGGAAAAAAAAAACTGCTTGAAATTTTGACTTTGTTTCAAGGTAGAAGTTGCCCAAGACACTAAAACTCCCTTAAAAACTATTGGATGATTCATCTTCCAGATTTAAGGTGATTCTTCAGCATTTGCTGCCGATTTCTGCCACCAGAGCGCTACCGTTCGATTAATGTCAAATTACAGGTCGAAAGTAATCTATACATAAGAAAACAAAGCGTCAGTTACTAGATAATCATCAGAAGAACTTCTCTGCAAAATATCTCATCAATAACTTCAAGAATAAGGCTGAAAGTATCAGAAAATGGAAATGCGATATTTCAGTTTTTGGTACTTTCAGTCTAAGATTTAAGGGTTATTGATGAGATATTTTGCAGAAACATTCTTCAGATGATAATCAAATAACTGACACTCCGTTTTCTTAAATATAAATTACTTTTGGCCTGTAATTTGAGATTAATCGAAAGGTAGCGCTCTGGTGGTAGAAATCGGCACTAAATGCTGAAGAGTCACCTTAACAATAAGAAAAGCTTTAATCCTAATCTTCAACAAATTTTTGATTTAATTCTCAACCCTAGTCTGTGTTTTCCACTTGCAGATGCATAAGACACCCATCCACTCATTCAGGAGTATAAAAGAGCAACATACAAAAATGGCAGAAGTTACAACAAAGAATCAAAAAATGCACTGATAATGCAAAGGTACGCTGACATTTTTAAAAATGAAAATGGGGGAGACCTAGATCATTTTTATACAAAAGTATGGAGCAGGAGGTATAAAAACTATTGCAGGTGTAGGTCTTAATCAATGACTGGCCACGCGCTATCTGACATCTTTACCTTACTTGACAAACTGACACTCGGGCCCTCTGATTTCAATGTAGGACTTAACTCTTTAGGTACATTAAAAAATTTCTCTTCATAATTTATTTTTTAAAACAAACCGATAAATTAACTTTCTTTTGAACAGTACATTGTTGTATTAAAATGAAAGTTTGTTGTGTGGAACCTCTGTCCTGCCCCGAAAAAATTCCACTCATTGAAAGTTCCACTTGGCAAGAGTTCGACTTAGAGAAAGTTCCACTTAGGAAATTGTGGTCAGAGTATGGGAGATTTCATTGTAATGAAAAAACTGTATCAACTGGTTATGAATTAAAAACTTAAAATGCGAAAAGAAATTTTCAAATGGAGTCACAATGAAGTAAAGCCCTCGGCTCACTCGCACACACACCAAAATAATCTCAATGGCTTAATATTAATGTGATGGTGCTAATTTACGTTACAGTTCCGGAAAGAAATGCTCTGGTGGCTTCTGCCGATTGCTCAACGTCAATCCTGTTTCCATACATTTGACCATATATTTTGAGTATGCACATAAAATAAAAACAATCAGGAGTTTAGAGAATAGTCTCTACGATACAAAAATAAAAGGAATGATATAAAATAACTCACACATTACAATAAAAGCAAGTTTCTGCTTTCGACATCACTTTACCTACTTTGAAAGAAAAGCTACTTGCATTAATTTGAGTAGATCTTGTTTTTATTTTTTATTCCTCTCATGCAAATCAATTCTAAGTGAAAATAAAAGCACCTAATTGCTTCGATAGAAGCCAATGGAATGTATTGATAAGTTTTTTTAGTCAAAACAGCCACAGAAAAAAAGTAAAAGAGAAAAAAAAAAATATTTTACTTCCCCACTAACATTAAAAATTGTTCTATTTACACTTATTGAGACAGATTTAAGAAGTAAATGGTGAGTAAGTAATTTTCTCTATCATTGAAAGAAAGGAAAATGAATTAACATATAATCTATCAATATAATCTTGCGGCTCAAAAAAAGAAAAATGCTGGACTGGCAAAATAAATGTTGGCTGATCCAGGTAAGCGGAGGAGAGTAAATAATTACATATACGTAAATTATAAAAATGCATTAGAGTAAATTACAAAGGAAGAGACCTATAGGAAAAACCGAAGATAGTAAAACACTTCATAGCAAACCTTAAAAAAAATATATCTTAGATCTGTAAATTTTTAAAATACAACTTTTGACCAGTAAATAATATTTTTTCTAGTAAAAATTTTGATTTGAAAATTTTGAACAAAGAAATTTTTTGCTAGCGGAAAAAATTTCAGACAAATTATAATTATGAAAGCTTGCCACCTTACCAGACATGAAAATGATTAATGGGGCAGTTGCAAGGATCTAACATGTTGAGTTTGTTATAGAGAAAATGATAGTACTTGATGAGCTGAGAACAATGGTGCCTTTCGTTTTTTCCCAAGTGTCCCGGTTTTGGAGATAAACACGTGTAAAGTTGTCAAAAATTGTGTGTGTAGTGACATCACTACACAGAATTTCCATTTAGAACAATGTTTTTTGGGCTAAAATCTCATCTCTGGAGCAATGGGACTTAATCAGAAACCAAAGCCATATTTGTTCACAGCTCATCAAGTACTTTCATGTTCTTTCCAAAAAACACAAAATTTCAGACCCTTGCTACAGCTCCATTGGAATTAAAATAGATCCTATAATTCATTTTGTTCGGTTGCTTTCACATACAGTTAGGTTAGGGCAATATTTGGTGATAGAAATCCACCAAAAAAATTTTACTGTTTTCGTTAGTGAATTCAAAAAGGATTTCCTACAGCAAATTAATAATTAGTTGATATGCCATAAAAATAATTTACAGGTTACTGATGAGCTACACAGTAGCTACTAAATTATTTTAAAACAGGGGCTAGGCAAATTCAAATCAATTTGAATGAAGTATTTTAAAGTTAAAAAGAGATGAAAAATTAAGAGACAGAAAAAAAAGGCAGGACAAAGAGCTTCTGAGAACTATCTCTTAACAAGCAACAAAGTTTCAACAGGCTTAAAAACAAATTAAGGCCAGACTTTGTTGAAGAGTTCCATAAATGCATCATAAATCATAAATGTGATGGCAACATCAAGGCAAACACGGCTTAGTCGAGGCACAGTTCCTTTGTAGAATCTGTAAATAAATATCAATACACTAGATAAGCAAATGGCATAATAAATTAAGAGTAAAACTGAATAATAGATTCCTAAAGGAAAAATAGAATAAAGTATTCAGGGTTGCCAGATTTTAGGGAAATAACAGTAGATTTTACTTTGATGCTCATAGGAAATCTACTGATATTTCCCTAAAACCTGGCAACACTGAAAGTATCCTATGAGTGATAATTTGCTCTCTCCTGCACCAAGCTGAAAACAGGGGTGTTTCGAATATTTTAGCCACTTCTTTAACGGAATCATTATCAGCAAAAATATTAATTCTACTGTGAGGCTTAAACAGTAAGAGGGAATAAAATACTGTCTAGTCCTGAAATTAAAGAATCTCAGAAGACTCTTGAATTTTGTAGGTAGGTAGCCCACAATACAAAACTCAAGCACAGACAAACAATAGGTGTCAGAAGACATGACTTGTGAACAGCACCGGATTTAGGCACATACAACATGGCTGCAGCCCAGGGTTGCAGATTTCTGGAATACTTACCAGATCATTCGCAAAAATACGCTTTTTTGGAAAGATCACATCCTTTGCGCGTAGTTCGACTTTGCAGCATTATGTCATTGCGTAGCCTTAGGTCTCATTTGAAACCAGGTTTAAGGCTGATTTTTGCAGTAAAAACAACGCGGTACATTCACAGCGTAGTTATAACTACCCAAATCAGACTTATTTCAGGTGTAAAAAATGAGGAAATCTCTCTAAAAATTGTGAAATTTTGCATTAAAAGGGGATAAAAATTACAAACATAAAAGGGGGATGAACCTCTGGCCTCCCTTTTAGCTGAGGGTGCCCCCCAAACCCCCGATTTGGAGAGAGGGCTTAGAGGAGACGAAAAATAGTCAGATAGTCCATGAGCAGCAAATGTGTAATTCCGGCACTGCTTGTGATATAACATTTTTGATACCTGAAATAAAATGTAGTTGAACTGGGAGTGCTTTCAAAAACCTTTTGCCCCCTAAGTTAGAATTTTATCAACAAGTTATTTTCATCACATATATTTCAAATTCAGATCCGAGGAACTCGCCTTAAAAAATTGTCAAAGCTCATCTGACAAAAGCATACACGGTATCTTCAGGCCTTTATCTTTAACCTTTTCATTGCTGAGTTCATTTAAATCCCGAGTTGCGTGATGTGAATTGCGTTGCCAGCGTCTCCATTATGTAAATCATAATCTTCCCGATAGATAGAGTTTATGGTTTGCTATGTTCCGCGCGGATGTGGCGGCTTTACGAAAGTGCGGCAAGAAACCGGACGAGTATACTCATGAAATGCACTGCGGTGCACCATTGCGTTAGACTGGTATACTCGTCGAACGCAATGAAAAGGTTAAAACAACTTAACATAAAGTAAAAATCAGAGACAACAGAGACCACACACTAGCCACTCGCGGGGTGAATGATTTTATTTTCGGGGACTCAACAGAATAACAAAGGAATCAACATCCAACAGCTCCTATGCGGCTTGTTGATCAACGAACAAGACATTGATACTTCTCTCTGATTGGCTACTGACATCAACATCTTTGCTCAACAGTCCACACAGGAGCCGTTGGACGATGCTTTGTTGCGACCCCAAAAAAAAAGTTGTACTATGGGCAAGATAGCTGGTCCGTGGTCTCTGTTGTCTCTGGTAAAAATGCCTGGATGGAAAAACTATCAAATACAAGGTCCGCTTTGCTTTACAAAGATGGATAGGAAACTCAAGTTGAAATAAAGAAACTTACGCAGCAGGTCCTTCATTTTTCCAAGTCACTACAAAGCAGTCGAGAGTATTTTTGTACTTTGAAGCTTCAAGTCCTTGCATTCGAGTTTTGATAACGTCTAACGGAGTGTTACCAAACACTGAGGCTGCACCAGCAATAACACCAAAGGAACCGACGACAATTACTGGGACTGGTGCTTTCGGGTCTCCTTTGCGATACCAATTCTTGAGGGTTTCCATCGTGTAAAATCGAATGGCTTGGTTACTCCCTTGCTTAAGGATAGTTGCAGTAAGACCTTGATAAACACCACCAAGTCCTAAAACAGTTGATGAAAATATAAAGTTGATGGGTGTGAACCTTCTTCATACTGCACTGGGAAACATAGTCTCCAGATCTAAAGCGATGGAAACGTTTTTTTACAGTCTTTAAACATATTGAAGAATAAGGCTAAACAATCCAAAAAAAAAAATTATTAAAATTTAAGGTGATTCCAGGCAAAAAATTTTCCAGATTTCAATATGATGCGCCACTAGTCGCTTTAGGGTTAAAGTCGTGTTTTTGGAATTTTAAATTGAAACCAATGAAAAAACAGATAATCCAACGACGTCAGCACCTGCGAAATTTTTGTACGGATTATTTGAGCCCAAAGTGGGCAAAATTGGTTTAATATTAACCCTTTCCACTCCACTGTCGAGCTGTAGTCGACAAAACCGATTTACGGGTTCCGCTCCGCTGTCGAGCTGTGGTCGACAAAATTTTGTAGCGAGAAATTGATGCTCAACTGACGAAATAGGTATCTGAGAAGAGCTGCGCTCTGACGGGCTTTTTCTGAACTTACCAGTGAAGCTCTAGTTCACCATTTATCCACAAATGTCCGAGGCAGCACCTGTTTTGATGTCTGTTTATTGTTGTTAACCTCACTTTCCCCCATTTTCCCCCATTTGTAAGTGGAGTAAAGGAAGGTTCAGCTCGAAAAATCGTGGAGTGGAAAGGGTTAAAGCCATAAATTATGAAATTCATTTTGCCTTAAGCTAAGTGAGTGAGAGTGAGTGCTAGTGGTTAGCGATAATATGTCTATCTGCCTCACTCGCACTCATTGAGGCTTGTGGGAAATTTTGTACTTCATAATTTCCGACTTTATTTTTGAGTGTTTCAGCTTGAAACTTTCAGGGTATCTTCCTGAAGTATGCTGACGTTCCTCAATTTTGTGCTCTTAGCAAATATTCGTCAATTTTAGCCAAAAACTGTTGACTTTTTGAGGAGCGCGGTGTGGTGCCCGGGAAACACTAATCGACCCTGGAATCTATCTTAAGCCCAAAATGCCGGGAAAATCATAAAAAATCATAAAATATCAGAATATGAAAGTAGTCAGGATAGAAAGAGACAAACAAAAAGAAGCGCTCGTGTCTCTGTTACCAATGTTATGTATAGATCTTATTCTCAAGAAAAACAAAAAAAAAAACAAAATAAATAAAAAAAGTTCAAAAATTGGCTGGGGAACAGTTGGGAACTGAAAATATCATCAAATATTAGCATGGGTATTTCACCCTAAAATTATTTAGTATTTCTGGGTGCGGCGGGCAAAAATTAAATCTAATGTCAATAGGTTAAGTAAGTATTGTTTATAAGATAGATTGATCACCTTAAAAAACAAAAATACATTGTAGGATGAATAAACAAATGTTACCTTGAGTTTTAACGATGTGAGAGACACCATGAACAAAACCTTTATACTGAGGGTTCGCTGATCGCTGGTCATTGATAAACTTAACTTTGACTGTTTCCATAGGAGTAACAGCGAATACTGCTTCACAAACACCAGCACCCAAGCCACATAAAACACGCGACTTTGCACTTAGATTACCGTTCTCATCAACAGCTCTCTTTTTAAACATTTCAAAAGAGCCAAACCTGGAACAATGGAAAAAAAATGTTTCTGTGAATTGAAAAAAGTTTTACGGACAAAAAATATTATTTCTCTGATACGCTAGGTACAGGTTCAAACAACTAGTTATTTATCGTCATTAATTGCGAATCCAGGAAAAAGCGGGTCTCAAGTCAACAAGATAAGTTACTCTGTGACCACCCAGCAAAACAGAGAAAAATATGTTGACAAAGAAGATATCTGGTTCCAAAAAATTCAGCCCATCCAAAAATAAGTTTCAATAATGCGTTCGAATAATCGGAGGTCAAGTGTAGTTGAAAAAAGAACATTTTTGTCATGGGATATCTATGCTTGATGTATGAATTGAATCGTGTAGTTCGAAAACACGCCATCGTCATTTTTAAGGAAACTACAAAAACTGTGCAGCTCGGGCGGAAAAGTCATTACGGAAAAAATCTTTTTGGTGATAAGCAAGGTATTTTAGTACTTCTTCCTTAACACCGAAAAGATTTTTTCTGCATTGACTTTTCCGCCAGCGCTGCACAGTTTTTGTAGTTTCCTGAAAAATGACGATGGCGTGTTTTCGAACTACACGATTCAATTCTCAAAACGACAACTTTACAACTTGCCTCAAAAAAAACTTTGATTTTGAAAGACTAAAGCAAAATTTTCAGAGATTAAATGAAAGGAAGTGCAACAACTTTGTCTTTTTTTAGCTCGACAAAAACAATTCAGCTGCTTGCACAGGCATCACTAGACTTTTGCATTTTGGGGGGGGGGGGGCAGATGTGAGATTCTCTGGAGGGGGTCTCCCATCCCGGCAAATTTTGAAAAATTAAGGTTCATTTAGCGAAATTTCACGCTATTTTGAACAAAATTTTACTCAAAATCACGGATGACAATTACCAATTAATTTCCTTGTTTCCACTTTGCACAATGAGAAATTCATATTCATCAGAATTTAGGTCAATTCAAAAGCAAGGATTTTTATTTTTTGGTCTGTTTAGACATCAATCACGATTTAACTTTAATTTGATCTAAAATACTATACTCTGAGATCGCAAAAAAAAAAAAAAAAGGTTGTTAACCTTCGCCAATCACAGTCGATATTTTATCCAGGGGTGCAGAATCTTCTTCGCCTCCACAATTTTCACACACACAGAGGTGTCCACAATTTTTGTTGACTTTTTTTGTGCTTATTTTAACGCGCTGACAAAAATTTTGGCTCGAAACAGCGCTCTCACTCGAAATTTAGCCTGGCCTAGCATGTGGGATTAACCCAATAGACATTATTTGGTTGGTCAAATTATACATAAAAAAAAAAAAAAAAAAAAAAACCAACAACAAAAAACTTATTTTCTTCCAGGCAGTGTCCAAAATTGTACCTAGTGTCCAGGATTTTCTGCACTCCTGATTTTTCCTTCCTCTTTCCTCCTTTAATTTTCTCCTCCTTCGTCCCCTTCTTATTTGCTTTTTAAAGTTGTCTCTATTTTTCTTTCTTTTCCTTTCTCTTCTCTTCTTTTCCTTTACTTTACTTTACTTTTTCACACGTTTTCTCTCTTTTCCGTGGGGGGGGGGAGTCACGTTCGGAGGGGCACCAGCCCCTTCGCTCCCCCCTTAGTGATGCCACTGGATGTTTGCTGAGTTAAGCCTTTCTGATGTCAACAGAATGGGAAAGGGAAAATAACAGGATTTACTTGAGTAATTTGAAAATACTTTTTTACCTGACGGCTGATTTGGGTATTGAACCTACAAGAAGAACACTAAGACCTCTGTATAGACCAAAAACTCCATTGCTTTTGACAGTTTTGGTGACGCAGTCTCCGATCCCTGTATACTTCCTTGCACCTGCTTTTTCATCTAATTGTAGCTGAGTTTTTACATATTCTGTCGGGTACGTGATGCAGATTTCAATTCCACCCGTGATTCCACCTGCAGAGAAATAAATGGAGTTAAGTATATGCTGACTTACACTGGTAACATTTAAAACAGTGGATTAGCGTGCAATTTGGCAACGTTGTAATGTGTACATTTAAACCCATGTAAAAAGTCGAATGCGAAGGAGTTCACCGAACACCCAATAGTTCAATATATTTCATGAGTTTAAATGGAATCATTACAACATTGCCAAATTGCATGCTACGCCACTGATTTAAAGATAGATAAAATAGAGGGTAAAAGAGTGAATACTGGAGAAAATTTGTAAGATTGTGGGGCCAAAACTTCCAGTTACTAAGTTATCAGTTTTTTTCTTTTCCCCCTTTTCGATAAAAAATTAGGATAAATATCAACTGATTTAATCTTAGATCAAAATCTAAAAACGATAATAGGAATAGGATTCAAAGTGGCTAAATCCACGCATGTGTGAGAAATTGAGCTTACACAATGAAGATAATTCAAGACATATTATTGAAAACACCTTAAAAATATATTTTCTAATGTCTAAACTGATTTTGTGGCTCAGTAGACCAGCATGATTAGAACTCTTGGGCCTAAAGCAATGGCAACTCATTAGGTTTTGCCCAAACCCTGGCAAAACTAATCACCAGAGATCATCTTAAATTGTTCCAACTGTCACCTAAATTTGGTGCCATGGTGATATCACCAAGAAATGGACTCATTTATACTACAGGGACCTACTTGACATTAGACGTTGCCATTTTCACTTGACTTTAATATATAAAATTAGACCTAGTGCAAACATTGCTCAAAACTTCCAGGAACTTTTCTTCTCTACATTCAGTATTGATCCTAAAAATTACCTACAGGCAATTTTATTGATCAGATTATTTTTAAGGGCATTAAATAGTCGAGATTAAATGGCAAAATTGGAATAAAAGTACGTCTGTTTAGTATAAATGTGTCCAATTCACTTTTTATGAAACTTTTGATCACACCAGCACTGTGCATAGAAGCAGCGTAAGTTGAGTTTACAATCTGTAGCGAAGCATAAGGTCTGGCAACGTTGCGACTTTGGAAAAATGTCTCCCCCATTGAAAAACATGAAAAATATCGAACTTCATGGAAATTGGCGAAGACCATCGAATCCGAGCTTTCGTAAGATTTCAAATGGACAAAATGCAACGTTGCCAGATAGCACGCCAATTTACAGGTCTCCACACTGGAGCTGGCGAAAAGTTGAAGGAAACATTCACTTTTCACGTTAACTCTGTAAACTACGGTTCGGGAGATCACTCATCCCATTAGCAGTACCGCCATTTCACGAGTAGAGAAAAAAGTTTACAAACCTTCCCCCCCCCCCTCCTTCCATAAACTACTCTGAATTTTGCCTATCTGTGTCAACGTTCAAAAAAAAAATTAAGTTAAAAGGTAGTGCGTCGATACATGAAAGTAAAAATAGAAGGCAGGAGAAGCAAAAGTACCAAAATAAAAAAGAACATATTTGTCCACATAGGTCATCGACGCGAATTATTCGCAAAACCTGTATTAAATAAAAAAGTAGACAACGGTCTGACACAGTCAATTTGACCTTAGATAAGGCTTTAGAGGTCGTTCAGAATCAGAGTTTGAGCCATTCAATCAACTTATATTCGAATCCGTCTATCGACTAGTTCGCGATGTAGGCTTCAAGTGGAGATAGTGCAACGCACCTCATCAAACGAATCAAACGATCGATGGGCATGAATCAATTTACGGACAAAATCTGCAGATGAGGAGTTGATTATTTTAGATAAGAAGGTGGTTCGGTAAGGTCTTCGGAAGTAGGATTATATTAACTAGAGATCGATGGCGAAGCGTGCAATCTGGCAACGTTGCAATTAGTTCATTTAAACCCAAGAAAAATATCGAAGTATCAAGAGATTTTTCTCAGCGGATCTGGGGGGGGGGGGGGGGTCCTTTTCTTTGGACGGCAAAATGAGGAAGAAACGACAAAAAGTTTATCAATTTTGATAAATTTTCCATCACAGAGAATAGTAAAATGAAAATCAACCGGCGCAAAAGAAAAATCATAACTTTTGAAAATGTTCCACCAGAGGGTGGCAATATCACAATCTTGCTCCCCCTTACCAAATACCTAGATCTGCACCTGCACAGTATAGACGGTTTTAGTGCGATGTCAACAGTTCAGCCAACTATCACAACAATGCACTCATCGGTCGCAATCAGCTGTGACAAAACTCGCGTAGCATTCCAAACTATTTATTTCGCTTTCCCACAGCCCTTACGTGCAGCCATCTCTATGTCGAAAATCGTATGCAGGACCTTGTTACATACGCCATTTCATTGTTAAAACTGTATTAAAATGCCCGAGAAATTCATTTCTGCCAAAAAATTTCAAAGAAAACGTCTCTATGTACGATTTTAGCGGTGAAAGTGAGATAGCGGCGCTCTTCCATAGCCCTTATGTGTAGCCATCTTTGTCTCATGTCGAAAATCGCATGCAGGACCTTGTTATACATATACGACATTTCACTATTAAAACTGCATTGAAATGCCCGAGAAATTCATTTCTGCCAAAAAATTTCACAGAAAACGTCTCTATGAACGATTTTAGCGGCGAAAGTGAGATAGCACTATGGCAGTAAATGGGGGTTGTGAGAGAGTGAGAGAGATAGGTTGGAACGCTCATCAACGGATGACGCCATCACTAAAACCGTCTAATGCCGCAGTTGCAGGGACAAGCGCGGCTTGTAACAGCCATCGGAACCAGCAGGTTGATTATGAGCGATCGTATCGTAACGCTATCGAGTCGATGAGTATGTGTTATCTTATGGGTGGTGCCGTTCCGATAGAAACCCTCCAATCTCTGTGAAAATTCGCCGATGACTCCTGAGCTATCGGAGAATTTCCGCATGGGTAGAAGGTTTTTCTATCAGAGTGAAACCTATCGTAATGACACCACCCATAAGAGAACACGTATTTGATCATCGACTCGATAGCATTCTCTACAATAGGGCTGTTGCAAGGGTCTGAAATGTTGTGTTTTTCTTGAAGAAAATTAAAGTACTTGATGAGCTGAGAACAAAGATGCCTTTGGTTTCTAATGAAGTCCCATTGTTCCGGAGATGAGATTTTGTCCCGAAATACATTGTTTTCATTGGGAATTCCGCATAGTGACGTCATTACGCACACGATTTTTTACATTTTTACACGTGTGCATCTCCAAAACCGGAACACTTGGGAAAAAACCAAAGGCACCATTGCTCTCAGTTCATCAAGCACAATCATTTTCTTCATAAAAAACACACAATTTCAGACCCTTGCAACTGCCCCATTGTTCATAATAAGCAGCCTGCTGCTCACAAGAGCGCATGGGAATAAATAGATTTATGGTGAGATAACTATTCCGACACGACAGTACTGTTTTTGCATACACCCCAAATTGAAGGCGCAAGAGAACTACACGCCGCGCGCCGATGATGCGGTGCGGTGGCACTTTCCGAATCACAGTATTCGAAGCCTTATTATAACACCCTCTCCCGGGATGGGATGGAAATCCCATCTCCAGCTACATTGCACCCTCTGCTTCCTCGGTCTATGCGGCCCTTTTTTTTTGGGCCCCAATGCAATTCGTGTATTGAAGAGCCCTGTTGGTAGCTGCAGCTCAAGAATACAAGGTGTCCCAAAATAAATAGTCAAGATTCTTACCACGTATTTTTGTGGTAAAAATGAGACTTTTCCCCCGTATGAATATTGAATATGAGTCCGAAAATCCCCCCCCCCCCTCCGAGCTAAAGCCCCCCTGCCCCCCAAAGTTTTCTGAAGAAAGCGAGTTTTTCTTCAATTTAGCATTGGATGAAAATTGGTCTCCGGAGCTAATTTTAAGCTCTCTTTTTGATTCTATGGTCATCATTTTTGAAAAGGGTCAAGAAGGGAGGATAGCAAAGAAAAAAGTAACTGGGTCTAATGGAACGGATCAAAAGAAACAACTTTGATTTCTTGTATTTTTTTTCGTGAGACGCACGGAAAACGAGTAAAAGTGAAGGGAAGCGCTATAGCCCCCTCCCTCAAGAATCAGTTGTTTATCATACATTCAAATGGGATTTGGGAAGAATGCGCAGTTGCCAGATTGGTGTATCCAGCAATGACTCACACTAAAAGAAATTCACGGCTGCGGCGTGTACAATCTGGCGACGTTGCAAGTGGACTATTTAAACCCACGCAACATATCGATTTGAGAAAGATGTGCACCCTCAATATTTCGACCTTTTTCATGACTTTAAGTGGACTAAAGGCAACGTTGCCAACTTGCAAGCGCCGCCAATGACTTCTCACGGTCACCATTTTATGAAACCAGAGACTTATCTGAGAATTGTCACCAGCGAGGCGTTAAAAACCAGACGTCGCCGTCAGACTTAGAGCGGAGCGACGCTGGCTTTAAATCGCGTCGGATGACGAAGAAGAAAAATAAAAGTCTTTCGGTCGAGCAAGTTAACCTTGAGAGTTAAAATCTCATTTATGCCTCGCCGTTCACCTCCTTCGAATTAAGTCAGTCATTCGACAAAAATGAATTGAAACGTTAGAGGATTTGGATGCATACAATCGTGTCTGCTGCTACATTTATTGGGTTACCTTACTTCTAATGGAGCAAAAGAAAATTTTGAAATATCGGATGAATCGGGATCGTGAGTAGTGACTGAGAACGTAGGGCTAAAGTTCGGGGGGAAGGGGGGAGGAGGATGTCAAAACGGCAAAATTTTGAGAGTTCCGTTGCTACATATGTTCCTTGAGGGTTGGAAAAGCGCCCATTTCAAACATTTTGGGGGAAAAAACGATTTTAATCAAACCCATGCCTCAAAGACGGTCTAAAGTCACGGCCTACTCAAAAGTGTACATTTTAGGAAGATTGATACGTCAATCTGTTACGAGTACGTCGTGTCGCAGACAATGCCTAAAGTTTTATCCATTTCGCCAACTTTTCAATCATTCACACCTCAAGATTCACACCTTTGGGAAAGTCATTGGCGGCGCGTGCAAGCTCGCGACGTTGCCTTTAGTCCGCTTAAAGTCACGAAAAAGTTCGAAACATTGGGGGTGCACAGTGCTCTTTCTCAAATCGATATTTTGCGTGGGTTTGAATAGACCACTTGCAACGTCGCCAGATTGTACACGCCGCAGCTGTGAATTTCTTTTAATGTGAGTCATAGGAGGATCCAACAATCTGGCAACTGCGCATTCTTCCCATTTGAATGTATGATAAGCAATCGATTCTTGAAGGGGCTACAGCCCTGACACTAATCGATTATTCCTCATGCAGTCAAAAGTGAAGAATACACTGTTGCCAGGTCGCTGGATCCGCCAATGGTGTGAGTTACTACTCACACCATTAAAGAAAGTTAGGAAAGAAAGGAAACTGAACGAAAAATTTCATCGTTTCTCGATACCGCTAACTCGCTGAGTCGTAGGTATCGATAAGTTTTTCGACTTTTTGGAAGAAGGCTAATTTTTCCAGAATCAAAAAAATTTGAGAAATCATGTTGAAAGTGTTACATTCACTGCCATAACGGTGATGGGTTTAGTCCAGAGTCGCCCCTTTGTGTATGTTACGCCCCGATTGTGTAATTGCTCATTCCGCGGAATGGGCAATTTCATCCAACAGAAAGGACAATTGTAGATTTTTAATTAATGAAGGGAGGTAGAGCACGTTTCAGAAGTGTAGACACACCTAGACCATAATCTTTAGCAAATTTTCAATCTCCATTCCTTTGAATCAAAACAAAACTTGCCTCCGACTTTAAACGTTTGATTTTTAGGCGTTCCTCAATGAAAAGCCAACGCTTCATTTTATTTTCATTAATTTTCATTTTGTGACATGAGAGATAATGTTGAAAAATTAAAAATTATGAGTCTAGAGGTGCGTCTATCACTCCGACATAAGTCATGGAAGATCACAAGTGAATTTACAATCACAATTATACGGAAAGATGTCCTATGTTTTGTCTTTGTCTTACTCACAGTCACTGATGGGAGTATCACCGCCGTACAATCAATCATCCTAACCTCTCAACATATCGAAGCCTGCTCGAGGTCTAACACGTGGTGTGATGGTGCTGATCAGCTCATATCTTAGAATTTTGCGCCCATAAGAAACTGTGAGTGAGACAAAGAAAACAATGGACTTTCTTCAATATAACGGTGATTGTAAATTAATGCGTGATGTTTCAAAAATGTTGTTGAAACGTGATTACCCACATCAAGGTACCTGGATTCCAATGGTGTGATAAAATATGAGAGAACTAGTTGTTTACTAGCTTGAATTTGCATTACGAAATTTGGACCCTGATTCTTTTGGGAAAACCCACGAGAACAAGTGAGATGGAGCATTTGTTTGGATCCACTTTTTTTTGTGACGCCACAATAAGCAGAAAAACCCTTGGCACTACGGTATGGCACTAATAATGGGAGATTCCCATCTCAATTTCGTCACTTAAGGGAGCACTTTTTGGGAGCCGTGCTCCCAAACAGCTCCTAACGCAATAACTTGAAACCGAATCTTTGAAATCAAGTTCTGTTAGTGCAAGAGCCTTTAAATTCAGTATTTGAATGATAAATGGTAACTCACTTTAGTATTCCCACAGTTTTCTGCCGAGCAGAACATAAAATTCAGATCTAACCACGGATCCGGCTCCCAAGCCCTGCCTGGTGACACCAGTGTCAAAAGAAAGTAGTCTCTTATTGGTCACTTCTTGATGGAGTGACAGTATTATTAGATGGGCATCTCCCATAATTAGTGCAATATGCCACCATCACGCTCGCACATTAAAATGCAATCAATGAATTTTGGAGTGAATTTCATAAGTTTTTAGAGCCTCCATCCTTATTTTTGCAGGTTTTAGCATCTAAATCGACCCTTAAACAGCTTACAGCAAAGGTGTGCAACAGGCATATTGTCTTCTGCTCTTACACGTTACATTGGCATACATTAATAAGTAAAAGTCAACTCAACATTGAGATTTTAGACATATGCTTCTTAGTTGCAAGTGTTGAGCGAGAGCCGGAGATAACGGACTCATCATCAGGACTATTGATTGACTTCAAATTAGAGTTTCTTCAATACTTTGCTGCATTTTTGAGATTTAAACACATCAACTTCCCAAAAGAGAAAAAAAGAGTGGACTCTGGACTACAATAATAAAATGGTGATGGCTACTTAGGAACCAAGATGGTTGGTACAGACTACATCAAAATTTCAATAATAGGAAGAACGTAATTCATTTGATAATTCTGAGAACAAATACTTGAAGTCAAAGGGCTGCAGTTTGATTAGGACTTGACAAACTGCGAACAGAACAGCCCTACATTTTAGACTATCATTTCTGAGATGATTGATAAAACCAGTGGCGTCACTAAAATGGGGCGCGGGGGGGCTGATGCCCCCCTTGCACGTGACTTTTGCCCCCCCCCAAACGATGAAGAGAGAGAGCGTGTGAAAAAGTAAAGGAAAGAAAAGAAGAGTCTTCTCTTTGCAGAAAACGAAAGAAAAATAGTGAAAATGAAAGGAGGAAAGGAGAAGGAAAAGATATTGACTATAATCGACTAAATCAATATATACTATTGGAGCTTGGAAGCAAATAGATAGTTTGGTCATTTTCGTTAGTGATTTTGAGTAAAATTTCTTTCAGAATACTGTGACATTTTGCTCAAGAAAGCCCAATTTGTCAAAATTTTCCAGGGGGGGGGGGCAAAACCACACTAGCTGCGGGGGGGGGCAGACTCTCCACAGGGGATCTCTCATCTTGCACCCCCCAAAAGCAAAAGTCTAGTAACGCCACTGAATGAAACTTCTTTCTCTTCAAGTTAAGTAAATATTCGAGACAGTTGTTTGTGGCAGCACTGATCATCTATTAGGATAAAACTCACCACGGCGTTGAGTCACTGTATTTGTTATTTCGTAACAATACAGGAAGATGAGCAGCAAGTTATTGATCTACAAATAAGATCATAAATAAAACCTAATAGGCCATTTAATGAGAGTTGATAATTGACATTTTGCTTAGGGTTTGCAGTGTGCGTTTTTAAGGCTCAAACCAGTGTTTCAAGAGATAAGTCCTCAGTAAGTAGCTGGGATTGATAGCCAGGATACTTACTAGAATTTCACATAAAGCGACCCAATAATGAAAGTTGCATACCCAAGTAATCTTTCACGAAAAAACGTGTCCAATCGTGATACCTGTTCGAATGGAATTTAGCAAAACTCGGATCCGGTAGAGGAAGAGGTTTCATTCGAAGAGGCATAAAAGTCAAAATAGTTATTGATACAGGTAGAACGGAAAATAAATGTCATGTTGAGATGATTTCGTACCTGCTATTATTCCTTTGATCCCTGTGTTTCCACCGCCAGCAGGCGCAGCCAATCCATTGTTCACCATCCATGGTCTCAGGTTGTATGGACTTTTGACTTTGTACAAATCCATTTTCAACCTCACTCAAGAACAATAATCCAAATTAGCGACTAAGTTTCGGATAAACGAAATACCTGGGGTTAAAGAGAATCAGAAATGATAAAGTGAGATCATTGAACACTGTCAAATGCACATTCAAAACACACGAACCAAATGGAGATGAAACGATTAAAAATCGTGTGACAGGGTTACAAACAATTTTTAATCGTTTCAGAAAAGAAATTAAGGCATAAAAAAACAGTTACTTGCAGAATTTCGGGACGATCGTGGCGGACATTCACTTGACTTTACCAACTCGACTTCTCTCCCTCTGCCTGCTGGTGCACATGCAATCAACATAACCTTCAACCTCAGAAAAACCGCTCCAGTTCAAGTTCATGACGTAAAATCTGTGCGATGGAGGTGGCGATAGGCGGGGAAGAGAGGAGAGAGATGGAGCGCAATGATTGTTGAACTTTTTCAAAAACCCTGAAATACGATCGGGAGCTGATTATACTCCAAAAAATTTCAAAATTTCTTAAAAAAATAAAAGTTCTCTAGATGATAAGAGAAGCGAGTGTTGATTGTCATACTTGCTGTCGATGAGCGGGCATGCACGACCTGAAATCTGCCCCCCCCCCCCCGTTCAAAATTACATTGGCGATGCCCCAAAAGAGCAGAGGGGACGCTTTGAGAGCCCTGCGCCTAGTCAGCGATGAAAAGCCCTCCAAAGTGACAGGTCTGCTCGTAAGTCTATTTTCCCATTCCAAATAACATTTGCGGTGCCCCGAAAGAGCAGATGGGACGTTTAGAGAGCCCTGCGCCTTGTCAGCGCCCACTCAAATGACAGGTCTGCTCGTAAGTGTGTTTTCCCATTTAAAATGACAATGGCAGTGCCCCGAAAGAGCAGAGGGGACGTTTCGAGAGCCCTGCGCCTTCTAGGTAAGTACCTAGTTATGAAGCGTTTTTAGTTTTTTTGCATCTTCTCTCACATCGTACGTAATCGATGATAAATTGAAGGCGAAACACGCCAAAAACTCTCACAATTAGTTATGAACATAGGATCATGGCGGATACAGGAATTTATCCTTCTCAGGCAGTTTGAACACTTTTCTTTAAAGAAGGGTTGCTGAGGGGCCATCACATGACTTTAGTTCCCGCCCTTTTCTAACTCACGCGTTCAAATGGGGGGGGGGGGAGACAAATGCCTGTATTCGCCGGTGCATAGGAACAGAAGCAACTATTTCTACATGAAGGATATGGTGCTGCATAGCTCTGAATAGAAGGCGAAACATGTAGGGTGTGCACACTGTACACTGTGCAGTGCATGGAACATAGAGGATAGAGAACCTTGGTCGGGTCAGGGACTCCACTGCCACTCTTTAAGCCGGAGCCGCGCCCTCGGTTAAAATCGAATTTTGGCCTCTCTCGGCAGGAAACAGCATGATATGAACTTTGACGCCAGTAATCCATGTATTCAACGACTAAAACAAGTGTTCTTACTCTTACATCAAAAAGCGACTTCAATGATTACAAATTACAGTTTGAATTCTTGCCATGGGAGCTCTTTATATGGATCTGATCCGGTTGAGAGCCCCGATTGCTACTTATATACGGTTTTAGTGCGAAGTCAACGCTTAGCCAACAACCACAACAATGCACTCATCGGTCGCAATCGGTTGTGATAAAACTCGCGTAGCGTTCCAAACTATCTCATTCACTCTCCCGTCCCCCATGTATATCCATCTCTTTCTAGTATCGAAATTCGTATACAGGGCCTTGTTTTACGACATTTTTGTCAAAATCGCATTAAAATGCCTCGAGAAATTCATTCATGCCATAAAATTTCACAAAATAAGTCTCTACTTACGATTTTTGAAATTAGAGTGAGATGGCAGTACATAGGGGTCACGTGAGAGCGAGAGAGACAAACTGGCTTTGTTTGGAACGCTCACCACCGGCAGTCGCCATTACTAAAACCCTCTATTATAGTTCACTAGGGGGCTTTACCCCCTTGCCGCTCCGCGGCCCATTACCCGGAGGCGCTTCGCGCCTACAATGCGGCGCTGCGCGCCGCGCCGCCTTTTACCAAGTTTTGAGAGAAATGGAAAAAAAATCGAGATTTGGGTGAGCTATTCGTTAGATTTTTATACTATAGTAAGAAACTGAAATAAATGCCTGACAGTACGACCGACTACGACAGCACCTGAAATTAGATTTGGATCGAAAAATAACTGATCTTTAACGGCACTTTTTATAGTATTCTTCCTCGTAAGAAGTGAGACACAAAATTCGCCGTTTTTGAGTCTCCGAGTCCGTGATTGATAACAGAATCGTCAAATTGAAAGACTGTTCATTGGCTCGTTAGCAAAGCTCACTAAATGCTACACAATTTAAAAACGCCTTCAGTTACAGAGCATACTTCTTTCCAAGCACGATTTTGTCAGAAGAAAATTGTTGATTATTCAACTTGATCAAAATATCGGTAGTTAAAGCTTTCGATCTCTAATCAACATGGTTACTGCAGCGTCTTCTTACCTCTTCGGTTTCTTGTTTCTATATATAATACGGCAGATAACCGAATACTGATAAGGCTATGCGTAATAAGATGAAACAAAGTACGTTATTCGAATTTCGGTTTGATAAGATACTCGAGTCAGTTTGAATTATTGTTGTTGAGCATAAGTCATGCTTTTCACAACTAAGTAAGAGAGATTGTGTACAAGTTACCGTGTCCGTTAAAAAAAGTGCAAATACGGCTTCGAGGATTCGCGATGTTGTATACATTATACTTCCAAGTTTAAAGCTCATGCTGCATTTCTAAAGAGTGGGGATCAAAATCTTATTTTTCGAGGCGTTGTTCAACATTTTTTTGTGTCGTCAAGATTCCAGAAATGAAAGCTCTTCAGAGAAGATTACATCGCCTGTAAGCAATTCAACATTTATAACTATTTCCAATCGTTTTAAAAGTAAACTTGGAGCCGACCTGTGATCTTTGGCAAAGTCCGGTCTTTCATTTCTTCAAAACAAGAGAATGCCTCTCCTTAAACTACAGGGGTTTGAATTCACAGCGTTTCGAAATGCAAATGCAAAACAAAAACTTTTAAACCCAGTTTGTTTAATTTAATCGAGCTCGAAGGTAAATATCATACTAATACATGAAAAGCTCCAAAGATTACAGGTCGGCTCCGGCTTCATATTTGAAACGGAGTTCGCGCGAGTTCTCGCTACGCCCATGACTTATGACCCATAGCTATTCTTTGCATGAATTCATAGTTAGGAACAATGAAAAAGTCTTAAATCTTACAAATTATCAAGAAAGCAGCTAGGTAGAAACCATGTGCGGCTTTGGGGGTCGAGGCGGGGGGTGGGGACTCGCGAGAAGTGACCTATATATTATTTTTTTCCCTTCGGTTTTCAGTTTACTAGATAATAAGGGCTTTAAAGTTAAACGCACTTGTGCGTGCGTGTTTCAAATCGGTATTCCTCATAATAGGCAAACTGATTTCTTTCTTACAAACCAGAAAAATATCAAGCGCCCTCCTCAGCCCCCCCCCACCCACCCATCAGCATTCCAAAGAAACCGCCTGTATACTGCCGTGAACAAAAGTAATGAGTCAATACGGAGGGATCATAAAATAGGGCCTTGATAGGAATGAAAAGGGAAGAAAGGGAGGAAAGATAAAGAGGAAAGAATTGAGAAAGACAATAATTATTATAAAAAATGGAGTAATAGAGAGAAAAATGAACGACCTCGTAGAACAGACCAGCTTTATTGACCCAGGATTCCCAGGTCCTGTGTTTCGATCAGAGAGGGGGAAAATAAGGAGAGGGTACGACTGTACGTACTTTGTACTTACTACATACGATGACCAATGGCCATACGTAATAATGTCGATTGTCGACGCACAGCACCAGCTGGTATCCGATAAAAACGCTCCTCCCGGAAGACCCCGCATTTCGATTGTGAAACCGTGTCTTTCTTTCATGCATGCGCCTTCAATTCTGAAGGTAGACTAAAACGGTACAGTTACGTACGAATAGTTAACTACTCTCCGTAACACACAACAAATAATGAGATCCGATTCAACGACCGTCGCGGTCGCGATGGAAACATTGGAAACCGGGTCTTTCTTTTATAGTTGCGCCTTCATTTTTTAGCGTAGACTAAAACGGTACAGTTGCGCACGAATAGTTAACTAGAGCTCGTTTCAGAAGTGTAGATGGACCAAAACCATTATCTTTGGCGAATTTTAAACTTTTATTCCTTCAAATCAATACCGAATTTGCCCCTGACTTTATTCTTTTGTGTTTAAAGTTTTTCTCGTTGAAAAGTGAACACTTAATTTCATTTTTATTCATTTTCATCGAGTAATATCAGAAATAATGTTGACAAATTCCAAAGATTATCGGTCTAAGTCCGCCTACACTTCTGAAACGAGCTCTACTCTCCGCAACACTCAACAAGTAATGATATCCGATTCAACGACCGTCGCGATGGAAACATTGGAAACTGGGTCTTTCTTTTATGGTTGCGCCTTCATTTTTTAGGGGAGACTAAAACGGTACAGTTATGTACGAATAGTTAAATACTTGTCAACATACAGCTGATGGTATCCGATTTTAATACTTCTGAAAAATTAACCCATAACATTTCATTTTTTTCCAACAATTTTAAAAACAACCCTTAACAAAGCAACCCCCAAACCTTTAAACATTTTTTTTTTAATAATTTTAGAATGCCCAAAAAAAAGCTTGATGCCAAATCACATTTAATCTTTAACATCTGATTGCCAATCGAAAACCCCCTAATTTAAAAGCCCCCAAAAAATGAAAACTACCCTCTAGCTGTAGCCATATGGTTACGCTAGGATGTTATGGGAAGCAGTTCGGCGGATAGAAATCGTGTCTCACTGTCATGAGATCAGACCAAAACAAACCAAATAAAACAAAAAACCTCAGGGAAGCTGAAAATCATCAATAATTTAATATCGCATCAATATAACCAATGCGGCAAAGCGCGCGGCAGTCTGAATCCTGCGAAAATGCAGAAGTTCAGGGCATCAACTATTGAAGTTTATCTTTTTCGAAGAAATGTGGTTAAGAACGGCGTTTTTGACTGTGAATTTATCATTGCATATATGAGAGGGGCGAGGCTCATTTCCATTCCTCGGGTGGTGAGTGGGGGGGGGGGGGGGTGTCAATATACCCCCAACATTGCGGCCAATTCAAAAGTGTGTGTGTCCCGGTCCGAATTTCGGAACCAGTCCGCCTCTGCTTTGCAGTCCGAAATCTTAAATAGCCCACAAGAAGAATCCATTAGAAAGATGCTCCTGCTATTTCCCATCATGAATTAAAAAACTAAAGCGCCATAATAGAGGGATCATAAAAAAGAAGGATACAGTTCCCAATAAATCCTAATTAGATTGCAAGAATAATTTCAAGAAAGAGGGAGGCTGCCCTTTCCTGCCGAGAAAAATATAATTATTATATTGGGCGGCGTCATTATGGAGGTATCATAAAACAGCAGGTTCACAATCCAAAATTCTAAATAGCCTAGGTAAGACTATTTTTTTTTTAAAGAGCCACCTGCTATTTTCTGTCTTGAACATAAGAAAGAACATACCTTCGTTGAGGGATCATAAAATAGCAGGTGCGCAGGAAGAGCCTGCTACCTGCACCAGCTATTTCCAGTAGCGAACAGTCTAATTAGGACGTCATTATGGTCATTATGGAGGGATCATAAAACGGCAGTTGATGTCCAGTTTGATACCCCCAAAGAGCCCGCAAGAGTAGGTTAAGATACTGATTTTTTGCTTAAAAAAAGAAAAAGAAACAAAAAAATAAGTATCCTCTTCAGATCATTGGGTCCTACTCCTACAAGATAAGGCTTCGTCGGGTGCCTTCAATTCTTCGTATAGGCAATTCCAACTCCCCCGAGTACGAACAGTTAACTACCTTCCCTTTGGTGACAGAAGAGTGCGGTGATACTGATATGGTGTTCTGCTTTTAAACTAAACCTCTGCGAGCTGATCGGGGACTTCATAGTTAAACTGATCGATAAAACTGAATACAAGTGACAGGATTGGGTGGGAGACCGATGAGGGGTGGAAGTCTTTTGAAAACCATTGTTCAGTCGCTCGTTATGTAAAGGTGTCTCCGAGCAACCTTTATATAGAGTCCCTTGATGGAAATATTGTACAGGGAGTACCGACACGACGCTTTATGCATTTTGACAGGAGTCGATTTTAGTCGATCGCCTGAACGAATTCGAAGGTTAAGTTCGACAGTGGACCAGTGGTGGACAGACGGATTTGCCGGCATTCCGGTCCGTTCCCGTGTGTTCCTCAACGAATCGACTCCTTCGAGTGGAGCCTTCGATGTCGTCGACTCCTGCTCGACTCCGTGAGAGCCTGAAACCAACGACCAATCACAACTCGTTGAGCTCGTGTCGGTACTCCCTATACAATATTTCCATCAAGGGACTCTACCTTTATATACGTACCGAGCGACTGGACAATGGTTTTCGAAAAAGATCCACCCTGAATTGATCTCTCACCCAATCTAGAGTCCCTTGATGGAAATATTGTATAGGGAGTACCGACACGAGCTCAACGAGTTGTGATTGGTCGTTGGTTTTAGGCTCTCACGGAGTCGAGCAGGAGTCGACGACATCGAAGGCTCCACACGAAAGGAGTCGATTCGTAGAGGAACGTATGGGAACGGACCGGAATGCCGGCAAATCCGCCAGTTCACCACTGGTCCACTGTCGAACTTAACCTTCGAATGCGTTCATGCGGTCGACAAAATCGACTCCTGTCAAAATGCATAAAGTGTCGTGTCGGTACTCCCTATACAATATTTCCATCAAGGGACTCTAACCCAATCGTGTCATTTGTTTTCAGTTTTATCGATATGGTTAACTATGAAGTCCCGATCAGCTCCCAGGACCTTATAGGGTTGTTACGCAAATGAGTGCAAAAAGGAGTACAGTTTTCCGAAAACGGCCTCTACCTTGCAATCATAGCGTCAAATATAAATAACGTGGGAAACAAACCATACTCGGCCGAGTCCATAAGACCCAATAAGTGCTAGGAGAGGGTCAGTTTTACAAAAATCTCTCTCTCTCTCTCTCTCTCTCTCTCTCTCTCTCTCTCCTCTCTCTCTCTCTCTCTCTCTCTCTCTCTCTCTCTCTCTCTCTCTCTCTCTCTCTCTCTCTCTCTCTCTCTCTCTCTCTCTCTCTCTCTCTCTCTCTCTCTCTCTCTCGCGCGCGCGCGCACTGATTGCAGCTTACGGACATAATTTGGAAAACAGACCTCACAAGGCGCCACATAACACGCAATGAGCGCGGGAGAGAGACCGTTTTACGAAAACGGTCTAACCGTAAACAACGCAAGTCGCAAGCGTTTGAATAGCGTTTTCTGTGTATCAGAATGTAAAACGCCGAAACGCGGCGACTCCCACGCTTGCGCTCGCGCGCACGCCAACCGAGGGAAGCGCGTGGGATTCATTTCATGAGCGTTTTCTGTGCAAACGAACATTAAACACAGAGTCGCAGCGGCTCTCACGCGCACACGCCGACCTAGGGATGCGCGCGGTTTGTTCAATGCGCCTTAAATTAGATTATCATTGCTAAATTAATTTCTTCATCCAACTTTGCAGAGAAAATACTGGAGATGTGGTATCAAAACTATTTAGAGCATCTTTAAGCGGCGGGACAGATGGTGGGCAGCAAATTGACAAAATTCTGATCGCCAACCGTGGCGAAATTGCTTGCCGAGTTATACGAACAGCGAAGAAGCTTGGCGTGGAAACGGTTGCCGTCTTCAGCGATGCTGACGTCAATGCGATGCACGTTTCTTTGGTGAGTTTTTCACAGTATCGTCACTGCAGTGTATTCGTACATGTATTTGTACGCAGGATGTGTTAAAGAAAGGGTTTTTATGATTATTTTGAGAGCTGCTTAGGGTGCAATTTTCAGACTTTATAAAAAAAAACAAAAAAACAAAAAAACAAACAAACAAAAAAACCCCTGAGATGTTCTTTTGGTTTCTTTGAATTTTGACCATACTTTAGGTATACGTAAGATAATCCCGAAAAAAACTACATAGGTACTCACTGAAACTGCATAAACAAAGCTGTGAGATAACATGAAGATTTTCTTTTCTTTCATCCAAACCAAGCTATGGTTAAAATTAGGTAAAAGGTTGATGCCTGGTGGGGGGGGGGGGGGGGGGGTAAATTTTCACCCTGTCGATTTTCTTACCAATGAACATAAGGAAAGATCAATATGAAAATGTCCGATGTTTTGTGAAAAGCTTCTAAATACCTTCATCGAGAATATAACATGGAAGCTTGACGTGATTCAATTAAAAATCTGCTTTTTATCCGTGAAAAACAGAGGGGGGTTGACATTTCACTCCCCCCCTCCCCCCCGTAAGCACACAAGATTTAAAGAAATGAACGGTGATTCACACTCGGATAGTTGCGATACTGAACGAATCAATGTTCTTCTAATTTCAGGCTGACGAGGCGTATCGTATCGGACCAGCCCCCTCAACTTTGAGTTACTTGAATAAGGGTAAAATTATTGAGACTGCGAAGAAAGCGAACTGTCAAGGCATTCATCCAGGATATGGGTTCCTTTCGGAGAACGCAGAATTCGCGGAGCTCTGTCAAGAGTCGGGTATCGCGTTCATCGGTCCACCACCGTCCGCCATCAGAGATATGGGTATCAAAAGGTTTCGTCTTTTACTTTTTGTCTCAGTTTCTAAGCCAAAAATTATAGTCCAATATAGTTAGAAGCTCTAGAATCTTACACCTGAAATGGGAAAGTTCTGCGCGAAAATCAGTTTTGTGTAATATTTTTGAAAAGGATAGTTTCAGAGGGGTCCAAAGGTGACCCGAAGTTTTTTAATCTTACTCCCAAGAAGGGGTAGGTGGTAGGTACCATGCACTTACGCAGGTATGTACCTTGTAAGATTCCAATCTAATTTGAGATTTTCCTCTGTGTGTTTCTATACAGGGTGCTTTTTCTCCCCCCCCCCTCTGATTTTATTTCTTGCTAATGAGGTAAAGAAATACGGTTTGGACCCCGCTTTACATCATTTTAGAGGAATTGTCGTTTATGGGGGTCCAACACCCCCCCCCCCCCCGTGGCTATCTCAAAAATATCAAACAGCAACCCCTGTCTTGTGATACATACTATGCAAAGGTGTAAAATTTTAAGACGTTTGGCACAAATCGGAAGTTGATATCGTTTTTTGTTTTCGATATATCGAATCAAAGTTCCATTTGGACCCTTTTTCAAAAAATCATTATTCCTTTTCAAAGATTCGGATTTTAAAAATAAAGAAGATCAACAATACTTTGAAAAGCACGTGAATTTTAGATAACAGAATGGATTTGACATAAATTTAGTCAAACATTGATATTAGAGCCCCCAACAATTTTTAAAAAATTACCCCTCAAAGGGGCTATCTCAAAACTTCTGTCGCGCGACCCCTATTGAACGATAACGTCGATAAAAGAGCATAAAAAACTGAGAAATTTGGCGCAATCCGGAAATCAATATCGTTTTTCTTATTCGAGATATCGAATTTTGAAGATAAGTGAAAATTGAACTTTTAATATTCGATACCTCGAATACGAAAAACGATCTCCGGAATTGCGGATTGCGCCAAGTTGCTCAGTTTTTATTACCCCTTTTCATCGATGTATCACTTAATATAGGGGTCGCGCAACGGCATGTTAGAGAAAGCCTCTATGAAGGATTGTTGAGGGCTCTAATAGATGTCAAATCTTGAATAAATTTACGTAAAACCCATTGTTCATTGCAACCCATGCTCATCGTAATTTTTGCCGGATTTGACAAGTAAAATAAAGACCATGCTTTTTGATCGCTTAAAGCAAAAGTTAGAGAGAGCTGCGTTAACATACAAGTACAAGCAGATGATCCATTAATCCTGCGTCGACGATTCGATGCAACCCGCACTACACGTAGCCCGAACCTCGCTCGGTCTAGAGCAAAGAGAACAAAAGCAAAGAAAGATAAGAAAGCACTAACTGTACATGTAAGGCGGGTTGCGTCAAATCGTCGACGCAGGACTTATGGCTCTGCTTGTACCAGTTGTACATACCCTTATATACATGAGAGTTGCTTCCATTTTACCACGCACGCCATTTTTTGGGGGTCTCAGTTTAAGGATGCAGTGATCACCTCCACGACAAAAAGATTATGGGGTCATAGATCTGTTTTTTTTGGGAATGTAAAGTACAAAATTTTAAAAACAGTTTAGCTAATTTTTCTTTCATTTTTCCCCCCAGCGATAATGATCATGGAGGGGGAAAAATTATCACTTTCAAATAAACCGTTTAAAATTTTCCGGGGGAATTGGGGATCCAATCTATAAAGGCGAATTGTGGAAAAGGAGGGGGCAAATGGCCAATCTTGAGTTTTCAATTTGAAAATCGGGGAACTCCCAAAATGAATTTTCGGGTTCTTTTCTTTAAATTTTGAGAGTCTTTTCGAACTTTCATTTGGGGGTGGTAGGGACCTAGTTCAAAAATAGCATGACGCGCATTGCTTTCTCACTTTTACACCACGCACGCCACTTTTTTCCAGGGCGATCTCTGTTTCCAACCGGATGCATGTGTATTTCACCTCCTATTTGACAAAATGATTATGCGTCATAGATCTGTATTTATGAATGTAAGAGTAATATATTGAAAAAAAATATTGAGTTCTCTTTTTCTTTCATTTCCTTCCAGCACCTCAAAAGCGATAATGATCGAGGCTGGAGTGCCGGTGATACAAGGTTATCACGGCAAGGATCAAACTGTTTCAAAACTTCTCCAGGAGGCTCAGGCCATTGGGTTTCCAGTCATGATAAAGGCGGTTTGTGGAGGAGGAGGCAAGGTTAGTGTTGCCGAATTTCTTTGAGTTAAATTGGAAAAATCGGAGGAAACTCCGCAAAACGGCAACTTTGGGCAAAATGTGTATTTCTCAATTTAAACCCTCGAGAACTGAAATTGAGTTTCAGGTGGTGGTGGTGGTGGGGAGGGGGGGATAACCGATAGATTCAAAAATAGTTACAACAGTTGCTGCAATGATGCAAACACGACGATCAAGCTATATGGCCTGCGGCGAAAAATTAAGTGTCGCGAGTCGCGACTGCGTAAGTGTAAAAAGTTCCTTCAATTACGAGTGATACAATTCCAATGCCGGCACGTCGGAATAGTTACATACCTGCTGGTTGTGCGAGCGTGATCGTTGAGCTTGAAGCGCTTGAGCATATTATTTCCACTTTGTTGTTGAAGACAGGGCTTTGAGCCGGCAACAATTTCAATTCGGTTCGAACCGGTTTAACGACACTTGAACCGATTCGAACCGGTTTAAAGACACTTAACCGGCTCAATTTAATTAGAAAATTTGAGTGGAAGAATACTTTTGACAAAATTGCTTTCACGTTTCTCACTTTTTTTTTACTGTATTTGGCTGCTATTCTTGCTGAAAATTTGTTTTTCTCTCAGGAGCAGAACATCATCAACTTTGTATTATTACTTTTTCTTGCAGCGGTTTTCAAAATGGATTCATGTCACAATTTATGAAAATAGTCTTATTTAGAGTCTGTGGTTGTAGTAACTTAAACAGCTTTCGGAAAATTGTCGAACCGGTTCAAATCTGGTTCAGCCCGTGCGGTTCAAGGTATTTCCTGCAAAATGGTTTGCGGTTCGGAGCTGTTTTCGATTCCCAGTTTGGTTCGGTTCGAAGCCTTGGTTAAAGGACTATTCAAGCCTTTCATACAGGCAAGTAAACTTATTCAGGGATGGACACCATAGAATTCGATGGATCGATTAATTAAAAAATTTGCAATCAATATTAACAAATATTGAATGAAATATCAGAATAATGACAGATCGGAAAATTATTTCAACAGGGAATGCGGATTGCAAAGGACGAAGGCGAATTCACGACTCAACTGGAGTCTGCCAAACGGGAATCTCTTAGCTCATTCGGCGATGATAATGTGTTGATTGAGAAATACATCGTATCGCCGCGGCACGTCGAGGTACAGGTGTTCGCGGATAAGTTCGGCAACTGCGTTTACTTATATGAGAGGGACTGCAGCATTCAACGGAGACACCAGAAAGTGATCGAGGAAGCGCCGGCAGTGAGTAACTTAACCCTTAACTGCGCCATGGCACCCCTGAGGCACAAAATGTATTTCCTCCATTTTGAACTCTTAAAGTTAAAATATCATTTTTTCCCACGTCGTCATCCCTCCGGCACAAATCGAGGAAAAATTTCGATTTTTCACCGAAGTCTGATAAAGCAAGGCCCCACATTGGGGGCCATCTGAGCATTAGAAAACATATTTAACCGTTTGACCTTGATTTTCTCCCTATACTGGCCCATGTTAAATTTAGTACTTTGTAGTTCTCTTGGGCGCAAGAATTAATGCTAGGAATTTTTTCATTATTTTTCCCTTTCATTTTGAGTCAAAATCAATTGAAAAATCATATTTTCGAACGAAAAAAAAAAATCGCGCAGTAAAGGGTTAAAAAAAAAAAAAAAAAAAAAAAAAAAAAAAAAAAAATTGCCATTTGTTTTATTTATTTCTGGTTTATTTTTCTTTTAAAATAAAAATGCCTCTTTAGGCGATCAAATTGGATCCTCAAAGTATAGCTTCCATCAAGTGGACATGTGTTGATCGGTTGCACGGACACGTGCAGTGAAGAAGCGTAGTACTTCAGCAGGGCCGGATTTCCCATAAGGCCCACTAGGCCTGGGCCTGGAGCGCAAAATTTTGAGGAGCGCGTTCTGAGCGAAACGACGGTATTTTTCTAATAAGAAGGAAAAAATTGAAGGAAGAAAGAAGAGAATGAAGAAATAATCTTTGTTTTTCGATCCTTGGACATAAGTAAAATTAGGATCGCAAAGACGAACTTATCTAATGCCAATTAAAATGTTATTTCAAAGCTTATGCGTACACTTTATAATAATCTAGTAAGTATACATGCATATGTTCCAAAAAGAACTTTCGGCTTATGTCTATGAGCAAAAATTATGGGAGGTAAAAAATATGCGAGTAAAATTATAGGAGAAGGAAGGGTAGGATGAATGGAAGGATAAAATGGGTCAGGGGGGTGGGGGGGGCATTCGGCGACTGGCCTAGGGCGCCAGCGATGGTAAATCCGGCCCTGGACTTTAGATTCGGTCATAGTTTTAAACCCTGCTTTGAGACATGAGTTATGAGTTGACAAGGTTTGTTTTTCAAAATCCCAGCAAAGGGCATTTTTCTTACCCCCAAGGAACATTTAAAGCGATAAGCGCGGTCCTCAAATTTTGCAGTTTTATAAAATAAGCAAGCCCCCCCCCCCTCTCACAACGAATAATTATTTTCTTGAAAGTTAGAGAGGAACCTAATGAAGAGCGTCGAGAGATGAAGTTGTAACATTTTATATCACAGTGAGAGCCGAACACACCAAAACTGTTGGCATGACAGAGTATGACAAATTGCCTATCGTTGAAAATGAAGGTAAACTTTCGTACTCGAATTTCTCCCCCACCTTTTACTTGTACTCGCGGATTTTTGTTTTCTTCGTTTGAGCATTGGTAACGGAGCTTGCTTATCGATTAAGACTAATACTTACTTCTTATTTCAATCACGGATTCAATTTCCTCTGTCTGTTATTTTTCAATATACCTATGCATAGATTTTAATCCTCCGCTCCGCTTTCAAAGTCAAAGTCTGCGCAACAGAAAGTTGGTAAGAGAGAAAAAAAAAAACAATTCAGTTTGTATTTTTTTGTCTGATGTGCCATAATCAGAGAATAACTAGGGCTTGAACGGCTCTTTTCAATAGAATCGTCATGGGGGGGGGGGATACATTCCCCCCTGTGAATTGGCAAATTCCAAAAATTTGCTCACACAGAGAATCCAAGCAGTAAAAATAAGAAATAAAAAAAACGGGGGGGAATCACACCAAATGACACCAATGCTTACCAACAAGAAGTGGTGGATCCAGAAAATTTTTCTGGGGGGGCACGCCGGTAAAATTTTGAAATTTGAAGCGTTGGTGGAAGCAATTTCGGGCTATTTTCTATTGAAAATAGCCCGAAATTTTAGGCTTCTAGGGGGGGCACGTGCCCCCGTGTCCCCCCCCCCCCCCCCCCGTGGATCCGCCACTGCCAACAAGTATTGCTCATACGAAATGTTATTATTTCAGCCAGGTCTAACTGAAATGCAGAGGAGAGACATTGGTGAGGCCGCTGTGAGAGCTGCTTTGGCTGTGAAATATGTTGGAGCAGGAACAGTTGAGTTTATTCTGGACTCAGTGACTGGGAAATTCTACTTCATGGAAATGAACACCAGATTGCAGGTAAAGTTTAAAATAAATATGAATCCATCTGAGAGTAAATAAACTGTGGAAAATACTGTGAGAAATTTCCATTGATTTTAATGGAAACCTCTTATCTACCGTAACTTGCTTGCATTTAGAAATTTCGAAAAAACAAAAAAAGCCCCTCTGGGAAATGTTAAAGCAACTTCTCTGGAAAATTTGGATGTATATGGACGATTGGTTCAAAAGTTAGGCAGGGACACAGACAGTCAGACCACTACGCAATCACAATACTCTCTCAATTTCTAACTTTGTAAGAAAGTTAAAAATTTAGGGGGAGAACTCCCAAATCCTCCTTCTTTCTGGTGGATGTCCTCGGACCCCCAGGCATCCTACCCTTTTTCTTGGGGGCCTCAAGAGATGTAAAACCGCCCCTGAAAAACATTCAACTTGGTATTAGGTCTTCCTACATGTTTAAGTAATTTTTTTTTTCATTTTTGTAACAGGTCGAGCACCCTGTAACAGAAATGATCACAGGATTGGATCTGGTGGAGTGGCAACTTCAAGTAAGTATCGAATCACATCTCACAGCAGTAATAAAGTGAAAATAACCAAATAACACCTGAATAATTTTGGAAATCTAATCTATAAATAACTTTCATTCATTGATTCTCAATAGGTTGCAAGCAATAAAAAATTGCCCCTGGCTCAAAATGAAATTGAACTCAATGGACATTCTTTTGAGGCAAGAATTTACGCAGAGGATACTAAGAACGGATTTTTACCAAGCGCTGGGCCTTTGCTTCATCTGAGTGCACCTAGGCCATCAGAGGATGTTCGAATTGAGACAGGTAAATTGAGGAAATTTACTTTCAGCACCAAAAGAACATCCCTTTGATAAAATGTTCCTTTGGGATTTTTTCGGATATTAAATTAAAAACGTGTGGCTTAGGTAGGTACGGCACCTGAAAAGTCTAATACATTGAGATGAATATTGAAGGTTGGTTACCTCTAGGACATGTCTGACATTTTTCCTATCCCCAACTGCACAATAGTTTCAAAGTTCTTGCGTCCACAACTGGACGCAACCGGGCTAACATGAGAAAACAACAAGCTCTTTCCTTTCTTTAGTTTTCCGAGAAAGGTTCCAGTTAAATGGAATACACATTGCATCTAAAGGTCGACACAGGACTTGTGCAACTGTTTTCAAGTGCACGCCCCTCCTCTAATTGAGTCCACAACCGTCAACTCCAAATCGAAAATAATTGGACTCATGGGTTCAACTTATTTACACTTTCAAAACATAAAAAAAATAAATGATACATGGAGGAATATGAAAAAGGACGAATAAATGAAAAATTAAAGAAAACTTAATTGATTGGAAAATGTTGTTTTTGTGACAATAATTTTCAAAATTCAAGAAAAAATATGAGAATGGTTTCGAACGTCAAATCATGAAAGAATACTTTAGAGGATGGTGACTTCCTCAGACTTAAATATTTTTTTGCACACAGGAGTTCGAGAGGGGGATGAAATATCCGTACATTATGATCCCATGATATCGAAGTTAGTTGTGTGGGCTCCTACAAGAAAAGCAGCATTACGAAAACTTAAGTCAAGTCTAGAAAATTATCACGTGAGTAAAACAAAAATTCCTCCTTCAAAGGAAGGTTTGGTTTCAATTTTTTTAACTCCCATACTTTATCCGTAAGCTTCACTCAGATAAAAAGAGATGCCAAAACTTTCTGAAAAGAGACAAGAGTTACCGAAGGTAAATTTTAACCGGGTATTTATTAAAGACCTTTCATTGGACTGCGAAAGACTGTTTCTGATTTACAATCAATTTGCTGTTTATAGAAAATATACCCTGTTTATATAATATATGTTTATTTACATATGGTTGCAATTATACCCTGCACATAAAAATGATCAAAAGCTACAAAAGTTATGTGTGTTCTGCTATCGATTATATTGAATCAAAGTTGCTTTTAAATACTGCTTTACAATAGGATTCTTCATTAGTTCATTGAAGTTTAGAGAAATTGATTAATTGACCATGAAATATTTTTCAGGTTGTAGGTCTTGAAGTAAACGTTGATTTTTTGAAGAGGCTTTGCGAACATCCAGAGCTAATTTCAGGAAATGTTCACACGGGTTTCATTGAATCACACAGTGACTCCATTACGTTGGCAAAAGAACCAAAGACAGAAGACGTAATACAGGTAAACTTTTTCAGAAGGTGTAAACTAGTGTAGTTTATATAAATAGATGTTTTGGGCCCAAAACAAGCAAAATTGTTTGAGAATTAAAGCTATAATATTGAAAATTCATTTTGCCATAGGCTTTGTGAGTGTGAGTGACTTTTTGAGCAGCGCGCCGTGGTGTCTGCAGTTTCAACCAATTAACCCTGGAATCACCTTAAAATACTTGCTTGCATTTATTAAAATGTTTTGAATTATGACTGAATTGCAGGCTGTAGTTGGCAAATTTTTGCTGGAAAGAGATCAGCTATCCGAAACAGCCACCAGCACAAATGGATCCATCTCAGTGTACAATTTGGAGTCTGGATTTAGGGTGAATTATTTATACGAACAAGTGATTAAAGTCAAGAGTCAAGGGAAAGGTAATTTTTCTATTTTCCTCTTTATTTCTTTGTTTTGACGGAAATTTGGAGTCAGAGAGAAAGAGAAAAAAACCAGCAGGGCTGCCAAAACGCGTATAATCGTATCCTTGGCGTATAATTTGATTTGAAAAAAAGGATCTTTTTGCGTATCTTTTAAAATTTGGCGTACAATTTTTTTCTTCCCCGTGTTAAAGCATAGGAGTTGGCATATCTTTGTAGTTGCAGGATACGATTATACGAATTGGCGTATCTTTTGAAATTGGTTCACGGCAGCCCTGAAAACCAGTGATTTTGTCAAAAAAAGTTTAAAAACTTCCGTACGTAGCATAGATTAAAAAACGCACCAGAAAAATAAATACGAAGAAAATTTCTAAAGTCGTTTTTCCACGTTGTTGTTGTTAATAATTTGTGATGAGGATACAGCATCACAAATTGATGCATCATTTTTTTATGAATATATTTTCTTTCATTTCCTTTCACTAGAGTAGGTAAGCAAGAAAAATATACCTACATTAAATTTCAAGATCGTAAATATGTTGAAACAAGCTCCTTTGTATCAGGGCCATTATCAGCAAGAGAACTATATGGACAAAGTTGTTTCAATTTTTAATTACTGATCTCTTAAAATTAATGAATCCAATATTCTAATACAGTAATCTCACAGCATAAATGAATATAGTTTTAAGAAAAAAATTAATTTGTGATGATAACAAAATTAATGAATAAAATTAAGCACCCTCATTCACTCAAATTCATAACATTCTTATCCTGGGAATGAAGCAAATATGTAAGTACCATCAGCGAATAAAATAATGTCAGTCAATACTTTAGATTTTGGTTCAGGTAGGCAAACTGCAATGCGTAAAATCATTGTAATAAGTATAACAGGTTGCTGACCTGGGCCTAAATGTCAGGCGTTGACTGACATTATTTAATTCGCCGACTGACATTATTTAATTTGCCGACTGTACCTGAACCAATAGTGCTGACAATCAAGAATAAAATCACTAAGAAACACGATACACAGTAGTTGGGTTAAAAAAATTTGAATTCCCGATTTCATAAAATTTTAACGCTCGTTTTGTTTCCAACAATGTCACCAATTTCATCATTATTTTTGCGATGTAGTGAAATTAATTTGTTTGAATAACATTCCTTTAGACTACACCGTTCAGCTTGTTGATGAAATGGATGGGTCATTCTCTATTCGACTTGAAAATCAATCAGAAGACACTAAAGTGAGCAGAAAAGTTACAGCACCAAATAGGCACAAAGCTGAACAGAATTTTGAATTGACATTCAACGACACAATCCATAGGAGCAAAATTGTGACTGAATCCAACAAAAATTACCATTTGTTTACTAAAGTAAGCTTGATTTTTATCCCTAAGTTTTCTTCTTTGCTGATTCTTGAATAGGAGACAACAGCGTTGAAATTATTTAAGCTTGGTTGATGACCTGAAACAGCGGACGGATTGCTATGAGGCATTATTTCATTGGCTCACTCCTCGAATGATCAATATCAATGAAAATCCAACCGCTGAATCTAAATATGGCTGAAATCCGCAAATGTATAAACTTTTTAGAAATATTACGTTACTCAGCCGTCAGTTTAGTTTAACCCTTGCCAGTCCAGTGTCGCACATATTTTTCCTTTAAGGTCTTGTGTCACACCATTTTTACAGACAACCAGTTCTAAATTGGAGGGATACTAGACAGATTCAATAAACTCTATGTCATTTTTTTGTACTTTTTTTTTACATTTTTATAAATTTGTCCGATAAATTTTTTCAGTCATTTCTAGCTTCTTATTTGTAAGCCCTAATTTCTAACTTCATTTTCTTTCAAATTAAATCAGACCTGACTGCAACTTTAAAAGAAATAAATGATCCGGAAAAGGAAGTATTGTCGGAATGATGACTCGAAGATAAACCACCCATATAAATAACACGTACGCGATGCGATTACAATAACGTCCTTTTTCCTTCATTATCCGTCTGCAGGCTAACGTAAGAAATTATTTACAAATCCAAAGATAATTGTTTGTAAACTTGCATTATTTTTACTATTATGATTTGAATAGAATGGACACTTTGTTTTTGATCTCGAAGATCCTCTACACGCTTTAACTGAAGGAGACACTGATCAACCAAAGGCAGCAGTTTCTCCGATGCCAGGAGTGGTTGACCGAGTTTTAGTTCAACCGGGCGATACCGTAGAGGCCGATACTCCAGTAATGGTTGTGATTGCAATGAAAATGGAGGTATAAATTCTATTACTGCCTTTTCTTTTTACTTTCTCCCTCTGTGAAGAGCAAATATTGTAAATACGAAAAATTTGAAAATGGGCCTCTTGCAGACTTTTGCTGTGAGCAAATGAATAAACCAATCTGCTATAAAAACCGGCAAAAATCACAAAAATCAACTAAAAAAGTCTAAAATTTAGTAATAATCTCACACAACTACTGTAACGTCAAGATCATAATGGCGGTTTGACGCATATATCATGGGAGACTCCTACCTAGATTGTCACTTACTAAATGGAAACACAGAGATATGTCTCAAATTAGATATGAATCTCCCATGATACCTATGCGAAGTTCTGCCATTAGGCCCAATTCTGAGAGTGAATTTTGTGATTTTTTAGTGTACTCGTCTTTTTTTACAGGTTTTTATGCAAGAATCAACACTTCAGTCCCACGGCAAAAGTTTGCAAGAGTCCCATTAAAGCAATAAAAAAAGGGAGTAGATTTTTCCTTATTAAATTTCCTTATTTTTCTTAATTTAAAAATTTTCAAGAGCACAATGATGAGAAAAAATCTTTTAAGGAGATTTTCGGATAAAATTGCAAACATTTTTTCTGGTTGTGCTTTAAAATTGAAGGACTCTATTTGAGATGTCAAACAAATATCTCACATCTTTTTCTGATACTTGCCTACTGTAAAACACAAAAAAGAGTTAACTTCCGTTTGTTTTTTCTCTCTCTTTTTTTTTCAGTTCGTTATCAAAGCTCCAAATGCTGGAAAAATAAAAGAAGTAATGTTCTCTGCCGGTGACAATGTGGGCAAGAATGTTCCTGTGGTAAAAATGGAAGAGGACGAATAAGGAGAGATCTTAATCCACTAATGAATTTTTTTCAAGCACTAAACTAATAGTGGCGCTATTCATCGGCTTGAAATATGGAAAGGTTTTGCCAGGAATCACCATAATTACTTATAACTTAACTTAAGAACTTGTGGTATGAACCAATGAAAATAAAAAGGTATTTATAGTAAAATCAAACTGACTGATCAGTTAATTCATTTAGCATATTTCTGAGTAAATAGCTGGATTGAATGAGTCGATAAAAATAAATTAGAAAAAGAAGCTTTTTCTACAAATAAATTTATTTTTAACAAAAAGAACTTTGACAAATCCTCTTGATACGTATAACAGAGAAAAATGAATCTCACAATAAGAATTAACAGTTAGGATTTTTTAAATACTGATAAAAAACAAAATTGCTTATGAAAATAATTTCATAAATTAATTGCTAATTAAACTTGCAGCGTAAACGCTAAAATCACAATTCATAATTCTAAACTTTAGAAATCCTGCTTCATAATCAGTTCAGAGACAGCTGCGCAACAGCATTTAGTATTTTGAGTTGGTATTCACACTACAATGAACGCTCTTTGAGTGGAACCTCGGTCCTACTGTAAATAAAATTCCACTTAACGAAAGTTTCACTGAGGAAAACTTAGCCGGTCCAATTTTTCCAAAAAACTTCACTAAACCAGTTTTTCGAGGGAAAAATGTAATTTCAGGACAGTTGGGTAGTCACACTTGTGAGTTAGAAATAGACTTACTTCCCTTGAATTCTGGCCAAGGCTCACATTCAAAATTTGAGAAGATAACCAAAATTACAAAATTGGCAACGATCGAGTCTAGGTATAGTTTAAATAGCATTACTTACATACATGTGATGCTACTTCAGCGTTTTTTTTCTACACAGAAAAAACAAAACTAATTGACCATGCTGAAAATTTAGTTCCACATAATGAAAGATTTCGCTCAACAAAATTCCACTCTGACCAAATTTTTTTATGTTGTCCTTATTGAAGATTTCAAGATGCTGATGAATAATTCTACTTGTCGAAGGTTCCACACAAAAAGTTTTCATTGTATGGAGACTTTCCATCAAGTGAAAAGAAGTCCCTCATAAAAAAAGAGAAAAAAATTAACTTTTGTTCACAGTTTTTCCAGCAATAAAAATTGTTAAAAGCGGGAAAATAAACAGCAAAAAACACTGATGATCAAGAGCTGACTCAAAGTGAGAAAAAACAGCCTTGATACTCCATTCTTTTTTTTTTTAGAGTTTTCAATTTCACTTCAGTCATAAGAGAATTATTGTTTGACAATTAAAATCATTAACTGAATTCTTGATTTCTGTAGGTTTACAATTAAATCATTGAGCATGCATTGCAGATACGTTACAAAACATTGATAAAATTGAAAGCAACATTATGCTAGCAAAAAAATTCTACACAAAACCAACTTTATTTCCCTCTAAACCTATTCTGCAGCTTAGTGCCAGACTATTAAAAGCTTTGCACCCAGAAATTTTAGCTGTATTGACAAACACAATGTATTGAGTCTTTCCTGTGGCGTTGTGTGCAATTTGGCAACATCGTATTTCGCGCATTTAAACATGAGAAAAAGGTCAAACTATTGGTGGAGTAAATTGCACTACCTCGAATCAATATTTTACACGGATTTAAATGTACGAAAAGCAGCTTTGCCGTATTGCATGCGACGCCATTGAGTCCTTCAAAAGATTAATAAATAAATTGACAAAAAGCAAAAACAAAGTCATGAGACTTTCTCGATCTAAATACACTATGAGTTACTTATTGTCAGGTATTAGTAGGACAAAAATTTGCCTTCAAACTCAATATAAATGGAAATCTAAAATCAACTTTAAGGGTTTTCATTCCACTGCTTTTGCACGAAAGAGAAGTTTCTCTAGAAACCAACGAGCTACAGCAATAGAGAGGATTTGTGGGACGTGATATTGAAACTTCAAAGAGGTAGCCATGCTGGAAATCTCTTATGGACATTTTCATACCGTCTCGGTTTGTTTGCCTCACTTTGTTTACCTAATCTTTAAATTTTTTAATAAAAAATTGTGACAGATACATTTGAAATTGGTTATAAACTAAAGTGCAAGTGTTTGAGAGTAGCTATCTGGACACAGAAATTGATAAACCTAACTGTTTCTTCTGAAAGGATTTGCACGATAAAGAAACTGGCACATGACAGAAAAATGCAAAATTTTCTCACCTGGAGAGTTGTAATAAAATTCTGTGTCCAGATAGCCACTCTTAAAAACTTGCACTTTCATTTAAAACCAATTTCCTCTGGAATGATCACAACTTTTGATTTAAGGTTAAAAAAAGTGAGGCAAACAAAGCAGATCTAGATAGCCCATGCTGTCACACTTTGAGATAGGACTTATAAACATGTATGACCCCCTCTATCGCTATAGCTCGTAGGTAGAAACATAAAGACACATGACATAGTCAACTGGAATTTTCCTAAACATTTTTTTTTTTTTTCATTGATAAAACCTGAGTAAAATCTTTGATAAAATCTAAAAGCATGGAAATGGTTTTGGTTTTAGGTCACTTTTTATTCAAATAACGCTAAATGCATGGATAGCGCAAGAATTTAATTTTGCAATTGGTTAGACCATGTAGTAAAATTAATTATGTAGTTACAAATTTCTAAGAGTCATTATCTTTTTGAATACACATTAAATTTTGTTGAACTGTATCACAATTACAAATAAATAACAATATGGGCTCTGTGCGAGAGAAAAATGAGAAAATTTAAGACAGTACAATAACCAATCTTGTAGCAGATTATAATTGTAAGAGGAGGAAAAAACCTTTAAATCCACGTATATAAATTTCTTCAAATTATAATAAATAGTTTACTTTACCTGATTTTCTCACCTTTCAAGGCCTTACAGTTTTTTTTTCAATCAGATAGGTTCAAAATTGATTTAATGAAAAAGAAAGATGATAATCATTCGATTAAAGCTTTGTTTCTTTTTAATCCAAAAGTTGCATAATAACTCGGACACTTTTCTCTCCATTGTTACTCAACCAGATATAAGATTAGATAATTTATCACACGCAATAATGCATTATTACATCAAGACACATTAATGTCCTTCAATGATAGTAACATTTAGATTAAAGCTCAAAAGTTCTGCAGTATCATTTTAAACATTAAGAAAACAATGCTGTGAAATTCTGAGGTATTGAGAAAAATTACACTTCCTTGAGCTAAGAAGAAAAAAAAAAGAAAAAAAAAACCAATTAAGATTTTTAAACTATAAACAAATGGAATAGTTCAGGAGCATGGAAAAAGAGAAGGAGTGAATCCTGATAGATCTAGAGCTGGTTCATTCCCGGGAATTTACTCCGTGGGAATATTCCCGTAGCAGAAATTTACTCCATTATTAGGGAATACATTTTTTCTGATAGATAGAGGTAACAATACAGTATGGTGCCTTTCGATAGGTGGCGCAGCCTGAGCTTGGCGTGGAATTTGAAAATAAGTTGAAGGATCCATTGAAAATAATAATTTAAAAATAACTTTGAAAAACCCAAGTAAGTTTACGGTTTGGGAATATCTACTGAGACTATTCCCTCTATTATTCCCACTCTAGGAATAATTCCTCACTTGGGCGTATCTGCTGGGAGTATTCCCGGTATTATTACCACTCCAGGAATAATCCCACACTGGAAGTATTTCCGGCGCCCACCACTAGATAGATCCGAGGACAATGAGACTACTTTGTTTGATCAAATATGAAAGCTTTCTTGACTTCTTTAATTTGCTTGCATGTGCATGAAAAGAAAGAAAGAAGAAAATAAAAATAAAAATAAAAATATGCAATGTAAGTGCTGTATACACAAAGAAATGAAAAATCAGTCTTAATGTAAACAAACAAAAAAAATAAAAAAAGTGTATGAAAATAATCAATGAAAAGTCTTAGTATGTGTGCTCCGCCTAAACTGTATACCTACTTTTACTTACAATTAGTTTGAAAAATGAATGAATTAATGGATTCTACACTAGGCGCAAACGCCTACAAAAAGAGAAAAAAAAAGAAAAAAAATTGAATAATAAAATGAATCCAAAATTAAACAGCATAATTCAAGGAGCCTGAAAACACTTGCGGTGATGACGAATAAAATCAGTCATTGTAACTGATGATTATTCAACAGTCAAATTCTGATCTTGATTTGAAAAGAAAATACTTGCACAAGTTTCATTAATCCAATTTAGCCTCAGAAGCAGGAACTTTTGCTACAAGACAAAAAAAAAATGACAGGACTGAAACTTCAACTGTCTAGGAATGTTTAGAACAGGGTCTGCTCTTTGGTTTCAGTACTTTCCGGTATTTGTGAAATCTGGTGTACGACCAAATCAGGTACAACAAAAACTATCCCATACATAGTTAGCTATCTCATTGAAATTCAAACAAATATAGTTTGGCAAACCATTTTGCCGAAGATTATACAAGAAATATTGATGGAGCACCACAATGAGAGATTCTTTTATGCTTGTGCTCTGCGAGTCAGGTGGTCACACAAATACTGACAGCCAAGGAGCCAAGAAGCCGAGGATCCAAGCCTTGTCCCGGCTATTTGAAAACGCGTTGATCAGATCTAAATCTTTGTTTTGGTCGCGCTCTTCTTCCTAGTCAACTGCACAAACATCTTTTGACTGGAAAATATTGAGAACATTGATCAAAACGAACATAACTGCAGCTCCGAGAGCTGCCCCTACTTGTGTGCAAACGCCGTACCAGAACAGACCTTTTTCACCAGCGTCGTTGAATACCGCTGCAATTGAAAGTTTTGTGTAAGCCACAAGTCCTGAGCAGGCAGTCCAGCAAAGAACCTACAAAAAAAGAAAATTTAAGAGGATTAAAATTGAGGAAAATTTTAATAAGACTTTTAAAAAGTCGGCAGTTTTTTGGGTAAAATTGATGAATTGACAAAAAAACACAAATGAGGGATGTCGGCACCTGCAAGCATACTTTGGGTATATGCCCTGAAAGTTTAAAGCTAAAACACCCAAAAATAAAGCTGGAATATTGGAAATAAGTAATACAAAAATTCCCATGTGCCTCAATGAGTGTGAGTGAGGCAGATAGACTTACAATTAGTATCACTCGCACTCACTAAGCTTATTGCAAAATGAATTTCCAGTTCTTCGGATTTAATTCTCAACCAATTTCGCTTCTCATGGGCTCAAAAAACCAATAAAAAAATCACGCAGGTGCCGACATTCTTAGATTGTACGATTTCTCTTTGTTTTCAATTTAAAAAGCCCAAAAACACAACTTTTTCCAAAAAAGACAAGTGGCGCTATCCATCGAATTGAAATCTGGAAAAGTTTCGTCTGGAATCACCTTAACCCTTTGTTGCCCAAGGGGGTACGTCTCAGTCAGAGAGAATACTAGTCTCAGTTACGTCAGATTTTTGGACTGCTGTGGGTGAGCTAGTCGCGGATTTGTAATGTAAATTGATGTGTGTATTGATTTTTTGTATGATTTTGGAGTCCGTTAGAAAATATGGTAAATAACATAGGTTAACTCAATTTACCACAAGGTATAGTGGGCGCTTTAAAGTAAGTCGCTTTAATAAAGTCTGTTGACTCCTTTAATTTTGGAAAGGTAGACCACCTGCAATGTTTCAATCCATTGTGTTAATTATTGCAGGTTGGCTACCTAAACTAAAATCTAAGGAGTCAACTGACAATATTTAATTTCTTGACTGTACGTTGTGCATTTACCATACTTGCTAGCAGACTCCAAAATCAGCGATGCAGATGGTAAATTCTACCAGTCTTTTTTTTCTTCGAATGAAAGCCTCATGATGAGATAAAATGATCAGCCCGTTGATAAACTTCATTCAACCTAAAAAGAGACAGGAAGCAGACATGGGGACGGATGGGGACGGATCCAGGAACTAGAATTAAAAATTGTTAATTTGCAGTGAACTTTTGAATGTCCAAGTGCAAGCGTTGACACAGATTTTCAAGGAAAATTTCAACTGTCAAAGTTTTGAATTCCTCAAAAATCTCTCTTCAACCTTTCATAGATACTTTTAACCCTTTCACGGGAAGTGGTGCATATGTGTACCATATTATGTAACATGAGATTCAATAGAATATAAATGGACATTTTAAAAATAGATGTTTGACCAATCAAATTTCTTAGAAAATGGTCTTCTTTTGAACAGTCTAAATAAATCTCAAAAAAACGCAAAGCCCAAAATGCGTGCACGGAAGGGTTAAAGGCCACCAATGAATATCAGCTTGAAAGTTAGGTGGTATGCCGAGGGCCACAATTGATTGAAAAGTGTAGTAGGTGCCAGAGGGGCGTGTCCCGTGGGGGGGGGGGGGGGGGGTGGTTGTGGATACTCTTGCCCCGGGCCCGGACGGAACTCTCCGTGGGCGGCGCAAAAAAATAAAAATAAAAATAAAAAGGAATCAAATTTATTACTTGAGGGGCGGCAAAATTGCATTCTTACCCCCCCCCCCCCCCCCCCCGAAACCACGGCACGCCCCTGATAGGCGCTACATTAAAAACCTGAACTTTTTTCCGACTTTGGGAGCTCTTGTTGGGAGGGGGTCTCTATTTACCGTCGAAGTTTTGGGGGAGGCGGTATTATTTTTTCCGCTATACATCTAATTACCGCAAAAAAGGACCTTATTCAAAATGGGCAAAATTGGCCCATGACGGATTTCACCGGCTTTTAGTATGTGATAGAGGTATATCTCAGGAGCACGGAGATGGCCAGTTTTTTGCTGAACGCCGCCTGGGAGCGGGGGGGGGGGCAGGGGGTCAAAGTCAGAACCTTCATTCACCCATAACTTTTGAACGAAACGAGATATTGAGATGCGGTTTGCGTGAAAAGATAGCAAATAAAGAGTTCTTCATTTTCATATGCATGGTTCTGCGTTTTCATTGATTTTTTCTCAAAATATGCCCATTTTTCTACTTTTTTTAAAATAAAAAAAATGAATTTTGGACTGTAATGAATAGCGGGACATAACGAATCTGTTCAAATAATTTCCGTGAAGAAAGCTAAAGAAATAAGCTATCAAATGGCGCAAACCGCGTTCCGGGGAAATGATTTGTTATTGCGCTACAGCGCTTCAAAGTTGATAGGGTCCCGCCCGAAGCGCGCCTCGCACACCTACACCGACGCGTCACAGTATGTGTAGCGCCGTAAACTCACATAGCAGCGCTTTTCATGATCAATGCTGACTCTTTTTCGCTTCCTTTGGGTAAATAGTGGGTAAAATCGTACCTATGTACACTTAAATGAGTCCAGTATTAAGTACGTAGTTTTTTCTTTTTTTCTCTATGTCCGGTTGTCCACAGGGGCGTAGCATGCCATTTGGCAGCGATGTATCTTGTCCATTTAAACCCATGTAATAGATCGAATGCCAGTACTTCGATATTTTTAATGGGTTTAAATGGACGAACTGCAACTTTGTGCAAAATTGCACGCTACGCCACTGGTTGTCCCCTCTATAGGTGGCACGTTGGAAACTATGAAATTGACACTTTTGTCTAAAAATAGATAGGACTCGTCCCAAATGTTTACTACCAGGTCTTCTTCCTCTAAAATTCTATGCAGATAGTGGACGATTTCGGTTAACTTCATTCTTATCAACGTAGCTAGGTAATTTGACAAGAAATGAGGGCGGGGAAGTGTGTGTTAGTTACGATTAATTCAGCGATTTGGAAAATGTGCGTAAGCGGGAGGAAACATAGCACTTTGAAATAGGGTCAAGAACCGGATCTTATGTATCAATGATTTGGTTTATTTTGTCTATTTATTCTTCTTCACTTGCGATGCTTCTTCTTTATCCGAAATCCGGGAAAAATCTGTGATGCAGGTTCAGGATTAGTTCGTCCATTTAAACCCGCGAAAAATATCGAAGTATATCGAAGTATCGAAGGGTGAACACCCTTGCATTCGATCTATTACATGGGTTTAAATGGACAAGATACATCGCTGCCAAATGGCATGCTACGCCCCTGTGGACAACCGGACATAGAGAAAAAAAGAAAAAACTACGTACTTAATACTGGACTCATTTAAGTGTACATAGGTACGATTTTACCCACTATTTACCCAAAGGAAGCGAAAAAGAGTCAGCATTGATCATGAAAAGCGCTGCTATGTGAGTTTACGGCGCTACACATACTGTGACGCGTCGGTGTAGGTGTGCGAGGCGCGCTTCGGGCGGGACCCTATCAACTTTGAAGCGCTGTAGCGCAATAACAAATCATTTCCCCGGAACGCGGTTTGCGCCATTTGATAGCTTATTTCTTTAGCTTTCTTCACGGAAATTATTTGAACAGATTCGTTATGTCCCGCTATTCATTACAGTCCAAAATTCATTTTTTTTATTTTAAAAAAAGTAGAAAAATGGGCATATTTTGAGAAAAAATCAATGAAAACGCAGAACCATGCATATGAAAATGAAGAACTCTTTATTTGCTATCTTTTCACGCAAACCGCATCTCAATATCTCGTTTCGTTCAAAAGTTATGGGTGAATGAAGGTTCTGACTTTGACCCCCTGCCCCCCCCCCCCGCTCCCAGGCGGCGTTCAGCAAAAAACTGGCCATCTCCGTGCTCCTGAGATATACCTCTATCACATACTAAAAGCCGGTGAAAATCCGTCATATTGGGCCAATTTTGCCCATTTTGAATAAGGCCCTTTGCATCCATTCTATCGTTGAAATTACGATAGTTTCACAGGTTTCACTCAACTTTCTTAAACCCAAGTTAACTCGTCAAATCAGCGCGCGTTCATTTTTAAGTCAAGCATGCGGTACTTGTTTTTGCCCATATCGTGCATTGAAGGCACTCAAGGATTCGTTCTCTTTCAAATGTTTACAGTGGGGCTGTTGCACGTTTTTGCTATAAGCGATTTATCAAGGGTTGATTCAGATAAAAAACTTCAAAAATAACAGTGGTAGCACTAAAAACTCACGAAATCCCACTGAACTCATAAAACGCTTTTAAATGCGCGAGCGTACATAATGACGCGGTATTGGGCATTAATAATGGGAGATTCTCATCGAATTAAAGGGGCTCCTGCACACTTTTGAAACAGGTGATAAAAGAGTTGATTCTTTCATCAAAATCTGTCAAAATGACGATGAGTGCACTAAAAAATCACAAAATTTACTCTAAGAATCGGGCTTAATTGCGAAGCGACGAAAGTATCACGAGAGATTCCTATCTAATTTGAGACAGATCTCTATTTCCGTAGAGAAAGTGACAAATTAGATAGGAATCCCTCATATGATACCTGCGGAGCACCGCCCGCCATTACAATCTTGCCGTTACAGCTGTTATCTGAGTTAACTACTAAGTTTCAGGCTATTATAGTGTGATTTTCGTGATTTTTGTTGGTTCTTACATCAGATTTTATAATCATTTGCTTATAGCAAAACTTTCCAAGAGCCCCATTCTGGCCAATTTATAGTAAAACATTCGTCTCCGTATGACGCGCATAGAAATAAAAAGAGAAACACACTCACCACCAAAGTTTTTCCAACGATGTCATGGCTCAGAGGAGGGTCCGGGCTGAGAACCGCTAACGTAGTGATGTAAGAGACGAAAAGCGCCAGCAAGGCTGTCAACGAAGCTATCGTTCGTATCGACTTGTGCGGCAGGAAATAAGCGACAAAACACGCGATTGGATTCGCAATGTGGACCAGGGTCACAGACAAGTGATAAACCTCATAGCCATAAGGTAGACAAGAGTAGGACTGTAAGCTCGGTAGAGAGCCGTTGGCCAGGAACGAGATGAGAGTTTGGAGAAGAAGCATTGCTCCGTATAAAGACGGAGTCAGGACGAACTTCTTTTCATAGACATATCCGTCCGATGATCTATTAGCATTAGGACTTTCACCACCCCCTCTATCACCAGCTCTATTCGTGATAGCCCGCTTTTTCTTCTCTTTCTCGCAAATTGGTAAATTATTTAAAAACAAAAATGAGATCAAACTGAGGACCATGAGACCGAAGATGAACAGGAAGAATAACTTCGTTGAAAACCTCGGTGGGTTTATCTCTTGTTTAACTTCTATCGATCCGTCAGGTAACGTGATGTTATTGCAAATAGGCCGGTCTCCGATACCTTGGATTAAGGCTAAACCGCTTGGAATGAATCCGCTCATACCCTCGCCGACAAGGAACGATACGAGATAATACTCGGGGAATTGACCAATGAAAGGAAAGAATAATACTGAGCTAGTGCAACCGACTAGAGCTATGAAAAACGTGCCGATCATTAGAGAAGTGCTGTGGAGTTTCCCGAAGATCGTGCTAGTGTTGGAATAGGTAAAGGCCATGTGAAGCATGGCAAAGGTGCCAAGGAAGAGGAGAAGGCCGATGACGTAAGAGTCTTTGACGCATCTGACGCAGAGCCTCTTGCTGATGTAATAAGCTAACGGGCCGACGTTGGCCAATTGGATGAGGATGGAAAGATATGAAGGGAGGCTCCAACCCTCGGGAGCGGCTTGAACGAGGATTGGGGTCTGATTGAACATCCCGTTGACGGAGACCCATGATCCTAGACCGAAGAGCGCAGCCAATATGTCGACAAACAGGACTCGTTTCTTTTCCATGGCGCGCATGTTTACTTTCAGTAAAGGTACTACTTCATCCGCACTGGAAAAAAAGAACAAAGAAAAACAAAAGGGATTTAAAAAATTTATTTGTAAAAATTTATACTCTCTAATAATTTTTATATGATATGAGTCAACTAAGTTTAATATTTTGACAGTTCAGGTAAGGAGTAATTCCAATCAGAAAAATTAACAAGGGTTTAAAGTACAGGTCGAGTTAGTATTTAAGTGACTTAATTAATTGTTCCATAAAAAAAATAGTTAAAAAAACGAGAAAGTAAAAAAAAAAGATTATAGCCTAGAGAGAATTAATAAAAGTGAGTATACAGAATACCAATAAAAAGAACACCTCCAGCCACATTTCAGACATAATAAAATATGTAGGAAGAGAGACCTAGGTTTCGGGATAATCGAGAGAGTGAGACACTTTCGATGAGCTAAGAGAGCGCGCAAAAAAAAGGACTTTTTATCGTTTTACCGATTTTGCTTCCAGCGCTTAATCTGATGGTAAATCAAAAAATAAAAGCAAAAGAAAAAAAAAATGATACCATTCCCCCCCTCCAAATTGCTCTAAAGACATCCCTTCATAGAGATGATTTAAATGAAAACAATGAGCACAAAGTATAATGTTTAGGCTAGTGGTGCGCGTCATCACTAAACAGAAATCAAAACTTAGAAATTGGTTTTAAACTGTCAAAACTCATCAGGTGCTTGATTGCGCGCGACACCAAATATTCTGAAAGTAGAATTATTCGCGTTTTTAGAGCATTAGTGAGAATATCTCGTCCTATTTTGATGAATTTTCACCGAGAGCTCAAAATTTCAACAATTTTTCAAGTTAGTCGTTTTACAGAATTTTTTACTCAATTCGGCCCAGCCATGGAATAGAGCTTTGTGAAAGGGACAGGCGACCGGGGAAGAGGGGTTCACAATTTTCACTTCGGAAACTGACGAATATAGTTCTAGAAATTATCGTAAGTACCTATTTAAAGATAATGTTGGTCCTAGTTCGAAGTTTGATGTCCAAAAAACATCGACATTTTATCGATGCATCGAAACTAATTTTAACAAGTCAAAAATGAGAAACCATACAGAAAATCATGAAGCTATTTTAAGCTTTTGAGATGGTTGAAGAGGAAAAAAGGACACTTAGATCTGTTTTAAGTCGAAACATCGATAAATAACGAGTTTCGATGCATCAATTGACATCAACAATAGCATCGAATCCATTCGACAGCAGGAAACTTCGATCGGTGCATCGAACATAGCACAGGCTTAGAGAAATGACGTAAAAGGAAAAACAGAACCTATTTCGAGAAAAACGCGTTTGAAAATTTAATTATGTATTTCGGCTCAAATATACCGTGTAGTAAAGATTTATGAGGGCAAATTTTTCCGTTAAATCCTTTTGATAAGAAAAACCGAAAAGAATACACGTTACAGTGTTGTCAGATGCCCAGAAATTAAGGGATTAAACCTCTGCTTGGGTTTGTGAGTCGTTTTTCTAGCAAACATTTTGTTGAATCTCACTCGATTAAAAAATACCATACTTAACTCGTTGAAAAATCCAAAAATGGGTTTAAAAATTAGAGGACACGGTTTTTCAAGTACGGCAAATCGGTTTAGATGTTTGCCAATAAAACGACAAAAACGCGAAAGTGCCTATTTTCTGGCAAGGTCCCCGAAATTATATTATATCCAGCATTATTGAGTAAATGGATTAAAGAACAGCTGATTTCAATTCATAGTTTGTCAATTTGTCATTCAATTTTTTGGGGTTTTAATAAGATTCATCAGAAGATTAGTAGCTTTGCTGGAATTTGGTGATTTACTTGTAACGATTAAACATAGAAAGAATTCAGAGTGGCAATGTAAGGGCCAATACGAGAAGTTTTCCGAAACGGAACGAAATATGAAAGATCTAAGATTCTGCTGCGAAGTTCCTCTCTGTGAAGATCGTTACAAGAATTGGGTCGTTCCGGGCAAAATGTAGCATTTGTTACAGTAAAAAACTGTAAATATGGAGCTGTTGCAAACTTTTGCAACAGACTTATTAATAGTAGATTCGGATGTAAGACCCGGCCAAAATGACGATAAGCTCATCGCACTAAAAATCACGAAATCTACTCCCAAACTCATACAATGCTTCAAACGCGAGATCGTAATGGCGGTAATAGCCGCCTGAATAGAATTTTAGGAGTTTGGGAGTGGATTTCGTGCTGTTTTAGTGGGCTTATTGTCATTTCGCAGGGTCCTACATGCGAATCGACAGTTAATAAGCCAGTAGAAAAACTTATTGTTAGCAACAGCTCCATTTTGACTTCAAAACTAAATCGTCGACTTTTTAGAGATGTTCAAGGTCAAAGGGCACTAAAACTTGCATGCCACTGCGTTGCACAAAAAAGTAGACACTCTTTCAGTTTACAGTCAAAATTACAGATTTAAAATGTGGCGGATACTACATGATACCCACAAAGACCCAGATGAGGTGATTTTTTGAGCAAAAAGCTAAAAAGATAAAAACAAACAATCGACGAACTATGAATTTCGAGAATAAAGGACCAAGACGGTGATTAAAAAAGGGGAAAAATATAAAATGTCCAAGTATCAGGAAATTTTCAACGTTTAAAAGTGAAGAGATATGGGGGGAAAAAATAGCATCCTACAAGTGGTCATATAAAGATTCTGAGCTCACGAGTAGTTTAAACGTTGATAAGAGAGCTTGATCGCTCTTTCGAAATGACAATTTGTCGCGGCCGAATAGGGTGAAGGGAAACAATGGGAAACCATTTGTGAAAGTGCTGCTAAGACAATAGACTCATTACATATAGTGTAAATCTTTCCGTCATGGTAAGGAATAACCCATTGTTTTAATTATCCAAAGCTCATCCGTTTTTTTATTAATTTTAGCAAACTGCCCATTTACTTTCTTTCGGCTAATTGTAAGACAATGACAAATGTGTTGATAATTAAATGGAATCAATAATTATTTGATTTATGTTCGGCGACAGCTGATAATACGGGGTTTGGAAAAGAGAAGAAGCACTTACACAAATAATGACTAGAGATTGTAAGGATTAGATATCGATAAACACAGACAGCTTATTCTGATTGAACGAACCGATTACTCAATACTCATTCAGCCGCCACGAAGGAACTGAAGATCTGATTAGTGATGAGCGCTCCCCCCAGATGAATCAGATGATGAGAGCAACAGAAACTGACATTGCATCAGCTGCTGAAGACCTGGACTATTGAACGGACGAAATGCTGAATTGCTGATCGATGGCAAAAATTCGCAAAGCTATAACAATGTCAACGTGCGTACGTGCGTAGGGAACATGCTGACATGGCGTCAGCTGCTGAACTTCATAGACTGTTACAGCGTGACGTTACAAACAAAATTGAACCCAAACAAATGTTTTCTATCTCACTCACTCTCGTTGGATTCCCCAAAAAAAACCGGATTCAAAATGAGTCGGTTGCGTACTTTTGATACAACAATAAAGAACCTTCATTCTTAAGTAAAATGGGTCTGTTGCAAACTTTTGCTACAACGATTAAGAGTGTGTAATCTAATGTAAAATCGCTTGAAAAGTGCATTGGTGGCATCAGAAAGTCATAAAATGCATTAATCAACTCACAAGAGGCGTTTAATGAAATCCAAGATGGCGGTAAAATATCGAGCAATCTGTATGCATGCACCGTGAACATCCAAGGATGGCCAACTTTGACAACCTCACTGGAGGTAGAGGTTCTGTGTTTGTTTACATTGTGTTTGGTTGTGATCGATATTGTGAGGTTGGCTATTCTTGGATGTTCCTGGTGCATGCATACAAATTGCTCGATATTTCTCCGCCATCATGGATTTCATTAAACGCCTCTTGTGAGTTTAATATTGCATTTTATGACTTTCTGATGTCACCAATGGAATTCTCAGGCGATTTTACATTAGATTAGACTCTCTTAATCGTTGTAGCAAAAGTTTGCAACAGACCCATTCGGCGAAAATAGCGATGCGATTAATCGATGCCTCGATAAACTCAAATAAAAGCCTATGGAAAAGAATCGATCCTCAGGAAATTCCATTGAGCCCCGAGCGATAGATACTTTTCCAATTGGAATAAATAGTTAGAGCTACCAATGGACCTGCTCTGAACAACCAGGCAACCTTGTAAGATTTTGAGGCAATATAGTTAGAACTACCAGTGGACCTGCTCTGAACAACCAGGCAACCTTGTAAGATTTTGAGGCAATATAGTTAGAGCATGGGCGTCATTTAGGGGGGGAGGGCTGGGGGGCAACTGCCCCCCCCCCCCCAAGGATTTGAAGTCAGGCTCAAAAACTGGCACGAATTATATTGATGAGCAAAAAAAAAAAAGGTTATCCGATTATTGCCCCCAAAAGACGGCTCTTTGGCTCTAAAATTATATTGATGAGCAAAAAAAAAAAAAAAAAAAAAAAAAAAAAAAAAAAAAAGGTTATCCGATTTTTCGCCCCATCCAAGCCGAAAATTATAATGATGAGCAAAAAATAAAAAAAAAAAAAAAAAAAAAGTCATAAGATTTTTTGCCCCCCCCCAAGCCGAACTTGAAATGACGCCCCTGAGTTAGAGCTACCGGTGGACCTGCTCGAAACGACCGCAGGCAACCTTGTAAGATTTTGAGGCAATCTAGTTAGAGCTACCGGTGGACCTGCTCTAAACAACCAGGCAACCTTGTAAAACGAACCAGGCAAAATTTACAAGAGGTAAATTGTAGAGACAACCAGGAAAGTTAGAGGACGGAGGGGAACAGGTATTCTGGTTGTGTTTACCGGGTTTCTAAAATCTATAACCAGGCGTTTTTTTTCCGTGAAAGGTTCAAATCAAATGAGAGAAAGATGCTATTAGAATCTTCACGAGCCACTCTATTAGTCTAGTCGAAACCCTCTGCAATTCATTCCTCGACGGCCGTGGCGCATGGCGCGGCGTATACTGACACTAAAAAAGTTAAAAGCAACAGACCTGCTTAGTGATGACGCCAGGATCAAAATTGAATCGAAAGAAATGCTCAATGACTCTTGTGGAGTTACTCGTAAGAAATTATAGATCTTTTCCGAATGCCAATTCATATGTAAGCAGGGCTGCCGTTTTGCGTATAATCAATGCTATTTTTCAATTCACCGATGATTCCACCGGTTGAGAAAAGATTACACAGTTCAGTTCAGTGCATGACTGTAATAAACTAAAATACTCGCATCTGTAATCTTTTCTCAACCAGAGGAACCGTCGATGACTTTATAAAACTTGCGGATATTTTAATTAATCAACGGAGTTTCCACTGATTAAGGAAAGATTACAGATCAGAATATTTTCGTGCAGTACAGTCATACACTGAACTGAATTGTGTAATCTTTTCTCAATCGGTGGAATCATCGGTGAATAGAAAAATAGTATTGATTATACGCAAAACGGCAGCCCTGTATGTAAGTAAACAACCAGTTTTCTCAAATTTTACTGCACCGTTTTGCTCCACGTACCTTAAAGTATCTTTTCACTCCGACATAATTCAAGAGAGATCAGAAGAGACATTGGCGGATCCAGCCCTCGCGAATGGGGGAGATTTGGGATTTTAGCCCCCCGGTGAACCCTTTTTCCCTTTTTCTCTGTTTCATCCCCCCTTCCTGAACCAACAGTTTCCTCCAATTTTACTATTGCATCGTTAGAGTTTGAGTACCTTACAGCATCTTTTCACTCCAACAAAATTCGTGATGAGATCAGAAGTGAATTTACAATCACAAATTATATCGAAAGATGTCCTATGTTTTGTCCTTGTCTTACTCACGGTCACTGATGGGCATATCACCACCGTGCAATCAATCATCATAACCTCTCAACGTATCGATGCTTTTTCGAGGTAAAAAAAGTGGTGTGATGGTGCCGATGAGCCCATAACCTAGAATTTTGAGCCCATACGAAACTGTGACAAAACATAAGTAATCCTTTCTTCGATATAACTGTGATTGTAAATTTATGCGTCGTTTTTCGAAAATGTTTTTAAAACATGATCGTACTTTAAGGGACGTGGAATTTAATGGTGTAATAAAATTTGAGAGTACCTACTTATTGTTTACCAGCACGAATTTGTATTTGAATATTATTTGGATTCTGTTTCTTGAGGGAAATTCCACGAGAGCAAGTGAGACGGAGCATGGGTCCATTTTTTTTTTTTTCATGACGTCGCACTAAACAGGTATATTAGAAATTTTCTACGGATTTGCAGTCAAACCTATATACAAAGTATCAGCACTACCAAAGCTCATGGATACGACTTATTGGCTGATTTGAATCAACAAGCCTACCGTGAATCCTATAGTGGTCGTTTCGTGATTCCAATTGTTTCGGAACACGCGCCGGAAACAGCGTTATCAATCAACAGTTTAAACCGGAAACGCACCTGCGTAGCTTCCGGAAAAAATCTAATCGTTACGGGCTTTCCGGATCGTTTTGGAGGACTCGGCCTTACACGGAGACGCAAAAAAAGAAAGAAAAAAAAATAATCGCCCTCCTCAAAGTAATTACCAAATCGATTCAAATTTTTCACAATCGTATTCCAGGAAACTTTCTCTTCCAGCTCTCTGACATAAATAGCAATTTTTAAACGAGCTCGTTTCAGAAGTAAAGACGGAGCTACAACTGATAATCTTTGGATTTTTTCCAACGTTTTTCTCATAATTACACGATGGGAATGAATAGATAGAAGTTGAGCTTTGGCTTTTCATTTAGGAACCCTTCAAAATCAAAAAGTCAACTCACGCGAGATTTGTTTTGATTTGAAGGAATGAAAATTGAAAATTCACTCCAATTCTCTCATGAATTATACGTCGGAGTGAAAAGATACTTTAAGGTACGAGGATTTTAATGGTGCAATCACATTTGAGAAAACTGGTTGTTTACTTGCAAGAATTTGCATTCGAAAACATGGATCTGATTCCTTATGGGCAAATCTACGAGAGTGAGCGAGATAAAGTATTTGTTTCGATCCAATTTTGAACGTGACGTCATCACTAAACAGGTCTGTTGCATTGAGACTTTTGTCTACAGAGCGCACCTCTACCCCATTGTTTCATGGGACTTTTTTCCGGAAATGGCTTGGCTAGGAGTTTGGAGGTCACCCCTACAATTCTAAAGGGGGGTCTGGGTCTCCCCCAGAACCTTAAAGGGGGGTCTCCACCAGAATTCTAGAGGGAGAGGGGTCTGGGGGTCTCTCCCAACACTTTAAAGGGGGACGAGTCTGGGAGTCTCCCCCAGAATTCTAAAGGGGGATCTGGGGGTCTCCGCGGTCTCCCAAATGGTGTGAGAAAGTGTTCGTATAGGGTATTTCCGAAAAAAAACAAAAAAAAAACTGACCAGCTCTCAGGGTCTAAAGCCAAATTCGAAACCGCTGTGGGGGGGGGGGGAGGTCAGACAGAACTGGCAAACAATCATGTTACCGGCACCTCATTGAAGATTCCCGGTTCGGTCTCCTTTCTAGACACGGTCTCAATTGTCTTCAGAACTGAATAATAACATCGAATCGAATGATTTAATTCGATATTTCAATTAGAAGCTGTTGCAGACGTTCACTTCCACTTTGAAGCGGTATAGCTCTGCGGCGTGGGCTGGCGCAGAGTGGGCAGAAATTTCCACTTGGCGGCAAAAAAACATCAAATTAACATCACCTCAAGTATTTATCATTTTGAGGCTGAGCTCTGCGATTTTAGACCATCTGTGTACATTTTCAGCTAAAAGCATGGTGATTCATGGGAGTAAAATTTAGTCCTGAAAGCTTCTATAAACGCAATTTAAACTTTCTGATTTTTGACAGTCAAAACGGTCATTTCCTCCCACTGTGAGACGAGCAGCAGCACGGCCACGATTGCGACGAAACGTTTAAACATGCTATTAATACTAGCAGTTGCCATATTTGCGCGAGAAAATTTATAATCACATTCTGTATTGATTGAAACGAAAAATCTGATTGATTTCGTAATAGAGCTGGCAACATCGGGTTGGTGTTTACACCTCTCTGCCCCTCTCTCCCACGCCAGACGTTTTGAACTTTCGACAAATCAGCAATGCCGGTAGTATAGGTACAGCACAGGTCCCTGATTCAGGGATTTTTACCCCTGTGCGACAAAGGTGTCCAACCCCAAATGAGCACAAAACTAGGGCCTTAAGTTAAAAAATTAGGTTTTTGTAAACAAATAGACCTCTATCCGCAAAATGCACGGAGCGTCCTGTGTAAATTCACCAGCCAAGATCGAATTTACCCTAAGTTTTAATAAAAACATTCTAGTTTTGTTACAATTTAAACATTGTTTCGAAAACTGCAAAAAAAAGGAGAATATGCGTAAAATCGGGGAGAGTTAAGTAGGAAGTTTTGTCAAATTTGAAATCAGCATCCTAAATTCCATTGATGAGCATAATTTAAATTAAATTATTGAGAAAATCAAACAAATACATTGAAATTTAGTTAAAAAGAACACTGATATACTATGGTGCTTGTCGCAGAGGGAGGCCTACTTTGATTAAGGAATATTCGTGGAAGGGCGGTAAAAAGCTATGCTGGAGCTGTTGCAAACTGCGGGTATTAATTTGCGTCCGTCCCACATTCGCGAATACGGCGAATAACCCATAAATTCGATTAAAACTGGAAAGGAGATAAGCAATCTATAACTACGCCTCGTATTTTATGAAATGCCCGAGTTCACTTTTTTCCCGAAGTTTACTTTTTTCCCGGTTTGTTAACTCCGCGGGGGTTTGGCATTAAACGTCCGTCCGCCCGGAGTTGATTACACAATTTTATTGACTTTCCTTTGCATAACGAACAAGGAATAGACTTGGCGGAAGACGAATGAGGGGAAATAAGAGGAAGCATTTAGATAATGGTTTTCAGGAGCGACGCGACGAGAAGAAAGACCGTTTTGGGAAACAACTATCTTTCGCTGAAGGTACCGCACAAAAACTATAAACTAAAAATAGTAGTTACTTAACAGGAGAACTAATGATAAAAAAATCATTTATAATTTTTGGAACTGAAATTTAAAGAAAAAAAGAAAGTTTACCCCTTCAAGAAGAGAGGGGGTGCGGGGACCACTGGCAGCAGCGCGTGGGTCGTGGGTCAAACAAGAGGGGGGGGCTTGAAGTTGACGTTTCTGCTTGATTGATTGACTGCTCCTCCAGCTCCTCCGAGGGAGCTGATTCTGCTCTTATGGAAGAGATGAGACGCGAGATAGCGGGAATTGACTAATTTCATTGGTTTAAACGGCGTCACGTGATAGATTTTAAGTCAGTCAATGGACAAAGGAGTCATTTGCCTGACATGAACGACTCAAACGCCTCCAAACCTGTCACGTGACACAGTTTAAAAACCAATGGGATAGATCGATTCCCGCTATCTCGTCTCGTCCAAAAGAGCCAGTGGCGAGGCGTGCAATTAGAACGTTTTCCCCCCTCCCCCCCCCCCTTTAAACACATTAGAAAGGTCGAAACGTCTAGTCATCGCCGATGACCGAAGCATTCGATTCTTTCAGTGAGTTTAAATGGAGAAAGTACATCGTTGTCAAATTTCACGCCTCGCTATTGAAAAGAGCAGAATCAGCCCCCAGGAGGCCCAGGTCCTAATATGGCGCGCCGGTGGGGATGACACGTACACGTCTCCAACAGCGATTTACCGTCAATGATCCTACTGATTTGAGTCATCGAATTGTCCCCAGTGAAAAGCTATTCATGGTCGAAATTTCAATCGATAACGTCTTAAAAGGTATCATTGATAACTGTCACCGAATATACCACGGTTTGCTATTTAGTGACGCATCAAGAGCAATAAATGAGGTCACCGTTAATTATTTGGGTACAAATACTGAAAGATATTCTGCGATCGTGTATGAAAAGCACTAAAACATTGTGAAATCGTGTTTTCATTTGGCGTTCCGCAATAATTTATACTACTTTCAACACAGAGCAGGTATGCCGCCTAAACGGCGCACTATCACAATATTTCAGCGAGTCACCGAAGCTGCTGCCGCAGATACATGATAAAAGTAAGATAAGTAATAATGTTTTACAATTACAAGTAACACACCAAAGATTACACATAAAATGAGATGTATGTGAAGATGCATACGATGAAGCCAGCCCAAACTTGTGAAGTAAACAAGGCTGAGAACGATAAAATCTTGCATACACATAGGTTTAAAATTAATACAAAAACTACCGAAACTGTAATATTTACAGAGTTGGGCAAATGGGACTCGACTCGAATACCGAGGTTGAACTTCTGGGTACCAGAGTTGGGCAAATAGAAGTGTATTCGATTACCCGATTACTGGGTAATCGGTAATCGTCAAACCTTTAAATGGTAATTACATGTATTTTTCACAGATAAATAGTAAACTTTACGGTCTTTCCTAATTAGATTTAATTTTTCTGCAACTAATATGATAGGTGGCAGGTGGCTTGTAAAAAATCAGCTCTAATTACCATAAAATCACCCTCCGAAAAAACGACGATTACGATTACTCGGTAATCGTGTAATCGATTACCACCCACATTTGCCCAACTAGGTATGCCGCGTACTTTCAGTATTCGATCTGAGGTCGACCGGTGCGGTGACTGGTGAGATAGAAGATTGCTGGTTTCAGTGGCGCGATGTAGAGTGCGATTTGGCAACGTTGCATCTTGTCTATTTAAACCCATGTAAAAGGTCGCATTTGAGGGTGTTCACCAAACACCCAATAGTTCGACATTTTCAATGGGTTTAAATAGAGAACGTACAGAGTTGCCAAATTGTACGCTACGCCACTGATTAACCAGTAATCTTCTATCTCACCAGTCACCGCACCGGTCGACCCCACATGCAGGTGAACTACATTTACTCATTATTGTGTAATAAGATAACCGAGCGCTATACGATCATCACTCCATTTCATTCGGCGAGCTATATACTTGAATGAAAGTAAAAGCGCGGGAAGCGTTGAGTTGAGAAGTGAGAAGCTATGCAGACTATAATCGACATTGGAAATGAATATAAATGAGCATATATTAAAGGCATAATGGTTTTGTAAACATATATAACGCATCATTTACGAGAATGGCTTACGCAACAGTTGGAATAGAAAAACAATAATCCGTCGAAAAGCTTCACTTAAATCCTACTGCACGGAGAAAACTGTGCTGAATGGGGCTCTTGCAAACTTTTGCTGTGAGTAAATGAATCGTCCCACAGTGTTGCCAGATCAAGGGTAAAAAGCCATTTAAATCAATGTAAAACGTACGGCTTCTTCACCTCAATCCGGCAACACTGATCGTCCAATCTGATGAAAATAAAACCAGCGAAAATCACGAAAACCACACTGAGGAAGTCTAAAATTCTGTAATTCACTCACATAACTGCTATAACAACAAGTTCGTAATGGTGATTCAACGCAGGTATCATAGGAGATTACTGTCTAATATGTCACTTTCTCTACGGAAACACATAGAGATATGTCTCAATTTAGATGGGAATCTCCGATGATACCTATGCAAAGTTCCGCCATATTAAGCCCAATTCTGAGAGTGACTTTTGTGAGTTTTTAATGTACCCATCGTCATTTTCTCGGGTTTTTATGGAAGAATCGACTCTTCAATCCCCTGTAAAACAAAAGTTTGCAAGTGCCCCATTCGCTGAAAAAAAAAAAAAAGAATGGGACTGTTTCTTACTTTGGCTATAAGCGATTTAAGGGTAGATTCAGATGTAAAAACCTGCAAAAACAACAATGTTAGCACTAAAAACTCACAAAATCCACTTCGAAACTCATTAAATGCATTTAAATGCGCGAGTGTGATGGCGGCGTACGGCACTAATAATAGGAGATTCCCATCTCGGGTTATTCCATGTCAAATCAGCCAACAAAACTGACTTATCGGCTGTACTTGCCCTAACTAGTTCAAATTACCAATTATTGGTTGGAGTAGGTATATACCTAATTTATTTAGCAAATCCGTACAGTAACCTGTAGGTAAATTTCACACAAACACGAATAATTAGCCAGGTGAACCAATTATTTTATTTCAATGCAGGATTTAAAGAATGAACCATCCATGCTTTCTGAACTCAATTTACAAGGGGGGGGGGATTAGACGATTTAACAATTCTCTAACGATTCACCATACGTTAATTTAGAAATTCTAATACTTTACCGTGTTTGGCGAGACTTTACTTTCACATAGGATAGATATACTTCTTACAATTAGGGTGGGTCGATCGGTATAATAGTAAACACTTTTCCGCCTCAGGATTATTACTTCCGAGTTTCGTTTGATCACGATAACTCAACAAAACTACGCGGAGGAGAGCTTTGACTTTCAGCGTTTACGGCTTTTTCTAAAGTTTCAAAAGGATTCTTCCTAGCAATATAATTTCAATTTCGAAGTAAAATTGTGATGAAAAAAAAAAAAATACAAAAGATAACAAGTCGACTGTTCAATTTTGAAAAATGCTTGGGTATAAGAATACCTACCACAGAGTAATAACAGTACCTAATCATCGGAATAAGGGAGCTAAGGTCATAATATCTACTTTCAAAGAGCATTTGAGTATAACGCGCAAAGTTTGCGTTAGCTTTTATTGCGTCTAATTAATTAAGACACCCACGACCCACGTCCACAAACTTGCGTTGCTCGCCAGTTCAACAAATACATTACTAAATTAATATTTACTTATTTCATCGGCGCGGCGCCATGCTGAGCACAGAGTCCCTACATACATACTATGAGATTGGCGCCACGTCGGAATCCGTTTCTGATTGGCTCTCAGATTTAGGCTGTCACAAAAGCCCCAAACGAGGCAAATGCAAATGGTGGAAGGTTTGTTTACTTTTCGCGTACTCGCTTTTATTACACATTTACAGTCCCAGTGACCGCGGTAATTATTGTTGATTTTTCCTCTGCTTAAATTTTGACGATTTGAGAAATTGACTTCCTGATTGTTTGCCTCTTTTTCACGATCTCAGTCCATAGTGCAACGGAGCTAATACTCGATATTATAGGTTTCATTCAAATTGAAAATTTCGAGCCTAAAATACAGAAGAGTGTAAAGGTACACCAGGACTTATTAAACATACTGTATACACACTAAATAGAAGAAAATTAGCACCCTAAAACTGAATCAAGGAGAGACAAGTAAAAAAAAAATACCTCAGGGTATACAGCTACGACTTTTTAAGGCTCCCATTATACGCATTAGTTTATGGTAGCTAGAGCTGAAAGTTTAAAATCCGGCAAAAGTCGCGATTTTATATGGATCGAATCGAAATGTTTGTTGTTTTTTTTGCTGTCCACTGACCTCACAGGACGCATGTCGACCTTCAAAGGTAACTGTACTGTAGCTTAGTCAGGTAATAATGATAGTTGGGGGGGGGGGGGTTGTCGGGAGGGAAAGAAAAAAATTGACAGTCACTATCCTCAAGCTTATCTCTGTTCTCTGTTTATATACACATCAGTCTGAACGCGAAGACTCTGCAATCTAAATGCAGGTCAGTCGAAATAATTATCACATGCGTTATCAGGTAGGTGCATAAAAAATGTAATTTACTTAAGAGCAATGTCGAGAGTCAGATCAGAAATCATCAAAAGAACCGTAGAAAAAAAGCTGTCATCATGCACACGGTATTTTTATGACTTGACAATCTAAAATGCATTCGTCAGAAGTGCAGGATTTAATTTACGTTCATTTAATAAAAGTACGTGTTTCTTGGTTTATGAGCGTATTGATTGTCGAACAGGCTACTTAATACTTTCACTGTTCAAAATAATTAATCCAATTGTCCCGATAATCTAGCGTTTCTCGGGTTGACTATAGAATTAACGCTGATTTTCAGGATATGAGGTTACGCGTGCCGACCAGACTCTCCCCGGCCATAGCATCGTGAGTTCATCATAATTGTAAAGACAGAAGTAGACACAACTATCACTAAGAAACTTAATGAGAATATTCAGCGGGGCCGTATCTGCCATAGGGTCCATAGCGCAGCCGAAGCAATACCCCGAGGCCCCCTACGAATTCTGCTTATTATAGTGGGTTGGAAAGCCCCCGAGATGAACAGGTCTGTTTCAAAGTCTATTATCCCATTTTAAAAATAGCATTGAGGATGCCCCGGAAGAGCAGAGGGGAAGTTTTAAGATCCTCCTGTCATGTAACCGTTAGGAAGCTTCCAAGTTTATTAGATCTACTCGTAAATCTATTTTACTATTTAAAATAACATAGAGGATACCCCAGAGGAGCAGAAGGGAAGTTTTGAGAGCCCTGTGCCACGTTGGTGTTAGGAAGCCTTCGAGCTAAACAGGTCTGCTCGTAAGTCTGTTTCCCCATTTAGAATAACATTAAGGATGCACTGGAAGAGCAAAGGGGAAATTTTGCGATCTCTCCGCCATTTTGGCGTTAGGATTTAGGAATGCCCCGTGATGAACAGGGAGCTGATTTTGCTCTTTTGGACGAGACGAAACGAGTTGGTGGGAATCGGCGAATCCCATTGGTTTAAACGCCTTCACGTGACAGATTTCGAGTCATTCGGTCTAAAACGAACGACTCGAAAAACTTTTAAATTGTCACGTGATGCCAATTAAACCAATGGGAATGGTCGATTCCTGATATCTTGCAGGCTGGTTCAATGCCATGTATCAACCCCTGTAATAATATGACATAATATCCTGACAGTGGATGAGTAGCGAGCAATGTGGCAACATTGTATTGCGTCCATTTAAACCCATGCAAATGGTCGAATGCGACGGTGTTCACCAAACACCCAATAGTTTGATCTTTTTCATTGCTTTAAATGGACGAACTGCAACGTTGCCAAATGGGGCAGTTGCAAGGGTCTGAAATGCTGGGTTTTTTATAAAGAAAATGATAGTACCCAGATAACAATATCAGGCTTGCCAATCTGGCTTAAAATGGGCTTTTGTGAGACGTCTTTTCATTCCGTCTTAAAGACGTCTTAAATCCGTCGTATGGTCGCGGATCCAAAGACGTCTTTTAAGCTTGTCTTAAATCCGTCTTTAAGTCGATTTTAGAAGACACCTTGTACTCCGTCTTAAATCCGTCTTCCAAAGTGGGTTTTAAGACGTCTTTCGATCCAGTCTTACAAGGCGTCTTTAATCCGTCTTAAATCTGTCTTCAAAGACGTCTTCATTGTCTTCAAAGACGTTTTCCAAGACGACTTGAATACCGTCTTTCAATCCAGACTTATAATGCGTCTTTAATCCGTCTTAAAGCCGTCTTCAGCCAAGATAGCTAGAAGATTGACTCCAACGTTTTCAAGTCCTTAAATATTGATAATTTGCAAAAATCACAAGTTTTTTTTTTAAAATTTCGAAAATTACGAAAATGTCCACAGTTCGAAAATTACCAATACTTTCATAAATTTTGAAAATTACGAAAATTTTCATTAAGTTTGAAAATCACCAAGATTTGCTCAAATTTTGAAAATTACAAAATTTTCACAAATTTTGAAAATGTTGACTATTTTCAAGCAAGCTTGGAAAGCTAGGCTTCCTCGAGACGTAACCTATAGACTAGAGCATTGTGACCGACGCCTTTCATATGTCTCTAAGACGGATTCGTAAGACGTTTTCAAAGTTGTCTTTAAAACGTCTTTAAGACGGATTTGTAAGACGGTTTTTGAAGTTGTCTTAAAAACGTCTTAAAGACGGATTCGTGAGACGTCTTCAAAGACGTGTTTGGGCGGAACTAGAGACGTCTTTAAGACGGATTAAAGACGGATTTAAGACAACTTTACTTGTCTTATAAGACGTCTTTGAAACGGATTGAAGACGGTTTTTGCTAACTGGGTACTTTGATGAGCTGAGAACAATGGTGCCTTTGGTTTTTTTCCTAAGTGTCCCGATTTTGGAGATACACGCGTGTAAAGTTCTATAAAATCGTGTGTGTAGTGACGTCACTACGCAGAATTCCCATTTAAAACAATGTATTTTGGGTCAAAATCCCATCTTTGATGGAACAGCGGGACTTAAAATTAGAAACCAAAGGTATCTTTCTTCTCAGCTCACCAAGTACTTTCATTCTCTTTATAAGAAACACAAAATTTTAGACCCTTGCAACTGCCCCATTGCACGCTACGCCACTGTATCCCGATTCATAGTCACGAAGACAACAGCGCTATCAAACTGAACCGTTTAAATATAGACTTCGAGAAAATTCAAAGGAAAAGTAAAAAAAGTTTGCGATTTGGATTTCACTTTTTTTCTCTTTATCTGTGAAAATTGTCTGGATTCGCCCAGAGATAACGTGGAGGCTGTAACCGCTGTGTTTTTCAGGTAACCGAGAACTCCGTTGGTTTTCTTCTCCTAATTTCGCCCTTTTCGTTCTTGCTTGAAGAATGGAGTTACAGTCGCTTCTCAAATGTTTGCCTGCGTCACTTTCTTTTAATGAAAAATAAAGACGACTGAAATCAAAATATTGACACTGAAATAGAGACTTTGAAGCGCAATATCCAGTGCAAGTTTATTTTTTTAATCTTTTAATTTTTATCGCGATTGTCGCCTTTGATAAGTAGCTTATGCACGCTTGCACTGTGTTGTCAAACTTTCAAAGCACTACATGTAAGTGTGTAAGTACTGTCCTGAACCCTTCTAAGTTACTGTCTTTATTAATTACTGACTGTAATACTTACACTCGTTATCTTTAGAGGGCCTCAGCATATATATGTCTATGGTTTATATTGATGGTTCTTTGTAGAAACCAATTATCTTGAAAACTGCTCAACAGCTTTTCGCGAGAAAGGGAGGAGGGGTGGGACTTCACACGGAGAAAAAATAAGTGAGGTATCCCTTGTAAAATATATTGGATTTGTGTCATTGTTACATTGATTGAGGTGATGGATACATCATCGACACTTCTTCTATTTAAAATACATTGGAGAAGTGTTGTTCTTGCATGATAAAATTAAATTTCTTTCGAGAAACCTGGCAAAACTCCTGGGCGATTAACGTCCCAGGACGTCCTGAGGACGTTCCGACGGAAATTTTGAAAAAGTCTTGAATTGATCTAAAATACCTTTTTGGACCTTAAGAAGGTCAAAAAGGTGATGGGCGAGAAAAAAAAAATCATGTACTGTGACTTTCAGTATCCTGGTGGAAATGTTCATTCTTCCATTCCTCTGTCAGTTTAATTTTTTTTTGCAGTTTTCAGGTATTTCAGGGTCAAACAGCAAATCCACTTGAAAGTATGCCTTAAAAAATCTAAAACTCTTTAAAAAATAATAAACAGCATAATGAAGGACCGTTCTGAACTGAAGAGAGGACTTTCTTTAGAAGATGATAGTACTTGAAGTCCAAATCCCATTTTTTTTTTTTTTTTTTTTTTTTTTTTTGCCAGGAATAATAAAACCTAGTTAATCTCAATTTTGACATTGTATAAAAGCTTAATTAGGTGGCCTGGTAGCGGCTATCTTTATAAAGGCTTTAATAATAAGGCACATTTGATCAAACCAAGCACACCTCTACCCCTTCCTGAAGTATTGTTTTTTGTTTTTTTATTGTTTATTTTCACGTTTCACTATAGGATTCCGTCTGACGATGTAAATTGGAAATTATTTAAATATTGAGAAAGGTATAAGACTGAAAGCCTAGAACACAACTATTTTAATCTAGAAAAAGTGGTAATGTATTCGTACAGTTAATTTTGCACTCGGCTACGGCCAACAGTACTTCATGAACTCAGCACTTTTTTTTACATAAACTGACCCAATTTTCACCGATAAAGAGTCGAGTGATGAACGTCGTTTTTGCTTTTTTAATGCTGGATCGATGTAGGTATTACTTTTCATTTATTTTTTATACAACTTGATCTTTTGTAAAAAATATACTTTAGAAATTAAGTATTGTTCTCTTATTTCAATTAAACTTTTCTACTTTACCTTTATCCTTATTTAATTTAATTATTTTTTTATTTATAAAAGGAGCTTAATTTCTTTATTCAAATTTTTTTTTCCTGAAGAAACAAAGTTTAAATAGAGCTGAAGCAGCCTTTTAACCCTTCCTTTCATACCTAAAAATACATTTTGTTCGGGGACAGATTTTTGGCTACCATTGCTTATCTGAGCACAATTTTCTCATATAAAAAGATGTTTATATCATATTTTCGTTTTCTCCATAAGATTCTATGTTATTCAGATGTACATTGAAATTTACACCAGATATGAAAGGGTTAAAATAGCTTCGCGGAGCAAAAGTTCTAGCTCTACCGGAGCACGTTGCGGTATCACTGAAGCACTACTTCGGTGGATCAAAAGCAAGATAATGGTGCTTCGGTACAACTGCAACTTTCTCCGGTGCCGCGGTGGAGCAAGAAATGTTGATCTGCGATGCTGATCGGCTGCGCATTTGACCTGATGTCTGATAAAGCTTACCATCTTGTTTTTCAGGAGCAAAAATCAGTCATCAAAGCATAAAATTAATTGATCACCATATCCAATACACAACCAATATTGTAATTTACTACTCCCAATAAGTTGGGGGGGGGGGGGGAGGCGGAACATCAGAAAATTCCGCGATCTACGGGAATTATATCTGATCAATATATCTTATTGTGATAAAAAGAGGAATATAAAATATTCAGTAAAAAGTCATTCCTGATAATATTGAAAGAGAAAAACCACTACAGCTTCTTTTGACTTCAGCTTCTTTCTGATCATGCATGCTTAACCATCCCCTTTTGGAAAATCTGACTCCTATACTTGATTAATCAATTTTTAGAAATTTAAAAAGAATGTGCCGAGGTATAATATCATATCCTCAATTTCGAAGTAAACGACTATAGCTTTTCAATATTTTTCATCAATTGTTCATAATTTTCTCCTCCGTGATTCAGAATGTTTCACAACGATGAAATAATGTCATTATAGCCCATGAAAGGACATTACGTAAACAAAGCAAGTTCGTTCCTTTGTAATTTCAAACTTCATTTCCGGAACGAAACGCAATCTAAGTTTGCATCGGGACTTTCAAGAAGCCCTAAAAAGTAAATTAACCTACTCGCATCAACCAACTGTCACTTTAACGCCCAACGCACATTTCAACAACGCTTTCTGGGGCGGAATAAATTCAGACCAATACATTTACATTATATACTGAAGATAGCTCAACTTTTTTTTCTTCTGGTACCCTTCCATCAGAAAGTTATTGCTGTCAAATACCTAGCGTCAAGAGTCATGAGTTTGACTGATTAATTTTACCTTCAAAAACGTATTGTAGAGTTGAGTAATGAGGCTCGACTCCTGCAAACTTTTGCTACTGGTGATTGAAGAATCGACTCTTGCCGAATCTTGCCGTTACAGCTGTTTTCTGAGTTTCTTAATTTTTGACTTTTATGGTGTGATTTTCGTGATTTTCGCTGATTGTAACACCAGATTTAACAACATAGTTTCTTATACTCGTAGCAAAAGTTTGCAAGAGCCCCATTATTATTGTTTAATGGCCATGCCCTCCTGATTTCATGAAAAAACAAAAAAAGTTAAAAATAAAAACAAAATAAAAAACAAACAAACAAACAAACAAACAAACAAACAAACAAAAAATAAAATAAAAACAAACAAACAAACAAACAAACAAACATTAAGACTGTTGTTATTTTAAAACGATACGAATGAGGTTAAAAGTAGTACCGAAACACTCTTTGTATCCGAGAAAGTGATCAAAATCTTATGTTACCGGATTTTCAAAAAACGTTGAAAAAGAAGTTAGAGCTTTTCTGGGTCTTTTGATTGATTCTCTTTGAGCGAACTCCTTTTCGAGCTACACAGTGAGCGAGAGCGAGAGATTTTTGAGGACGTAGAATTCATGATCGCAAAAAGGTCGCACCAACTGTTTGATTTAAAAGTCTACGAGTATTTTCGTTTAAAAAAGCGCTTATAGGGAAAATATATTGAATCGGAGTTTCTTTGGAGCCAGAGAGGTCCCCAGACGGCAATCGATACGATATATCGCTTTACTAAAGCAGTCTGTAGCGCTTTTGTTCGCCGGTGACTTCAAACAGACGCGAAATGTCCAAATCAAAATTTTAGCCGCTTCCGCACGTGACATTTTATTCTTGGCGCGAGATCCACAGCCGAACAACGGCCTTGGGGGTAGGAAAAACCTGTCGAGGCTGTACCAAAAGTAGTAAAAATATATAGGACAAGAATCACGCACCATAGTCAATCCTGATTATTACGTAAAAGTATTTATTTAACTGCGTAGATTTATTATTTCCTAGATTTGAAGGAGAAGGAATCTTATAAAATGGGGCTCTTGCAAACTTTTGCTATCGGGGATTGAAGAGTTGATTCTTGCATTAAAACCTGTAAAAATGACGATGAGTACACTAAAAAATCACGAAATTCACTCTCAGAATCGGACTTAGTGGCAGAGAGACGCAGGTATCATGGCCGGGAGATCCCTATCTAAATTGAGACATATCTTTGTGTTTCCGTGGAGAAAGTGACATAATAGACAGGAATCTCTCATGATGCCTGCGTTGAGCCGCCATTACAAACTGGCCGTTATAGCAGTTTTGTGAGTTTATTACTAAATTTTAGACTTTCTCAGTGTGATTATAGTGATTTTCGTTGGTTTTTACATCAAATTGGACTATTTATTTGCTCACAGCAAAAGTTTGCAAGAGCCCCATTTGTTGCTTTCAGTTATTGGTGCTTCTATAAAAGAGAAAAAAAGTGCAACATATACCGACCCTAAAAATTTGCCGCTGTAGACACGTGTCAACAGTGTCTTACGGGGAATACGGGCCTGGTTGCAAACGATTCTAAAACCGACGAAACGACTATAGACGCAGAAACAAATTCTATTGAAGGGCTTTCTTTTGATGACCGCAGTACTCGAAACACTCTACACCATCTTTCCATGTCGTCACTATACTGTTGTCAGATAAAAATTATTGCGGAAAAAAATTTCTTTCTGGAGATAACTATATAGTAAGTGATGGTAATGGGTATAATACTGAAGATCCTTGCGAGCATAATTGGAGTGTCTACGTGCAGCACTTAAGTTCTATGACGTTTAACAAGAGATGGCGCTAAGAATAAGAAGTTGAGCTCATTTTCTGTTAAGGTGATTCCACAGTCGTTTAGTTCGAACCGTGAACACAGTGGTGAATCCACGGGGGGGGGGGGGGGAGAGAGGCACGGGGGCACGTGCTAATCTAACGAAAAGTACAGAAGAAAGTTATAGTTTTAAGTAAAATGTGACGGATGCGACAACGGAATGGCCGAATAGATTATTATTGTTTAACCATTCATATCACTACAAAACATGGGAATCATTTAAGAGTAAAATTTACATTTCCACTTTTTTCATGGTGATAATATCATGTTTTCCCTGATGGAATCACAATAAGGTTAAAATACCAGAATTTCTACAAACATTTTCAGAATTATGGTAATTGTTTACAAACACTACAATTCTGATAATAGTTCCATCCCTTGCCAATACGTTCACGTATCGTTATGCTTCTAGTAATATTACTATCTCCTTTTTTTCAGTTTCGCCAAAATATCGAAACTTCAAGCCCTTTGCGCTAGGGTCAAATATTGACCAATTTAAAAAAAAAAAAAAAAAAAACAAAAAAAACAAAAAAAAAACAAAAAAAAAAACTGGATATATTCTTGATCCTTATCACTAGAACTGTCTTTTCTACAAAGTGCCGTTTCGATTTTCGAAAAACGCTGTTTTTCACTCCACCCTGGTGTCCATAGTAGGAGGGGAAACTTGGAATTGGCCGGGAATCTGATATAGGAACACCAGAATTTTCTGGTAACAGTACTAGACTCTCCAAGGTTCACACATCGTTGCGCTTCAAGTAATATCATTAGAATTCAGATTTTTTTTTTATTTTTTTTTATTTTTTTTTCTTTCTTCAGCGCACCATAACTTTTGACTAATGTGGTGAGGAGATGGTAGGGTTATGAAGGATTATTCTTAAACTAAGGACGACGGTATGAGGCAAAGCTACCGTTTTGCGTATAATTAATGACATGATGCAATTCACAGATGATTTAACCGGTTAAGAAAAGATTTACACAGGTCAGTTCAGTTCATGACTGTAATGCATGAAAACACTGACAACTGTAATCTTTTCTCAACCGGTGACTTTAAAAAGCTTGCGGATATTTTAATAATTTAAAGGGTAATTCCACCGATTGAGAAAAGATTACAGATCCGAGGATTTTCGTACAGTACAGCAATACACTGATTACTGAACTGAACTGTGTAATCATTTCTCAACCGGTGAAATCAGCGGTAAATTTTAACACATGCATTTCTTTTTTTTTTTTTATTATCTCTGGTACGAAGAGATTTGGCTTACCGAGACAAGATGCGTACAAGCCAGAAATCAGAGCAGGAGAGCGAAAAAGACCACTGAGGACGACACTGAATTGAGGATCGGAGGGTTACGAACGCACATTTTCAATAGAGTAACGGTATTTCACTGTACCTAGGTCCTAGAATACGGATCGATTCACAGCTCACACGCGCGATTTATCGAGAGCACTTGCAATTGACGAAGAGCATTATTAGTTCATAAGTCTCCGCGTGTGTCACAATAAAACACTTGACCGCAGTTGACGAGTGTCATCAAGCGACTGATCGGAGTCGCACGGCCACAAGCTCGGCTCGGCTTCGACTTGCTCCAGCTCCAGCTCTTTGCGACTCCTTCATGAGTTCATGACTCACAAAACGAGGCGAACCGCGAACCTCTGAAGATGAGAGACGCACAGTGAAACATGACCCGTTAATTTAAGGGTGATTCCACGATAAGTTATAGGACGTACTTTTCTCTGACGCGCCTGTACCCCAAAAACTTCTAAAACTTTGAAAATCCGCCATTTTTAAATGGTTGAGTGTAATCAATTTTGAGTGGAGACATTGTTTTTCTCGCTTAAAGACCTTTCGATGGATGTATCATAAGTCATATACTTAGACGCCTTGACAATTTTACTCTAGGGGCGAAGGGGCCTAGAAACCAGTGTTGCCAGATCGAGGGTAAAAAGCCGTATCGTCCCCCATTTAAATCGATGTAAAACATACGGCTTTTTCACCCAAATCTGGCAACACTGCTAGAAATCCCAAAATTTTGGAGACAGGACTGACAGGAGTACTGTGGAATTTTTGAGGTAAAGTGAGCACGTGCGACACTTTAATCAAAAGCCCTTGATCTGCACGTTTTCAAAATATCGTTGGTTTTTGTTGTTTTGTTGTTTTTTATTTTATTTATTTATTTATTTATTTATTTTTTTGTTTGTTTTCCATTTGCAAAATAATGATTTGTGAGGCCTCGGTGTCTCAGTGATTGATTGAACATTTTTTTTTTTTTTTTTTTAGTAAATTTTAATTTACTTATATAGCTGCTTTTGTTTCCCCCCCTCTCCCCCCCCCGGATGGACTCTATAAAGTACGTACTGTATATAGACTTTATATTATGTTTATACGTACTGTACTATTGTACGTACTATATTTTGGTGGTATAACATGTATTTAGCATATAAATCACGTATTGTAGTACATATGTGTATAGCACTGAAATAGTTATTATATAGTAAATGTAATATATGTACTTTATGCATTATATGCATTACATGCATTATATAAACAATTTTTTTATTTTTTTATAGGGGGGTTTTGGGGGTTTCCCCCCCTCTCCCCCCCCCCGGCTGGCGAAAAGGGCCAAAAAAGGGGCCAAAAATGGGTGAAATGCAGGGGCGAAAAGGCCAAATATGGGTAAGATAGGGGTTAGGTAAAGGTTAAATATGGGTGAAATAGGGGCATGAAGAGGCCAAATAAGGGGAATTAGGGGCAAACCAGGCAAAAAAAGGTAAATGGAGCCGCATATAGCTATAAATATGTGGAAATATGTGCGAATTTAAGCAAATAAGTGTAAATAAGAGATAATACGAGCACAAAAGGGCGAAAAGGGCCAAAAAAGGGGCCAAAAATGGGTGAAATGCAGGGGCGAAAAGGCCAAATATGAATAAGATAAGGGTTAAGTAGGGGCAAATATGGGCGAAATAGGGTCATAAAGGGGAAAAATAAAAGGAATTGGGAGCAAACGAGAAAAATAAAGTTAAATAAGGGCGCTTATATCAATAATTAGGTGGAAATATGGGCAAATTCGAGCAAATAGGTGTAAATAGGAGAAAATAAGAGCACAAAGGGCGAAAAGGGCCAAAGAAGGGGCCAAAAATGGGTGACATGTAGGGGGTTTTGGGGGTTTCCCCCCCCTCTCCCCCCCCCCCGCCTGGCGAAAAGGTCCACAAAATAAGTGAAATGCAGGGGCGAAAAGGCCAAATATGGGTAAGAAAGGGTTAGGTAATGGTTAAATATGGGTGAAATAGGAGCATGAAGAGGCCGAATAAGGGGAATTAGGGGCAAACCAGGTAAATAAAGGTAAATGGAGCCGCATATAGCTATAAATAAGTGGAAATAAGTGCGAATTTAGGCAAATTAGTGTCAATAAGAGAATTACGAGCACAAAGGGGAGGAAAGGGCCAAAAAAAGGAATAAAATACGGGTGAAATGCAGGGAAGAAAAGGCCAAATATGGGTAAGATAGGGGTTAAGTAGGAGCGAATATGGGCGAAATAGGGTCATAAAGGGGAAAAATAAAAGGAATTGGGAGCAAACGATAAAAATAAAGTATAATAAGGGCGCTTAAATGAATAATTAGGTGGAAATATGGGCAAATTCAAGCAAATAGGTGTCAATCAGAGAAAATACGAGCACAAAAAGACGGAAAGGGCCAAAAATGGGTGAAATGCAAGGACGAAAAGGCCAAATATTGGTTAGAGAGGGGTTAGGTAAAGGTTAAATATGGGTGAAATAGGGGCATAAAGAGGCCAAATAAGGGGAATTAGGGGAAAACCAGGTAATTAAAGGTAAATGGAGCCGCATATAGCTGTAAATAGGTGGAAATTAGTGCGAATTCAGGCAAATTAGTGTCAATAAGAGAATTACGAGCACAAAGGGGAGGAAAGGGCCAAAAAAAGGAATAAAATACGGGTGAAATGCAGGGAAGAAAAGGCCAAATATGGGTAAGATAGGGGTTAAGTAGGAGCGAATATGGGCGAAATAGGGTCATAAAGGGGAAAAATAAAAGGAATTGGGAGCAAAGGAAAAAAATAAAGTGAAAGAAGGACGCTTATATGAATAATTAGGTGGAAATATGGGCAAATTCAAGCAAATAGGTGTCAATCAGAGAAAATACAAGCACAAAAAGACGGAAAGGGCCAAAAATGAGTGAAATGCAGGGACGAAAAGGCCAAATATGGGTTAGAGAAAGGTTAGGTAAAGGTTAAATTTGGGTGAAATAGGGGCATGAAGAGGCCAAATAAGGGGAATGAGGGGCAAACCAGGTAAATAAAGGTAAATGGAGCCGCATACAGCTTCAAATGAGTGGAAATATGTGCGAATTTAGGCAAATACGTGTCAATAAGAGAATTACGAGCACAAAGGAGAGGAAAGGGCCAAAAAAGGGGCCAAAAATGGGTGAAATGCAGGGGCGAAAAGGCCAAATATGGGTAAGAGAGGGTTAAGTAAAGGTTAAATATGGGTGAAATAGGGGCATGAAGAGGCCGAATAAGGGGAATTAGGGGCAACCAGGTAAATAAAGGTAAATGGAGCCGCAAATAGCTATAAATAAGTGGAAATTAGTGCAAAATAGGGCCAAATAAGGGGAATTAGGGGTAAATGAGAAAAATAAAGTTAAATGAGGGCGCTTATAGCTATATATAAATGGAAATATGGGCGAATTCAGGCAGATAGGTGTCGATAAGGGAAAATACGAGCACACAGAGGGGGAAAGGGCCAAAAAGGGGCCAAAAATGGGTGAAATGCAGGGGAGAATTCGAGGGAATTCCCCAGTATTTTAGGGAATTCCCCAGAATTTAGGGAATTCCCCAGATTTTAGGGAATTCCCCAGATTTTAGGGAATTCCCCAGAATTTAGGGAATTCCCCAGAATTTAGGGAATTCCCCAGAATTTAGGGAATTCCCCAGAATTTAGAGAATTCCCCAGATTTTAGGGAATTCCCCAGATTTTAGGGAATTTTCAAGATTTTAGGGAATTCAAAGGGGCAAAAAAGGCCAAAAATGAGTACAATGCAGGGGAGTAATGTCAAATATGGGTGAGAAAGGGGTTAGTAGGGGCCAAATATGGGTGAAATAGGGACATGAAGGGGCCAAATGAGGGGAATCAGGGGCAAACGAGAAAAATAAGGTTAATTGAGGGCGCTTAAAGCAATGAATAAGTGGAAATATGGGGGCATTCAGGCAAGTAGGTGTCAATAAAGGAAAATGCGATCACAAAGGTCGGTCCATTGACCAATCAGAAGCGTCCATTTCAATCAATGGGGAATACTCAATCCTGATTGGTCAGTCCATTGACCAATCAGAAGCGTCCATTTCAATCAATGGTATATACTCGATCCTGATTGGTCGATCCATTGACCAATTAGAAGCGTCCATTTCAAGCAATGGGGAATACTCGATCCTGATTGGTCGGTCCATTGACCAATCAGAAGCGTCCATTTCAATAAATGGAGAATACTCGATCCTGATTGGTAAGTCCATTGACCAATCAGAAGTGTCCATTTCAAAATTAGGTAATACTTGATGCTGATTGGTTCATCCATTGACCATTAAGATGCGTCCATTTCAATAAATGGGAATACTCCCTTCTGGTTGGTTCATCCTTTGACCAATCAGAATCATCAATTTCAAAGTTGGAGAATACTCGATGTTGATTGGTTCATCTATTGACCAATCAGAAACGCACATTTCCCAGATTTTAAAGACTTCACTGGAGGATTTCCCAATTTATTTTGGGTTGCATTGAGGTTAGGAAACGGAAAACATGAGTGAAATGAAGCAGAAAAGGAGCAAGTAAGGAATATTTTGGGCGAATGGGAACATATTGAGGTGAATGAAGGCGCATATAGGTATTAATAAGTGCAAATATGAGCAAATTCTGGGAAATAGGAGTTGAAAAGGGGAAATACTGGAAATAGGGGCATAAAGGGCCAAATATGGGGGAGATGGAGGAAACAAGGGGCCAAATACGGTTAAAATAGTGGATTGTGGAGGATAAATATGGGTAAAATGGAAGCAGGAAGGGGCCAAATAAGGGGAGGGTAGATTAGAGGATGCATCGATCAAACAGAAGCGACCATATTAATATTTGAGAAATATATTCAACACTGACCGGTTAATCAATCAAAAATTACGGTTCAATTTGACCAGTTACCCAAAGCGTCAAAATTTTTTCCTACCATATGGCAAATCATCCGACATTCAAAATATATCAACAACACAAAAAAAAAAACGGCAACAGTAAATTAAAATTTACTAATAAATGTATTTGCTTCAGCAAATACCGTACAGATTTTTTTTTTTTTTTAATCAAAAACCTCTCCAAATTTCAAAAATGGGGGGGGGGGTTTCCAGAAAAAATGGAGCTGTTTCAAACTTTTGCTACTATGGCTTTTAACAGTTGCAAATTAAAGGGTAAAACTCTGTAAAAATGACGATAAGCTCACTGAAAAATCAAAATTCCACTCCCAAACTCGTAATATGATTTCAAACGCGAGACCGTATAATGCCGGTGATCACTGTCGAAATCATATGGCAATTGTGTGTTTTTTCTTCTTCTTGTGTGGTGTCATGAGAACACCTTGTGAGGATGGAGCTTATTGAGATAGAGAAAAAGAAATGATAAGATGTATAAGGCGGTAATCACCGCCATTACGTCCTCGCGTTCGAAAGCATTTTACGAGTTTGAGAGAGATTTCGTGATTTTTTAGTGCGCTTATCGTCATTTTTACAGGGTTATACCCTGAAATCAACTGTTAATAAGCCTGTTTGCAACAAATCCATTATGGAAGCGAAAAAAATTTCGGCTATGCCTCTACCTTCAAAATATGTACGTTATTTCATATCCTCACTGAAGATTTATGCAACATAACTAGATCAAATGAGTTTGAACGTATCGCCCAAATACCCCCTGAAGAAAGTCGGAAAATCGTGTGCTGCGCTCCTTTCCCTTCATTTTAATCTTAAAGCTTTTGAAAATATCAAAACTGAAAAATTTAATTTGGGGTCGATTCCGGCCTGACTTTTTTGCTTCAAAAAGTTTGAACTAGCCGGCGGCCGGCGCAGCAGGGCCTGCGAGAGAAATGCCTGATCCGGGCGGTCTGGGACAGTGGGACACCCTGTATGCATCATAAATGGTGGGACAATTATCACTCCCCTAAACCGAGCCTTAACCCTTCATAAACTACCCTGAGTACATTCGTTTTCGCAAGTCGATCTTCGTCACGCAACAATTTATTGCTTGCAGTGAAATCGACCGTTTTTTAACATTCGAATAAAAATGTTGCTTCGAGTGCCTTCAATTTATGGTATAGGCAAAATGAAGACCGCAGAGTAGGAATAGTTAACTACCCACATAATTTTAGCGAGTTAGCGTTGAGCGTTGCGTTGTTGATGTCTTCTATGCTATGGTAGTCTGGTGGTAAAATGATTAAGCCAGTTGAGAGAACTACATAAAAATAATAAAAATAATTAATAATAAAAATAAATTAATTAAAATAATTAATTTTTAATAAAAATTAACTTTCGGTTTCAGCTTTGCCTCAAACAGTGATTTCAACTGAAACATATTATTATTGCTCTCCGTTCACTAACATTATTTTAAGATTCAATCAAAACTAACACACGGGCAGTGGCGGCCGGTATTGCGACGTTGCATTTCGTCCATTTAAACTCATGTAAAATATCGATTCGAGGGCGTACACACTACACCCCCGATATTTAAACCTTTTTCATGACTTTAAAAGGACAAGATCCAATGTTGCCAGATTGCAAGCCACTGCACAAGGGAAAAAAGATGAGTAATGCTTCCCCAAAGTTTACGACCTAATGCACCGGCAATAGACTTTTTCAGTAGAGCGATAAATCGTATGGATTGCCGTCCGAGGACCTCTGGTTCCAAACAAACTCTGGTTCAATGTAACTTTCCCATAAGCGCATTTCTGAGCGAAAATTTTGACTTACCTAAACCAAGAAATAAATGCGACCTTTTGGCTATTATGAATTCTACGTCCTTCAAAATGCTTCAGTATGTCAGGTTCCGTGACTAAATCTGCCGAAATTGATAGATATTACAGATTAAACGTTGCATTTGTAGGGTAGAATCCCCGGAAAGCCCGCCAATTCCACAACAACAACAATAACATTTGGGTGATTCCAGCCTCCAAATGCATCGTTTAATCTGCAATATCTTGTTGATCTCTGCAGATTCGTCGTGCGTCGTGGAACCAGGCATGATTAGGCATTTTCGAGGACGTAAAATTCATAATCGCATAAAGGTCGCAATAAAAATGCGCTTATGAGAAAAACACGTTGAATTAGAGTTTGTTTGGAACCAGAGGTCCTCGGGCGGCAATTGATACGATATATCGCTCTAATCTCTACTAAGACAGTCTATTAAGATATATTAAATTGGAAAAAGGCGTAAAACGCGTCATACTCTTCAGTTCAATTTCAATTTTTTAAAAATTAAATTCAAGCAAGTGACCGCTCAGAAATTGAATTTTTCCGAGCCGACTTCCGAGAATTTCCCACCACTTTACACCACCTCCATGACTTCGGAAGCAACAGGATGTCAGTATATCATTCGAGTGCTCTTCACTGTGGATCGCTCACGGATTAAGCAAAACATTGTCCAAGCTCTGAGCATATCAAATCTTGCTTATTATATCTGATTCTCAACTTTGAGTCACTTATCAGTTACTTTGAGATACAATTTAGATGCAAAATAAAACAATAAACACAGTTCAAGTAGCAACTGCATCTTTTACTGCATCGTCAAGTCCTCCGAGTCCAAGGGACCCGATCAAGTTGGGATTCGATCTATAGTTCGACCGATGGGCAACAGTCAACTTTACGTCAAACTTGAGTTCAACGGGCCATAGGGATAGAGAGGATTTGTGGGGCGTGAAATTGAAACTTTAAGAAGGTAGCCAGGATGGAAATCTCTTATGGACGTTCTTCACACAGGCTCGGTTTGTTTGTCTCATATTTTTTAACCTTTAAATTTAAAAAAAAAAAAAAAAAATGTGACAAATACATTTAAAATTTACGGGCACGTACGAAAATTTATCGCCAAGTGTTGTGGGCAGGAGGCCGATCAAGTTGGTAGAAAGCTGGACTTGACTTGATCCAGCATAACCTCACTTTTTGCTCACCAAACGGCATCGATGGCCGTCAAGCAATGAGCAATAACTTTAGAGTGGCAGCGGATTGGTCCACCTTGTTCCACACAGGGTAGAAGGAATCCCGGGAAAAAGCGGAATTTGGACGGCAGATTCCAAGGTTTGAGGTTAAGTTTTGTAGGTCGTTTCCAAGTCGTTACCGGCGATGCCCGAGTTTGTTTACGGAACGACCGGAAACTACCTTCAAAATTTAACCTCAAAATCGATTTTTACGGCAAGATGGCGGCGCCCTAGCTGACAACAATGAACCAGTGGAACGTTCCTTGATGTGCCACTCTAAAGTTATAGCTCATTGCCGTCAAGTCGAGCTTTAGTGTGGCTCAAGCAACGAGCTTTATCGATACATATGTTTTTAAGTCCTATCTCAAAATTTGACAGCATGGGCGATCTGAATTTGGTTTGTTTTCCTCACTTTTTTTAACCTTAAATCAAAAGTTGTCCTTAAAGCCAGTGGAAATTGGTTTTAAACGAAATTTCAAGTGTTTTAGAGTGGCTATATGGACACACAAATCGATATAACTGTTTCTTCTGGAAGGATTTGCACGAGAAAGAAACTGACACCTAGGTAATAGAAACAAGCTAAATTTTCTCACCAGGATAATTCCGTTAAAATCTTGTGTCCAGAAAGCCACTCTTAAACACTTATACTTTCCTTCAAAACCAATTTCCACTGGATTTAAGGACAACTTTTGATTTAAGGTTAAAAAAGTGAGGAAAACAAACCAAATTCAGATCGCCCATGCTATCACATTTTGAGATAGGACTTAAAAACATATGTATCGCTAAAGCTCGTTGCTTGAGCCACACTAAAGCTAGACTTGACGGTCATCGATGCCGTTTGGTGAGCAAAAAGTGAGGTTATGCTGGATCAAGACAAGTCCAACTTTCTACCAACTTGATCGGTCTCCTGCCCACAACACTAGGCGATAACTTTTCGGACGTGCCCGTCATCGAATTGCATTCCCTGGAAAATGAAGGCGCTTCGTTACATCCGTAGTTCCTTTTAATCCAACAGTTTACAGTTCCAACTTTTTCTAACTTCAAAACAACGAATTATGAACTAAACGAAAATTGACAGAATTACTTTAGACGTCATCAAGCATTGAACCAACTGTCCTATAACCGGAGATACATAATTCTCCTAATTACAGCGGCAGCAGCTGGTCGCCTTAAATAACCCACTGTTTCGCGCTTCGCGACAAACCAGTCTCGACTCAGTCTAGATTCGAGGTATCTGGTCTAGTCTGGCCGCTCTAGCATCTCAAACTCTTCATCTCCATCATCTATTTCGCGCATGCGTACTTGCAAACATTGCAGTCACTCGCAATAAGAGATGCCAATGCAAATTCGCCATTTGCGAGTAGCGACGACAACACGAAACACTTATCGGATAGGCGAGCCAATCCCTCGGGAGAGACACACGCATGCGCCGCCGCACAGGGGGCAGAAACTTTCTATTTAAACCCATGTAAAATATCGCTTCAAGGGTGCACTGTGCACTCCCCATATTTCGACCTTTTTCATGACTTCAAATGGACGAAATCCAATGTTGCCAGATTACACGCGCCGCCACTGGGCAGAAACTTTCCGTTTAAACCCATGTAAAATATCGTTTCGAGGGAGTGAACTGTGCACCCCCAATATTTTGACCTTTTTCATGACTTCAAATGAACGAAATGCAATGCTGCCAGACTGCACGCGCCGCCACTGGGCAGAAATTACAGATCTAACGGTCAAAAATCAGAAAGTTACAACTGTCTCAATTACTCGTTTGAAAGCTTCCTTCGGAACAAATTGAGGACCTGGGAGGAAGAAGGGCACGTATGCGTTAAAGTTTCTCATTGTCTCCGCAGGAACATGTTTTCTTTCCAAGGAGAGGAAATACTTGTATCTTGCTGAAAATTTCACTGGGAATTATTCACAATTGCTGGGTGTTATTAATAACGCAATATCCAAGAAAAATTAAGTCTTATTCGTATTATTTCAAAAGAATAAAGTAGGAAATGAGATAATGAAATACTGCAATAAAGAAGAGCCCTTCTCGCGACCAAGTCCTCAATTTAAGTCACTTGAACCACTACTAACTGGAAAGATTCTACTGAGAAAGGTACAAACAGAGAGTCTAAAATCAGTTCAGCCTTAAAACGATAATCGTTTTAAAGCAGAGTTGGGCAAAAAATTATTCGAAAATTATTTGGTGAGCCAGGCAACGCCGAGTCAATCGAATTAATCTACGAATAATCTACAAATGAGGCCGTTTCCGGAAAAAGGGCCCATGAAACAACGGTTGTGCTCTTTCTGAGAAATCAGCCTTGTAATAGTAAGGAGACTTTTGTCTGAAGATCACACCTCTTGTTTTACGGGCCCTTTCTCCGGAAATGGCCTCAATTGACCTATACCTTTCGAGTGTTTTCCTTTCCTCAGCTCGAGTAGCAAACCCAGTTTTCAGTGTTGCCGGATTCATTTCATTATTTTCAGTGGCGGCTCGTGAAATCTGGCAACCGTGCACTTTTGCCATTTAAACGTATGCAAAAAGATCGATACTAGGTGAGGCGCTGCGCCTCACCAAGTAATCGATTACTTTACACAGTTTTAAATGGAGAAAATCCATTGTTGCCACATTGCACGAGCCGCCGCTGATTATTTTTCATGAGTTGGTTCCCCAACTCTGTTTTAAAGTTATATTAACTTGCAGATTTGCTGTCGCAAAATTTCAGATTTTTGCTATACTGTGCGCCGTCAGGCATCCGCGGAACTGTGCTGGTGCCAACAGAAAAGAAACATTGGACACGAAAACGCTGGTGACAACGATTACGGCGCTAAATGAGTGCCGGGAGTCCCTTTCAAACCGATGAGATGTCACAGCAGATACTCAAGAGCGACCAGTTATTGCCCACGTGCCCACATGAACGCACAAATCAGAAAATTACGGAGATAGGAGTGAAAATCACGTGATAGCCCGTCCCAGCCTCTTTCCATCCTTTCCGAACGCATCTATTTAAATTGGTAAAGAGAGAGAAAGACAAATCCCTAAGTAAACCTCTGTACATGCCGCAAGGTGACGATGACGACGCGACGCACACTCGATCAAAGTTTCATTTTTTCCAAACAAGAAAATGGTAAATTCATTGTTTTAAAAAAAAAAAATAAACTATAGGAAACACCACACCAACACTTTCTCACATCAAAATTATTCTGGGGACCCCCGACCCCCTTTTAATACTATGAGGGAGACCCCCAGACCCCCTTTAATATTCCGGGGGAGATCCCCAGACCCTCTTTTAATTGGTTAATTTTACAGTAGACTGGTTGTAGAATGTTTTTGCAAATTATAATCAAAACTCATACAGCCATATTTGAAATATTCCAATTTTTCTCTATGTTCACCCATTTTACCCGTATATTTTTCCATTGATTTCAATGAAAATCTCTTGAATGAAAACCACCATAACTTGCTTACAATTTAAAATTTCGAAAAAATAAGAAAAGGCCCTCTGGGCAATGTTTGAAGCAACTTTTAAGCAAAATTTGGATGCATATGGACCATGGATTCATAAGTTATGCTGAACAAGTCAGAGATCTGCGCCATCGCAACACTTTCTCAATGTCTAACTTTGTTAGTTGGGAGATAGTAAAAACTTTGCTATCTGTAACCGGTAGCTGTCGTTGGGGGGGGGGGGGGGCTTTAGTGGCTCAAGCCGCTCCGCTTTTTTTTAAAGGAGGGGTTTAAAAAAGTGAGAAGAAATAAGCGATAAAAGGAAAACGAAAAAAAAAGGTTCCTCGCCCTATTAAACTTTGAGAGGGATATCAAAGTCAACGTCCAAACCGTTTTGGATAGATTTGCCAGGAAAAAAAGAACCATGGCTCCTGTTACAATAACCCTCCAAACAAACGTGCGTATGTCCCCTCTTCCTATACAGTTTTCTGAACCACACCTTTTAAACAACCAAAAAGGGAGGGGGAAGGGCAATAACAAGAAAGGTCATACATTTTCGAGTTTCAAAGCTTCCCCCCCCATTTTTGACCCACAAAGCGCCACTGTCTATAATTTTAAAGTATAAAACCATGGGATCTGGCTTATTTGAAGTTAGTATTTTTATCAGCTTTTTACCATCTTCTTTCTTAGAATCAAAGGCGGATCCAGGAATCTGGCAACTATATATTATTTCCATTTGAAAGGATAAGAAACAATCGATTAGCAAAAGGGCCATGACCCCCTCAAGAATCGATTGTTTTTCATACGTTCAAATGTGATGAATCCATTGTTGCCAAACTGCTGGATCCGCCCATGCTAGAGTAAGTATATAATTTTCATTGTTGTCACCGTGGCGATATCTAAAATATTCAATAAGTTGTCTCACTCCACCGTTAGAGACCGCACATTATTTTGAATCGGCGATTCTTTGAACAATCGCTTTCTTTAATTACATCTCTGAAAAAACTGAAGAATTGAAGTCGCAAATTGACAATTTATGAGGGCTCGTTGTGACCCAGAAACCGAAACAAAACGTTCAACAAACAGATGAGTAGACCATTGAAAGTCAGTGGAGCTCTTGCAAACTTTCGCTATAAGTAAATAAATAGTCCAACCTGATGTAAAGACCAGCGGAAATCACGAAAATCACACTAAGAAAGTCTAAAATTCAGTAGTAAACTCACATAACTGCTATAACGATAAGATCGTAACGGTGGTTCAACGCGCAGGTATCATGGGAGATTCCTGTCTATTATGTCACTTTCTCTACGGAAACACTGAGAAATATCTCAATTTAGATGGGAATCTCCCAAAATACTTGCATATTTCCGCCATTAAGCCCAATTCTGAGAGTGAATTTCGTGATTTTTTAGTGTACTCATCGTCATTTTTACAGGTTTGTATGCAAGAATCAACTCTTCAATCCCCTATGGCAAAAGTTCGCAAGAGCCCCATTAGCACGTTCCGCACAAGTTTTTACTCGGCAAACTTTATTTCAGTTCTTGGCGATATCTTTAGTTGATATACGGTGCACACAACTCACTGTCAGTGTAGCGTAGCGTGCATTTGGCAACGTTATATTTTGTCCATTAAACCCGCTTGGTAAAGGTCGAATGTGAAGGTGTAACACCCAATACTTCGATTTTTTGTCATGGGTTTAAACGAACGAATAGCAACGTTGCCAAATTGCAAGCTACGCCACTGCTTACTGTGCGCCAGCCGTTGCGGCGCGCCATGCCATTCCTAGAGTACCTATATAAGGAGAGTATAGCCATCAGTGAATCCTACGCTGATTGGCTGCGATATTTTAGGCGTTCAAGGAGCTCTTAGGGCCCAATTTCAAGATGGCCGACCGGGTCGATCGTGTAACCGTTGTAACCGTTGAACATTTTCTAGCGGGAAACGGTCATCAAACTCACCGTTCACCAACACCGTTTTCATCAACAATGTAACATAACCTCAAACAACACGACCTCCGCCATCTTGAAATTGGGCCCTAAGAGCTCTCATGATCGCAGATGGCCATACTCTCCCTATATAGGTACTCTAGCCATTCCTTGCCAATCGAGGAAAGAAAAGGAAACAACGTCGTTCCGCGAATTGCAAAGATTGCGACAGATGAGTACAAAGGTTGCAGTGATGTAAGAGGGGATGTATTTCTGTGGAAGGGTGGGATTATAATGGGCAAATGGGCTAGGGGCACCAACGATGTATACACTATACAGGGTGTATCAGAAACATACGTCGTTCTTGTAGCCACGTATTCTAAAGGTCAATAGAAGAATTTTTTCCCCCTGTAAACATGTGTCCGAAAATGCCCCTCTTTGGAGATACAGCCCTCCAAAGTTTTTAAAAATTTATGGTTTTTTCAGAATGGCGACCACTTTTATGAACCAAATGTCCTGAAAATTGATGTCCCATGATAATTTTACGTGTAAAATTCATTAATGATCTCGGGATATTCAGAAATTGAGTCTGACTGTACTTTCTAGGCAATTTTGTACCTTTAACGGCACAAATTTTGTGTCACGGATTAAAAATTTGAAGAATAATTACCGAAATTAGATGCGAAAAACCTTTAGAAAGATTTTTGGTCCTCGTTCTTTCGATACGAAGCGTTTTAAGCGAGATAATCGCAGCATAGTGTGGAAAGGTCAGCTCTTTCACCACAGCGCAGCGGCCGCGCCGCACTATGGTCCCAAACCAAATCCTAGGCGGTCAAAAATCGACCTGTTCAAAGTCGGAAAAAAACTATTTCAGCCACCATAGATGATTTTCGAGGGTTTATTTTGCAAGGCAATCACCCATGGATTGTCATACATCCATTGCAGAAAAATATTAGGTGGAGCCTTAATTCCTGCGGTATTACACGTCTGTGTATTTTTGACCGCTTAGGATTCGATTTGGATCCATAGAGCGCCGGCCCGAAGAAGCAGCGGAGAGGCGGGTTGCATACTCACTCCCGCTTTTCATGGTAAAAGCACTGACTTTTCCACCTAGTGCAGCGATTAAATCGCTTAAAACGGGTCGTATCAAAAGAAACAAAGAGGACCAAAAATCTTTCAGAGGGGTTTTCGCAACTGATTTTGGTAATTATTTTTCAAATTTTTAATCCGTGACATAAAATTTGTGCCGTTAAAGGTACAAGATTGCCTGTAAAGTACAGTCAGACTCAATTTCTGAACTTTTCGAGGTCATGATGAATTTTACAAGTAAAATTACCATGATACATTAATTTTTATAACATTTGGTTCATAAAGGTGGTCGCTATTCCAAAAAAAAACCATGAATTTTTCAAAACTTTGGGGGCTGTACTGCTGTAGCTCGAAAGGGGGGCATTATTGGATACATGTTCATAGGAAAATAAATTCTTATTTTGACCTCTAAAATACGTGGTTACAAGGACGACATATGTTTATGATACACCCTGTATATGAGAAGGTCCTACAACCCCCAGTGACGAGGGAAGAATCGGCGCGGGGGGGGGAGGGCTACTTGGGTGGGGAATCCTACTGGGGGACACATCCCAGCTTGGGGGGGGGGGGGCTTCTTTCGGAAAATTTAGCCAATTTAGCTGCTCTAATAAGATGTGATACCAGGCTATCTCCATCTCGCAAATGATAAGAAAATAAACACGAGCGCTAAGTGTCATTTTATGTTTCATTGTAATAAAGAAAACTAACTAGAATTAGAAAAAAACTAATCTGACAATGTTATCTTTTGCTACTTGTACACAGGGTGTTTCAGACCACCCGTCCACTATCTTTTTAGCGAAAACTGGGCAAGATAATGAAATTCTGAGGAAACTTTTCCAATGTACATCGACACCAATTAATTCAGGGAAAATATTGCCGACCCTGAAAAACAGCGCCTAATTGGGCCCCTAAAAAGGGCCAAATTGCTATTTCTCGATGTTTTCTTATGGGACGGGTGTTTTTTTATTTAAAAAATGGATTGTACACCGAAAAATAAGCATTTTTTGTTGATGGAATTTTTTTTCAAAAAATGGCCCCTTCTCAAGTTACGGGCCATTTTAAAAAAATTTAGGGGCCATTTTGAATAGCTCGCTGTGACCTTAACAATTGTCGGATTTAAAAAGTAAAAATATTTTGAATCAGCAGCTCAAGGGCTTTCCTTTGATGTGTCACAACCTCACTTTCTGCAAAAAGAAATTGGGGGCCCCTCCCCCTAAATTTTGGGACTTTGGGGGCCTCTACGAAAAAATTTCAAACGGCAAGGTATAGGTCGTCATACATCATTTGAAAGCTCTTGAAAAGACGAAGAAAATGGTCCAAACTGGAAGTCAACCCGATAACTTTAACGGGAGTTACAGCCTGGCCTCTCCCCCTAAATTTTGGGGCTTTGGGGGCGAGCCCCTTTGAGTAAAATTGAAAATGGCAGGGTACAAGTTGTTATAAATCATTCGAAAATCCTTGAAAAGACAAAGAAAATAGTCCAAACCCGGTCTAAATTCGATCATTTCAACGAGAGTTACAGCCCTTCAAAGATTTGAAGTATTTCTCTTGTACAGTTGTCCCCCGCCAATCGCGACTTCACTTATTCACGAGTGACTTTTTGCGGCATCGCCCCGCCATTCGCGATCCTTTGACTCGCTTATTCGCGAATTGGTTGGAAATGGTGTGTGCAGAAAAAGCGTTGCCATGGAAAATTACACATGATGAAACAAGTAAAAATTGTAAGTGAGAAGCAATTAAATTTTCAGTTTTCGAAGTAAATACGCGTCAAAATTTCAAGTGTCATTGTTAAAAGTACATTACATCAAAATTATTTAAATTTTTTGTAAATTCTTGTTAGTTTATTTTGAATCAATTTCTAGTTTTTGTTTTCCCTAAAAGAAAATGTCCGACAAAAGAAAGCGTGACGTGGAAAGTCCGGCACAGAAAGATCCAAAACGGCCCCGTAAGGTTATGTCTTTAGTAGACAAACTTCGAATGTTAGATTTACTGGAAACTGGAAACAATAATTGGTCAACTTATGCAAAGACTAAAATATGAGATTCCCCTAACCCCCGTTTTCCTATAAGAACAAGGTCCCGCCAATTGCGAATTCGCCAAGCGCGAGGTTTTTCCGGAACGTAACCCTCGCGATTGGCGAGGGATGACTGTATTTGCGGGATTTTGTAAGTGGTCCGGTGGTCGTGATTGGTGATTGTTTTCTACAAAGACTTCTAATACTATCTAGACTGGACATAACGCCTGCCCATTGAAACCGATCGGTATGCAACCACGATTACAGTATGTGCTAAGATTTTCGGAAATACATTGATTTAAATGGGAAAATGACTTTTTTGAAAAATTAATTAAAAATACTAAAAAAAATATTTTTCCATAAAACTTGGTACCGTTTGAAAGCTCATGATATGCAGATTTCGGTTCGGGCCGGTTTTTATACCGTTTTTTCAATCGTAAACATTCTACAGAGGCTCAAAGTTAGGTCAATTTTCTTCGATTCTACGGGGTGTTCCACCGTTTCGGTACCCCGCTGAGACAACCTACATAGCTGTATATACTCAATTTTACGTAGTCTATGTTATGATTAAAGTTATTTGTTTTGTGTGTCTCAATAATTTATCGCATACATTTTATTTTTTTGAGCTGTAACCATTCAAAAAAAGTACGAAGAAAACGATTTTATGAAACACCCTGTAGAAAATCGGTACCCAACTGTAAGCCCCTGTAGAATGTTCCTCGTTCAAAAATCACATATAAAACCGGCCCGAACCGAAATCTGCATATCATGAGCTTTCAAACGGTACCAAGTTTTATGGAAAAATATTTTTTTTAGTATTTTTAATTAATTTTTCAAAAAAGTCATTTTCCCATTTAAATCAATGTATTTCTGAAAATCTTAGCACATACTGTAATCGTGGATGCGGCGTAGCCAGGCGCAACATGCGATTTTTGTCCCACCCCAGGTATTCACTTTCCCCGCCCTAAAATCGGCCTTATGTCCAGTCTAGATAGTATTAGAAGTCTTTGGTTTTCTATGGCCTCCTCGATGTATCCTCCAATACGAGAAAAATACTTCAAATCTTTGAAGGGCTGTAACTCTCGTTGAAATAATCGAATTTAGACCGGGTTTGGACCATTTTCTTTGTCTTTTCAAGGACTTTCGAATGGTTTACAACAACTTGTACCCTGCCATTTTCAATTTTACTCAAAGGGGCCCCACCCCCAAAGCCCCAAAATTTAGGGGGAGAGGCCAGGCTGTAACTCTCGTTAAAGTTATCGGGTTGACTTCCAGTTTGGACCATTTTCTTCGTCTTTTCAAGAGATTTCAAATGATGTATCACGACCTATACCTTGCCATTTGAAATTTTTTTCGTAGAGGCTCCCAAAGTCCCAAAATTTAGGGGGAGGGGGCCCCCAATTTCTTTTTGCAGAAAGTGAGGTTGTGACACATCAAAGGAAAGCCCTTGAGCTGCTGATTCAGAATATTTTTAGTTTTTTTAAATCCAACAATTGTTAAGGTCACAGCGAGCGATTCAAAATGGCCCCTGACTTGAGAAGGGGCCATTTTTTTAAAAAAAATGCCTCAACAAAAAATGCTTATTTTTCGGTGTACAATCCATTTCTTAGCTAAAGAAACATCTGTCCCGTAAGAAATCATCAAGAAACAGCAATTTGGCCCTTTAATGGGGTCCAATTCGGCTCTAAAGGGCCGTTTTTCGGGGTCGGCAATATTCTCCCTGAATTAATTGGGGTCGCTATACAATGGAAAAGTTTCTTCAGAATTTCATTATCTTGCGCTGTTTTTGCTAAAAAGATAGTGGACAGGTGGTCTGAAACACCCTGTATATTCAAATAAATACTTTGTAGAACACGAAATAATGGGAAAAAGGGAAAGCAGGACCTTCTGAAAGGATTTTTCCCTCAATGTCTTCCGTTTGTAAAAGTAAAAATACTTCATGCCTATTGACAATGTTTTTTATTTCGTTTTATGTTTTAGGTACACTATTTTTTATTTCTTTCAATTATTACTGCTTTTTTTTCTACATTAGATTTTCTGGGGGGAGTCGAGGTGTCCCCCCGATCCCACAGTGCCTACGCCCATGAAGATCAGCCCATTTTAAAGGTACGGAGAAAAATTACCTCCAGTCAAAGTAAAGAAAACAAAGAAAAAACGCAAAATCCAATAACGTCAGCACCTGCAAATTTTTCTATGGATTTATTGAGCCCAAAATCAGCGAAGTTGGTTGAGTAATGAAGCCGTAAATTATGAAATTCTTTTCGCCATAAGCTTAGAGAAAGTGAGTGATAATATGTCTGTCTGCCTCACTCGCACTCATTGAGGCTCATGGGAATTTTTGTATTTCATAATTTCTGGCTTTAGTTTTGAGTATTTTAGCTTCAAAACTTGCAGGGTATCTTCCTGAAGTATGGTCGCAGGTGTAGATATTCCTCTTTGTGCATTTAGCATAAATTCGTCAATTTTAGCCAAAAAGAGTTGACATTTTGAGCAGCGCTACGAGGTGTCCACAGTTTGAACTAATCGACCCTGAAGTCATCTTAATCCCAAAAAATTAGGGTTGGCTAAGCTGCAGAAATCAACAGCATTCATCACAATCACAACAAATATGTAGGTAAACATTCAGTCAAAGACAGCCACCTTGTCATGGGATTGCGAGAGCAAGCTGCGCAAAATGTTCAAATGACCACAGATTTTTCTTTGTTGGAGCAGAGTAAATTGTTCTTATCAAAATCAAAAGTAGACGTATAAAAAGGTTAAGGTGGATACAAAACAATCCTATTTCCGAATTTTTGAAATCATCATCAAAACATGTAAAAATCCTGTTTTGGCCCCCACCATAGTGATTCAAAAATTTCACCAAAAGGGTTGTTGAACATCAATTTCAGCCTATTTTATTGTCTACTTTAGATCTTGGTAAGGAAAAATGACCCTGCTCCAATAAAAAATATTTATGGCTTTTTGAACATTTTGTGCAACTTGCTCTATCTGTATTTTAAATTGGCTAAATGCAACAGCAACTGGGTTGAGGCATGCTCCTTCAGCATCAATGGACCACAGAATGATCTCGTTTACTTTGTATGAAAATGAGGAATGGGGAAAACTCACGTGAACAAACTTTCAAGTCCTAAGCGATTTCGATTTCAATTTGGGACATCCTATTGCACGAGCTAATGTAAACGCGTGAGATGTTCCAAATTTGTTTGAAAAGTTTAAAAAATAGGTGAATGCTGTTTCGCCACAAACAATTTTGAATTGTGACAAAACTGGCTTTCATCACAACCAAGCCATAAGAAAGCTTCTGGTTTGCCATGCGGTCAAAAACCCAGAGCTGATTATAAACACGAAGAGTTGAAACTCTTGCTACAACAAATAGAGAAGAACCATGATGTCACTAGCTCCAACTACACAATGCGAGCCACTACGCAGTCGTACGAATGCGCTGCCCCCCCTCCGTTGATGATAAATAGGGCTTAAAAACAGAATTAGAGGATGTGCTTTTTCATTCTCACAACAGAACTCAAGGAATACAAAGTTCATTCATGGTAGTAAGCTGGTGGATGACATAAAAGTGTCGTAAGCTTTTTTACACCCTTTACGCAGTAATATAGATGCTGCAACGCCAACTGAACATAGTTCGACCCTTTCTTTGAGACAAACCAGTTTACTACTTCTCACGACCTCTAGGAAAGAAAGTGGGAGCTTCATTAAAAAGATACCTAATTCATATAAAAATAAACCCAAAAAACTGACGACCGGAAGGCTTGCTTGTCCAGAGTGCATGCAAATCTATGTACATCATGCAAAAGTTCAGGTGGAAAGAGCTTGCTGCCTTCAATTTTTCATCATACTGGCTCACAAGCTCCAAGCAACCCTTTGCCTATACAACAGCAACACACAATTGCCTTGAATCGGAGGTATATCAGAGGGCTAATTTCCTTTTTGGTAATAATAGAAGATTGAAACAAGACCAAGGTCAAGATACAGATTGAAGGAAATAAATTAAATTATAAAGTATACTCACATCATCTTGAGAGAAAAGAAGCATCCCAGGTTCCATAACAGGGAATGATTACAGGGGACATGGAGGTTCCATGGCTGCAGTAATTATCACAAGAGAAAATACAAAATACTTTGACCTAGGATAAAAAGTCGAGGAACTATTACGTTGGGCGACTTTTGTGATTGAGCTACTTCCAAACGCGATGCACCAACTTAAATTAGACAATTAGATCACTGCCAATCACGAGCATACTTCTGGGATGAACTTGCACTGTACTATAATAACGTATCACAAGGATGCACGGTTGAGGATGACTTTGAACTTAAAATATTCCGACCGAGAGAGTACGCAACTGATTTTCTCAATCATGAGGCGGAGACTGTCGAAATTAATTTGATTATTTGATTGAAAAACAGAGGTTACAGGCGGTGTCCGAGTAAACAAACGAGACCGATACGCGACCGATTACTTTACACTAAAGTATTCACGCAAGAAAAGAAAAATCTTACGTAATCGTCATAACCTAAGCGTAAGCTCGCTAGAATGCGGACTGCGCGGAGTTGAAAGTAACATCACGACGTCACGTGGTTCAAGGAAAATTCCTTTACAATTTTCACCCAACGTCCGCCCACGATGCACAAATTTATCTATTTTATCCGCTCTCAAAATTTTCTTGAAATATATTTCTTGACTAGCATTTCTTGTCATCAGCGGTAGGCGAAAGGTCCGATGCAGTTAGTTTGAAACTGGGTTAAGTATTGGTTTTCTGTTTTATCTCTTGCAAATGTCAGATGCAGATGCACTATAAGACAAGAGAATGTATATGATAATATGATGAATATTGCTGTAAATCCCGTGCAGAAACTGCACAAAGAAATCCAATTATTAAAAATTGCATTCATAGATGGCATAGATAAGACTGATAGGAGGCCAGCGACCGAGGCGATAACTGATAGTGATAAGAAGATTAGGACTAGGACGAAGGCTGTCAATGCAATCCGGGTGATTGCCAGACTGACGCAAAAACCAAATAAAGCTCGATATTATTTCAAACTAATCAACAGAAGCTAGCTTGAAGCTATCTCAGAGAAAAAAAATAAAAAGAGAAGAAAGGTTTTTAATTTACTTTATTTTAGGAAAAAAATTGATTTGATAAGAAATTAAAAAACTGAATGTTGCAATTTGGCGCCACGGCGTTAAGTTATGATAAACCGATGTGCCTCATCGATGCTTTAGTCACGTGATTAGATAATGATTTTTGATTGGTACGATTTCAAAGCAAGTTTCGCGCTCTAGTCGGCACTCTGCAGAAAAGTTGCACCATGAGTTTTCTGAGTTTTGTGGCTTTTATGACGGTTCCTCTTTCATCCAGACTATTGACTAATTGATCTGATTTCGCATCCAGCATCATCTCAATACTCTTCAGTTCGCTGTTTATTAGTGCAGGATTCCTTTGTAGTTATTACAGTTGCATTTTTATCATGAATAGCCCTTAAATCCCAATTCCTTTACTTTTAGGTTATGTTTAACGTGTGAGTGTGCATTTTCCATTTACTTGACCAAAACTTTCATGGAAAATGATCAAATTACTTCAACTAATTTTCTTTTGTGTCTGCGTCACTCATGGATCGAAACTAAACGTTCCTCGAGTCTTGATGCCTCTATTCAAAGACGTCACCAGTAATTTCACCTTGGAAGTAACTGACAACGGATGCTATAGATGGTAAGCAATGAATCATTTCTATCTCCTCCGTATCTACTAAGTATTTCAAAGAAAACTGATGTCATATACATCGCTTTTTTGCTATTCCAAACCAGTGGAAATCTCTGCAGAGCGTGCTTGCTCTCTTAATTATATGGCCTTGAAACGTAAGATTGAGGTTTCAGAGCAGGCGCAATTTGAATTTCACTGTGAGACATGTTTTTTGTACTGCCAAACAGTGTTGGTCAGCAGTATGTTAGCAAATAGTTTAAACTCGCTATTGATAAATTGCTGAATCATTGTTTAAGTACCTAATTAAGAAATGCTTCTCGTCAGATCCTGAAACGCAATTTGCATCTTCTCTGGTAGAGACCGTTTCTGATAGCTTCGGTCCTGACAGCGTTTTGTTTACATGCGCTGAATCCAGTGTTACCATCCGCATGAAAACATCGATCATGCTTACATCGCGAATCATGAGAACTTTTTGCTGCGTTACAGACTCAGTTCACCATCGTACTTAGTGAATAATAAAAGGTAACCTATTTACAATGATTAACCAAATCCATCATGCGGCAAAAAGCTCTAGTAATTTGGGTCACAGTTTTCACGCGGATGGTAACACTGGAGCAAGTCTGCGTGGAAGATGTAGTATCGTCCTTCTGTGCATGTAGACAAAGAACTGTCAGAACCAAAGCTTTCTGAAATGGCCTCTAAATGGTTTTTGCAACATGCCAGAAGCGTCTTTAATTACCGTCACAAGCCTGTTTATTGTTCCTCTTGTGCTGTAGTATGTAATTGGATCAGAATTAAAGTTCTAAGCTTACAGATAGCTCTAAATTTTGTGAAATGGTGGTGTGACAGCTGAAAACAGTGAAATTCCACAGTTTTTCAGTTAACTTCCTCTTGAATAAGATCAGGTAGGTTGAAATACGGATCGTTTCAAGCTAACTAGAAGCAGCTACTAGCAGTTTCTTTGGATGGTTCTTAATTACCATTCATGACATTTGATATGCCGTGTAAAAGCTGCGCTTCTGATCTCTGAGCTAAAATAAGTAAATAGTGATTTTATCCTACCAAGCATTTTGAGCCTGAACATTCTGTGAACATTAGTCTCTACCTACCGTAGGTTATGGACTAAGTTTTTCAAAAGTTTTTAATTAATGCAAGTATCATGCTCTAAAAGTTTGGTGGAGTGGAGTCCCTACTTTTAATTTCTCCATCGCCTCTCTTTTATCTGCTGTAGTTTTTTTGTAATTTTTTCACGTTGTTGAGTCTATGGCTAGTAAATACCGCAGACTTGGACTTCTGATAAACTTCTGTAAACAAACAAAAACGAAGGTCAAACATTTTTACCTGTAGCATTCCCATCTGAGTAACATTGTTTCTGGTCCAATTTAGAGTCCCTATATATTATAAGAGTTGCATTGTGTCAGAATCCATTTCTGATTGGCTCTCAGATTTAAGCTCACACGGAAGCCCCAAGAGGCAAGTATGCTACTGGCGGAGGGTTTGTTTACTTTTTGCGTACTCGCTTTTAATACTCATTTACGGTATCAGGGGCCGCGGTAATTATTGTTGATTTTTTCTATGCTATTGTTGCTCTGGAAAACATTATCTCTTTCAATAACGAACATTATTGTCGAGAATCGGAACCTAACCTATTAGAAATAGCGGCAGCAGCGAAGAGGCGAAGGGCCAGCCGCCATTTGCATTTTGTGTCTCAGGGGCTCCATTGATCTGCTTTTTCTTCTTCATTTTGAGGAAAAAGATGACATGGCGCAAACTCTCCTAGTATATAGGAACTCTAGTCCAATTTAATCCATTTTATTTTTATATTTCTAATCTTTTATTTTTTCCCCGCGTGCTTTTTTAGGAGTATTTCTCGTAAAGATGTGATCCAACTGAACTTAATCAATCCGGATCTGAAAGATGGATGTTCCTCTCAAGCACAGATATCAAGTATATCCAAAGAGTTCACCCGCAACACTGTCATGGTTTTACTGGAGGAAGTAAGCAGCGGTCAAATCTTACGTTGTGACGTAATAGTTGATGTCATTCATGCCCTCAACATCAGTACCACCACACGTGAACTTTTTATTGAGGAGGCTCCTGAAAAGTTTGAAGTTAGAGCGTTTGATGAACAAGGTTGGTATTAGATTTTTTTCTCAAGTCTCAATTCAATGGGTCTGTTGCAAACTTTTGCTACAGCTGTATGGTTGATTCCTTTGTTAAATTGCTTGAAATAATTGTTGATAGGATCAGAAAGTTCCAAAATTCACTCACAAACTCAATAAATGTGCTAAACAAAATTACAAGATGGCGGTCGAATGAGTGGTTGACAATGGGGGGAGTCCCGCCTAATTGCAGGTTTCTCCATGATGAATCACTTTTCTCAGCACAGAAAGCTGCACTTAGATGAGACTCCCCCTTTGTCATCTGCTGATTCGGTCGTCATCTTTTAATTTTGTTAAACACATTCATTGAATTTTATTTTATTTTATTTTATTTTTCAGATTAATACATAAAGCCCATACAGAGGGCTATGGTACAGGTCAAAAACTATTACCATGAACTAAAAAATTTAACTATGAAACAAATTCTTTAATAAGAGTAAAAGGCATGGGTTAATAAGTACATAATTAGAAGTGAAATAGGTGAAACCCTGCAGATCAACAGCTAAGAAGCTCTCTCTGATTTTAAGTGGCAGCTTCTTAAAGATTTTAATTGCAGCAAAGAGTCGTCCTTTATTTTAACAGATGTTGGATTAGGATGTCATCCGACAGATGTTTGTTTACCCCACGCCCCTAGAAATTACGGCCAACCACGGCTCAGCACTGAATTTTGCCCAGATGTCTGCTTGGAACGCTAGCGCACTTGGCATCTCATCTCGACATTGTAATCACGAGCACAATGCTGTAGAATGCCGTCCAACAGATGTTTGGCCTGTTTTCGCACGGTACAGTACACCAACATCTGAAATAAGCCACGCCCACAATCTTTAAAGAAAGGACGAAGGATGCCGGTCGGGTGTCATCAAAATCCGACATCTGTCAAAATAAAGGATGACTAAGGATACATTTTGTTCAGATATTTTTTGGCTCACCATTTTATTTTTCATGTAAGGATTTCTTGGGTTTTCTCCGATAGATGGAGAGATAATCCCATTGTTCAAGGCGCACAATTCTGATTCTAAGAGGTATAGTGAACAACCTGTGCTTTCTGAACAATTCCTTTTCAGCAGTAATTGAAAGGTTTCCTAAAAATGATACAAGTCATTGTTTTTTCTGCTCTATAAACAATTTATTAGATGCATGATTGTACCCTCCAAGAATGAGGCCATATCTCAAATGGGATAAAACATTTGAATGGTGAAAAACTAAGAGAGCTTCAAGTGAGAGAAATGGACTGAAGAGTGGATTTGGATCTTTCTGATGCTCTGAACGTTATTTTCAATGATGTCACCTCTGAATCGACCCTTTATTTATCCGAAACAGAGATGAGTTGTTTAATTTTAAATTGATGCCCTGCTAAGTGTTTCCAAAAGCTAGCACAGTTGTTTTTTGTTCATCTCAATTTTTATTAATTACAAATAATCACACCATAAATAGGGTTATAAAGGGCATCTAAACAGAGTGAGTAGCTGAACATGTTATGCTTACGTGATTCTAACCACATTGAATGTCAGTCATAGAAACGAACAAACTGTCCAACTGTTGCATAAGCTTTTTGAAGTTAACTTTTAATTGCATCCTCATTTTTGACCAGTGAATGAACCTTGAATAAGAGCATTGGTCCATTTGATTGATTCATTTTACCCCTCTTCAGTACGTAGCTAACCACAATTGGTTTGATTATTTCTTTTTCAGGCAATGAATTCACAACCTTAGATGGAATTCAATTTAAATGGACCATCAACAGTAACAGTTGGCTTGCTGATAACAAGATGGACAACAGTGTGCTGCGGTTTATCTCGTTCCGCGATTCTCCATACGAAGTTCCACCGGCTATCAAAAGTCTTGATGATGTTGGCCTGCAAGGACACATTGTGTTGCTTGAAGGTAGAAAAACAGGCTCTGCCAAAGTAAGAAGCTGAAATCTTGTTAAGTAACAATCACTTAAATTTCAAATTAATTGTTTTCACTGCCGGCACCCGTCCTGACTCCAATCCATAGATGATTTGTTCAAAACTGTAATGTCCAGAGTCAGAATGTTAAAAAAAAAAATGCACAAAAATGACATGTCCAGTGACTTAATGTCCAGCAGCTTTTGTTCAAAAGTTAGAGTCCAAAGTCGTCTCTCGCTCGTATTTTCTCATAAAAATGAAAAGATGATGGTTTAGGAGATTCAATATTCTTAATGGCTCCTTGGCAAGGAATATTGAAATGAAAAAAAAAAAAAAAAAAAAATCGCCCAGTTTTTCAACTCTTTGCTTTTTATGGTTTTCATTTTTCTATACTTTTAGATCCCAAACTGATTGCGCCAGTTTTGGTGTGTTATAAAGCCTCTTTGGTTTGGTTTCCGTAGCTTTTTTCAGATTAAAAACCTCTATGGTAGTACAGCAGTAGCTGGTGCGTGGAACGTCAGTTTGATAAGCGTTCATTCTTCCACAGGCGGAACTTTTAACTTCAGGCTAGTTTGAAACATTTTTGAAACTAGTAATCGAAAAGGAAAACGATAAAAGTACTTCGAATCATGTTTTTCCTATTCACCTAGCAGATTGGACTTTGGACATTGGATATTGTACTGTACCTAATTACTTCTGAGAGCTGATCAATTACTCTTAATAATGCTAATAATGAAATATTATAATAATGCTATTTCTCTCATCCCAGCAAATACTTTTTTTTAGCAAATTTCATTTTCCCCTGAGGATCCATAAAGTGTACCCGTAAATTTGTCAGCCGAAGGTTTTAATCAAGTTACATGTTTACTTAAACTCTTTTTTCTATTTTAGGTCTCTGTAGAGCTCCCTCAACCGGAATATAAACGTGTGCAACTAGCTGAAGTACAATTGGTTGTCGTTGCCAACTTGCTATTGGAACCGGCAGATGCTTATTTGATGAAAGGAGACACTCTACGATTTAAGCTTCTTCAGGTTTGAAATTCACCCATCCTTATTTTTTTTTTTACCAATTTACACTTTGAATGCCAGCCTCTCTGTCTTGGTGCTGCTTTGAACTGCACCAAGACCAGGGAGAGGACCCAGGAAAAAAATGAAGGTGCGGGTCAGGAAAGAAAATGGATAGTTGCAGTCCGAGTCTGGATCCTGAAGGTTGTCCTGGACACGATCAGGGTCCGATGAATTCATTTACTTCATCTTTATTCATTTATTTTATCTTATTTTCCTAGCTGATAAATTACCTTGCCAATTGAGGAACATTATTGAGAAGACAAAAGTGAGAGATTTTATCGTATAATGATTCATCTTGACCATTCACGATTTTAGAAATTTAGCAATGCTTTGTTTCATCTAATTGTTAATATGTTCTCAACATCGTCTGCCTATAGTAAATTAGATAGGAATCTCCTATGATACCTGCGTAGCTTTGCCATCCTTGCCCTTAAATGGTGGAGCTACGCAGCTGTTTTATGGGATTTCTGTCTAATTTGTCACTTTCTCCACAGAAACACAAAAAGGAAAGCGTCACATTAGATAGGAATCTTTCTAGCGGTTTGCGGTCTTCAAGCAAAAAAAGAAGGCCAAGCAGCAATGTATTAGTATATATCCTGCTTTTTTTTCAAACACTATTTGATTTTTGTGAATTGCGATAATGTTTCTTTGCAGGTGCAACATGGAAAATTGACTGAAATTCCTCTCGGTTCGAGCCAGTACTACTTTGATTTTGAAAATGCAGAAATAGCAAAGTCCCTGAATGACGATGGTTTGGTTTCTGCAGAAAAGCTCGGGCGCACCAAATTAATCCTCTTTGATCGGAATGTGGATGATAGAGACAGTGTTCGCCTACCACACGCATTTGTAACTGTTGCGGATCCTGCTTATATATCTCTATCTCTGCTGCCTTACAAAAACTGGAATGTTCTTCAACACGATCCAACCGCTATAATAGTGGAAGTATTTGACGCGTAAGTTTACCAAATTTTTCTTGTTTGCCATAATCACTTTTCAGTGTACATTCCAGGGCTCTGAACCTCTGAACCACGAAGCGGACTAAACAGGCTGAACTGGATTTCAACCGGTTTGACAGTTGTTCAAAAGCGGTTCAAGCTTTTTTAATAGCCAAGAAGTTTTGTTGATTGATTCAGATATCAACGTTCAGTTCTCCTTCTATTGATGATAATCTCAACCTCATGTAGCTCTAATTTGCAATACTATCTTTAGATGGAAGATTTTTAAGATTTATTATCATTGTCATGCTTATTTTTCCTCAAGTTAAAACACTTATGATCAGTAATTTGTCATCAATTAATCTGTGAACACTTTCGGCAGAAATACGGAGCAAATCCGGAAGATTTACTTCAAATTTATCATCACAATACTACATTTGTCTATAATTTATCTTGCTAATCAATTCATTTTTTATTTGTTTGTTTTATTCTGATTCTCAGAGGAGATCATAAATTTTCGATCGGAGACGGTGTTAAAGTAGTGACGACCATACCTCGTGATTATTATCGAGTGGCCGAGGAAGTATACAACGGGACCTACCATTCTGGCGCAGCCACTAGAGTAGGTGTTGCACCAATCCATGCCAAACTTGAATCAATAACCACTCCGGATCATGATGTGATTCCTTTCAAAAGGACACTGGCTACGCAAGCAGAAATGAATATTTATTCAAAAATTGATGTCATCCCCCCAGAGACTATTCTTGCATGGGATCCAATTATTAAACCCAAGTGAGTTAATTTTTATGACTATTTTCAATGTTGTAAATCCTAATTACTCTAATCAGGTGCTTCTTCCTGAATACAGGGACGCTGGTGCGTAAATTCTTCTTTTTCTAGTTATCATCAAAGTATTCTAATGTTTTTTAACTTCCACATAGAACAAAATTTACATGTACCGATGGTTACTCATCATTGAGTTAACTGTCAAGTTGGATACTAGAGGTCGTTTTAGAAGAGTTTGCCGTTTACAGCTTTTTGTATACATGTTTAACAACGCATGTTTAACCTTGCTTGTTTTGGTGACATCGATGTCATGTCAACCTGAGTTCGGAACTCCAAGGTGTTTATAGGCAAAATCTCAGCCCAAGTTAGGTGACTTGACTTGGGTTTGAATCGGGGTTGAGTCGAACCCAAGTTCAGCGAAAACCAAAGTGTTTATGCAAGCCTCTCAACCCGGGTTCAGAACTCTCGCATAAACTGGGCTATTAAGAATAAACTTTCACAAATACCGATAATATCAAAGGTGTTTTTTATTAAAATTTAGAGGAATTTACTTCTTTTTTTTTTCAAGTAATTTTTTTCTTTGGTTTTTTCCCTCTAAAATCCCAACGCAATAATATCATTTTAACATAATCAATGTTTCCTAATTTTTTTTTGTCCCTTTCCTGCAGGTATGAAATTAAATTAGAAGCAGTCGGCGGTGATGGTAATTTTCAGTGGGCTGTCGCTAACAACTCTGTTGCCTCTGCAAAAAGTTCCGGTCATATTAAAATCCTAACCCTAGGATCTACCGCTGTGTACGCTCGCATGAAAAAAAACATTCATAACTATGGCACAGGAGAAATCCATGTGTTACTTCCGTCTCGCCTAGAAATTGTGGAGTATGTTCTTGAAGAGGAAGTTAATCAGCCTATTTTTATTCATGTCGCTCTGTATGGTGATCGCGTTGTTAACAATATCCTGCGCCGCGTCCAGATTACTGATTGTCAACAAATCAAATTTAACGTCACATCATCTGATCTCTCCTTTGCTCTACTACCCAGCGAGAAAATAACTCCTGCCAAAGGGGCTTGTGCTACTTTAGCTGTCCTCAGCTCTGCTGTTGGTACATCAAGAATTACTGTATCCTATTCATTAGACGGTGAAACTTTTGAAGATAGTGTGATTGTTGGAGCTTATGCACCTTTGGAAGTTGTGCACCCGGTTAAAGAAACTGTTTTAGCGCTTGCTTCTTCCAGGCATTTAGTTTTTCGTAAAGGACCTAAACCGTGGACTGATAATGGAGGAAACTATAAACGTCAAATCACTGTTTCTAGTGATTGCGTTCAAGTGAATGAGGTGACAACATTCGGAAAAAGCGAACCAAATGAGCTCTATGTTTATACTGTCGAGTGTTTGAAAATTGGAGAATCAATAGTGACTCTACTAATTGCCAACAATCCAAAGACTTCTCGCTGTAAGCCTTCTGGGGCATTAGCAAAAGTTAAAGTTATTTGTGCAAAACCACGGTACATACTGTTGAAACCTGATGTTTCAAACTTTGGTGAAAAATGTCCAATCAACCCACACAGTGATTGGATAGTTGCTCAGTCTTACCAGAATTTAGAGGTTGCAGTCATCATCAAAGATGCTGAAGGACGAATTTTCGACAACGCAACGAGTCTTGATACAAACTGGATTGTAAATCCCGCCGAGCTTGGTCTTGTTGCAAGTGGAGGCGCCATTTCGCTGAAATCCCGTCAAGAAAATAACTATCTGATTCCAGAGAACCACTATCAAATCATTGTTCCAAAAAATATCACCGGATCTCTCAAAGCAACAGTTTCGTTGAAGGGTTATCGAAGCCAGATGCTCAGAACCCTAGGGATATCCTCAGAGTATCCAGTTTTTGGTGTGAAAAATGAAGATGGTTATGAAGTCACTCCTGAAATTAAAGCCAGTATTATGTTCCTCCTAGTTGATGATACGAAAATAACTCCAAACCAAACCTCCATTTTAAATCATCCAGAAGACAAAATAAACTTAAAAGTCCATGAAGGTTCAGGCTTATACAGCTTACACGTTTCTGCTGATAATTTAGCTGATGTAAAATACAATGAAAGTTCTCGCTCCATTGAAGTAATACCTTTACAATCTGGAGTTGTGAAGATTGTTTTAAACGATTTGTGCTTGAAAGGCAAGCCGGCGAAAGCGCAGATCCAGATCGTCAGAATTGGCTCAATCAAAGTAGATATGGTTGAAAAAATTGAGAAAGGGCACTCAACTGTTGCCAATGTCCGCGTCCTTGACTTGAATGATAATCCTTTGACGGTTCTCAAACCGGACATCCTCGGTTTATCTGCTCATCTAGATGCAAATATTTTATCAGTCAATAAAGATTCCTCTGATGAGCCTCAAAAACGAAAGAGCAAAGACGGTATCAATTTTATAGTCACGGGTAATGAGCTCGGAGATACTAATTTGATTTTCATCTCTGGTGATGGTGATCGAGAGGTACGTAGCCAGCCGTTATCTGTCCATGTCTTCCCACCTTTACAACTCTCACCAAGAGAACTGACCATTACCCCGGGAGCTCAGTTCCAAATCAGCGCTATCGGTGGTCCACAGCCAGATTGTACCATGGAATTTGTGTCCAGTAATTCTACGGTGGGTAAAGTTAATGATGGAGGATTAATTGAAGGTTTAAAAGTAGGAGATATCGTTGTCCAAGGGCAAGCTGTAGGATTCAACAGAATGACTGGTAATCGTGTTGTTTATTCGAAGAGTTATGTGATTGTCCACGTTGTACCCTTGGAGGGGATCAAAATTCAGTCTCCAATCGTTCGGATGAAAGTTGGAGCCAAAATGCCTGTTTGGGTTGGAGGTATTCCGGATCAGTTAAACCCTCTAATCCTTGGAAGCATCAAACCGCCACTTTCCTTCAAATGGCACACACTTTCACCAGATTTTGTTGAAATAAAGGATGTCCTTCATGAATCAGGAATTGAGGTAAGAACTCTGTTGTTGTTCGTTTTTTTTTTTTCTTTTTGGTTCATGACTAATGTGGTGAGTGTAATTTTTTTTAAAAGAAGAGAGTCTTTAGTCTTTCCATTAAAGAGAACATAATTTTGGAGAAAGATCCAGTTATGTGAAAGGAATTTGTCAAAGCTGTGCTCGACACATGATCCCAACCTGCAAAACTATTTTGTTGAGTAGGACTCGACACATGAGCAGTTAGGATTAAAATCACAAGAAAAAATTTAACTCTGAGTTACTTTTTTGGTTTTTCAATTTTTCCGTCCGCTTTTGCTGTGAGTCATGTATATACTATGCCTGCTCTTCCAATGTAAAAATCCAGCAAATAATATTTTTTTTCCCTTTTGTATCGGTCCTTTTTTGAAATCTCATAAAAAATGAAGCAGGAAGCCTGACTCTTCCTTTTTTCTCTCTTTTTCTACAAATATTCTTTTCCATTGTTTTTCCATCCTTTATGTGCAAACGCAAAATTGATTTGAGAATCCTATTTATTTTTTATTTGGAAAAAAGATGGAATGTGTTACGGATGGTCGCTCTTTGTTGGTCTAAAGTTAAAGCGATAGACTATTTAGAGTGGTTGGTGTGTTCCGTTCTGTTTCAATGGAACACTCAAAACGTGCTGGCTATCTACAGTAGTATAATATAGCATTCCATCAAGTTCCATTCAGTTCTGGTTAAATTAGCCTACTTTTCCGTCTTTTTTCAGGTCAGGAACGAAGATCGTCTATCTGTTCGAGTCCGTTCCTTGAAAGCTGGGAAAGTTTCTCTCTATGTCAACGTAACAGTTCCCCCGGGAATTCACATCTATGGTCTTACAAATCTTGCTGATCACATTGAGTTGGAAATTTTCGATGAACTAAGACTCACCTATCCAGTTCATCCTAGTGGGTGTCCAACTAGCAATCTTTTGTTTTCCCCTGATACTGTGACCAAACTTCGCACAAATAAAGATGGAGTAAGTGGTTCTTTTGCCTTAGTAATTATTTTGACCAGTTGCGCAACAATAATTTTTTTTTGAAAAGTAGAGTTAGACTTATTCAATAATTATTTTATGAGCATTATTGAATTTTACACCTCAGTATATGCCTACTATCAAACTTAAGTGAAATTTTATTGATAAATTTAGTCTCAGTTTTAAAAAAACCAAATTTCTTGCCAAACTTTGTAAAATTGTAGCTCCAAAAGGAAGCATTTTATGGCCTATAATTACAGGTAAAAATAGTCTTATTTTGATGTAAATAATCGGTTTTAGAAGTTTCCGATGTTAGACTTGAAACACCCTGTATAATAGAGACCATGCTCTACCTATCTTGACTGTGTTAAAATCGGGTAGCAACTTTTTTTTTTTGAAGGGGATCTCAATAAAACAATGTCCAACTGGGCTGTACGATGACTAATGAGCAAAGGGGTTGAAGTCAGTCGCCTATTGAGAATGAAGCACCAAAGTTTCATCAGTCAACTTATGGTCTGTGTTGGATGGTGCTCCCTATGTTTATCTGTTGAGTCCCCAAAAGAAAAGTCTGTCACTGCGCAAACGGCTAGTGCGTAGTCTCTAATATATACTGTCTCTGGTCTGAGTTGTGCTCTCATTTATTTGTTAATTTTTTTCTGGTTTCAATCGCCTTGGGGGGAAAAAAACAAAAATTGACAAAAAGTTTGCCCTTCACTGCAGATTTTTTTTTTTTTCGACCAAAAATGGATTTTTCAATTTACTAGATGGTCAAATATATGGGAAAAATAGCATCTTAAAAAATAATTAGACTATTTTTGGTAAAAATTCTCATTTTTTTATTTTTTATTCGTTTTTCACAGGTGCCATAACACCATAAGAAATGGCGGGAAAAGAAGAAAAAATTCAACATTTTCAAAAAAATAAATTTTTTTTTTAGTTTGATTGGATTTTTCAAAAAGCAAATACCAAAAGCTTGGTAAAAATAATGAAATTGGGGTTGAATTGGATACGGGTGCAAATCCCCCCCCCCCCCGCCATGATTTCCATCATTAAATGCATTAAAATGAGTGGTGGTAGTCTTTTGAAAATTGTTTGAGCCTGTTTTTATTTTTTCTTATAATGTGACACAGGTGATACAATTTGAAATAAGTCAAAATATACATGACCGTGTCTGATTTAGGGCTTTTTACATCATGTGACAGCAGTGTCACACTATGCTGTGAAGGGTTAAAATACTGTGTATTATACCTGGTTAGTTATACTTCCGTAAGTTGGGATGAAAAGTTTATCGCTAAGTTGTCCTTCATCAAATTCAGTATGCCTTTATGTCTTGGTGTTGGTTTATACATACAAAGCAAAAATTTTTAAACGCCTATTTTTCTCATTTTACGCAGGATTTTCCAGTTTCTTACAGCATTATGGGAGATCCGTCAACCAGCCCCATTCCGCATAGTTCTTCAGTGAGCGCTTCCTCTGTCTTAAGCATTGATAAAAACGGAGTCGTCACTACTGGCAATGGATTTGGGCGTTCAATTGTTATTGCTCATTCATCTGAAAGTTCTGGTCTCGAACAGTCTTTGGCATTCAACGTTGAAGTAAGTCTCAATTGAAGGTTTTGAACTATGAGTAAAACAATTTTTAGACTTTTTCAAAAGTTTTAGAAATTAAAAAAAAAAATGTGTGACTTGAAATTCTTTGCGCAAAAATTAAACTGACAGCTACTTACAACGATCAAATTCTTGAAGATTTTTTCCTGCTGTTAATAAGTTATCCATCTCTACTTCTCAACCCTTTGGAATATATTCGGGGAGAGCAACATAGTCACCAGCCATAATCCTGAATTTGTTCGGGGTAGAGGGAAAAAAAAAAAATTAACAAGGGACAAATTATTTAAAAAAAATTAAATGTATAATCAAATATAATAAGTTTTGTAGGGGCTCAAAGGGTTAATCTGCTCAAGTTCTCAAACTCCTCTATTGAAAAAGGATGAACAAAAGTTGTTATAAGCACTAAATGAGCTGTAAAGTGATCATCATGAAGCAATGACCTTGAAACATTGTAAAGGTTTAATGTGATTCTTCAGCGTTTAGTGATGATTTCTACCACCATTATACCACCAGCGCTACTGTTCGATTAACGTCAAATTATATGCCGAAAGTGATTTATATTTAAGAAAACAGAGTGTCAGTTTCTAGATAATCATCTGAAGAATGTCTCTGCAAAATATCTCGTCAATAACTTCAAAAATAAGGCTGAAAGTACCAAAAAATGGAATATTGGAATATTGCACTTTGATTCTCGTATCGAATTGCGATATTTCATTTTTCGGTACTTTCAGCCTTATTTTTGAAGTTATTGATGAGATATTTTGCAGAGACGTTCTTCAGATGATTATCTAGAAACTGACACTCCGTTTTCTTAAATTTAATCTACTTTCGGCCTGTAATTTGACATTGATCAAACGGTAGCATTCTGGTGGCAGAAATCAGCACTAAATGCTGAAGAATCACCTTTAAGTTATGCGGGGTATGAAATTCACCAACAAAAACTGTAATTCTGTTTATTTTTATATTCCTGTATTTTTCTTTATATATTTTTTTTTTTTTTCCATTCATGGGTTTTTTTTACTATGAATATTAAAAATACTGTTGTTCTTTTGTCCCAGGTCAAACCAGTACATTACCTAATGCTCAATGTGAGATCAAAATTAGTTGTGGATGAAGACGAATCCATTTCGCAGCTGCCACGCGGCATCAACTTTGAATTCTTTGTCTCTTATCATGACAAAGATGGCACTGAATTTACCTCTGTGAAGTCTGTTCTCAAGAGCCAAACAAACCGTTTTGATCTGACTCAAATTGGAAGAGGTAGCTCAAATAGTTCGTTGAAAATTGATTCGATTGAAGCTGGAGAGACAGTTCTAAAAATTTGGGATGAAGCCACACCCTACAAGTCAGAAGATTACGTGAAGCTCTCAGTGGATTATATTTTATTCCCAACCAAGGTATTTTTCAATTGATACTGCTTCTTTTGGTATGTGGATCACTCTAACATTTTCTATCATCATCATTACCAAGTAGGGGCGAGAGTCTCTAGCAACTTTGTACTAATTTTGCAACTGTTCCGGATTTTTTTGCAGATATTTTAATAATTTAACGGCGATTGCACTGATTGAGAAAAGATTACAGATGCAAGTATTTTTTTGCATTACAGTCATGAACTGAACTGTGTAATCTTTTCTCAACCATCAGTGAGTTGAAAAAATGCTATTAATTATACACGAATGGCAGCTCTCTCATTAAGGGAGAATGCAGGATGAAGGCCGTACTGCACAACTCAGTCTCCGTCTTTCCTTTTTGCTAAAGGTGGAATTTCGGTAGTGAACATTCTGGTAGACTGCTGACTTATCACTTATCAGCAGAAGATTCAATTGCAATCGCATTTTTTCAATTCATCGATGAGCGATGAATCCACCGGTCGAGAAAAGATTACCCAGTTCAGTTCAGTGTTGGGCTGTAATGCACAAGAATACTAGCATCAGTAACCGTTTCTCAACTAGTGCAGTTGTCAATGACTTTTAAAAATTTGTCGGATATCTTAATAATTTAACACCGATTGCACCGATTGAGAAAAGATAACAGATGCAAGTATTTTTGTGCATTACAGTCTTGAACTGAACTAAACTGTGTAATCTTTTCTCAACCAGTGAAGTTTTTGATGACTTTAAAAAACTTGCAGATATTTCAATAATATTTTAACGGCGATTGCATTGATTGAGAAAAGATTACAGATGCGAGTATTTTCGTGCTTTACAGTCATGAACTGAACTAAACTTTGTAATCTTTTCTCAACCGGTGGAATCATCGGTGAATTCAAAAAACGCTATTAAATGTACACAAATGGCATCACTGTTGTTATGGAAGAATGCAGAATGATGGCTTTACCCCACAACTCAGTCTCTGTCTTTCCTTTTTGCTAAAGGTGGAATCGCGGTAGTGAACACTTTGGTAGATTGCTGAATTATCAGCAGAAGATTGCAGTTCAGACAATAGCTGTCATGCTTAAATGATGTCTGTCCGAATCTTCAGCAATCAAAACCAACATTTTGATACCATAAATTTACTCACCGAACGTTTATTCTTCATTTGACTTTATCACTTTGTTAACTTTACAGATTTCTGTAACGGTCGGAGAAATAATTTGTTTCTCAATGCCAATGCTTCAAAAAAGTGGGCAGTTTGGAATGTGGAGTTCTGCGGATCCAGAAATTCTTTCAGTCACTAGCAACGGTTTGGGGCGTGTGAAAAATAAACATGGAACTGTTGTCATCTCATATCAGTGCCCACCATCTTTGGTTGCTACAACTGTCATAGAGGTTCTACCTCTACAATCGGTATTTGCGTTTTTTTTTTTTTTTTTTTTTATTCATGTATCATTACTTTATGTTTTTAGTCCAGTCGTTCGCTGTGAAACACTAATGTAACGAACAATAGTTTGGGCGGCTGAACTTGACTCCTATTCCATATTATTATTGTTATATTTCTCTTTCACCGCTCTCAGCGGCAAAGTTGGGCAACCAACTAATGAGAAATAATGAAATGAATCCGGCAACTCTGAAAACTGGGTTTGCTACCTGAGCTGAGGAAAGGAAAACACACGGAAGGTATAGGTCAATTGTAGAACTATTTGTTGATTAATTCGATGGACTCGGCGTCAATGCTATCAAACTCGTCAAAATTATTATTATTCTTTGATACTCCTATGTCCTCCAATAGCTTAAAAATTGTTTACCATTTGAAAGGAAGAAAAGGTTTTCCCTTTTTCCTGTGGGGGGGGGGGGGGGGGGTTCCCCCTAGACCTTCCATTGAGGTACAATAATTTTGCCTCCTTGGCAAGTTTTCTGGGGCCCATGAACCCATCTTTTTGTGTCCAACCCAGCTTGATACATCAAGAGTGGAGAAAATTGGATTAGCTTTGTTCTGTGTTATTTAGATAATATCAAGAAATTTAATGATTCATTATCAGTTTTGTCCATCACACTAACTTTTGTTCTTGATTTTTCAGTTGGTCTTCTTACCTGTACCGAATAGAAACATCAGTAATGCCAAATTAGACAAACCTTTCACTGCGCCCTTACTTCTTTTAAGTGAAAAGGATTCGTTTATCAAAAGCAGTAACTTGGTGGCAAAAGACGATGATAAGTGTCACTCTTATAACCATACGAGCACACACTACCCGTTCCATTGTTTTGTTAGACTTGTCGATCCCAACATCTTTGTTGATATACGTGATATTTTCACTGTTCATCCACACTTTGACTTCCAGACAGGTAATTTGTTCAGAATTCCAGTTTTATTTCATGTACAAAGAGTGTCTCTAAACCAATTTATTAACTTTAAAACCAAAAGAACGAGACAGAAATGGGAACTAAACTAAGAAGTGTTCTCGTTTCTGTCTCGTTCTTACAGTTTTTTGGCCAACTTAGTTTTTAATTTTCTTGTTTTAAAACTAAACACTCTGGCAATCTGACCTTGGTCTTCAAAGATCAATTCATTTGTTTATGATTGAGTTCTAGATGAGCCCATTTGGTCAAAAATTGACAAAGTTTTGACAGTTTGGCAGAGTAAAATAAACATTGAAAATGTTGACCCAATACCACCCAATACAAAAATGTTGTTTTTTCGCGCCGGTCAAAATTTGGCTTAGAAAGTCAAGGCCCCTTTGTATTGACCATCGAGCTATAGCGATGAGGATTTGTGGGACATTATGTTGAGGCAGCATGGAGGTAGCCATGATCGAAATCTCTGATGGACAATTTTCACACAAGCTCGGTTTATTTGCCTCACTTTTTTTAACCTCTAAATTTTGAAAAAAAATAGTAGTGACAAATACATTTGAAATTGGTTGTAAACAAAATTGCAAGTTTTTTAGAGTGGCTATCTGGACACAGAAATCGATATAACTGTTTCTTCTGGAAGGATTTGCAGAAGAAACAAAATGATATGACAGAAATATGCAACATTTTCTATCTTTGATTGTTGTATTAGAATTCTGTGTCCTGATAGCCACTCTTAAACTCTTGCACTTTCGTTTAAAACCACTTTCTACCGGATTAGTTACAATTCTCAATTTAAGGTTAAAAAATATGAGGCAAGCAAACCAAAATTAGATCGCCCATGCTGCCTCATTTTGAGATATGACATATACAGTAAATTCTTGATTTACCGGATTTCAGGGGACCGGCCGAAAAATCCGGTAAATTGCGAAATCCTGTAAACAGGAAACTCGCATTTTTCGCTGCGAAATCGCGGACCCAAAACTCGCATTTTTCGTGGCGAAATTGCGGAATTTTTCGGAAGTTTTTTGTCTTCCCCCCCCCCCAATTTTCACTGTTTTCGACGAACCGAAGGGTTCCAAAGCACAAAAAACGTGTGGGGGATTAGAACACGATAATTTGGCACTAACCGTTCGTTTGTTGAGTGTTTCTCTTAGCTAAAAATCTCTTTGGAAAAAATTAGCTGACTTTTTCCGAAGAGATTCAGCCGATCTCGCTGTCAGCCAGCGTTGCCAATGTTGGCAAGTTCTTAGAGTGGCAAAGCCATGAACAACATGCTTCACGCGTGAGCGCAGGAAGGCAGCAAAACTTCCCTGCCGCTTGACGCGTTTTTCAAAACATCGCGACTGATGAGTTTGAAGAGTCACTCACGGTGATTCTTTGAGATCGCGGCATCGTGTCACGGGAAAAAAACTGCTATATCTGAGCAAAGTCTTGTAAATTAAGGAGAAATTTCTTCTTAGGACTGAGAAAAAATCCGGTAAATCGTGATGCGGTAAATCGAATGGAATTTAACATTGTTCTTATGGGACTTTTGCCGGGACCGGAAAAATTTTCCGGTAAATCGCGAAATCCGGTAAATCGCGATCCGGTTAATCGAGAGTTTACTGTAACATGTATCAGCCCCTCTATCGCTATAGTTCGTTGGTCGTGATGCATCACATTCACATATAGTTTCAACTTCCAATAATTCGATGAAGTGTTTTACGCAATCATTTACAACAACCCAAATCATCGCTTTTTGGACAGATTCTTATTCTTTTTCTCTCTCTCTCTGTATTTTTTTGTACCTATTTAGAGGTTGGAAAATTTCGTCGTTATTTTTGGCTGATTTCAATGTTATTTTCCGTTGATTTTGGTGTTATTTTTTGTTGACTTCGGTGTTATTTTTGTGATGCTTTTGGCGTCATAGAGAAAAAAATATCGCGCGTTTAATGTAATTTAGTTAGTTTCATGACCCGTCACCCTCCTATTTTAACTTTTGTAAGGATGAAAACTTCAAATTCCTCCTCAAACTTAGCTATCTGTGTGAATTGTTTCTCCGTAACGCAAATAACTTGAAAAATCGCGGTAAATTCAACGCGCACGCACTTTTACGATAATTCCGCAAAAATTCGTCAATTTCGCGATTTCGCTCTTAAAGGCCGAATTTCGCGATTTCGCTGGTGCGAAAAGGCCGAATTTCGCGATTTCGCTGGTGCGAAAAGGCCGAATTTCGCGGCCATTTCGCGGATTCATGGCGATTTCGCGCAAAAACCAAAAAAACGGCCGATTTCGCGTTTTCTCACTTTGCATTTTCGTAATCAGGGGACCGTGATCGATGCTCCTATATAGTTTTCTAGGCCATAGGAGCATTTTAAAAATTTCGCGGCGAATCGCGGCCGCGAAATTTTCCAACCTCTAGTAATCGGTACCTAATTTCAACATTTTCCTCCCTTAAAAAAATGTTTCTAATTCTAATTCTAAAATTGATCACACGTAAAGAAAAGATAAATAATAATTGAAGCAACTGATAAGAAAAGTTTTAGAAATCAACTTTCTTTCTATACAATGAAAAACGGTATTTTAAAAAATTTAAAGCATAGCCTTACTATGAAATGAATCCAATTTAAATTACTTTTATGTGTACCTTTTCTTCTTCTTTGGTGCTTTTCCTGGTTTGAGTTATCAATTATTGACTGTGCTGCTAAATTGCAAAAATTTGGAATCTGAACCAGGCCTAATTAAGTGTTCGATTCCACCAGAAAATGCTGAGTTAGACCTTCAACGTTTTTGTAATAATTTTCTTGCATTTGTGAAATAACCAAAAATGTACTTATTCAAACTGAACTGACTCAATTCTTTGTTCCAGGTCTGTATTCATGCTTATTCGAGCCTGTGAAATTCCCATCAACAAATATAACGCATCTGCTGGCTAATCTATCTGTTTGGGCTGTGTCAGGCAACATTGAATCCGATCCCATCATGTACTCATTTTTCTCAGCGATAACAGTTGAAACATCTTCTTTGACTTTGACTGAAAAGAATTTTAAAGAAACCTTCACCATATCAGGCTTACCTCAAGTCTTGAGCCAAGTCTCGGTATGTTTCTCTTCCTTTATTCTCAAATGTTTGATTGATGAAGTTAGAAGGGTTTCTTTCTTCTTCTTCTCTGTGTTTGTTTACATTTTTGATGAAAATGGCAGTGATGCTCAATACGGTACTACTGCATAAAACGAGTGTTTAATCTCGCTTGTTTTGGTGACATTGGTGCTGCGTTATCGTTTATGTTGGCATCTTTTGGGTTAAGCCCAACCTGAGTTGGTGAACCCGGGTCGATAAACCTCGCATAAACTAGACTAATTTTTAATGCAAGGTTAAACAATAAAAGGCAAGCGAACTGACGCCTCACTTTGCGATAAGATGCAATCTGTTGTTTTTCAGCACTCAAAGATTTACTGAGAATCTGTACTTCTTTATTTTCTTGTGATTTTAACTGCTAAGGATTCTTGATAGAAAAATGATCGTGATCTTAAAATATAATAAGAAAAGGATCATAGTTTTCCTGACAAGTATTTGCGAAATAGATTTTGTACGATTGTAAAAATAAATAAATAAATAAATATTTTCAAGTCTCTTTCAAATACACTTCTCATATGAAATGATATATGGTACTTTAACTTTTGAACTAGACTCCTATCACTTCGATCATTTTTTTTTTTTTGACAGGTCATCGGCTATGATGAGCTTCACCTCACCATCTCCAGACGAGACATTAACCCTGAGGAAACTTCAGTCATTGTGTTAGACATTCAGTTAAATGAGGTTTACTGGCGTGCAAACAGAAACAAGGACATGGACACAAGTTTCAGCATCAATTCTCCACTCACTGGACAGATTGTCAAGGTAAAATAATGTTTCAGTACTGTCAGTTTTTATTTATTTTTTGATTCGATTTGCACCTGTCTACATGGCCTACTTATTGATACACTAGGTAATGCTTACGCACTATTTTACAATTTTTTCCTTATGAATAATTTAAACTATTATATGTTGCTTTCGGCAGTTAGTTTTTATTTTACGAAGTCCGAAATAAAGAGTTGCATTGTATAATGAGGTTTGTGCCATTAGATGTAAAGATTGTGCAGTTGTTTCTTTTTCAAAAAGATTACCCAAGACATCCACTGAAACAAAATTTTTAAATTGAATTTCTCCTTAAATGAATGATTTTTTTCAGAAATACCCCTTCGGTTAACACATTTGGTATTTTAGATAATCAAAAAGAAGATGCACAATCTTTGCAACAACTGACGGCACATACTCCTTAATTTTTTAAAGGCTTCAAATGTGTACGTATGCATCTGCGAATAGAGACCTTAGTTCCTGTAGTCTGATTTTCCAGGACAGTGAATGAAGCGAGTTGGGTCAAAAAAAGCGTAGTCAAAGTTTTGACGGGAACTGCTCTTTAGTAGCCTCAAGAGTAAGTTTCGTCTGCTCTAGGTCATTGCCGCGTTGCTAAACAGCGCTGAGGCTATTTAGCTAAATTACATTTTTATACTAAAGGGACTTACTTGACTTTAGACGTTGCCACTTTCACTTGACTTTAATATTAATATAAAATTAGACATAGTGCAAAGAATTTCTCAAAACTTCCTGGAACTTTCCTTTTCTACGTTGAGTTTTGTTCCTACAAATTACAAGCAATTTTATCAATCAGATTATTTTTAAAGGAATTAAAAAGTTGAGATTAAGGTGATTCTTCAGCGTTTCAAGCCGATCACAAGAGCGCTACCGTTTGATTAATGTCAAATTACAGGCCGAACGTAATTTATATTTCAGAAAACGGAGTGCCAGTTACTAGACATTCATCTGAAGAACGTCTCTCCAAAATATCTCATCAACATTTTCAAAAATAAGGCTAAAAGTACCACAACATGAAATATCGCAACTCGATTCTTGTATCGAAATGCAATATTTCAGTTTTTGGTACTTTCAGCCTTTTTTTTAAAATATTGATGAGATATTTTGCAGAGATGTTCTTCAGATAATTATCTAGTAACTGACTTTCGGCCTGTAATTTGACATTAATTGAATGGTAGCGCTCTGGTCGCAGAAATCGGCACTAAATGCTGGAGAATCGCCCTAAATAAATGGCTATGTCGGAATACTAGTTGGTCTGTTTAGCATAAGTGTGTCGCATTATCTTTTTTCATAGTATCTGTAATTTACTTTGTTCAATTTTTTAGATTCCTGTCTCCATCAGATTATCAAATCTCAAACACAACGGGGTGCCATGCATGATTTCATATCCTTTCACCGAAGCCAGCTACTTTTCATCTGATGTCAGCTCGTATTTTCCGATTCTGCTCTCCGTTTTGTTTTGCTTGGCTATCACCCTCTTTAATTGTAAGTGTTATTAATTCTAAACACTTTTAGAGCCCTTTTTTCTAAACGAGTTCTGTCATGCTGTCATTGCTGTCTTCCTCATCCTCTTTCTCCTCATTTCTTTCCTCTTTCAATATATGAAGGCTAGAAGTTAAAAGGATCACAGATTAAGATGATTCCAGGGTCGATTAGTTCGAACTGTGGACACTGCGTCGCGCTGCTCAAAAAGTCACCAGTCTTTGGCTAAAATTGACTAATTTACGCTAAAAGCAAAAAATTTCAGGAATGTCAGCACCTGCAAGCATACTTCAGGAAGATACCTTTTAAGTATCAAGCTGAAACTCTCAAAAATAAAGCCGGACATCATGAAATACGAACATTTCCATAAGCCTCAATGAGTGGGAGTGAGGCGGATAGACATATTATCACTCGCACTCACTCTCACTCACTAAGCTTATGGCAAAATGAATTTCATAATTTACGGCTTTGATTCTGAACCAATTTTGCTCGTTTTGGGCGCAAAAAATCCATAAACAAATTTTGCAAGTGTGGACGTTATGGGATTTTGCATTTTTCCTTTGGTTTACAATTTAAAATGCCAAAAACACGAAGACTTTTCCTCAAAGCAACTAGTGGCGTTATCCATGGGATTGAAATTTGGAACATTTTTGCTTGGAATCACCTTCAAGTAATTTGCTCAACATAATGAATCGTGCACATATACTTTGTTTGAAGCTTTTTTTAACTTTTAAATTGAAAATTACCTCCGTTAACCCATTGAGGTGTCATTTAATTTGATGAAAGTTGCTTGGCAACAGTGCATATGCGCACATTCTACGCGTATAGCGCTCCTAGAAGCGAAACTGCGAAAGTTGAGTGAAGCGAGTGACAGTATCTATAGGCAAACACTTCAGGCTCTTGAGCATCATTGCTTAGAGCTCATTTCAGAAGTTTAGGCGTACCTAGACCATAATCTTTGGCGAATTTTCAATTTTCAGTCCTTCAAATCTATACAAAACTTGCTTCCGACTTTGAAAATTTAATCTGAAAGTGTTCCTGAATAAAAAGGCAAGGCTTAGATTCATTTTTGTCAATTTTCATTTTGTAACAAGAGAAGTAATGTTGAAAAATTCCAAAGATTACCGGTCTGGGGTGTGCCTACACTTCTGAAACCACCGCTAGTGGTCGTTTTGTTGCTGAGTCACGGGCAGATTGGTATTCAACATCATGACATGACTGTCACGTCAAAACACGTCAGTGGGTTAGTGACTACATCCATTGCAATTTAGAATTTGTGCTATTTCAGTCTATCGTTTGCATTTTGCCGCTTTAAGCCTCCTTGAGAGCCAATCAGATATGATTCTGCACCTGGCAAACATGTATACTAAGGCTTGTAGAAGAAAGTTCCCTACTATGGCAGGAGGGGAAATTTTTTCAACCTTCACTTCACAGCACAGGCAGTGAGTTAGATCATCTTGTTGACAGATATTTGAGTGGAGGGCCAGATGCATTGAATCATTTCAAGTAGTTTTGTCTCTTTTTCTTTATGAAGTATGACAAAACTGAGGTATTATTATCTTCATTAGAGTAAAACTATTGTGCGTGCGCAGTTTGAAGATTAAGCGTGTGTTGCTGTATAAAAGTAAACTTCAAAACGTTAACTCTTGCTATTATTCTTTGTCATCATTCACAGTTTGCAAATCTCGGGGTTATCCTATCGGTGCATTCTCTCAACCAAAGGGATCTGCTCCCAAATGTAAGTTGATCGCATTTTCAGTATATTTTTTTTCTTTCTCACAACTAACAAAGTTAGAAATTGAGAAAGTATTGCGATGGCGCAGCTGTCTGGCTGTATCCCAGCATAACTTTAGAACCAATCTTCCATATGCATCAAAATTTTGCAGAGAAGTTGCTTTTATCATGCCCCAAAGGGCCTTTTTTTGTTTTCTCAAAATTTAAAATTTTAGGCAAGTTATGGATGGTAAAAGGTTTCCATTAAAATCAATGGGAAAAATGGGTAAATGTGGGGAAAAATTGGAATGTCTCAAATATAGCTGTGTGAATTTTGATGAAAATTTGCGAACTCATTCTGCAACCAGCCTACTGTAAAATTAATCCCTTAAGGGGGTCTGGGGGTCTCCCCTAGAGTAATAAAAGGGGGGAGGGGGAGGGGGGTCCCCCAGAATAATTTTGATGTGAGAAAGTGTTTGTGGGGTATTTTCTACAGTTTATTTCTTTTAACTTTTCCACAACTCCTTTTTTTTATTGCTCATAAAGAGAAATATCAATTAACCAATGCTTCTTGCATCCTGTCCTTCGATTTTTGAAGGCAGTGTGAAACTCAATGGGTTCGTTGCGAACTTCTGCTTCAGCGTTTTTGAGAGTCGAATCCTCAATAGAATCTCAAAAAAATCAGGTTTGAAGCATCAAAAAGTCTTAAAATTCACTCTCAAACTCAGTTAATGCGTTTAACCCTTTCCCGATACCTGAAAATACGATTTTCCCGTTCTGGTCGGGTGGCGTGTCCCACCCGACACTTTAATTCTTGCTACGGAGTTGTTTTGTTGGGCCTGATCCGACATTCCTATCATATGACACTCGGGTGGAGTTCTGAGGAACTAGTGCTCCACTGCATGCACAAAATACAAAAAAAAAAAAAATATTGAGAAAAATTCCGTCCGGAAAGGGTTAACAAAATTCAAAGATGATGGTCAAATGAGTTGGTCACAATAAAATCCCCATTTTTTTACTGAATAACAGGAACGTTTTTGTTGGAAATACTTTTTTAAAATTTCTTCCATTTTCTTTTTATTGCAGTCATTGAAGTGAAAGCACCCCCGACCCAGGCTCGAAGATCGCAATCTCCCGGTCGGCGTTTGTACGTTCATCGCTCTCCGTTTGAATCAACACCGATTTATGGTAGTCCAAAGTTGTCCCCATCTTCCAGGGCTTCTTCTCCATTTTCCAGTAGTTCCTTTTTTAATGGCTCATCTTAATTATGTCTGATGTGAAATTTTGCTCTCCAATTTTTTAAGTTTTGCCAAAACTAGGTACTGTACTAATTTAAAATCAAAAGCTAAAGTAAAAATTTAACTCTTCTCACATACTCAAAATATTAGAAAGAACAGCAAACTCAAGCACGGTATAAGTAAGAACCGCAAACTCTTAATGCATAGAATAGGATAAAAACAAGAAAACTGTTCTGTTTATGCCAGTTAGAGTGCTGCATTTGCTTGTCTTTGAAGCTGAAAAGAACCACATAATTCTCTGTCTTATACAAGCTCGTGGGTCTTGAGGGCGCAGCAGGAATGTCCTTATGTTGAGCATAAGTCAACTTCTGAGTGTGAAGGGTTGGAAAAAAAAATAAATAAATCGTTTTGTCGAAGCTTCTAATTCTGTGATATTTTCATCTCAAGTTATTTTTGTATCTTTAAGTGAACCTTTAAATTACCTTGGTTTAAAATTCTTGGCTCTTGGCTCTGAAAGTCAGTTTAAAGCATTAGATTATAGTTAGTGAGAACACTGAAGATAGATTCACCGAAAGTGAAAACTTGGTCCCAGTTTCCGTCTGAAAGGTGATTTTTTATTTTGTAACTTCTGAAGTCAGCTTTTCAAGGTGAATCCATGCCGGACAAGATCAATGAAAGCAAATTGATTGATCAATGGTAAAATTCTAATTCCTTTTCTTTTTCAAGAGAATCTGGGCAATGATAAAGTGTAGATTCTAGCTCATGATAACTCTGGTAAAAAATCTAGGATCATAACTGGGAAATAAAGCCGAAATTACTGAAACGGCTTGTTTTTCAATAAAATATGACATAATGAGTGGTGAGAGCTGCTGTTTAAGTCATTTTGTCTTTGTTTTGTTGGTTTTATTGAAGCTTTTCTGTAGTGTTATCATGACACTTGTATCTGCACATTATTATTGCTGTCCAAAGGTACCGAGAAAGAAAAATTAATAAGAATTCCACCATTAATTAATCGATATGCCTTTGTTCGATATTGAGCTCAACATGGATTCACCTTACCTAACAGGTCTAAGAGTGAGCTAGTTTAATTTTTTTTGCTAGGATTAAATCTATCTATTTATCTATTTTTTGTGTCACTAAGCATGTACAGCAGGCTGATTATGAACAATCGCATCGTAATGCTATCGAGTTGATGATCAAGTATGTGTTTTTCTAAAAGGTGGTGTCATTTAGTCATTACGATAGGTTTCATTCCAATAGAAACCCTCCCATCTATGCGGAAATTCGCCGATGACTCCTGAGCTATTAGAGAATTTCTGCAGAGATGGAAGGGTTTCTTTCGGAATGGCACTGCTCATAAGATAGCACTAACTCGATCATCGACTCGATAGCATTACGATACAATCGCTCATAAACAGCCTGCTGCATTGACCACTAATGTGTTTCTTGTATTAAAGAACTGAACAAGATAATTCTATTTGTAGCTTTAAAGTAAAATTAAAATCCTTTTCTTTTGAGATTTTGGTTTTTGTCAATTTTGAAAGTGTTCAAAAAAGAAAGTTTCATCTTAGTCATTTCTTTATGAAAAAAATAAAAAAACGAATTTGAACACAGCAGTCGCTCTGTATTTTGTTACGTATGTTACTTAGTATCAAATGTAAATATGATGTAGATATGTTGTTATTTTAAGAATAGCCATAAACCCTCTTCTTTTGAGGTTTGTATATAGTCCAGGCAGCTCTTTCAAGTTAAATAATTTCTACAAGTGTCACTATATTTTTCAAAAACGGCTTTTTTAACAATTATTTAATAATTTAATTTTATGTGTTTCTTCGAGATTTCTGGTTGATCTTTGCTTTGATGATAGTAGAAGGACAGGAACTATCTCAGAGTCAAGCCTTGGCGGCTTGTGCAATCTGGCAAGTGTGCTATTTGCCATTTAAAACTGTGCAAAAAGATCGATTTTAGGTGAGGCACAGCTCCTCACCGAAGAATCGATTATTTTATGTAGGTTTAAGGTAATTTTTCAGCGTTTAGTGCCGATTTCTGACACCAGAGTGCTACCGTTCGATTAATGTTAAATTACAGACCAAAAATAATTTATATTTAAGGAAACAGAGTGTCAGTTACTAGTAATCATCTGAAGAACGTCTCAGCAAAATATCTCATCAATAATTTCAAAAATAAGGCTGAAAGTACCACAAAATGAACCATCGCATCTCGATTCGTCTATCGAAATGCGATACTTCATTTTTTGGCACTTTCAGCCTTATTTTTGAAGTTATTGACGAGATATTTTGCAGAGGCGTTCTTCAGATGATTATCTAGTCAATGACTTTCCGTTTTCTTAAATATAAATTACTTTTGGTCTGTAATTTGACATTAATCGAACAGTAGCGCTCTGGTGGCAGAAATCGGCACTAAACGCTGAAGAATCACCTGAAATGGAGGGAATCCATTGTTGCCACATTGCACGAGCCGCCACTGGTGTCAAAATGGAAAAACACCTGGGTTTGTCGTGTGAATATCCACAAATTAAATGACAAATGTATGCTGCTTTTGTTTGCAATCTTCTCAGCTAAATCAACATCTATGTTGTTGTTACTAACAAACTTATAAAAGGATGCTCTGCTCAGGGATTGTAGTTTTTAAATTTATCTATCAGTTGAGTTCAATTTTTAGTGTAGAGACAGGATAGACCTGTAATATTTGGCAAATTTTCAATTTTAATTTTTTAAATTAAAATCCAAAGCTGAAGAATCACATCAAGGCTACTAGAGAACGTTTGGCATCAAAACATGAAATCCCCATAATTTTGACCTCAGCATCTTATTTTTGTTCCTCTGAAAATGTTGGTCTGTAGATATAAAGCGGGTTTTGTAAGAAAGCATCATAATTTTAAAATTATGCTTTTATGCCAGTTTTATTGCTTCCTCTGAAGAGAGAAATATTCAATCATCCCTGAGATAATATCTATATTTGTTACAAACTATACTGCATATAGATTTTCTTCATTGATAAAACGCAATTATGTACGTACATTGTAAATTTTGTATAGCTCCACCAATAATAACCATAAGTAAAGTGTGTAACTATTGTAAACTCGGCTTTTCGTTTGTAGTTTGATAATCTTGTCAATTTTTTATTTAGAATGTCTCTCAATAGACTGTTAAAAGGACTAAGAAGCTAAGTAAAAGGGGATACATTTTCGAAGCAGATCAAGTTCATGTATGAACCACTGCATCTTGGGACAAGGATTGTTTACAATCCATCTAATTTTATGAGCCATCCATTTTTGTATAATAGATGATTATTGACCTTACTAAACCTTTTAGGAGTGTGATTGTTGAAATGGACTTACTAGATGGTTTTAACGATAGCCTCTCCCAGTGAGCCTTGCAGTTGCAACATTTTTTACTGTAAAAACAGACTAAGTCTTATGAATTTTTATTTTCTCCAGCTTAGAAAGTAAGGAGTTCCTATCAATAGCTGATTAGTGATCACCCGAGAGGTTTACCTGACCTTAAAATTCATACAAAGTTCGAACTTCCCTTATTTGACCTTTATGGAAGTTGCTTTGTTATGCGTTTAAGATACCATTTCCAAAAATTTTGCTCAGTTTTTTAGGGAAGTCCCACCTAAAAATGGGTAGTGTTTGCAGCTAAAAAATTACCTTTTTTCAAGCCAGGAAGTTATTTCAATGTACTGAGGTTATTCGTAATTTGAAGGACTGTCTGATTTCTAATTTATTTTTAAGTAGACTCGTTTTTTTACTTTTCGATTAAAATACTTACGGAATTTTGCTGTGCAAAATTGAACCAAGTCCTTGTTGTTTACCTATGCACAGTTACCAAAAAGTATTTTTGTTGGGTTTGGATTACATTGTAAGCTTTCACAGTCATTTTTTTTTTTTAATCTTTTTCTATAACAGAGACAGAGAGTGAGATTTTAAAGTGTATCTTTTGATAAAGTTGTAAAGTTTTACTGTAAATAGTCTAAAAATATTTTTATGTGTATTATTTTCCTCTTTTTATTTTTTAAGGTGTAGTAATTGTTTTTTGCTATCTTTTTCTTTGATGTGTGCCAACGATAATCGTTGGAAATGATTAAAAGTAATGTCATTTCACGTGTGTGTATCCCAAAGAACTTTAAGAAAAGGACTGCACTCTGTAGGAAGGGTTGCGTTGATCAAATGTCTCCACAGTTTTCTTGAATAAATTAAGTGCATCCTTTTTATTGTTTTTCATCAGATATTCAATCTTGCTGATGGAGTCACCTCTGAAACTTTCAATTCTTCATTAGTAATTTCAAGGTTTTGAAAGTGGAGAGTAAATATGTAGGAAGAACAGTAATAGCTAATAGAAGAAAAAATAATAGTAATAGCAAAGTAGAATAGAATAGTAATAGCAGATCATGCGGTTCGCTGTGCAAAGATGTGTTTGCGTTCTTGCACTTGTGCGAAAACACAAACTTGTCTTTGCGCAGTAAACAAACCCATCTGTCATCAGCCATCTTTTGTGAAACGGCCTCTTCTTACCTGAACCATTTGTTCATTATGTTTGTATTTCAAAGCAAAGATTGAATGGACAATGAGAGTAAAAAAAAAAAAAAAAAAAAAAAAAACCAGATCAGAATACGCAAAAAGTAGAGTTACAAAGTTTGTCACCAAAAAAAATCAAAGTTAAATGAGTCAAAAGTTTGTCTCTAAAAAAAATATGTATTGATAATGCTATGAATTTTACTATAAAATCTCTCTCCAACTGTAAAAACTTAGTAAAACTAGCACAACTTGACCAAAGACTTGTCATGCCATGATCTTCCCGCGCAATCTTCAAATACGAGGAAAAAAGGCGACAATTGATGGTTACGTAACTCCTTTCTTTAAAAAACCATATTTATATTGCTTTTTTCCTTTCAAAATTTAGCAGAAATATCTAGCAGTGCACCGGTCAATCAATAAAATATGAAGGAAACAGCAAAAGTAATAATAACAAAGACTAATGAAAAAACATGTCTTTATCCATTATTCATTCTGACTGAAACTATTGTGAAGAGTAGCGATAAGAATGGGTGAAGGTTGTTTTTTCTATCTGCAACTTTTTGTTGTTGGCTGACTAGGTTTGAAGCATTTCTCCTCATTGTGATCAGGGATCAGGGAAGCAAGATGGATTGAAACAATAATCAGGCGCACTAATTTTTTTAAAATAAATTGTTGTTGGTGAAATAACATTAGTTTCATTGAAATAGGCATGCCTGATTACTGCTTGGATCAAACTTGATTACTTTTTAAAAATTGATTTTGTAATCAAGGAAGACAAATTTGCCCAACTCTGATTGCGTTTGGTCACTAATGGACGTATGCCTAGCTTTATCGCTTATTTGAATTACTCCTCAAAATTAAGGTGATTCCATGTCATGTGACCAAGGTGATCGATTAGATGATCGATTGATGGTCATTTTCTGGATTTTATGGAGCTTTTTTGTATTACGAGGATTGTCGGCAACTGTAGGTAGATCTAACGAAGATATCTGCAAAGTTTGGATGCTCGAATCCGCTAAATAAGGACGTAATTACGGGAATTTGCACTAACGTAGTGCGATACAAGAGATCAATCAGCAATTGGGCGGATTCCCATAATTACGTCTTTATTTTGCAAATTCGAGCATCCAAACTTTGCAAATAGCTTTGTTATATCTACCTGCAGGTGCCGTCGATCCTCGTTATACAAAAAAAACTCCACAAAATTCGGTACATGACAGTTAATCGATTGACATACCGATCACCTTGGTCATGTGACATGGAATCACCTTAAATAAGCAATTGTGATACCTTGTATTGAGTAGAAAATAAAATGCACCTGACAAATCGTTGTCACCATATCTTAGAATACACTTCATAAATATTGTAATTATGTTTTTGTTGCATAATTCATTAGTCCTAACCTTATCTTGATGATGAACAAATATATATTTTGCTGGGGAATTTATAATAAGTTTATTTTTATTTATTGTATTTTCTGGAACTCCATAGTGGTTGTTTGTTTGTCCAATTCTTAAAATCATCATTTTCTTTTTTTTCAATAATGACCTTTTTTTCTCTTTTATTTTTGTTTTTCTCTTTTTCCTTTCAGATCCTATACTTCTTGAGCTCATCACAGAAGTGTATGCGCACCTAGACGACCATAGTCTTTGGCGAATTTGCAATTTTCATCCCCTCAAATGAAAACAAAACTTGCCTCCGACTTGAAACTTTTGATTTTAAAGTGCTCTTCAAAGGAAAGCCAACGCCCAAATTCCTTTTCATTAGTTTTCATTTTTAATCGGAGAAATAACGAAGAAAAATCCCAAAGATTATCTATCTAGGTGCTCCTACACTTCTGAAACGACCTCTATTAACAATGTAAAAATATTTTTTGCATATTTTACTTGTCATGTGTTCTAAGAGGAATTTAGGGCTTTTCTGGAAGATTGCAGAATCTGCAATTTTCAATGATTTCCCTTCTTATCTACCAAAAAGCTTTCTAAAATGAACTTTTAAATTCATAATTGCAGAGTTGACCGCAGCTTTCAGCATTTTTGCTCAGCAATTTTTTAGCCCACCCATTCTAATGCATCCCTTGGATTTTCATAAGTTCATTGGTGTTTAGGACTTCCTCAAGATTTTTATAATTTTTTTTTCTTATTTTTTTCTTGTAAGTAAAATAATGGTGCAGAAAAATTATAACTACAATAATTGGGCAGGATCGATAGTTTATTGAAAAATAATAAGAATCATATTTATTTATTTATTAATTATCAACGGGACAAGTCCCAATTACAAAAAAAAAAATAACAAAGAAATTAGCAACTTAACAAATGGCACAGACAAGAAAGATTAAATTAGATTAATAAATTATTAAATTTTTGAGGGAATTAAAAAGTTGAGATTAAGGTGTCTCTTCAGCGTTTCAAGCGGATCACAAGAGCGCTACCGTTTGATTAATGTCAAATTACAGGCCGAACGTAATTTATATTACATAAAATGGAGTGCCAGTCACTAGATATTCATCTGAAGAACGTCTTTCCAAAATATCTCATCAACAACTTCAAAAATAAGGCTAAAAGTACCACAAAATGAAATATCGCAACTCAATTCTTGTATTGAAATGCGATTTTTCATTTTTTGGTACTTTCAGCCTTATTTTTGAAAATATTGATGAGATATTTTGCAGAGACGTTCTTCAGATAATTATCTAGTAACTGACTTTCTGTTTTCTTAAATATAAATTACTTTCCGACAGTAATTTGACATTAATTGAACAGTAGCGCTCTGGAGGCAGAAATCAGCACTAAACGCTAAAGAACCACCTCAAGGGCTACTGCTCAGATGAGCAAAATATGTGTCCGAGTAGTCCATGAAGTGGGCTCTGAGGGTTTTGGTCAGAACGGTTCTTTTTTAAATGTTAGTGGAGGAATACAGCTAGACAAATTCTTTGCAGCCCTCATTTCGCTCCATTTTTTGGGGATGCACAAAATATAATAAACCTCATTTTTCTTCCTCACAAGTCACATGTGTATCTGTGCTTTCAATGTTCGCATGTCCTTGAACAAAAGCATTAACCCATATTGAAAGTCTCACTGATTGATTGCCCGCATGAGAATTAAAGTTGAATAAAAATTTATTTTCTGTAACAATGTAAGCAAATACTTCTGACCCCTCAATGGATATTGCAATTTTGTAGTTGATTGTGTGAGAAAATACATTTATGGGTGCACGCCAGGAAATTAAAATTTGTGAATCTTCAAATTGACAATGAATATTAGAAACAGGAGCTGGATAGTACCAAGGATTAAGTTTGGTTACTTTCTCTTGAAAGTTCATGTCCTTCAAGCTCTCGCGATAGAACTGAAGAAAACTTTGACCCACAAATGTATCTTGATACATTCGAAATAAGTACCCAGGGTCGTGACAACATTTCACGGGTGGAATCAGTTTGGTCTTTAAAATTTTTCTTTGCTCCGCAATTGACAGATGATTGATTCCACCAAATAATTTTGGATATTCCGGATGTTCAATTGAGTTGCTCTTATCTTCATTTATCCAGACTTTATATTTTATTTTGGGATGAACGACTTTTTCTAAGGGATACAAAAATGATACATACTTTGGCTGAATACCGAAAGGAAACAGCTCAAATATCGTGGCTCTTTCATTTGTTAAACAAAAGAGGGATAAAATCATAGTTGAACTGTGCATTCCGATTATAATATTTGCATCTAGAATTTGCTCAACTAAATTTTTTATTGTATTATTTACTAAATCAGATTCTGAAACAACTGTATCTCTGCCAATAAGTTCTGAGGATGCATCTTGAATTTGCTCTATAAACTGAGACACATTGATAATTCTTCGATTGATTCTTCGGTTTAAAACCAGCACCTTGATTTTTTTACTTTCCTGAATATTTTTTCTGATATACAGTTTTTTTATTAAAAATTGAAAAAAAGTGTCCAAGATAGCAGGATCCATTTTTAGTTTGGCTGGTCCATGATGATTGCTAAATCCATAATCATACCACACAGATGATGTCTCAATACCAGCTTTTAAATTTTTAAACCAGTATAATTTGTTGGACTTTAAATCAGAGCACTGCAGGTTCTGACTTGTACAATCAAGGAATAATGGCTCGTAGGAGATAAAAATTCTATACAGATCTAAGAACTCAATTGAGTTGCAGTCATCATTAAAAAGAAGCCTGTGCTGTGAAATGCATTTATCAATGTTCCCCTCACACAGGTGATAATAGGTGAGGAACAAGGGTAGCAAATCATCGTGAATAACGTGCATTATATTATCACACTTAAATCTTCGAATGACCAAAGTTGGTTCTTCAATAGTAATTATACTTGACATGAGTAATTCATACTTTTTACTGGTAAGTAGATCTGAAAGAGAGCTGCTACTATCACAGAATCGGTCTTTTGCTCCATTGACTCCACCGAAAAAACTTGTCTGGCTACTAGAAAATGTGGACTGAAGAAAAATATTCCACAGCGATTGAGTATTATCTAAGACCACTATATTCATGAACATTTTTTGGTGGTTCTTCACAGCGGATAAATTTATTGTCTTTAGTTCATTTCTGTCTTTTAGACCAATTATTTTTGAATATTCATTGATAATTGCAATAAAGGGATTTCTGTCCAATCCAATCTTTGAAAAATAAATATTATGAAAAGAGCAAATTTTATTTGAATTGACATCATAGTTACATGTCAATGAGGAGTTTTCAAAACAAATACTACTGGTAATTGTTGAAGGAAATCTCTCGACATTAAAGGGAAAATTGAAAGTGATTTGTTCAAGATTAACTATGCAGCCAAGAATGAGGAGAGTAAGATGTAATTCTTGGGAAAATAATCTAAGAGTATACCCAAACATGTTCACAGATTCGTCACAGGTGAAAGTTATAAAGGACTGTAAAAGTATTGAAGTGCATGAAAGAATTTAAATTACATTAAATAAGACCCCTAAAAGGAATAACAAAATTGTTACATCCCTCTTTGAGAAGATACAATTTTCTGCATTTTGATGACTATTAAGTTATGCCTACTTTTTTATTCAAAGTCATCGCAAAACTAAAAAACATATCCCGGGTTTCCAAAATTACACAAATATCAGTGATCAAAATTTTTCAAGAAGAATGTCACAATTCAAGTAAAAAAAAAGAAACGGAATCTATGTTTCAAGGTGACTGAACTAAAAACATGCTATTCAAGAGGTAGATCAACGACAGGATTAATTAACATAATTTGGAAGGTGCTGTAAAACTTGTAGGTTTTATGCAGTTACAAAGATAAGGAGTAGAGTGGCTTGTTTCAAACCATCTGAAAGAATTACTGAGATAATCAGGAAAATAATGAAGAGAGGTAGATTTCAAACCAAGTTTTGAAGTAACTACTATTCCACACTCATATTGTCGATTCGTCTTTGGTTTGAACCAAACTTCAGTTTTAACGGATGAGATCAAAAACTAATTGACGAACAAAGAAATTAGCCGTAATGGTCTGGGACGTTCCGTGGCTTGACACTTAAGATTTTTAAAAGACAACTGTTGACCAAAAGACCAGGAGCAGAGGAATGAATCACGAAAAGAGGAATCTTCAAATGCTTCAACACTTAACACTAGGTACTGTATCTGGTCCAATCAGGAGAGTGAAATGATGATGGTGTTACGATAGTTAGATATGCGAGCCAAATTTGTTGATTTGTTTCACAAGAAAGTGAGATTTCCACAGTCGCTAGCCACTTGTCTAATTAAAATCAGTAAAAAAATGAATATGTTTCTGAGTCAAACTCAAATTCATATCATGCGGCCTCGGGCCACGAGTGATGACTGATAAGGCTTTGTTATTGTTTACATTTTTAAAAATGTAAACATTGTTACCACAGAACGTCAGAATTCCCACCGACCACCAAGAATCACCACTGCATAACCTCAATGTAAGCTGTATGTATGTATGATTATTTTTGTATGAAGGATGATATCAGAGGGAAGAGTGTGCAACATTTGATCTTCCGCTGTACTCTATTTTTACTTTCTTGTTGTTCTTTACTATCGTTACTTATTAGTGTTTCATCACTTGCGAAATTACAAAACTGTGATATTTTTCAGTGTAGATGTCCTGGTTCGTTTGAACGTAATCATGAGTGGTACCAAAGCATTGTGTCATTCTGTTTTCCCCAGATTATTCTCCTCTATCAAAGTACCTTTCATCCCTACATCGATAAGATCTTTACGCGAGTCTACACAATTAAGAAGTCTTGCCCCCAGAACTTGTCCAGCCGTATCTCATTCAAATCACTTTAATCTTGGTTTTTTTAGACACAATTCTGAACAAATTAAACCTAGTGACCCTTATGTCTGTTGGAAGTGTGGTATCAATGTTGACAGTATATTTTTCTGTGAAAAGTGCCACCATGTACTGAAGCCCAATGCGAAACAAAATTATTTCAGTCTTTTCAACATACCACTTAACTTCATTGTTGAAACAAAAGAGCTGACTCAGAAGTATCGTAAAATCCTGAATGAACTTCATCCTGACAGGTTTTCATCAAAGAATCATGTAAGTTCATTTGTAGATTAATACTGTTAATCCTAGTGATGCTTGGTACCCCTCAACTTCCAAAAGCTGTCTTTTTTTACAGCTTCATGTTCGTGTAGGTGGACTGTGTCTTTATCACAAGCTCTGCCTACAAAGTCTTGTGATTATAGGCGACCAGTAGAAATCATTTGGGAAATCAGAGTGCCCATTGCAAACTTTCAGAGACAAACGCACCACCTAACTCGCGCAATGTGGCAACTTTTTTTTTAGGGGTCGCAACGTCCAACGGTTTCTATGTGGAGTGTTGAGCAAAGATGTTGAGGTCAGTAGCCAATCAGAACGAAGCATCAATGCTTTGGTTGTTGGTAAACAATGTACATTGGAGCTGTTGGATGTTGTTCCTTATGGTTTTTTGTTGAGTCGCCGAAAATAAAATCGTCCACCGCTCGATCAGCTAATGCGCGGTCTCTGTTGTCTCTGCACACTTTGCATTGCTCACCCCTTCGGTGCATGAGCTCCAGAGCAGGTGAATGATTGTTATCTATATTTATTGTCCTCAGCAGTGCTATCAACCTGGGAACAGAAAATCACTTAGGATTCCTGCCTAAGAAGCTTCGCCCACTCCTGGTCGTCCACAAAATAACAAAGCGGCAACTGTGAGTTCATAGTTGCTGCTAATCAGAGCTACAGAATGAGCCAGAGATGAGCTCTGTAGCTCAATTAGAACTGGAGTTACAGGTCTCCACAGTTTGGGGGGTTTTGAAAAAAAGGGGGATTTTCTTAAACTTTGACCCCCTGTAACTTCGGTTCTAATTGAGATAAAAATTTGAAATTTTATATTCTCATTTTTCTTACCAGAATGAACACTTTCACCAAATTTCATCAAAATCGGAGGGGTCACTGAAAAATCATTGGTTGATTTGACATTAAATGACCCGAACCACAGTGATCCTCAGTAGACAAGTAGTATGCCAGCTTTTCTGTTATGCAGGTTTCTCTCCAAGACAAGTAGTATGTCAGCTTTTCTGTTATGCAGGTTTCTCTCCAGCAACTTACCCAGATGAATTAATTTATTGTTGTCTCAAGGAACGTTCTTCAATAAAACTTATAATTATCCTGATTCAGTTCAGACTTAGATCTGCACTCGGCCATCTCTCCATTACCTACTGATGAGAACCGGTTGATGAAAGCGCTGTTCCCCAAAAAATTTGGAAATCGATCGATGAAAGCGCTTTCCCAAAAAATATATCCTATCAAGTCTCTTAATAATAGGCTTAAAAAAAAAATCAAAATTAAGCCAAAATTAGATTTTACCAATTTCCTTTATTAATATTATCCATTTAATCAAAGCCGTGTGTGATCTGTAGAGATTAATGCTTCAGGCTTTTTTTTTTTTTTTTTTTTTTTTTTTTTAAATAGCCGGCGAGGCTAATCCCATACCAGCTCACTACTACTCCTAAAACTAACTAAAAGAAAGGATAGGTTAAATTAAGGTATTAATATCTTCACCTGCCTGGCCCACTGACAGGACTTAATAAAAGGAAGGCCATGGACCTATCTGTCACTATCCCCCCTTTTATACCCTACCAACAATCTCCCATCCCCCCAATTTTTCCTTTGATAATTTATGAGCATCCAAAAAATCGCTTTTTTAAACTGCCCCAAACTCTCGTTCTCCCATCTCATACATTTGAATTCATAATACCGGCGTACCCCCCTCAAGAACACAGTTTAATTTTAATTCCCCCCCCCCCCCCGGAACCTTTTTTGTATTGTCTTAACTAAACTTGAATGGTTGGAATTTTGGAAAGAAAGCTTTTGTTAGTATATTTTTACCTTTAATGGATTGATAGCTGAGTGCAGAAGTAAATTTGAATGGAATCACATCAATAAGTTCTGTTTCAATCTAAATTGTAAAACGTCAATGTTTTATTGTGATCACCCGTCTGCATCTTGACAAATACGTAAATTATAAGAAGTAGGTGATATTTTAAAACACTTCATACTTGCCTCTTTTGTTACCAATTTTTTTCACCTATCCCCTTTGATTTTTGAATTTTTCAGGATGAAAAGTTGATATCCGAGGAATATTCATCACTTATCAATAAAGCATATTCAACTCTTCTAAATCCGTTGGAAAGAGGGATTTACCTACTCCAGTTGGAAGGATTATCCATAGAGGAGGATTCAATCACTTTGGATGCTGAAATGTTAATGAGCATAATGGAGAAAAACGAGGAGCTTGAGGATGCAGAGACTGAGGAGGCGTTTGCTGAATTGAAAGCTAGCGTTCAAAAGGAGATTGATGAGTTACTCAAGTAAGAAGAATTTTCTCTTTCTAAGTTCTCTGGAACAGTTTCATAATCTATGCCAAGTTTGAATTCTTATAAGGCTGTTGCAAAATTTTGCTGCAGGTAATTAAAGGGTCGATTCAAATGTAAAAATGTCAATAAATAATGGTGGTAAGTCGCACTAAATACTTACAAAATTCTTCCCTAAACTCATATAATGCTTTTGAATGCGTGTAATGGTGATGTTGGATACTAATAATGGGAGATTTCCATCTTAATCTCGTCTTTCTTTCTATGCTGAGAAAAAAAATTCACGGAGTAACTAACCACCAGAGTTGTGATTAACAGCTGATTAATGGTGCCGTGACTCCGGTAGAACAGAAAGTCGTCTCTCATTAGCCATATCTTGATTGATGGAGTGACTGTATCATTAGATCGGAATCTTCCAGGATTAGTGCCCAACACCACCATTTCGATTGTGTATTTGAAAGCATTTTATGAATTTAGGAGAGGATTTCATAATTTTAAAGTGCCACTCATGTTATTTTTGTAGATTTTTACATCTGAAATGACCTTTGAGGTGATTCCATGCCTTGTGACCAAGGTGATTCATTGGTTGATCATTTAATGGTCACTTACCGGATTTTATGGAGTTTTTTTGTATAACGAGGATTGTCAGCACCTGTAGGTAGACCAAACAATGGATGCTCGAATCCGCAAAATAAGGATGTAATTATGAGACTTTGCCCAATCGCTGCTCGATCTCTCGTATCACTCTACGATAGTGCAAATTCCCATAATTACATCCTTATTTTGCGGATTCGAGAATCCAAACTTAACAGGTATTTTTGTTCGATCTACCTACAGGTGTGGACAATCCTTGTTTTACAAAAAACTCCATAAAATGCGATAAATGACCACTAATCAATCGACTTAATCGATCACCTTGGTCACTTGGCATGGAATCACTTTAAATCGCCTACAGCTGAAGTTGGCAACAGTCTCATAGTTGATAAAGTACAGATATATTTACTTACTGTGCAATCTAAATTTCTTCAACTTCCGTGCCTTAAAATTTTTGGAACGGACATTCTCTCGCTGTATATTCGTCTCCATTCATACTTAGTACAGTTAGTTGAAATTAAAAATAGACACAGCCAAATTCACCTAAATCATTAATCAGTTGCCTAAATATTCCTGCAATTTGTGCGTGAAACTATTTTTTTTTTAAAGCTATTTTGCTATATTTTTTTACTGTTTTTGTTTTTCCTATTTTTTCTTATTCTAATAACTTATTATTCTCTCTCTTTTTTCAGGGAAACAAATGAAGCGTATCAAGCGAAGGACTTTAGTAGGATGAAGATAGCCCTAAGTAAAATGAAATATTATGAAAGTATTGTTCTTAAAATCAAGGAGAGGAAGCAAGCTCTGAATATACCTAACTAGACTTGCAAGGATTAAAACTTCTGAGAAATGGAACGCTTTTGCCCTCGATAGGACTTGAAAGAGCAAGATTCTTCCCAAGGAAGAAAACTCCTTGCAAAGCTCGGATTAAAATAACAAGATATGACTGATCTGATTATGTTTGTTTCCGTCTACTGTGCAGATTTTTTTCATTTTCCTGGTTAATTTTGGAGGAGGGAGGGAGGGAGGGTTAAAACTGATTGCCTCATAACTTTCCTCCATATCTCTGGGGCCGAATCTATTTAAAACATTCACAGTCATTCTTAACTTGATTCCAGGCGAAACTTTTCCCGATTTCAATTCCATGGATAGCGCCACCAGTCTCTTTTGGGAAAAGTCGTATTTTTGGCATTTTAAATTGAAACCAAGGAAAAAACGCAACATTCAATAATATCAGCACCTGCACAAATTTTTTTATGGATTTATTGAGTCCAAAACGAGCAAATTGGTTTAGAATTACAGCCGTAAATTATGAAATTCATTCCGCCATAAGCTTAGTGAGTGAGTGCGAGCGCTAAAACGTGTATCTGCCTCACTCGCACTCATCGAGGCTTTATGAGAATTTTCGTATTTCATAATTTCCAGCTTTATTTTTGAGTGTTTCAGCTTGAAACTTTCGAGGTATCTTCTTGAAGTATGCTCGCAGGTGCTGACGTTCCTCAAATTTGTGCTTTTAGCGTAAATTTGTCAATAACTGTTGACTTTTTAAGTTGCATGTCGTGGTGTCCACGGTTTGAACTATTCGACCCTGGAATCATCTTAAGCTCAACTAATGCTTCGAATCGACACCGCCGACCAGTTGAAAGCAAGCATTTGTGGAAAGTAATGTTATGCTAGTTCTAGTCAAGTCCGCCTTTTCCCCAACTTGATTTGGCCCCTCGCTAGTGAAGGCCAGAATCTGAAAGGAAAGAAGTTGAGGACAAACCAAAAATCAGAATGTCAGAGCAAACGCGTTTTGAGTATTCGGTTCTGACAAGTAAGTGTGCCCACAGCTTAAATGCAACTAGTTGAAACTCTTTGCTGACCTACCGCTCATTGATGCGTTTTGTTGTATTTTGGCAGCGAGCATCACTCCTTGTCAAAACCAGATACTCAAATACATCTGCTCAACTTAAACCTTTCGGTCACAAGTTATTGTATGCGTGACTTTTTAAATTACCCTTAAAACTCGGAGATAAAGCTGATACATATTACTATGTTCACTATGACGGAAAATATTAAGCAATAGTAGTTCTAGCACCAAACTATGTATCCTCTTAATGAGATGGGTGTGCAATAATTTGCACCAATTTAATTTTCAATTATACAGTTTATTATAATGATGGCAGAAAAGTATAATAAGTTACACTGTTACAAGGCTAGAACATTTTTATTTTATTTTTTTTGGGGGATGGCACTTTCATCCTTTGTTTAATGCATAGTGCCACTGTAGCCAAGATTCCGGAGCAGTGCATGAATTGTCAATTTTTGATAAAATCAAGGATAAAATTAATGTAACGATCACCAGTAGAAGTAAGGTACCAATCAATCCAGTTCAGAAATCGATCAAAAATTGTAATCTGGATCTATAAAAAGTATTGTGATGATTGGTAATCAAATTAACTGTTAGATAAGTAAAAACTTTATTTACAATTTTATGTTACAAATAAATCATTTCAAAACTTAAAACCTACTTCGCTTTATGGTACCTTCGGAAACAATCAAGAGGAATTTTTAGATGACCAGTCTTGAAGGAATCCGACAATTGTAGTAATATTCTTAGCTGCATCGTCATCATCATTGCTTTGAAGCTCTTTGACTATGCTGGGATCGTAAGAATCATTAGCTTCATCTAACAGCATTTGAAATATTTCACACTGTATATTTTCATCCAATTTCTTTTTATTGTAACCTCTGAAAATAACAGAACAGAAGATGAGAACAGAACAGAAAATTAAAAGTAGATTAGACTTAGAACAAAATAAATGAAGATGAAGACTATTCTTTCTTACAAAAAAAAACCGTGAACGTAGTAGTAGTAGTAGTAGTAGTCAGTAGCATAGCTTGCAATTAGGCAACGTTGAATTATGTCTATTTAAACCCATGTAAAAGGTTGAATGCTAAGGTGTTCACGGAACACCCAACGGTTCGATATTTTTCATGGGTTTAAATGAACGAACTGCAACGTTGCCAAATTGCACGCTACATGATTGGTAGCCACCCAAACCCTGTGTTCGTTATGTATTTCCAACGAACTATAACAATAGAGAGGCTGATGCATGTTATAAGTCCTATCCCAAAGTGTAACAGCATGGGCGATCTGAATCTGGTTTGTTTGCCTCATATTTCTTAACCTTAATTTGAAAATTGTGACTAATCCAGAGGAAAGTGGTTTTAAACAAAATTGCAAATATTTCAGAGTGGCAGCCTAGACACAGAATTCTAATACAATCATCCAAGTGAAAATTTTTTACATATTTCTGTTGTTTGTCAGTTTCTTTATCTTGCAAATTCTTCCAGAGGAAACAGTTGTATTGACTTCTATGTCCAGCTAGCCACTCTAAAACACTTGCACTTTCGTTTATAACCAATTTCTAATGTATTTGTCACAATTTTTTATAAAAAATTTAAAGGTTAAAAAAGGTGAGGCAAACAAATGGAGCCTGTGTGAAAAACGTCCGTAAGAGATTTCCATCATGGCTGCCTCGGTCCTACCTCAACATAATATCCCACAAGTCCTCTCTGTTGCTATCTCCTTGGGTATTTCACAGCAAACGACTGGACAGAGAATACAAAAAGGGAAAAAGAAGGAATTGGAGGTACCGACCAAGTTAACTCACAGTAAGGTTAGAGAACAAGAAAGAAACTGTAAGCCAAGTATGACACCCTGAGGAAAGGGAGCATCTCTCTTGGAATTTTTACTTTCATTATTTTTTTTTTTTTTTTTTTTTTTTTTTTTTTTTTTTTTTTAAATGTGGCGGTAGTAAAGTCCAGCTGCCCGAACCATACCTTTGTTACTCTGGTATTCCACAGCGAATGACTGGACTAAGAATACAGCAAGGGAATAAGAAGGAATTGAAGTGCGTGGTAGCGGCTTAATTCGCCGGTTTTTCTGAAAAACCGCAAAACTAGCCATATTCATACGCAAATTAAATGTACAAACCAATAGGGCACTTGACTGATCCTGGAATTTGCGATATTCCGTATCAGTCCCGTTGATTTTTCCACAAGAAAAACGGTGGAGCCCATAAAACAGCTCACAAGTGACTTTTTCATGGAGAAAAAGCGACTTAAAGTTCGAGGATGAAATATACGTTTTTCATTGGCTAACGTAGATATTGCATCATTCAGCCCCCGCGCAGCCGCACGCTCTGCTCAGGGGATCGGCGCAACAGCCAAGCGCCTTAACGTAAACAAACCATTCGTTTCCATCGGTGTTAAGATTTTAGGGTTAAGAACCGGTTCCTGAGTTCTTCATGTGTACATATGAGTTGCGCCAAAGACTTCTAATATCCAGTAATATCAAGGTAGTATTCGGAAGTCTTTGCATTGCGCAGTAGACTAGTGCGCACGGGGGCTGTCTAATGCAATAATTGAAGCCCCGCCATGGTTTCCCGGCACGGGCCGTTTCAAATGGTTTGAATTTTTCGCATTTTCAAACCAATTTTTCTCGGTGTTCCCGCTGAATTTGAGGGAAAAGAAAAAACACGGGTCGCCTTATTTTACCTCTACTTTAATATGCTGAGTTAAAAAAAAATACGTCAAGTGCCCTATTATAGATACCCCTTTTAATGATATTTTCTGTTAGATTAGACAGATCTTCAAGTAAACGAAATCCACAGTTTTTTCACTTCTTTTGGATTTTCAATTGTTGACCAAAAAGGGGGCAGAAAGTGGTTCTTAATGGGACAGGTCCATTTTTGACTATTTTCCATTGAAGAAAGGCAAAATTTAAGGCTTCTAGGGAGAGTGGTGCGCCCCCCCCCCCCCCAGCAGCTGCTGCAGACTATAAAACTATGCTGACTATAAAAAGATAAAGAAAAAGATTGAGGAAAATTTACCTTGCTGAAAGCCTGTCAAATAGAAATTCTGTTTTAGCTCTCAGCACATAAACCTGATCAATCCACCTCTCAGGAAACATGTCACAACCATGGTAATCCAGGATTTTACCACCTTCATTCATTCTAGGTTCAAGCTCGTCCAGCAACTAGACAGAAAATTAGAAAGAAATAAACGGTTGGTAACATAGAGGTCAAGAGTAAGCAGGGACGAGCCGTGGTTTTCAGAGAGGGGGGCAAGAATACTTTTGGTTAGGGGTTGATCCTCCTTTATTCTCACCATTTAACCTGTAGGTTGGCTACCCACCAGAATGCCTTGTGGTTGAGTCAACTAATGGTTTGGACTGAACCAAGGTTTGTAATGCCGGGCCTAAGTGCAATATTAATGAGAATTAACAGAGAAATATATTTATCTATCCGTCTTGAACAATGTGTCCCCAACAACCACAGCAGAAAATTACTCCCCCCCCCCTTATTCCAAATCATTGGTTCCGTAAAGGGACTCTTGTTTTTAAAACTTAGATCACTTAAAATAAGAAGGGTAAAAATTAGTTTTCAAAGGGTCATTCCATCATTATGGTTCAAACTCATCGCCAAAGAAGTAGCCTTGAAAGGAAAAAATTAGGTGTTTTCTGCCAAATCAAAATTTTGGGCCTCCAATGACTCAAACCATGGAATCGAGCCAATTCTGCCATTGAAGCCCCAAAATTTTGATTTGGCAAAATACACCTAACTTTTTCACTTTACGGTATCATACAGCACACCCATTGAAAGGTTTTGAACTAATCTTTTAGAATCTGTTCTGGTTTTTGAGAAATTCTTTACAGGGTGGTCACAAGGGCCAATTCAACATTTGTCCAGAAAGTCCCCTTTACTCAAAAAATGTGAGATCTTCGGAAAAATTTATAGAAGCAACAATGTCCCCAATTGCTTGAAGACTATAAACTTTTCGTTACACCTTAACTAGAGAATATTTTTAGAAAACTTGAAAAATGTGTTTGAACCCCCCTCCCCAAAGGTCTGTCGGGGGCTTTCCAAAGTATCGAAAATGAAATATTTTGGATCAATTCCCTAATTGACTTGAATATTCAAAACTTGTAAACCTGCCGTTCGCAAAAAAAATGCCTGATACGGGCAGTCTGGGAGACCGGATAAATGATAAGAAAAAGAATAAAAAGGAATTCATACCTTGTCTTCGTTCAAGACGTGACTTTCGTACTCAGGATCATACGAATCAAAAAAGTTGTGTTTTTTAGCCAGCTCACCTATCTCTATCCATTCATACCCTTCAATCTGTTTCACAATCTCTTGACATAGATTTGATTTGCCAACTCCTGGAGTTCCTGAAAAATTCAATTTGAAAGTAGAAAATTATGAGCTAGCCAATAAAAAAAACAGATCACAAATATCATCGAAACCTAGTTTTACTCTGATGGGGGGTTTCAACTTTTGGCTATAGTCAAACCCAAATCAACTGAGGCTTGACACTCCTTTGCCCCTCACTTGCCAGCACTCATTTTTACCCTCTCCATTGCGCACCCTGCCGGAAGGTGCGTCGCACACTCTCCCCAGTTCTCATTCTACCTGAGGCTCCAAACGCAGGTACAAGGTTTTGAATAGAGCGTCAAGACACCATGAAAGAGGAGAAAGGCCCGATGCCAGTACTTGTTGGCTGGCGAGTTCACTCCGTCCGTTGTGGTGGGGGAAGGCAGCCGAGGAGCGTCAACCCCCAGTTGATTTGGGTTTGACTATAGTAACACAATTTTAAGTAAGATGATGATTTGGCTTGGTTAATTATCACTACAAGAGCAAGCCATAGCAAAATTTTCGCTGAGTGAAGAGTGGGGTCACCTGGCAGCCATCTTCGAACAGATGAATTCGAAGCATCGAGATTTGACAAGAATTAGTGCCTAGGTACGTTCATCAATGTATTTATAAGCAGCTGGTTAACGTATTCACGTATGTACCGCTCACCGATGTATTTTAGCACCGACAAGGACAGGGTGCTGGCCTTGTCATTACGATGGAAAAGTCTCAAATTGATAAATTCCAGCCGATAGGACCACGGCAATCAGAGCATGCACTCGGTAAACGAGTGATCTTGATGGAGTGGAGAGGTCTTCATCCTTCCATCAACTTGGCACTGACTTAATATCAAATTGCTATGATGGTTTATAATCAGTAATCACCCCAAAATATGAACTTGAGGTATCTAGAAAAATGGCTGAGTCTATAAGAAAGAGAGGAAAAAAAGCATTTAAAATAAACCAGAAGGCTGACAAAACACTTACCTGTAATTAAAATGTTAGGCTTTGAGCGAGTCATCCTTACTACGCACTTTGAATTAGAGCAAGATTTGTGCTTAGTTTGATTGAGAAATGAAATCAGCAGGGAATGAGTTGCACTCAGTAGAATGAGGTATCAATAAGAAGCAGTGACTGATTTATTTGTACTGAATTTAAAGTCAAGACGCGCGGTTGATACTCAGTGACTGTCAGCACACCAAAACAGATTTCCAGTGAGATAAGATAGGAAAACAAGCTAAAATTACAATGAGCGTAAACAAAAACACGACCGCGTGTTTTGATGATTAGATTTGTTTACGAAAATTTGGAGGTTATGACAAACTTATAATCAGTGCTGCCTCGCATTAGAGACAGTTTGCTCTCTCAACCCTTCAATGGTTTTGTGCGCATTTTCGACTTTTTGATTATTTTCTCGAATGTTTTTTCCCTCCACAACTTGTACGATGAGATGCATAATTTTTATGAGAAACCATGCACTTTAAATTCACAAGTGCCTCCGTGAAAAATTAGCAAATTATTGCGATGCGATCTCATCATGATCGTTGCGGAAATTCGCACTTTTGGAAGCGTTCACACTGTTCAGTACTCTCATTTGAATTTCGAAGCGCGTTTTGGGATGCGACAAACAATAAAAACCTTAAATCGTACGCGGGACTGGAGAAATGTTTTTCGACTTTATAGCTCTTTAGCTTTTAGAAGGTTTAGTATTAATTTGATGACCTTGTCTTTTCATAATTTCTTTCTTTTTTTATATAATTTTTAACAGCTTTAGGCGCTTTTACCCGTCAGCCGCCTTTCAATTTTTTTCTTTAATCCCGTAAAAATGAAAATAGGAGCGGCGAATAAAATGCATTAACTCGTCGTCAAGTGGGTCAAAAGTCCTCCCACTCACTTGCATCCCTCATAAGTCATAACTTTGATTTCTACCATTCTATACCAAAAAAAGAAAGTTATATGAGGAAGGACGTTATATAAGGGAAAGTTAAAGTGGCTGGCCACACTAGCTGGTTTACTTACTTGCTTTTTTTTTTTTTTTTTTTTTTTTTTTTTTTTTTAATATCAAAAGACGTTTCGTTCAAATTATCCAACTAAATTTGTTTCAAAAAACCGGACACACACCAAATTGTCTTTTTAAACAATTCCTGCCAACTTTACACCAGGAAAGGTCGACACTCAACATAGTCAATATTTTTATTTGATACTAGGGGGCTTCGCCCCCTCGCCGCTCCGCGGCCCAACCCCCGGAGGCACTTCGCGTCTATATTGCGGCGCTGCGCGCCGTTAGAAATCAACATGCAAAACTATGATAAAGGTATAAAGTTAAGAAAACAGCACAGAAGGAGGGGGTGCGTAGGGGGTTGGATTCAAGGGTCCGCTGCGGCGCGCCGATCAGGCTGGCGGAGGAGGCTCTCCCATCTCTCGGCTCATTTACCCCCCGTCGCCACGTTTGTCAGCAATTAGTCACGGCACTTCCTGGCACACACAGAAATGGACAAAATCTGAGATTTTAGAGAATCCCGAAGTTCTTTTGAAAGAATGTGCGAAAGAATGTGTGAAAGAATGTGTGGAATGTGTGAAAGAATGTGTGGAATGTGTGAAAGAATGTCCCTTAGATTTTTATACTATAGTAAGAAAATCGAGATTTAACCGATCGCCTTCAAGTGGAAGATTAGGCAAAAAGCAAGTCGTGATTAGGTCAAGAGAGAAAATCGAGATTAAGCTGAGCGCCTTCAAATGGGAGATTAGGCAACTAGGAGATCACACTTTTATTATTTAGGTTTTTTTTTTTTTTCAGGAGAGTGGAATTTTGTAGCATTTTTTCGCAAAAAAGATGTGTTGCTAATAACGCTGTCGACAAAGTGTCTGTTTTTTTCACGATTTCCTACGATTTTCTGGGGATTGCTGCTGCATCGAGAGTATGCTACACGGACAAAGAGGTTGCTTTATCCCAAGGACACTACAAAATGGAAAGACATCCTTCCATCACTATCCTCATAAATCATGTTCGGGTCTCTTTCAGCATGAACATTCGCACCCCTTCAAAATGATTGAAATACGATTTGCCTGCCAAATATATCCAAGCACGAAATGTCATTAAAAACCAAGCTCTATCCTCAGCTTCGTAAGACGATTTGCACCATAAATTCTCTGGCTTTCCGACCGTGTTGCCAGATTTTACGAGGATTTCAGTTTTCACTTTGCTACAAAGAGAAATCAGCAGATAATCCTCGACAAAACGGAAACGCTGATTATTCGGGGTCCGGGGTGAATCAAAATCTGGAGTCCCATGTAAGTAGCATTTTTCAATCTAAATGTCGCAATTTATGGCAACAAAGTTGCTATAAAGTGTCAATTTTTAACAACATATGGTCCACCCTCAAGTTGCAATGAAGTTGCAACTTTTGCCACATAGGTCATAGACACATATAGACATTAGTGGAAATGACACAAAGGCAAAAAGTAAGGTAGAAAAAAAGCCAACTCCGAAAATTTTCTATTTGTTTGCCATTTCGTTACAAACTTTACGCCATATAGTGGCAAATTTATGATCTAATGATAAAATTGCCAAAATTTTACGACTAGTTTGCGATAAATTGCAATCCATGCTACATGAAGGAGGGTAATATTTCTATTTGTTTGTTTGTTTGTTTGTTTGTTTTTTTTTGTTTTATTTTGTTATTATTTTAGATTGTGAGAGTGTGAGTGGCAACTTTAATGGGAAGACTGTGAGGTGTACGAGATACTCAATTAAGTAAGTATTAATACATAGGCACTATGTACTATGACTTTCAAAAGAAAGTACCCTGGTCGAAATTTTTACTCCTTCAAATATCGGTAAGCTTTGAGCAATTTTGTGACTTTCAAGTGTCCAAGAACGAAGCAGAATGCCCATTTTAGAGTACGTCTTGAAAAATCGTAAATTCTCTTAAAAACAACGAAATTTAACAATAAGAATTTTGACCAGGACACTTTCTTTTGAAAGTCATTGTCTATGACACATCCACAAATCGAAATTGTTCTTAGAGTCACCTTAGAGTGCCATGTCTGCGTTAGGAAGTCCTGAGAGGATCTAGTCTGCTCGTAGGTCTATTTTCCCGTTTCAAATGCCATTTAGGATGCTCCAGAAGAGCAGAGGAGTTTTGAGAACCTCTGCCGCGTGTAAGCGTTCTCGGAATAACCCCCAATATGACCAGATCTGCTCGTAAGTACTTTCTTTTTGGAGTATTATTAATCGTCTCGGCTCTGCAAAAATAGGGCCAATGCTTGACACCCCCCCCCCCCCGCCTTTCTCTATTTTTTGAGCTCCAGGATCTCCCGAAAAAGTCAGGGGTGCTTCCCTGAAACCCCATACACGTCACGCCACTGTTTTGCACGTCATAGGAGTACAGTAGGTTAGTACTTACCAACTTGATCTCAAAAGTCTGGATCTTCGCGGAGGACGGTAGACGATTTTTAAACGTGAGCGCATGGGTGATTTATGTGCGTTGAGGACAGGATGTTCCAAAATCCATTAACCGGCCCCATCAGGAGTGAACTATCTCGAGGCGTCAAAAAAGCCACAGGAGTTGAGTTGAAACTGCGCACTTTGGTCAAAGATCGTATAAAAAAGTGGCCAAAAAACGGTGAAAAAAAGTCGCCATAAATCGTCGTTTTCGACCTTTCAAGCTTCCCTTTAAAACTTTCCAGATACTTTGTTTTTAAAAATTAATTATGACAGGCTTTCTCTGTGATTTAAATTACCTAGTCTTGAGAGTTTGTAAATGATAAATTGATGAGAAATTTACTTTCTGATATTTGGCCAATTTCTGATGATTTCAGACCATAGTGTGCTGCGCCGAGTGCTAATACTAGAGGTAAGGCAAGACGAGGCAAGGCTGCAAGGGGCAAGAGATATGACTTGAAAGTGAGATTTCTAACGATGATCACGATGGCACAAATGCTCGCCTTCATCATCTGCTAGCGATTGTCACTCGTCGGGTCCTGTGTGGATTGAGACCAAAAAGGGTCCGGGTGCTAGCGCGCATATAGTAAGTTCAGAACCAACACTTTGGGGACCTGAATTTCAAAACAACATATTTATTCTTCCTGTCTGTGCCTTTCAAAGCATTTGATTCATCCTCATTCACCGAAGAATTCTCTTTTTTCTAGCTTGTTTTTTCTTTTCACTCTTCGAACTGTATGGCTTGTGGTCTTGAGGCTGAATTTTACTGAAACAATTTGATGAAAAATTGTGCTTATAAACTATTTTCTCGGCGAATGGGTCTGTTGGAAACTTTTGCCACAGCGTTGAGGAGGGTCGACCTCGACGTACCCGAGTAAAATCATGTACCTAAATAATCACTGAGACCTTCCGACACTTTCAATATAATTTTCATGCGATTAAATGGGCCTCAACCCTCCATAATGCTGTGGTAAAAGTTTACAGCAGACCCTGCATTGTGACCGAAGATACGCATATAGCAAATAGTTGTCTTTTTTCCGTCCTGTTCGTAGTGGCGGCGAGTGCAATCTGGCTGCGTCGCATTTCGTCCATTTAAAACCATGTCAAATATCGATTTAAGGGAGTGCTCTGTGCACCCCCAATATTTCGACCTTTTTCATGACTTTAAATGGAAAAGATCCGATGTTGCCAGATTGAACGCGCTACCAATGCTTGATCGTCCGTTAGACTCCATGTAATATTCCTATGCGAACCGCGAACGGCTAAATAGTAAATAACCCTGGCAAAAATGGTCCGTACAGGTCCAGAGGGTCTACAACCATTTCCTTATAAAGAGTATGGATATGTATTGATCTATAACAGTGGCAGTTCGTGCTATTTGGCAACAATGTCTTCGCTCCATTTGAATCTGTTTAACAATCGATTTTCACTTTCGAATCGACTGTTTTATATACAATCAAATGGAGGGATAACATTGTTGCTAAATTGCTCGAGCCGCCCCTAATCTATAAGGATATCAACGCGTATACTCATACGACATCCATACATAACCATACATATCCATACTCTGTATAGAGAAGTGATTATTGACCTTATGGACCTATGTATGACCCATTTTTGCTGGGGAAGAGGCTGCTGGTCAGGTTGGAGGCCGTTTTACTTTTCGCCAATGGATGCCCGTGCGATGTGGATTTGGCAACCGTGCAAATTTTCTGTTTAGATTTAGGTTTAACAATCGATTTTTGAGAAGGTTGACAGAAGTGACGTAGCGTGCAATTTGGCAACGTCGTACTGCGTAAGGAAAATATCGAACTGTTGGGGTGTTCGGTGAACGAACACCTTCGCATTCGACCTTTTACATGGGTTTAAATGGAAACAGTACGACGTTGCCAAATTCACACTACGCTACTGGCTGACAGCCTCCGGGAGAATCGATTGTTTTTTAACATGAACTTATTTGGTTGATGGGGGAAAACACTGTTGCCAAATCGCTCGAGCCGCCCCTGTTCGGCGTGATGTGGCGCGATGCAGCGGCTGCTTCGCGTCGTGATTGGCTGTGCGTAAACGCGGCGGGAGGCCTGAACAGTGAACATATACGTTTTTAGTATGCCACGTTAGTATTCGCAAAACAAAGGCCAACAATAGGCGGAAACGAAGATCGAGCGCGGCATGGTATGGCGTTACGTTACTTACGTCGTCGTAAGCGTCAATTTATTCAGTTAAGACAGCGCGCTTGGTCCCCTTCTCCCTCCCCCCCTACCCCTTCTATCCTCCCTTCTAATCGGTCGTTGTCGCGAGAGAGTTTCATGCCTTGCGAGTGCGACTCTTTAGACCACTCCAAAAATCCTACTCAAGTATTTAACCATACATTTGTGAGCATAGTGCAGTGCATCGTTCATCGATGATACCGAGAATGAAATGGAGCTGTTGATGCAACCTTTTGCTACAGGCTTAGAAATAGTAGACTCGGATGTGATTAAACCTCTGCAAAAATTATGATGTAAGCGCACTAAAACATCACGAAATCCACTCTTAAACAAACTAGATGCTTTCAAATGCGAGATGGTAATGGCGGTGATAGCCGCCTTTTCTATTGGGTTCCATATCTCACAAAGCTCCATCATGACGTGTTTTCGCGACACCACACAAGAAGAAGAAGAAGCATATTATTGCCCAGTGGCGTCATTTGAGGGGAAACAGGGTGGGCAATCCCCCCCCCCCCCAAGGATTTGAAGTCAGGCTTAAAAGCGAGAACGAATTACATTGATGAGCCAAAAAAAAAAAGTCATCAGATTTTTGCCCCCCCCCCAAGCCGTACTCGAAATGACGCCCATGTTATTGCCATAAGATTTAGGCGGCTACCCTGCGGCAAAAATAGTCCATACAGGTCCATAAGGTTCATAATCAATTCCCTTAGTTTGGACTTTATGTCCGAAAAACTTTGGTACGTCGCATAAATGAAATTTCACCACTCTTTCATGGTACTATCGACGAATCAAAGGTTGTCGCGAGATTTTCACGAGCTAAGTCTCGCCTTCAAGGTGCCGGTTCGGCCACTCTTCATACTCCTCATACCTTGCAGGCGAGAGGCCAGTGCGGTTGGGGCGGGAAAGCCGTAGCAGATCAGTCCCACACTCCCACCCATAACTGAATAAGTGTGAAAATCTCGCGACAATCTTTAATTCGTCGATAGTACAATAGCTCTTAATTTCAAACTAAAATTTTGCTCCTTTTTTTCTAATGGAGCTGTTGCAAACTTTTGCTACAGGCTTATTAATAGTACATTATAGGGTAATACCCTGTAAAAATAACGATTAGCGCACTAAAAAATCACGAAATCCACTCCTAAACGCACAAAATGCTTTTAAATGCGAGACCGTAATGGCGGCCGAGGCCGCGGTTTTCTTATGGCAATTGTATGCTTCTTCTTCTTCTTCTTGTGTGGTGTTGCGAGAACACCTCGTGTAGATGGCGCTGATTGAAGATAGAGAACCCCAATGAAAACCGCGGCCCCGGCCGCCATTACGGTCTCGCATTTAAAAGCATTTTGTGAGTTTAGGAGTGGATTTTGTGATTTTTCAGTGCGCTAATCGTTATTTTTACAGGGTAATACCCTATTATCAACTATTGATAAGCCTGTAGCAAAAGTTTGCAACAGCTCCATTTCTAGGATTTATAGCAATCGTCAAAAAATTTCGAGGCATTTTTTTTTTTTTTTTTTTTTTTTTTTTTTTTTTTTTTTTAAATTTGGCGTATGATTTGTGTTCTAGGCGGCAACACTGTTGCATTCATCAGATCCATCCATAAATCCAGTCAATTGGTTAGGCTTATCGCGTGCTGCCTAACTCCATCCCTCCGAACGACGCGCGACGGGTGACGCGTTGCCGTCATCGGCCGGCCGTGTCCCGTCCCAGCCCCGAGCCACAGTGTGACTTGACTTGATCCCCCCCCCCCACAAACCATACGTTTCACCGGCGGAAACGTCTTGAATACAAAACAGCCGTGGCTATAGGTAGCTAGTCGTATTCGTGTGCCTTACGACCAACAGATTTTAAAAATAACACCTTGAGTTTTTTCTTCTTTTTTTTTTTTAATTTTTATTTTTCGTAGTTCCTTACCCCTAATAGTAATTTGTATTCATTTCCAGTAGTTATTTTTACTTGTACGCGTTTATAGAAGTGATGATTTTCACACGCTTCATCTGCTACGAGCAAGTTCTTTCTTCTTCTTTTTCCGATTAATTCTTTATTCGTTTGTTGTCTTTTCCTCCCTATCCCTCTCCTGATAGTTCAAACTACACGCGAAAGGATACAGTATGGTTTTGAAGCGGATAGGATAGGTGAGAGGGGGTGCTTTAGCGCGGCGGATCTTTCAAAATCTCAGGGTCAGGTGATCAAAGTGGTTTGTCGCCTCGTCCGCGGAAATACGCGCGCATCGGTGGACACAATGCAGAACTTGAAAGATCTGCAGCTTGTACCTTTGTACAGTCGACCATAGACCATAGGCGGAAATAGCCCCCCCCCCCCAGAAAATTTTGGAAACAAAAAACGTTTCGCCATTCTTCTATAGGTATATGTGATTTGGCATATCCCAAAATTTCGGTTCTCATGATGGAGAATTCAAGGAGCAAAAATAAAAAAAAAGGTCGTTGAATACAGAATGAGTTTTCCCTCATATTTGCCTGGATTGTAAGGGGAGAAGGGTCATCAAGGAGCTCGATGGTCCGAGTTATCCGGGATCAAACGCATGAGAAGCGAAAAAAAAAAAGAAAAAGGTCATCAAAGTCTTTTGCCTGCTCAGCTCCCCAGAGAAAATTCTTAATTCCGCGTATGCAGTCGGCGGATTAAGGTGCGATTCCTCACCTATCTGAAGTGGGTTTCTGGCTCAATAGATAGAGCCACTAATCACTTTTTGAGAATTTGATTTTGAAGGCTCAAAATTTTCGGCCTTACAATCTTATGCTCCGCTTATGCTTTGATTGAAATGAAAAGCCTTACAAAAACCTTACAAAAAATACCTTACAAAAATATCTAATAGAAAACTCATGAGTTTTACGATCTTTGGATGAAGAAAAAAAACAAAAACAAGAAACAATGATTTGATAACATGAGCATTAATTTTTGGGAATTTTTGAATGAATATTCGCTAAAATTACATCTGAGAAAAGCTGAACTTCCAACATTTTCGGAGAAGTATCCCGGACTCCAGGTTCTTCCAGAGGAGGGCCAGGAGGGGGTGCTTGGTGTGCCCATACCCCCTCTCGAAGTGACCGTATGAAAGGGGCCTAATTGACTGTTTGACGGAAAGGCCCCGGAATCCTTATCTACGCCACTGGATAAGTGAATCCACCCCATAGGCCCATAAAGGATAATGATCTATTCGAGTTTTCATTTTTTTCCATTTTATTGAATAAGCTTTCTTTCTTTCTCTCCAGAAAAAAAAATACACACACACTCACACACAAAGGTGGCAGCCGTGCAAGACGCTCAGTGTATCCACTCTTTATAGTATAGGCCAAAGAGACAGCGGATGCTGATCCCGAGGTCGGCTTATTTTTAGTTCTCCCACGTTTCACGCGGGCGCGACTAGAGTTGGCAGTTGGCAGCGTTGAGCTCCATTCACATGAAATTATTTTCGTTTCTTAGTTCTTACTCTTCTTTCTTCACTTGCCATCTCTCTTTCTTACCTTCCTCCGCTGCGCTCCCTCTTACAACCGCCCTCAGCCCCTCATCCCCTCATACCCCCACCCCTCGCCCGCTTCTCAAGCTCTTTTTACATGCGCGCATTTTATTTTGATTTTTCTCCGCGGAAGGAAACGGATGTTTAGAATTTAGTTTCGACAAGTATGCACATTCATATTTCAACTAGATCCGGTCTCTCTCTCTCTCATTTACTTCATATTTTCTTTACCATTTTTTATTTATTTTCATTTATATATTCGTTCATTTTTTTTTTTTTTTTTTTTTTTTTAATCTGTCTTTTAATCTTATAATCTCTTCTTCGGCTCATGCCAAAATTTGGAGCGTTTCATTCCAATGTCCTCCCCTCCTCATTCACCGAGAAAAAAAAAAGTGGAAAATGTGGCTGCTGCAAACTTTTGCTATACTTAGGCGATTTCATAGTCGATTCTGGTGTAAAAACCTCCAAAAATAACGATGGCAGCACTAAAAACTTCCGAAATCCACTCCTAAACTCAACAAACGCATTTATTGGCCCGAGCGTAATGGTGGCGTAAGGCAGTAACAATAGGAGATTCCTATCTTAATTGCGACACTCTCTCTATACTGACAAGGATGATTCACAGAGTAATTAGTCATCAGAGTAGTAAATTAGTGATCTACACAGGGAACAAGCATCAATCCTATTTCTATTAGTTGCAGCCCTTGTCAGTGATTTCCCCTGAATCAGGGCTTTTTAATAAATTGGTACCGGATCTTGATGGCGTGTCTTGCAATTATTTTGAAATGTCACTATCTGCGTAAAAATTGGGTCGGACCGGCCAGGGCCGCTATAGGCTGCGATGGCGGCCTAAGTATCTCTTTTTGAGGCCCAAGATGGCCCCCGAATTGAGATGCTGCGGGAAAAGAATTAATGAAACAATAAATTATGTTTAAAAGTGGAGAGTGAATTGATTAAACCAAACCCTGAAAAAACAAAGTTTAAGTAGAGCCGAAGCAGCCTTTTAAAATAGCTTCGCAGAGCAAAAGTTGTAGCTCTTCCGGAGAAAGTTATAGTTGTACCGAAGCACTACTTCGATAGAGCAAAGGCTAGAAGAAAGGCTGTCACTCTACCAAAGTCAAAGTGGTGTTTCGGTACAACTATACTCTATTCAGGACAGTAGCGGCTCGTAAAGGTCAGAATTGGTGAGGTAACAAAAACGAAGACCTTTAGACACTGGGTGCCTGGATGGTGGGGGGGGGGATTCCTATCAGAAAATTTCCCGGTGAGCTGTTGACCATTTTGAGAAAGCCGGCCGTGAAAGGAATAGAATGGCGGAAAAGAAAGGGAGAAAGGAAAAATAGGAGCGAAATGAGAAATGTATGAGAGAAAAATGGACGACATCATCATAGAATAGATCAGCTTTTTTAGAGACCGGACCGTGTGAGAGAGGGAAAAAAGGTGAAGAGAGGTCATACGTTGACGTAATGTCGACGCGCAGCTCCAGATACCTATCCGATTTAAATACTCTCACCAGAATTTGATCTGGAAATCGTGTCTTACATTTAGAAGTGCGCCTTCATTTTTTAAGGTAAACTAAAACGGTACAGACGCGTACGAATAGTTAACTAAGACGACTTTCCAACTCACTTAACGCTACCTGATTCACATGCTCCATCCGCAATTCGACCTACAAGCCACAAGGCTTCTTTATATGGTGCGCCTTCATTTTTAAAGATAGGCTAAAACGGTACAGATGCGTACGAATAGTTAACTACATCCTATTTGATTTTAAGAATGGTTTACATTTCCTTCCATTTCCGTTCCTGAATCAGACTATAGACCTGGCAGTGCCTCACTAGCCTGAGCCTCACAAGGCGAGCCGCCACTGGTTCAGGACAAGAAGAAACTTGGCGAGTCTGGTAAAACGCACTACTTTGCAACGCGGCACGCATTGTCGCACCGAATCTTTAAGTTCTGGAGCCGTTGCCCTCACTATAGGGCTTGGTCCGTCTGGACCATCCATTTGAAAGGAGCAGTATGTATCGAGAGTAGGCTGACAAGGAATGTTATCAGTGCAAAAGTCAAATTAGAAACGGTTACAGATACGACGAAATGGATAAAACTTGTATCCGAAGAGTCATATTTCGTCAAAAGTAGTCGCGACATTGACTCCTCATTACCCTCGGACTCTCTCTTTTTTTTTTTTTTTTTTTTTTTTTAATATTAATTTTTTTTTTTTTTTTTTTTAGAATTCAAGTAAGGTACACTCATACATAGGCGGAACTAGGAATTTTTTCTGGGGGGGGGGGGGCTGAGTTCCAAGGGATCTTAGAGACACCTCAAGACCGCCCTGCTCCAAGAGGGGTATACCATGACCCCCCCCCCCCCCCCCAACTTACTTAGGCGTATGATGTGCTTTCAGTTATAGTCGACGAATTAAATAATGTCAGATAACGTCCTGGATTTTGACTTAAGTAGGCCACATGCGATGCTTTTTACTGTGATAGGTATCGCAGGTAGTCTACTTGAACCAAAATATAAGGCGGCATCTGACATTCTTTTGTCGACTGTAAGTACCTACATCATACACACAAATTTTCTGGGGGGGCTTGGCAGACCTTTGGGGGGGGGGCCCCCCAGCCCCCCCCCCCTATTTCCGCCTATGCACTCATAATTTTCAAAAAATAAATCTCCGAGGGTTATGAGGAGTAAATTTTGACTAATTTTGACGAATGGTGGTTCATCGGGCATAAATTTCAACCGCATTTTCGTCGTTTCAAACGTTTCTAATTTGGCTTTTCCACAAATAACGATCAGAGTCAGCCAATTCGCGGTATTGCTCCTTCCGAAATGATGGTCCGTGAGCGCACTATGCAACGGCTCTAGAACTCAAAGATTCGGTGCGACAATGCGTTCCGCGTTGCAAAGAAGTGCGATTCTACCTGACTCGCCAAGTTTCTTCTCATCCTGAACAGAGTATAGGTAAGTACATAAACTTTTTCCGGAAGAGGCGGTAAAGCTATAGAACTCTTGCTCTTCGAATCTATTTTAAAATGCTGCTTCGGTGGTAAACTTTCCGTCATTTTCGATGTGAAATCATCATTTTAATCGATATTTAGATTTGCATAAGCAAATTAGTAAACAACATCATCACTGATACCATATAAGACCATAACAAAAGACGACTACTCTGCATATTCTGCAGCTCAGTGGCGTAGCGTGCAATTTGGCAACTTTGCAGTTCGTCCATTTAAACCCATGAAAAAGATCGAACTATCGGGTGTTCGGTAAATGCTTCGCATTCGACCTTTTACAGTGGTTTAAATTAACACAACGATGCCAAATTGCTCACTCCACTGCTGAGTGCTGAGCTCCTTCCGATTACGATTGTCGACGGCGTCACTTTGTTGATATGCGTAAACCGCGCAGGACAAGGACGCGCAAAGAGGGGTTGGGATAAATGTATACAGTGCTTTTATTTTAAAAATGCTCATAATTTCTTCAATTATCCTTCATTATGTAAATAGAGATCAAAATCTCCTTTAATATTATTCTTATATGAGCAGATTCGTTGATTTGCACCACCACCATGCGATGCGGCTGGCTTTTCATTTCTTTTTTCTTTTCACTTCCTTTAGTAATTAGTCCATCCTTTCAAATTTAATGAACAAGATGGGAGGTGCCCTGCGTACTTATCTCTGGACGCACCCAACTATTTTTGAAGTAGCGCCGTGCCCCCGCCGCGCCGCGCCGCGCCGAAACGAAAAAGACGTTCCGTCAAAAAGTGTTTCCGTTCGTGAATATTTTTAATTCATGTGACAAGCAAGTAACGGGTAATTTCAAATTTATTTTTTTGTAGAATTAAAATAAACGCTCCGAGCTCACTTCAGATAGTCGGAAAAGATATATACACTGTGGATGAAAAGGGGAAGGGGGTTCCAGCAAGATTCCAACCGCTCTCCTCCTCCCCGCAATTTTGTGCAATTGATGTTGACACTGCATTATTGCTTCTCTTAATTTTACGCGGGAAACGTGGGTGCAGGATATTTGGAATTAAATCGCAATTAAAGCATTGCTGCCACCGGAAACGGACCGCGAGGGCTGCGGGGTTGCGCGGGGCGGACGAAAATTCCGATCTCCCCCATTTCTCGCACTTTCTCTAATTTTCGTAATTTTTCCTCCTGTCTATTTAATTTCTCTCGCCAGTCACTAGTTTTCCGTTTCGTCTCCTCTCTTGAATCTTTTTTTTTTCTCTCTCTTTCTCGTTTTTTTTTTTTTTTTTTTTTTTTTTTTTTTTTTTTTTTTTTTTTCCAATTTGGCCTCTGTTTCAGAAGAAATTTTTCCGTATGGGGGTGTGCTCCAGTGGCGTCGAGAGCAATTCGGCAACCTTGCAGCTCGTTCTCTAAACCCATTAAAAATGTAACCTTAAATCAAAAGTTGTAATTAATCCAGTGTAAATTGGTTTTAAACGAAAGTGCCAGTGTTTTAGATTGGCTATCTGGACGCAGAATTTTAATACAACTATCTATATCACCGTGAGAAAATTTGATTTGTTCCTGTTACGTGTGAGTTCCTTTATCATGCAAATCCTTCCAGAAGAAACAGTTTTATCGATTTAGTCTGAGTCCAAATAGCCACTCTCATTCTCAAACACTTGCACTTTCGTTTAAAACCAATTTCCACTGGGTCACTGGATTAATTACAATTTTTTTAAGTATAAAAAAAAGTGAGGCAAACAAACCGATCCGCGTGTAAAATGTCTATAAGATATTTTCATCGTGGCTATACCTCCTTGAAGTTTCAATATCACGTCCCTCAAATCCTCGATCTCGGTATAGCTCGATGATGACCAAGCAAGGACTCGTTTGAGCTCGTTTCAGAAGTGTAGACGCACCTAGACCATTATCTTTGACGAATTTTCAATTTTTATTCCTTCAAATCAAAACCAAACTTGCCTCCTACTTTAAACTTTTGATTTTAAAGCGTTCCTCCATGCAAATCAAATGCTCACATTCATTTTCATTAATTTTTTGTTTTGTAATATGAGAAGTAATGTTGACGAATTCCAAAGTTTATCGGTCTAGGTGCGCCCAAACGTCTGAAACTACCACTCATATATCAGAAAATAAGCGGAAGCCGCTCCACCCACTGACTCGCGCGCCCTTTTCCATGGATCATCTGTTTCAATTTTTCAAAACAGGCGCCAATCACGACCGTGTTGGTAAGGGAGGGCATGGAAATCGGTTTATGGAGACTGAAGTAAAAACTCTCCACAGAATAATTTTGACTACTTCCTTCAAAGTTGGCGTAGATTTCCTGAGAACTTCCGTTGCATCGGGCGAAAATCTAGTCGTAACGTCAATCACGATTGGAGGATGCCCCATATTGCCCCCGTCCAACCCCCATTGGACCGTTTGGAGTTGAAATTATACAGGCAGTGGCGTAACTAGGCATACATGCGCCCCCCGCAAAAAATAGATCTGCGCCCCCCCCCCCAATCATCTTCTATCCCTTCCCCATCCCACCCCTCTCCACTCCAATCCTTACCGGCTTATGACCCCGGGACTATATAGAACATATGCTCCGACGAAAGAAAAGTACGAATCATTTTTTTTTTTTTTTTTTTAATAAAAAATCGCCTACCCGTTCTTTCAAAACTTTTTCTTTCGTGCCTTAATTGTTGCGAATTCGTCAATAAGTCTTCCAAAATCCATCTGCTTGGGTGTCTTTGGTCCTTCTTGTTTCAATGCTGAGCATCGCTAATAAGCTTAAGTCGCTTAAGAGACGGTGGTGACTCATTGTCCTCACGTCCTCTAGAGGTGGTTTTAGAAGTGTAGGCGCACCTAAACCGATAATCTTTGGAATTTTTCAACATTATTTCTCTTGTTTCAAAATGAAAATGAATGAAAAGGAATTAGAGCTTTAGCTTTTCACTGAGGAACACTTTAAAATTAAAATGTCAAAGTCGGAAACAAGTTTTGTTTAGTTTTGAAGAAATGAAAATTGAAAAGACGCCAAAGATTATGGTCTAGGTGCGCCTACACTTCTGAAACGAGCTCTACGTACGTCATCTTCGTCCCTGTTTTCCTACGTTTTAATGTTCTTCTCTTTATATATTTTTCTTCTTTTCTTCCTTCTTCTCTCCTTTTCCTTTCCTTCTTTTCCTTTTCTTCCTTCACCCCGTATTTTCCTCCTCTCTCTTTGAGCCCACCGACGCCTTGCGCCCTCCCCGCAATTGCGGGGGCTGAGGGGGCTATTGTTACGCCACTGTATACAGGGTGTATCAGAAACATACGTCGTCCTTGTAACCACATATTTCAGAGGTCAAAATAAGAATTGTTTCCCCTATAAACATGTGTCCGAAAATGCCTCCTTTTCGAGCTACAGCCTCTCCCAAAGTTTTAAAAAATTGATTGTTTTTTTTTTTTCTTGAAATAGCGACCACCATTATGAACCAAATGTCATGAAAATTGGAGTCCCGAGTTAATTTTAAGTGTAAAATCCATTAATGACCTAAAAAAAATCAGAAATTAGGTTTGACTACTTTTCAGGCAAATGTATACCTTCAACGGCACAAATATGTTACGAATTAGAAATTTGAAAAACAATTACTGAAATCAGATGGGAAAAACTATGAGGAAGAATTTTGGTCCTTCCTATCCCCCCCCCCCCCGATACGATGTGTTTTAAGCGAGATAATCGCTCCCCAAGGCAGAGTTCTGCAAATGGGAATCGTAATCGTTTACAAGATTACCGAGTAATCGTAATCGTCAAATCTTTGGATGGTAATTAAATCCATTTTTCACAGATAAATAGTAAAATCCAGGGTATTTTTGATTAGATCTAATACTTCTGCAACTATTATGATGGGTGGCTTGTAAAAAAATCAACCTTGATTACCATAAAATCACCCTCCGAAAAAACAACGATTACGATTACTTGGTAATCGTGTAATCGATTACCACCCCCATTTGCCCAACTCTGCCCCAAGGTAGAATAGTAAGCGCTTTTACTATGTATAGCGGGCGGCCCGAAGTAGCAGCAGAGTGGCGGGTTGCATACTTACTGCCGCTCTTCAAGGTAAAAGCAAAGCGCTAACTTATCCACCTTGTGAAGCGATTATCTCGCTAAAAACGCGTCGTATCGAAAAAAAATAAAATAGAAAGGACCGAAATTCTTCCTCATACTTTTCCCCACCTTTGCTTAACGTTAACTGCGTTCAGACTTTTGGCACAAACGGAAGGTCGATATCGCTTTCCGTTTTCAATATATCGAAAGTCAAAGTTCGATTTCGACCCATCTTCAAAAACTCCGAGCTCCTGTTGAGAAAGTCGGGATTTAGAAAACTAGGAGTCTAAAATACTCTGAAAAGCAAGTACTTTTCAGAAAAATTTACGGTTTTTACATAAATTTAGTCGAAATTTGGTTTTAGAGCAACCCAATAATTTTTTTTAAAAAAAATTGCCCCTTCTACGGTTTCTAAAAAATTCTGAGACACGACTCATAACGAGTGATACATCGCGCAAAAGGGCACTCAAAACTGAGCATTATAGCTCAAACCGCAGATATCGTTTTCTTACGATGTATCGAAATTTGACAATGGTTAAAATCCAACTTTGCCATTCGATATATCGAACACTGAAAACGATAACGACTTGCAGTTTGCGTTAAAAGTCTTAGAATTGTATGCCCTTTTGGACGAGATATCACAAGATAGAGGTTGGCATTTGTAAAGTTTGAGTTAGAAAGGCAATCCCCCCCCCTCCCCAATTCATTCGTTTAAATGTTAAGGTGGTGAGGACTCTTTAAACATCCTGTATACCAGCGAAACTTGAAAGTGAACTTGTTTTTAAAATATTTTTATTAAAAGGTTTCAAAAAAAAAATTGGAAAAAGTTTTATTTAAATATTGCTAAAATGTTCCAATAAAAAGGTTTTGGAAACCTTTTAACAAAAACATTTTAAAAATATTTTAATTAAAATATTTTAAAAATGATTTTAAAGTATTGTCAACGTTTTAAAAATATTTTTAAAATATTTCTTCATAACTGGGAAAGGGGGACATTTACAGACACACGTTTATAGGGAAACAAGTCTTATTTTGACCTCTAGAATACGTGGTTACAAGGACGACATATTGTTTCTGATACACCCTGTATATTCAGTGACAAAATGATAATCCGTGTGCTCCTAATTTTTCTGCGTTTGTTTTTTTATGTATCAATGTATCATATTCATTGACCGTAACCAGGGTTTTTTTTTCGGAGGTGGCTGCCGGTCTTCGTCCTCTTCTCCCCCCCCCCCCCCCCCCGCCGCCGGACTACGGCTATGATCATATTTGCTTTCAGTTGCTGTTTGTCGCCCTCCACTAAATGACAGTGCGCAGTGGCGGTTCTTGCAACTTGGCAACAATGTTTCTACTCCATATGATTCTATGTCAAACAATCGATTCGATATTGAAGCAGCGCTTCACCACCAATCGATTCTTGTGAATAGATTCAATGGAGAAAAAACATTGTTGCCAAATTGAACGAGCCGCTACTTATGCATTGTGCATCGAGGTATTTGACCAATGAATGATGAATGGAATGGATTGTTTTCTTATCAGTGCAATACACCGGCTGATGCGGGCGGCATTTGACTTCCGTGCTTTGCTCTCTGAATAAGCCGTGCTCTCTGGGAGGACTGGGGGGAGGTGGAGGAGGGAAGGAAGGGAGTCGCTTCACGCTCAAGATTGGAGAAATTAAACTGAAGATACTAGAGAAAGATTGGAGGGAAGAGGGAACTTGGCTTTGGCCCGATCTCTCGAGTTTAGGCAACGTGAGTTGGGGCGCCGAGGGCCGACACACAACGAAGAAAAAGAACGAAAGAACGAAACACATCAGACATCAGAGCCCGACTCTTCGTCTATCGTGTCGCTTCTCCTCTCCTCTTCACCTCTTCTCTTCTCTTGCTCGCCAGTTAATCTTCAGTCGCTCATTTTTGTCCCCGTGAGCCGGTCCTCTATCCGGGAGAATTGTACCCCTTGTCCACGCTGGTTCAAACTGTGTGTCGCGATCTTTTCCCACGAAGTTTGATAAGTGTTGGTCTCCGCTTTCGATTGTTTATTGTGTTTATTTTAGAATTATGGGTAATGTGACTAGTGTCTCGTGTTTACTTCTCTAGTAATGGATTTTTTAACCAACTTTTCAGCCCACTCATTGGTGAGTTATTTACTTTTATCAAAGGTTTCGAAAACCCCAGTTTGACGTTATTTTAGCATTAAGGTGAGAAGTTGCACTTTGGGCGAGATTGAGTTTGTTTTCGTTTTTGAATTCCGCTTTTCACAATACGCTAAATTCCAAAACATGTCTTATTGATGCAAATAAATGCAGCTAAAGATAAACAATTATAATGGAGTTAAAGGAGAAAATATTGCAGTTTTAATTTCCTCCTGCTAAATGACGTGAATTCATTTAACTTTTCTTTTAATCACTGTCGTCATTTTCTTCAAGATGTTTTTCTTGTTGCCTTGCCCTTGCCTTGCCTTGATTTGCCATTAAATAATCGTCGCGTCCACATGTTCTTTTTCAAAGTGCTATTGTCATGTTTTCTATTTTTTCTCATTACTTACAATATGGGTATCTCCAGTGGCGGATCTTCGGGGGAATCCTAAATTTTCACCTTTTTCAAAAGAAAATAGCCCTAATTTGCTTCCACCGACGCGACGCTCTATATTTCAAAATTTCACAGGCATGCTCCCCCCCCCCCTCAGAAAATTTGTCTGGATCCGCCACTGGTTATCTCTCGTACTGTCGTACACCACAGATTTACCCTCTAATATTTAGTAGATGTATGCTGAGCAAAACTACTTACGGCACCAACTCGATCGTTTAAGTTTTTGAGGTATTCGCGATTAAATATCGTGTTTTTGCGGTCAAATGGGGCCGGCCGAGTACCTCGAAAGCCCGACCGCCTGCTGAAGCCGAGCGAGAGCAGAGGGTTTTTGACTCGAGATTTGAGAACACTCATTACTTGCTCTCTCCCGGCTCATCCTCCTCGCCCTCCTTTCCCCTGCAGTGCATATCCATCTAAGACATTACTGATATCCATGCGTCCATACGGATATCCATTTTGTCGGTGCCGCAAATTCACTCTCCAGTTGTCTATGATATGATGACAAAGAGTGTCTACGAATATCGTTCTTCTGTAAGAGCTGGGACTATCGGCGTGATGGGCGGCACCGGCGGAACTAGGCATTTTTCTGGGGGGGGGGGGATGAGGCAAAAAAGCGATGAATTTTTTTTTTTTTTCTTATGCGTTTGATCCCGCATAACTCTGACCATTAAGATCCTTGATGTCCCCTTTTCTCTTACAATCCAGGCAACTTTTGGGGGAAAACACAGTTTTTGCTCCTTGAATTCCAAATCACATGGCCAAATGGCTAAAGTTATTTTGTTTCCAAAATTTTCTTGCGGGCCCACCCCAGTCCCCCCCCCCCTTTATTTCCGCCTATGATGGGTGGGCCAGGGAAATAAGGAGGGTTAGCTGAGAGCAGGACCAGGAACTGTTGATTCTCGAGTCACACCCTCTGCAGGTGATCGGGCTCATACTCGGCCTCATTTGACCTCTAGAACGCGAAATTCAATCGCGAATATCTTGAAAAAAATCCAGCTACGATTGAGTTGGTGCAGCGAGAACTTTGGCCTAATGTTATCTAAAAAATCACTGAATGCAAAAAAAAAAAAAAAAAAAAAAATATATGTTTCGGGATCTACTTCTTAATCTAAGGAGTCGGCTGTACACTTTCCTGTGTAAGCCATTGCGTTTTCAAGTGAGAACCCTTCATCAGTTAACCAAGTCGTATGCTACCGATTTTGATGCCCTAAAACTCTATTCCTGATCCCAAAAAAAAAAAAAAACACCCACCCCTGGCTACCCTGAGACGATTAAATGTTTTACCCGATCCGGCTAAAAAGTGCTGTTAATGCGTATTTTGCTGGAAGAATTAAGATACTTAAAACATCAGGTGTATCAATGGTGTAACTAGGCACGCGTGCGCCCCCCTGCAAAGAATATCACTGCCCTTGTACGTACTTTGTCCATTTAAACCCATGCAAAAGGTCGAAGGTGAAGGTGTTCACCGAACACCCAATAGTTCGATCTTTTTCATGGGTTTCAGAGGACGAACTGCGCGTCGCCATGCACGCTGCGCTTCTGATCAAAGACCAAACGACGGATATTGAGGCTTTTCCTCTTTGGGGGCAGTGGTGGGTGGCTCGTGCAATTCGGCAATAGTGTTTTCCCTTCATTTGCATCTACGTAAAACAAACTAGTGCAGGTGGAGCTCCGCTCCATTCGCTAATCGATTGTTTTGCCTTGAATCAAATGGAGGGTAAACATCGCGCGTTGCCGAATTACACGAGCCATCGCTGTCAAAGGTTCAGATGCGTGCTGAATTCGCCGCTAATTCATCATGAATGGAAAACTAATAATTATCAAGATTGCGCTTTATGTATATACCTTATCGGTGAACTATCGACTTCTCTCATCAGTGTTTCTATTTTCTCCCACAAAACCTGTAAACAACCAAAATTCTAATTATTGCCTTGAAAAAAAAAGAAGAAAAAACGATTTTTGTTTTGTTTTTGATTAGTAATGATTCATTGTCAGAAAATAAACTAGCAACACATCTCTTACGGACGCGGTCAGGACCGTCCCTCACTCTCTGCAAAGCCTCGACCCCCCCCCCTCCCCCCTTTATCTGGGGACGAGCGCGGGCCGGCCGACGCGACCGTCGCGTCGTCCTTCCCCGAGATTTGAAGCCTATATTTTCATGAAGCTTAGCTCCCAATAATTAATTATCACTTCTCCCTCCGCCCTCCATTTGCAGTCTACGCAGCGCACGTGCTGTCTGTCAAGACGAGGAGGAGCAGCTTGTGTCTGTCTGCATCTTGTATTGCGTCCTTCGTCCCCCCCCCCCCCCCTTTCTTTCGAACTCCTCAACTTCTGCCAGATGCAGAACTGAATGCAGATGATGCATTTGAGTGAATGAGTGATCCCGCGCAATCATCAACCGGTTGAATTGGAGCACCAACATCCGTGCACACCGCTGTAGTACCACTACTGACAACACACTACACAGTAGCACACTGCACAGCCACCACACATGAAACAAGACGTTATGAACGGGTGCAGAACTTCAGATTTCTTAATTGAAAACAGCCGCTTCCGGTGAGGTGGCTCTGGCCCCTGCGCCGGAACTGGAGTAAGTAGTCTGATTGCGAGTGCGTAAAAACGTGTATCATTTTAGCGAACAAGTTTTGCATTTGTTTTGTTGGATGATATGACTTCGTAACCACTGGGGCGGGATCAAGTTGGCGGAAAGTCGGACTTGACTTGGAACTAGCATAACCTCATTCTTTACTTACTCACCTGACGGAATTGACGACCCTTAAGATGATTCCAGGGTCGATTAGTTCGAACCGTGGACAGGACACCACATCGCGCTGCTTAAAAAGTCAACAGTATTTGGCTGAAATCGACGAATTTACGCTAAAAACACTTTGAGAAACGTCAGCACCTTCGAGCATACTTCAGGAATTAAGACACACGAAAAAGGTCAATCCTATGGAGGTGCACGGCACAGTGCACTCCCTCGAATCATTACTATGTATGGATTTAAAGTAACATATTGTAGCGTTGCCAAATTGCACGAAACGCCACTGGCACAGGTACTCACCCTCGGGAAATATTGTTTACCTACCCCCTTCCTTTACCGTTCTTTAAAATATTAATATGGTTACGTGAGCTCCCTCGTTGACAATAATCCGCTCTTTCAAACTACCAGTTAGGCAAAGAAAATGGAGTACCTACCCATAAAATATTTTTTTCTGAGTTTGCTTCAAAATAAGCTTTTTGTAAGTCGGGTCGTGACTCGTGGTGGGTTTTCATATGTAGCTCAGGAGTTATTCACGGCGAGGTCTTAATGGATCTAGGTGTAGGCTTTATACCTGTCCAGTGTATCCTGGTGAAATACGCACTTCTTTTTATCTTTGAAATCTGTCCTTCCGACCTTTCAGGAGCGGCTCAGATTTATCATATCTAGTTGTCTGATCTGGTTTAGTGTCTTGCAATGGCACTGATTATAATAGTGTCCACACGCGGATCCAGGAAATTGTCCTTCTCTCTCTTTTCCCATAAGAACGCATCTGTTAGAAAAGGATAGAGGAGGGGTGAAAATCACGTGGCTGCCCCTAAGCTATCCTTTTCTAACACACAAGTTCTAACGGGAGAATAAAGAGAAGGGCAGATTCCAAAAACAAAAAATAAAAAAAGAGAAAAGGAAAAATTCAAAGGATAATCTGAATCCTACAGCTCCTTTTTACTTAAATGTTAACATAAAGTAAACACACAATTTACAGACCTTTCGTCGTAGGGCTGTGAATTTATGTTCTCGAGATCAATCTTATTGTTTTCATCGCCCTGTTTTGTGTCATAATTTTATACTTGCATCAGTGTTCTCGTGTGGTAACGTACTTTTACATATAAAAACTATTACCACAGAATACTCTAATCAGAACGGAAACTCTAATTCATTTTGAAACATTCTTTACTTCGGGCCGCCATGTTCGAAAGTGAGCATCTTCGGCAATCTTCGGCAGGTCTTCGGCAACTGGCCAAGTTGTGATTGGTTGTATAGCCTGAAAAAGCATGTCCGCCATCTTGAAAAGTGAGTAGGCACAGTTGCCAGTTTGTGCCAGTAAATTCCAAATCTTGTTTCCATTGGCTCTTATGGGAGTTTCCGTTCTGATTAGAGTATTCTGTGCTGTTACCGGTTAAGTAATGAATTGTATTAAGGTGATTCTATGGCAAACTCCCGAAAATTTTAATCCGATAGATGGCGTTACTTGTCGCTGGCTTCGAAAATAGCCGTTTTTTGACGGTTTTTGGCTGTTTTCTCTGAACAGACGAATAGTAGACAAAAAATCGGAGTGTCAGCACCTGCTTAATTTTTTGCTTGCTTTTTTGAGCCATAAACGGGCCAAATTGGTTCTAAAATAAAGGCGTAACTATGCAAAGAAAAAATCATGTGTAATTTGGAGTTGTATCAGTAAAGATTACAGGTTTCTGTTTCACCTGTAATCTTTACTGATACAACTCCAAATTACACATGATTTTTTCTTTGCATAGTTACGCCTTTATTTTAGAACCAATTTGGCCCGTTAATGGCTCAAAAAAGCAAGCAAAAAATTAAGCAGGTGCTGACATTCCTATTTTTTGTCTACTATTCGTCTGTTCAGAGAAAACAGCCAAAAACCGTCCAAAAACGGCTATTTTCGGAGCCAGCGACAGGTAACGCCATCTATCGGATTAAGATTTTCGGGAGTTTGCCATGGAATCACCTTAAAAAAATTGAGTTTTTGCTTGTTTGGCCACGAGCTCACAAGCCAATGCGTATCCTTGGTAAAAAATGTTCCATGACCAATTTTCCATGGAGATGGATTTGCATGGAAACCGATTTTTTTTTCTGTGAAATAAACCGTGTACTTTTCCATGGAAATCAGCGCAGTTGCCATGGAAATTGATGTAGTTTCCATGGGAAAATACTCGGTTTACATGGAAATTTGGCCATGGAACATTTTTATTAGAGATATGTGAGCGGTAGTCTCGCACAAACCTTCGTGGTTAGCACCGTTCACTTTGCTCCATAATATTCCATGTGAACGACTGCAAATATATAAAAAAAATACGTCATGTAAGTTATCAGTTTTGTATCAGTGGCGTAACGTGAAATTTGGCAACGTTGTAGTTCGTCCATTTAAACCCATAAAAAAGATCGATGCGTAGGGTGTTCGGTGAACACCTGCATTCGACCTTTTACAAAGGGTTTAAATGGGCAATATACAACGTTGCCAAACTGCGCATGCTACGCCACTGTTTTGTATCGACCGATGGTTGAATCGAAATCTCTGAGCTTCTGGAATAACCCTGAAAAAAAGGAAGATAAAGAAAAAGCCGTTATAATTCGAATTTTGAATGTTGGATGTATCGGCCCAATAAATAGTTTGTTGGACCGTCTCTCTGTCCGGAATATCGGTTCGGTTGGGTCTGTCTGTCGGCTCGACCGTTGCGTTGTTGGCAGTGGTGAACATAACGCACATGTTCACCATCTGGGCCTTGGCGCTCTTTAAATCTCTAGCCTCTGTTGTGTGGTTCACTGTTCCCGGTGTTCAAGAAACAAAACGATCCTAGGTCTCTTAATTTCTCATTTTCTCCTTGACTACGAATAACTGCTGCTCAGTGGTTTTGAATGTTTCGGATACCGGCCAACGAGCTATAGCAATAGAGAGGCTGATAGGTACCAGTGTTGCCAGATTAGGGTGAAAAAGCCGTACGTTTTACATTGATTTAAATGGGGACGATACGGCTTTTTAACCTCGATATGGCAACACTGATAGGTACTCACTTGTTGTAAGTCCTGTCTCAAAGTTGTGATGGCATGGGCGGTCTGAATCTAGTTTGTTTGCCTCACTATTTTTAACCTTAAATCAAAAATTGTAATTTATCTTGTGGACATGGGGCTCTTGCAAACTTTTGCGACACGAGATTGAAGAGATGATTTTAGCATAAAAACATGTTAAAATAACGATGAGCACACTAAAAAATCACGAAATTCCCTCTCAGAATCGAGCTTAATGGCGGAGAGACGCAGGTATCACGGGAGGCTCCTATCCAAATTGAGATATATCTCTGTGTTTCCGTAGAGAAAGTGACAAACTAGACAGACAAACTAGACAGGAATATCCCATGATACCTGCTTTGAACCGCCATCACGATCTTGCCGTTATAGCAGTTGTGTGAGTTTATTGCTCAATTTTAAACTTCCTCAGTGCGATTTTTGCGATTTTCGCTAGTTTATACAAAATATTGGACTCAACTTCATTTGTTTAAAGCAAAAGTTTGCAAGAGCCCCATTGGTTTTAAACAAAAGTGCAAGTGTTTAAGAGTGGCTATCTGGACACAGAATTTTAATAAAACTATCCAGGTGAGAAAATTTTGCATATTTCTGTTATGTGTCAGTTTCTTTATTGTGCAAATCCTCCCAAAAGAAACAGTTTTATCGATTTTTTGAGTCCATATCGCCATTCTATAACACTGACACTTTCGTTCAAAATCAATTTGAGGTGGATTCGTCTCAACTTTTTTTCTCTTTTTTTTCTAAACTATGTCTACAAGAGATTTCCATCGTGACAATTTATTGCCATGTTGAAAATTGTAGACAACGGTTGTTTTATCGATTAGTTTTATAACTAGATTTAAACTCTTTAAATGTTAATACGATCTTTGTTTCACCAGTTCACCGGTCTGATGAATTCTAGGATGCTCCCAAGTTGCTCTAAATTTAAAATAAATAAACTGCTTTCCTCAGCTCAAACTCTAATCTCTCTCGCAAGAAAAGTATTGGCTGATTTTCTTGGGCCGCCTAGCTCAAGTGAGCGCACGTACTATTCGAGATGTTTTTGATCGGTGTTTCTGACCCTTTTTCTCTTTTATTTTCCAAGTATCATTGTGTGGTGTTCTCGGCCCTGAATTGGATATTTTGTAATGGCAAAAGGCTTTGTTTTTTTCTTGAACTGCGCGCTGTTTTTCACTCCAATCTCGACCCGTGTTGCCAAGTTTAGTGTTGTGTGAAATTCCAAGAAATACATTGATTTCATTCGAAGAAAATATTTCCGATTCAGGAATTTAGTCGCTCTCATGCATACTGTGCGCGCTGATTTCCCTTCAACAGTGGCGGATCGAGACCTCGCGAACGGGGGGGGGGCGAACTTGGGAGTTTTATTCCTTGGTGACTTCCTTCTCTTATTTTCGCTCTTGCTTTCCCCCTTCCTCTCCCCTCTTTTCCAACTTTTTGGGCCGAAAGGGGGGGGGCGATCGCCCCCTTCGCCACCCCCTGTATCCGCCAATGCCCTTCAGAGGGTTTTTTTTCTTGGGGTTTACGTAGCTATAAGCAAATTTTAGCGATCGAATATCATTCACCGTCGTATGATATTCGATGGATTTGCATTTTATTTTGATGATATTCGATTGTCTCGTTGGTCTCACCGGAGACCGTTGAATTCCAACAATTGGAAATTTCGAATTCACCTCCGGGGGTAGATTCGATTTTCGAATTGTTGCAACCGTTGTCAGAAATCTCATCTTCTATCCTTTTTGACTCCTTTCGCCACGATAATTTCGGAAATGACGAACTTTTCGAATAAAGTTTATTGAACAAACCATGCGTAGAAGTCATTTTCCTGGGAGACAAACATAATTTTACTTAGCTTCGAAAACGCTAGTTTTTTTTGTTAAAAATGGCCATGCCATCGTTGGAGCACTTGATTGAGTTACAATCTGACAGGGACATTAAGACTCACATGACTATCAACATGCATTGCTAGAAAATTTATTTCCAGTATTTCTCTCCTCCGTCGAGATTTAAATCCAAGCAGGAAGCGAGGATTTATCTCGCCGGTATGTCCTCGCGTCGTCGTTACATTTTTGGAAAGTGATTTTCCTCTTCTTGTGTGTGTGGAGTCGTGAGTACACCTCGTGAGGATGGAGCTTAAAGAGGTAGGGAAACCCAATGTAAAAGGCGGTTATCACCGCCCTGACGATATCGCGTTTGAAAGCATTTTATGAGTTGGGGAGTGTATTTCGTGATTTTGTTGTGAGCTCAGCAGCGTAGCGTTGGCAACGTTGGCATTTTGTCCATTCAAACGCATGTGAAAGGTCGAACTTGGAGGTGCACAGTGCACTCCCTTGAATCGATAATTCACATATGCGTTTTAATGGACGAAATGCAGCGTTGTCAGAGTGCACGCTACGCCTCTGAGTCCATCAATTAAGCCTGTAGCAAAAGTTTGCAACAGCTCCATTTCACCAAACTACATGTGATTACCGTCCAAAGATTTGACAATTGCTAATTATTCGTAGTAATCGTGCAATCGATTACACCCCTAGCTGCCCAACTCTTTGATTCGAAGTATGCTCGTCGCGGGACGTATAATTTAACGCAATGCGATGCATTAATGCATATGTACTTATACTGTTAACGCAGTAGCAAGCCTATATAATTATAACAACACCCCTGCTAAAATCTCGCTGTATCATCTAGCAACGCTGTTCTGGACGTGCCTGTCACACTTTTTAGTTTTTACGGCTCCTCCTCCCACACCCGACTCTATTACGACGCGATTTGTTTTTACGCTCGCCTTCAAAAACCCTCCGACGAGCGAGGAAGGTAGAGTAGGATCTTGGGATGGGATGGGTGGGGGGGTGGTGAGGGGGCAAGGGGACATGGGGAGCGCGGACTGCGGAGGGACGAGACCCTACATCATTTTGTATCGGTCTTTGACTCTTGAATATTATATTTAGTCTTTCAGTCGTCATTTTTTCCCTCTCTTTCTACTTTTAAAAAAAAACTTTTTCGGTTTGATTCTCAACCCCCCCCCTTCTCTTGTATTTTTGGTTTCGAGCAAAAGAGACCTCGTCTCTGGAATGATGTAGTTTCGTAGCAAACAAGCAGCCAAGAAGAAGGCGGGTAGAATAAAATTTCAAGCTCGTGAAAATTTGAATTTTTTATTAACTTTTATCAAGTTCAGAAACGGCGTGTGCAATTTGGCAACATTGTTTTTCGTCCATTTGAACCTCCGAAAGAAAGGTCGACCTATCAGGAGCAGTGGCGGATCTAGACATTTTTCCATAATGCTAAGGTTCCCGGGGGGGGAGGGGGGCTGAAACATACTTTTTCATCAAAACGCTCAATATTTTCTCAAAAATCTTTTCATTGACAAGTAGGCCTCTTCAGCGACATAACTGTCCGCGAAAAGCACCAAACATAGCTTTTCTTTAACTAAAGTTAAATGTATTTCAATGAATTTTCTTGTTAATTGCCTTAAAATTGTACTGATCAATAGTATTTGGGGCGCTGATGTCAAAAATTATATCATTTTCTACTTAACTCGTCCCGATTTTACGCATATTCTACTTTTAAACATTTTTCACGATAAAGTTTAAATTGTGGAAAATCTATAGAATTTTTCGATCATAACTAAGGCTAAATTCGAACTCGGCAGGTCAATTTACGTCAGGTGACATGCTATTTACGCGATTAGAGGATCAATTATAAGAAGAAAAAAACCCACGCTTGTGTGTAGGGACCCTTGTTTTGTGACATCTATGGCGTTAAAGTGATAAAATCTTTGTTGACAGTACTGATCAGAAGTGCAAAGTGCACTCCCTAGAATCGATTTTTTACGCGAGGTTAAACGGACAAAATGCAGCGTTGCCAGAGTTAACGATACGCCGCGCCGCCACTAATGTATTACGATGCAGCGAGGCTCTTCCTTATCTTTTCGCAGTGGCAAATCAATGAAGCTTTTAAAATCGCCCAATGTAAAAGAAAAATGATTCCCGAGTCGCTGCAAATTTCAATTTCAAAAGGTGCCCCCTCACTCCCCCTGAAAAACTTGTTGATCATACATCGTCGCTCCGTACTCGAGTGTGCTGTTCTAGGCTCTTTGACAGGTCGACTTGTCATTTTCCGATATCGCCTTAGGTTCTAATGCAAAGACTATCGTTATTCTGACGAATTCAACCAGCGGGGCCCGATCCTTGAAATTCACGACTTTTGGGTAGACTGGATAAGAATGGAAAACTGTGATTGGTGGAGACGAGTCACGTGGTTGCCAAGTCTAATCAAACTACAGAATTTATCTAATTGGTTATCGGGCAGTCTTGGAGTACCTGATAACCAATTTGATAAATTCCGTATTTTGATTAGACTTGGCAACCACGTGACTCGTCTCCACCAATCACAGTTTTCCACTCTTATCCAGTCTACCCGAAAGTCGTGAATTTCAGGGATCGGCCTGCAGATGTCTTTTAAAGTTTTAATTTAAATTCTATCGGTATTTTCACAATTCAACCAGATGTCTACTAAAGTTTTTTCGTTTTGCGCTTAAGCACCGAAATCGTGTACCTCAATGATGAATCTTACCCAGCGTTTTTTTCTGTGAATCGTTCGTAAATTTCCGTATGAAATAAATCACTGTTATTGTTTTTAAAAAAGAGAATGGCGTCCTTTTTTTTTTTTTTTTTTTTTTTGGAGTCCGAATGATGCTCGTCTGATACAAATCTCAGGGTTTAAGAGAGACGGGGGGGGGGGGGTGTTGTCGTGTCAAGCTCCTCTGTCCGCAGAAATTACGAAGTAGACATGACAATAGTCCCTAACTACCCTGACTCGACCAACCATCAACCGAGAATATCAACATCTTGAGACAATCAATTTGACATCTCAAGTCTCCCTACATTTTACATCCTCCCTCCGCTCACTCCTCCCTCTCATCCCCCCGTCCTCCCTCCCCCCTGGCTCCATCGAACTTGAATCCCGGTTAAACCGCAGGATCGGGGCTCACTGGCTCAGCCTCCGCCTCCGTCGTGCGGTCGTTAAGTTTAGTGGAACAGTGAACGAGCTAACGTACGGGCCGAAGCCGAACGTAACACAGGATATGCTCGACTCAGAATTCAGATTCCTCCGCAGGAAGATCATCGTGACATCGTCTTCAAATTAAAAGAAATATGAGGCACCCATCAACTGGATTGCCCCTTTTCCTGTGTTGCCAATTTTATGAGCATATTTCAAAAAACTGCAGTGGCGGCGCACAGTGTTTTGAAAAGGAGGACCGGCGTCTATTGGCTTATAACTCTACTGTCGCGCTTAAAAATATAATCCAACTTATGCTACATTATGTAGTTAGGTACGAGAAATTCATAGGTAGGGTCAAAATTCTTGCTCAGTGAGTGGGTATTTTTTAAGTAAATCCTGGACATAAATTAAAATAAATGAAAGAAAGCGGAAAAAATGTCAAATATGGCAATGACAACGTACAAATATATCTTCTTTTCTATGGTTTACCACGGGAAACACAGAATTAATGCTCTTCTGTCGCACAATGGTCAGTTTACAAGAAAAAATAAAAATAATTATTTTTATCATGTAGGTATTTTAATTTTAACTGACAATGAATAACAGTAATAATACCCTTCCTCTCTGCTTAGTTTGATTGGCGTACAGATACGAACGACTGACTTACACAAAAATAAAACAAAACAAAAACAAAACGAAAAACAAACACAATCACAAACAATAAGAGTCCAAAAAGCTAATCATGGAATTAGCATCAGACACAGACACAGGAATTCTGATAAGATTCTACAGATCCATCAACAAGGTGCAATATTGATAAGGCGATCTGTGGCGCGGTCATTGACCTACGAAACGGACAAATGTATAGAGACAAGTTCCGGAATCGCAAAGAACAAAAAGCATCGAGTAATATTGATGCTCTCCTCGTCAGTAAGCGATCGGATTTTTCGATGACTTTGACATCGGCTACACTTCATTGGCGTCATTGGCTTCATTGGCAACGTTGTATTTTGTCCATTTAAAGGTCGAATGCGAAGGTGTTCACCGAATACCCAAAACTTCGATCTTTTAATGGGTCTGAATGGGCAAACTGCAATGTTGCCAAATAGCTCACTACGCGCGACTGCGACACTTACTGATTTTACAGATCAGAGAATGAAGGTTTTCTAATATAAACGCATGAGAGTCGTCTCCTGTCGGTCACTTCTTGTTGGAGTTTTGAGTTACAGTATTGTTTTAGATGGGAATCTCCCATTATTACTGCCGTAAGCCACCATTACGCTCGCGCAAAAAAAAAAAAAAAAAAAAAAAAAAAAAAAAGCGTTTATTCAGTTCAGGAGTGGATTTTGAAGTTTTTAGTGCTGTCATCGTTACTTTTGGAGGTTTTTACACCAGAATCGACTAGGCTAAGTTTGACCAAATCGAGTGGAAAGCACAATTTGTTTGTCAGACACGATACAGGAATTTGTCCTTCTCTCTGTCCTCCCGTTCTAACCCGTGCGTTAGAAAGAGACGGAGATAGGGGCTGAAGTTTAGTCACAAGTCACGTGATGGCCCCCACAGCTATCCTTTTCTAACACATGTGTTCTAATGGAAGTAGAGAGAGAATTACACATTCCTGTATTCGCCAATGGTAGACACTTTGGCGCGACCCGGGAAGGATCGAACGGTTTTATCATTTCGAACGCACGTTGTCTTCGAAACGATGTCTTTTGTGTGAGACTCATTCAAGGTCTCACTCCGTCACTCCTCTGACGAGTGTTCAAAACAAAATCGCCAAAAACCCTGGAAAAAAAGGTTCGGTTCAATAATAATAGATAGCCTATCCTTTGTAGACTGCCTTCCTTCCTAGACTGCGTGTGCTCAATTAGGCGCGCCTTATTGTGATCATTTTCCTTTTTTCTTGTTCTCTGACCCCTCTTTCCGTCAAGTGCACGACGCACACTTGTCTGAGATCATAAAAAAGCGGCAAAAAATAAGTGGTGTTAGGTGATCAAATATTGTTTTAGACCTTTTGAGGTAAATTCATAAAACTTGCCAGTGACATTTCTGGGTTTAAATTACTTGTTGGAGGTGTTTTCTTATTTATTAAATTTGACCTCGAAAGTTTTTTGAACGATATAAATTGATGAGACATTTACCTCGTGAGTTTTGGCCACTTTTGGACTATCTTACAGTGGCGTAGCGTGCATTTTGACAACGTTTTAATTCGTCCATTTAAACACATGAAAAAGATCGAAGTATTGGATGTTCGGTAAACACCTTCACATTTGACTTTTTACATGGGTTTAAATGGACAACATACAACATTGCCAAATTGCACGCTATCCTAGACCATAGTGTGACGTGACGTAAGCCAGACCCGGACCTGCTCAATCCACGGAACTCGAGCCGGTTTCTCGATGTTTTCTTCCAAATTGAAAACTATCGATGCCTCTCCTTAACAAGCTATAGCGAGCATGATGGAAATCTCTTATGGACGTTTTTCACACAGGCTCCTTTTGTTTTCATCATATTTTTTAACATTTAATTTTTTAAAACGAAACTGTGACAAAAACATTCGAAACTGGTTATAAACGAAAGTGCAAATGTTTTAGAGTAGCTATCCAGACACAGAAATCGATGTAACTGTTTCCTCTGGGAGGATTTGCACGATAAAGAAACTGACACATAATGGAAACAAGATTTTTCTCACCTGGATATAGACATATAGTTGTACTAAAATTCTGTGTCCAGATATCCACTCTAAAACACTTGCACTTTCGTTTAAAACAAATGTCCACTGGATTAATTACAATTTTTGATTTTAAGGTTAAAAAAGTGAGGCAAACAAACCAGATTCAGGCCCATCCTGTCACATTTTGAGATTGGACTTATAACATGTATCAACCTCTCTGTCGCTATAGCTCGTTGCCTCTCCGACTCGTTTGCTTAGTACCCAGGGTGTATACTACTGTCTAGTATGGAATTGTTGTCTGGGAATTAAACAGCGCGTCACTGATTTAAACAGTCTTAACCGTAGCGGCCGTTTTGCCTATAATGAATGGTATTTTTCAAATTATCAATGATTCCCCCTGGTAAAAAAAAACCTCAGAGAACCTCAGAAAATCCTGAGGGCACCCTCAGGATTTCTGAGGGCCTCTGAGGTTTTCTGAGGGCACCCACAGAATCTTTGAGGGCGCCCACAGAATCTTTGAGGGCACCCACAGAATCTTTGAGGGCACCCACAGAATCTTTGAGGGCACCCACAGAGCACTTGAGGGCGACCACAGAGCGCTTGTGGGCGACCACAGAGCGCTTGAGGGCGACCTCAGAGCTCCTTGAGGGTGACCGCAGAACGCTTGAGGGCGCCCAGAGAGTATCCCGAATCTTTTGAGGGGCCCTTACATTTTTAGAAATTCTGATCAGAAATCTTCGAGGGTGAGCTTCAATCATTTTGAAGACGACCGGAACCAGTGGCGCCATTTTGGGGGATGGCAGGGGGGCAATAGCCCCCCTCCCCCCAAGGATTTTCAATGTGGCCGAAAAATCAAGGCAAAGATTTTTTTTTGAAGATGCACTGCAAAAAAAAAGGTCATCCAAATTTTTGGAGGGCTTCCCCCTCCCCCTTCCCCCCAAGGAAAATCTGAAATGGCGCCCCTGACCGGAATAACGTTTTTACAGGACAACAAACTCGCACTCAGACTTTCGAATCTTAAATGTTTTAGAGGTTATTTTCAATATAGTATCTCGTGCATTTCGGCAACATTGTTTTTATCCCATATCATATGATTCCATGAAAAACAATCGATTGCTTACCATGTATTCAAATGGAGGTAAAACATTTTTGCCACACATGGCACAAAGCCACCGCGCTGGTTAACCCTTCACTGCATGAAGTTCCACCGGTGGAACAAATTCTTCAAACGCTCATATAAAATACAGGTTTTGAGATATGCCTTTGGCGCATGGTGGGTCAACGCGGGAGAAGGTATGTTTTGAGCTCACAAAAAAAAAAAAAAAAATTGGCTGAAAGAAAACATCATGCAGTGAAGGGTTCGTGATCGAAATCATGTCAGGGGGGAAATTTGCCCCCGTATCCAAACTGACCACATTTTGATTATTTTTATAAAGTTTCCGGCATTGGCTTTTTGAAAAATCCAATTAAACTAAAAAAAAAAAAAACTGTTTTGAAAATATCACTTGTAAAAAACGAGTAAAAAATAGAAAAAAGAGAATTTTGACCGAAAAACCGCCAAATTATTTTTTTCACTATTTTTCCCATGTATTTGACCACCTAATACATTGAAAAATCCACATTTGCTTGAAAAAACAAATCATGCAGTGAAGGGTTAAGTAATTAATAATAATAATAAAAAAATAATAAAAATAAATAAAAAAAAAAAAAAAAAAAAAAAAAAAAAAAAAAAAAGTCTATGGGTTTTTTTTCAATGTTTTTGGTTGAGCATGTTCTTTAGGGCCTACAGGTCAGAAAAAAAACCAAAATATAATTTTTTCATCGGCTGGATCCATTTTGGCACGAAGGGGGTTAAAAGTCCAAAATCAAACAAATTCCTGATTAAACCAATGCATTGAGCGAGAAATTCTCATATTATTAGTTATACATATTATTATTATTATTTTCTTTTTAAATCAATTAAAACCTATAGTTGTTAAAAATCTAATAAATAATTTTTGAAGTTAATGTTATTGCACAGAACAAGTAATTCATGTACTAAAGTCAGGGCCCTTACTCATGAGAAGGTTAAAACAAATTAAAATAACCACAACAAACGAAATTTTTCTAAGTCCCATCATAAAAACCTTAGCTGCAAAAAGAATATCTAGGCCCTCAAAAAAGTCTGAGCGTAATTTGAAAATAAGGGCTCCAAGGGCATCCTCAGAAATCTTGAGGGAATGCCCTCAAAAGTTTCTGAGGGCGCCCTCAGAGAATCCTGAGGGCACCCGCAATATTATTATATTGAGAAATTCTCGCCCATCTGTCATCGCGGGCAGTGTAGCCTAGTGGTAAAGTGCTGGACCATCAATCGGGAGGTCGTGGGTTCGAACCCAACCACGGGCAAAATTTCTGTGCGGACTCCAACTTCTCCGGCTTGACATAAGGTGTAAAGTACATAGCCTTCATGATAGGAACAAGAATTTCTACAGAAAACTCGACTAGGCTACTCTAAATTTAGTTTTTTAGTTACACAGAAATACTTGATGGCCTTTCCTCAGGACCTCAGGACCTCAGGACCTCAGAAGTCTGAGGGTAATTGGAACATGAGGTCCTGAGGGCGACCTCAAGATTTCTGTGGGTGCCCTCAGAAATTCCTGAGGGTGCCCTCAAAAATTCCTGAGGGTGCCCTCAGAAATCCTGTGGGTGCCCTCAGGACCTCTTGTTCCAATTACCCTCAGACATCTCTGAGGTCCTGAGGTTTTTTTTTACCAGGGCCACCGGTTGAGAAAAGATTACAGATGCGAGTATTTTCGAGCATTCACTTATACACTAAGCTGAGCTGTGTAATCTTTCCCCAACCGGTGGAATCTTTGATGAATTGAAAAATGCCATTAATTATGCGCAAAACGGCAGCTCTGGTCTCAAAGATCGGGTTAACGAGAACGTAAATGATCAGCCCGCTGAACTGTAGATATATCATTTTATATACATTTTCATTTTCAGAGCTGCTATAATTTTTTTCAGCTCATCGTTTTTAAAAATGGAAATAGTGCCGAAGTAGAAATGCATATCGTGCCGAACTCCCAAACTCCCAAACCTATACTCGAAACTGGTTCGACGCTTGTTTACATTTTACCGAGTGTAAGTAAACAACCGATAATGCACCTCTCTCTCAACGTGATGAACCAATAACCAAACTTCCTACTGTAAAGGCATCCATCACCATAATGTCTTCGACTTTTTAACGTTAGAGAGGTAAATACTGATTACTGATTGTATACAGGGTGACTTTAAAAAAAAAAGACCCATCCAGAATTTCTCAAAATCATAAAGTACAATTTTCGCAGTTAAAGGAAAATATACAGGGTGTACCAGACCACCCGGATAGGTTCTTTTTCTCGAAAACGGCTGGGCGTAGAGAGCTGAAACAAAAAAGTCAGATAGGGAATTGACCCCAAAGAATTCAATGAAAATATTTTCAAAGCTCCCCGAGGCCCCCCTGGAGGGTTTTGGGGGGGGTTCAAAACACATTTTTCCATTTTTGGCGGGAAAAAGCCTAATAAAGGTACAAAAATAAGTTCAGATCCTGAAAGAACAACTCATTGCCGACATTTTTGTTCCTGTAAATTTTTCCAGAAAACCCCAATTTTTGGGGTTATGGGCTCTTTTGGGGGGAAATTTTCATTCGGCCACTGTGACCACACTATTCAATATTTTTACAAAAACTAAAAACCATCTGAAAGAAGAGATCAAGACCTTTCGATTGATGTGCCACATAATACCTAAAAGAGAAAAATTAAGGCCTCCACTTAGATTCCGAAATTTGGGGGTCTTTGGGCCCCCCCACGTAAAAAAAGTCAAATAGCAAGGTATGGCTTGTGATACATCGATCGAAAGCCCTCAAAAAGTAGAATAAGATGGCGCAATCCAAAATCCTCTACAATCATTACTTTCAAAATGGCGGTCATTTGAAAATTATGGGTGTTCAAAGGTAAGTCCTGGGAAAAGAGTCCAAGGTTGAACGATACTTAGCTTGAAAGGCCTTAAAAAATGCAAACGAATGGCGCAAACCGCAAATCAATCCGCCTCTTCAATCAAAAGTTATGGCCGATTGAAACTTAAAGGGCTCAATAAGGCCTATTTAAGGCTGCTTAAATTTCAATCGGCCATAACTTTTGATTGAAGAGGCGGATTGATTTGCGGTTTGCGCCATTCGTTTGCATTTTTTAAGGCCTTTCAAGCTATGTATCGTTCAACCTTGGACTCTTTTCCCAGGACTTACCTTTGAACACCCATAATTTTCAAATGACCGCCATTTTGAAAGTAATGATTGTAGAGGATTTTGGATTGCGCCATCTTATTCTACTTTTTGAGGGCTTTCGATCGATGTATCACAAGCCATACCTTGCTATTTGACTTTTTTTACGTGGGGGGGCCCAAAGACCCCCAAATTTCGGAATCTAAGTGGAGGCCTTAATTTTTCTCTTTTAGGTATTATGTGGCACATCAATCGAAAGGTCTTGATCTCTTCTTTCAGATGGGTTTTAGTTTTTGTAAAAATATTGAATAGTGTGGTCACAGTGGCCGAATGAAAATTTCCCCCCAAAAGAGCCCATAACCCCAAAAATTGGGGTTTTCTGGAAAAATTTACAGGAACAAAAATGTCGGCAATGAGTTGTTCTTTCAGGATCTGAACTTATTTTTGTACCTTTATTAGGCTTTTTCCCGCCAAAAATGGAAAAATGTGTTTTGAACCCCCCCCAAAACCCTCCAGGGGGGCCTCGGGGAGCTTTGAAAATATTTTCATTGAATTCTTTGGGGTCAATTCCCTATCTGACTTTTTTGTTTCAGCTCTCTACGCCCAGCCGTTTTCGAGAAAAAGTACCTATCCGGGTGGTCTGGTACACCCTGTATAAAGTACGACTATGATTTTTTTTCATTTGTTTTTTTCTTTTTTTTTAAAAAAACTTCTTACAATCTGGCACTTGTACACTGAAAAAAAGTGCTGAGTTTTACTGTTTGAAAACTTGAAAGTATTGGGCGAAAACGAAAAGTACAGCTTGCCTCAGAAAAGATTGGATTTGACACTTTTATGGTGTTCATGAAAACATCAGCTTCCATCCTCAGATATAGGGCACCCTAATTGGTTAAGGAGCAGTAAGAAACTGATGTTTTCATTCAAACCTATTGTTGTCATTTTATAGGGGGGTTAAGGAGCAGCAAGAAACCGATGTTTTCATTCAAACCTACTGTTGTCATTTTTTTAGGGGCGGACTGGGGTCAGAAAAGTTACCGGCGTTTCCGATAAGTTTCGGCGGAACCGGCCCTCAACCTATATCCCCAATGGGGGTGTGGGGGGAAATCCCTCGCCAAAGGGAGGTTTATTCCCCCAAAAAAATTTTGACAAATTAATTTACAATCCGATCGGCCCACCGAAAAAAGTCCCGGTAGTCCCGCCTGCCAGTCTGCCCCTGGTTGTCAAGTCCAGTCGTTCTTGGGACAGCTTATAAAAGTTTTTAAGTTTTGTTAATACTTTTAAGTATTCAAATAGTTGAATTCAATACTTATTTTTTCAGTGTAGGCATCAAAGAAAATTTCTTACTGTTAGACTATCAGATTAATAAATAATAATACAGTTTTGGAAATGGGTCCAATTCCTCCTTTTGGTGGGTCTTTTATTTATAGTCACCCTGTACGAGGACGAAGCCGTAAGTTGCCCTCTGATTGTGAGAGCCTCTGAGGCCAAATACTGAACAGTGAGACACTATGTGTAACACTAGAGACATCTAGAAAGAGAGTGAATTAAGGCGAGCAGGCGGGGCCGGGACAGGATTATAGTGTTGCCAAATATGTATATGTATATCAGATTTATATATAGGCCGTATACGCCTGTGGGCTGCATATACTTACAATTAATTAGAGTATACGATATGACCCGAGTATTCTCGATCAATGCTACTCATGATGAGAGATCCGATTGTAATCGAAAATGGCGGCGATCGCAGCATATCAGGAATGTAAACATTGAAGTGAGCAATCGCGTTGCTTCAGTCGTGTCGTATTTGTTGGTAATTTTTTCGGTACAAAGTTAATCGTGATTGTATATTTAAAACGGAAAAATGAGCTTATCGGTATATTTTGATAGTAGGGGAAGCGTGTTCCGTTTTATTTGAACGGCACGCCAAATCTGCCTTCTAACCTAACCGCGCGGTCGATTTGGCTAACCGAACATGGCGTCGCCTCGTCGAGAATTCTCGGGTCTTACCTATAGTTTACTCGACATTTACTTTAATTCTCAACGAGGTACCTATTGCAATAGAGAGGCTGAAACGTGTTGTAAGTCCTATCCAAACGTGACCGCATGGATATCTGATTCTGATTTGTTTGACTCATATTTTTGAACAACCTTAAATAAAAAATTATAATCCAAGTGGAAATTGGTTTCAACCGAAACAGCAAGTGTTTTTTTAGAGTGGCTATCTGGACCCAACATTTTAATACAACTATCCAGGTGAGAAAATGTGGCTTGTTTCTGCGTCTTGTGCCAGTGTATTTATCCTACAAAATCCTTCCAAAAGAAACAGTTACTTATATCGATTTCTGTGTCCAGATAGCAACACCCAAACACTTGCAATTTCGTTTAAAACCAGCTTCAAATGTATCCGTCACAACTTTAGTTCTTAAGGTTAAAAAATATGAGGCAAACAGGCAAACAAACCGAACCCGTGTAAAATGTCCCTAGGAGATTTCGATCATGACTGCCTCGTTGAAGTTTCAATATCACGTCCCATAAATCCTCTCTATCGACTATCGCTATAGCTCGTTACATATATACCACAACAATCAATGCAAAATATACCGATTTTTACCAGAAATCTGTCAACACGATAGAGGATTGAGAATTTAGAGGGAGGCTGGCTTGCGTGTATAGCTTAGACTCCTTGAATGAGTCTCATGCTCATGTTTACTTTGATATTTCTTGATAGTCTTGATCCATACTCTGGATCTCTCTGTTTGTTTTCGTCTGCATCTCTCTCTCCCATGGTTTATAACCATATTTATCTCATATTTCCTTCCTATTTCCCACCCTAGTTCTTTCCGATACCTTTTATTATTGGGTCCATTTGTTCGATTTAGTGATGGCTTTGATAAGAGTCGAAAAGGATATTGCAGAATGCAGGTGCTGCTATCTGATACGCCTTTGTGTGGCAATTAGGTTTGCTCGCAGAGTCTACGATTTTTTTGTCGACCCGATTGATTGCCTGGATTTTGCCTTCTGTCGGGCTTTCTTTTACTCTTTTCAGGTGTTTCGATTACAAAGGCGCTTTTGCACTCCAAGGGATTATTTGAATCGATTGTTAGATTATTTTCACACCCCTCGTAAATCGCAAAATAAAAAGGCATTAAGGAGAGGTTTACTTACCATGTTTATCTGGTGTTGTAAAGTGTTTCATGTGCGAGGAAACAGGTTTGATAATGGGCGCCCGCAGAAAAATTTCCAAGGGGGGGGGGCAAAATTGTTGAACCCCAATGGAAGGTCTATGGGGACTCCCCCACCCCCCCCCCCCCCCCCCCCCCCCCGAGGAAAAAGGGAAGACCTTTTTTTTTTTTTTTTTTCATAAAAATAGTGTACACTTATTAAGCCATTTTAGGTGTATCCAAATAATAATAATAATTTTGACGTGTTTGATAATATGAAAAACGGACAAAAAGATGATAATAATGGTAAGTAAATGTATAATTCTACAATTCCTTGCAAAAAGTAAGTTAAAATTACAACATAAACTAATAATAAAGTTCGTCAACTATATTACCTACTCCTTAGATTCACATTTCATTTTCTTTTGGTCCTTTCATCTTTCTTCGTGAAATTTTGACTGTTTTGAATTCCAGGGGGGCAAGTGCCTCCTGCACCCCTCCCTCCGCGGGCGCCCATGGGTTTGATCAAACTGGTATTGGTGAGCATTACTGTGCAGGTAGCAGGTGAGGCAACTGTTGCATTTTGAGTCCTATTTGCTCTTTTTGTCAAACAACTGTGCGGTTTGACGGGCCGTCGCAAACTGCTGAGTCATAAATGGCGATGGATAATGTGTCATCTGTTCACCAATTTCAGTTAATATGAACCCCGTTTTTGGGGTGTTTGGACGAGTATATATAGATTTGAATTTTAAAAGTATCAATGGTGATTGGTGAAATTTCCTCCGGCTTTAATTCTTAAACACAATTTTGTTTATTTCGGGCTCGAAGAATCCATATAAAAAAATTTTATCGCAGTGCCGATGATCTTAGATTTTGCGTTTTTCTTTTTTTTTTTTTTAATTTAAAATTCAAAAAACGTGACATTCCCGTAAAGAGACTAGAAGCATATTTCATTTAGTAATCGGGTTCGGTCACTTCATTAGGTGCTATGTTCAATCAAATGGGTGTCCGCCACGTTGGTTTCGAATTTCGTGACCAGCGGGCCGATCATTTACTTCATCGTTAAACCGATCGTTAATACTGTGTGTATGAGTGATTCTATTGGTCGAATATTGTAAAACTTAGCCGTTGCTATGGTAACCATCGTTATAGTGTCCGTTTTTTAAAGTTAACTCATGAATAGCCTTTATAAAACGAGACTCTTAACGATGTTTACCGTAGCAACAGCCAAGTTTTACAATTTTCGATCAATAGCATCACTCGTAGACAGTATTAACGATCGGTTAAACGATAAAGTGAATGATCGGCCCGCAGGTTACGGTTTTCGAAACCTACCTAGCGAGGTGGGTTACGAATTCGTGACCAGGTCACGAAAATCTGGGACAGGAATAATTTTAATATGTGTAATATGTACCATCCATATGGTATGAAATGATATTAAATTCCATTAAAATTACCTACAAAACATAAGTGACAAATATTATACAAATTATCAAGCATATTTTATAGTCATCAAGTGACCAAACCGTGATCAAACCGCGTGACCAAACGTCCAAACCGTGACCGAACCTGGTTCCAAAATAAAGTTTGCTTTAGTGGTCCTATATTCGCGTTGGATTGAATTCCAGAAAAATTCCGCCTGGAGTGACCTATAATAATCGAATTTAGATACTATTCGCGTTCTTTTGTCATCTGATGTGCGATCATAAAATAATGCTGATCGACCTCTTCGCTGGAACTCACCTCCCCCCGCTCCCGCTCACCCCCCTCCGAAAGCTTCTCGATTTTTCTGAAAAGTGAGGATTGAGAGGAACAAACAAGGAGATAAGGTCAATATTGGTAATATTCAAGATTTGTGCCCCCCCCCCCCCCCCCCCGACTACACTTTAATCTCTGTGAGCAGAAGTCCTTGCAGGCGGCTCGTTCCGTTATTCGTATTTACGAACGTTGGTATAGACTGTCCCAAGAATTATTGGACTTGGCAACTGTAGGTTTGAATGAAAACATCAGCTTAATTCCTACTATACTCCTAACCAATCAGGTTGCCTTATATCTGAGGATGGAAGCTGATGTTTTCATGAAAACCATAGAATTGTCAAATCCAATCTTTTCTGGGACAAGACAAGCTATACTCTCATCACTCTTCAAGTTTTGGTATGTCTCGATACGACGCGATGCTTATGTCAAGAAACTGTTTGTTTTCGGATAGCCGTGTTTCAGCGGGCTGATTATGAAGGATCGTATATCGTAATCGTATCGAGGCGCTATATCGAGTGCGTGTTATTCTTGTGGGTGGTGTCACTCCGAAAGGTCCCATATTCTCATAGGAAATTCTTCAATCTCTGCGATGTGTGCAAGGTGTTTCAGAAATTCCCAGAATGAATTTCCGCAGAGATGGAAGGGCTTGCATAGAACCTAGGTATGGAACCTTCGGAAATTGCCGTTTAAATTATTGAAGAGCTCTTGCAATAATTAGCGGCCCATAAACATAATCAATGTGAGCACATTTTTAACGTGCGCAGGAAATAGAATTAAAATATGATGAAACATATTTACTTGAAAGAAATATTCAAGAATCACGATGGCAAAACAAAGTACGGCTGTACAGTGTACTGTACCATCTGCATCTCTAACCCGTCTTGCCTCTTCACACTCGCCATATCGATGTAGCCAAGAGAAATTATTATTTACAACTTTGCGTGGGTGGTTTCTTTTTCAGCCAATCGGACGAAAACGCGAAGAAAATGCGTTTCCGATCGGAGAGCCGCGAAGCAATCTTCGCTCCGACCAGCATGCATCGCGCATTGGTCTCTGTTTTTGTTTTTGCCCGCTCCGTTTCGTGGCACGGTGCGCGAGCACGCGTGTTTTGGCCCCGGGTTAAGTACAATGTTTAATGTGCTCGATCGGGGGGATTTAAATCAAAGTCTGGCTCCGGTTCAAATCCCAGCTCGAACCAGAAAATTATTCCGAAAGTATACACTCTATGTACCGTACACACCAACACATCCAAACTAACTCACTCACTCAAGCTCACATCACACAGATGAGCTTTATTAATAGAATGCAGGATTTTTGCGCTTCTGAATGATTTGCCCGCTCCCTTTCATGCGAACGTTATCCAGACATCTCTGTTACGGAAAGGAAGGCCATGGTTCACGGGCACACCCCCTTGCCTCGTGTGGCGTGGGGGGGGGGGGGGGGGGGCGAGTGAACGCTCTGTCTCGGGCTGTTTGAAGCGCTTTTCTTGCACGCGCCCCTACTTGCACTGATATACACACTATTACGCAGCCTCCGTGATCGCTTCGCTATTCAACAAAGAAGAAGCCCCTTTCTAATTCATTTTGCATTTTAAGCGTGAAGAAGTGCGTTTTAGGCTGCTACCGTGATTTTTAATCAGGGAGGGGAGCTTACCATAACCTCCTGTCGGTATAGGTATAAGTGAGCAGAAGCGGATCCAGAAATTTTTTCTGGGGGGGGGTAGCGGGCGCCTATGAATTTTTAAATTTGAAGCGTTGCAAGAAGAAAGTTTGGGAGCTACTTTCGGTTGCAAGATAGGCAAAATTTGGGGCTTCTGGGGAACATGTGTGCCCCCCTGAGGCTAGTTCTGCTCTTTTGGACAAGACAAGACGAGACAGCGGGAATCGACCAATCTCATCGGTTTAAACGGTGTCACGTGACAGATTCCGAGTCATTCTATGGGCGGAGGAGTCATTTTTTCTGAAATAAACAACTCTAACGACTTCAAATCTGTCACGTGTGACGCTGTTTGAACCAATGAGAATGGTCGATTCCCGCTATCTCGTCCAAAGGAGCAGAATCAGCCCCCTGGACCCGCCACTGTAAGTTGAAGAGGATCGACTATTTTAAGTCATGAAACTCTTGAGGAAGGCTAAAAGCCATCCTCGGGGATCAGGCCATAGACCTGTCCCTGATATGAGAGGAACAAGGGTGTACACAGGGGAAGCGGGGAGCCTCCTCCCACCACGCCCTGAAAAACAGGAAAATAGTAGAAGACTTAAGATACACTGTACGAAAGTGTCGAAAAATGAGCACTAGTAAAGTTGGACTTTGTCTCCCTCCCCGCGCCTCACCGGAAATGTTTTTGTGGATGCATCTTTGGTAGAACCTTGATTGAAAATGTTATTTTTTTTTTTTGTTTCAGGGCGGGCGATGGTCGTTTTTCCTATTGACAATTTTCTGGTGCACGTGTTTGACTTCATTGAATGCAGCCGAAGACAAAGGTTAGTTTAATAACAAACACGTCTGACGTCATCCGCAGTGGATACAATGGGGCAGTTGCAAGGGTCTGAAATGTTGTTTTTTAGAAAGACAATGTAAGTACTCTTGATGAGCTGAGAACAAAGATGCCTTTTGGTTTCAAATTATGTCCCTTTGTTCCGAAGATGAGATTTTGGCCCTAAATACATTGTTTTAAATAGGAATTCTGCTTAGTGATGTCATTACGCACACGAATTTTCACAACTTTACTCGTCTGTATCTCCAAAACCGGGACTTTTAGGAAAAAAACAAATACATCATCGTTCTCAACTCATAAAGTACAATCACTTACTTTTTAAAAAATACACAATTTCAGACCCTTACAACTGCCCCCATTCATTTTTCTCCATGAACTTTCCAGATTTCCATTCAAACTGATCAAGTTTGATTCTATGGATGTATGAACTCACGGACTGAGGGTTGCTCATGGGGGACATTCGCAGCGTAATCGTATCGAGTTCTAATGATCTGGGGCCAAATAGAGTACGGGACGAACGGTCCTCTCTCCTGATGGATGCTGAGGGCGTTTTTGACTTACGGCGAGTGCTGACGAGATGTAAGTCTTTTTTTATGCCCTCAAATTCCATCGAATCAAGCTCGAGGACCGTCCATCCTGGACTCTCTTTTTGGTCCCAGAACCGTTGGTTACATATACAGGACGGCCGTCAAGGGTCCACGGTTAATTCCAGGGACAAATAGAGACGGAGCACTACCTGCAGCAGAGGCACGCTGACTTCTCGCGGATTTAACAAAACAACAGTCAACACCCTTCTAATATCGCATGGTGTTGAATGGTGAGCAACCTCCACCTCACTTCCCGGCCCATCCCCTCTATGCCCACCGAATGTCACCGTTCAACACCATGCGATATCAAAAGGTGTCGACTGCTATTTTACATGTTATTTTGTTGAATCCCCGAAAATTCAGTGTACCTCAAATCTTCCCTATGTATTTTAGCGTCTATTTTAGCGTAGTGCTCCGTCTCTATTTGTCTCTGGTTAATTCGAAATTCTCTGACATATTGAGCTATATACAGGGTGTCTCAGACCACCTGGCAAGCTTTTATTGTGGCCAAACTAAGGCAAATATGAAAATTCGGTAAAACACGTGTCACGTATATCGACCCCAAAGAAATCGGGGAAAATATTTTCAGCCCCCCAAAACCACCCCTTGGGGGTTATTTAGGGGGGTGGGTACCCGTATCTCGAAAAAATCAAATGGAAAGGGTATGTTTTGACACTGGAACCTATTCCGGCATAAAAAAATAAAACTTTTTTACACCTGAGTTTTTTTTTCTAAAAACCACCCTTTTTTGAGTTAGGGGTGGTTTTCCAAAAATTTAGGGGTAATCTTTGATTGACCGCTGTGACCCTCCAAATCATTGGATTTGAGAAAACTAAAAAGTTTCTGAAAAGGCAGACCAAGGGCTTTCTTTTGATGTATCACATGCCTATTTTTTGTGAAAAAGGGTACAAGGCTCCCTCACCCCAAAATTTTGGGGCTTCGGGGGGCCCTACGTAAAAATTGTCAAATGTAAAGGTATGCCTTGTGATACATCATTTGAAAGGTCTTTTAGAGACGGAAAAAATGATGCCACCAAAATTCGAAAAAACTACCCCGTTTCAAAATGGCGGCCGTTTTAAGATTTGGGGGCTCAAGGGGGGACCTTCAGAAAAATGACCCAAAATTGAGCGATACACAGCTAAAAAGGTCCTAAAGAGAGAAAAATAATGGTTCAAACCGCAAGTCAAACCGACTTTTCAATCCAAAGTTACGGCCGATTGAAATTTAGGGGTGCCTTTTTGGGAAACCCAACTACCCCTAAATTTCAATCGGCCGTAACTTTGGATTGAAAAGTCGGTTTGACTCGCGGTTTGAACCATTATTTTTTTCTCTTCAAGATCCTTTTAGCCATGCATCGTTCAATTTTGGATCATTTTTCTGAAGGTCCCCCCTTGAGCCCCCTAACCTTAAAACGGCCGCCATTTTGAAACGGGGTTGTTTTTGCGATTTTTGGGGGGCATCATTTTTTTCGCCTCTGAAAGACCTTTCAAATGATGTATCACAAGGCATACCTTTACATTTGACAATTTTTACGTAGGGCCCCCCGAAGCCCCAAAATTTTGGGGTGAGGGGGCCTTGTACCCCTTTTCTCAAAAAATAGGCATGTGATACATCAAAAGAAAGCCCTTGGTCTGCCCTTTCAGAAACTTCTTAGTTTTCTCAAATCCAATGATTTGGAGGGTCACAGCGGTCAATCAAAGATTACCCCTAAATTTTTGGAAAACCACCCCTAACTCTAAAAAGGGTGGTTTTTAGAAAAAAAACTCAGGTGTAAAAAAGTTTTGTTTTTTTATGCCGGATTAGGTTCCAGTGTCAAAACATACCCTTTCCATTTGATTTTTTCGAGATACGGGTACCCACCCCCCTAAATAATCCCCAAGGGGTGGTTTTGGGGGGCTGAAAATATTTTCCCCGAATTCTTTGGGGTCGATACACGTTACACGTGTTTTACCGAATTTTCATATTTGCCTTAGTTTGGCCACAATAAAAGCTTGCCAGGTGGTCTGAGACACCCTGTATATAATCATTGTTCGGGCATCAACCAACATATTACTCGTAAGTCCTTCATGTAGAAACTGGACCAATATGATTGGTCAAATAACAATTTTTGCTCAGCTCTGGGCCCAAAAAATGTTCGAGACGGACGGTTCTTGTTCTTTGACGTAGGTGGAGTCTGAACCAATCTCTGGAGCGAGGATTCGTTTCTCGGAGTCGGGAACTAGGACCGCCCGTACCAAAAATGTCGCATAGATTGTTCCAGCTAGCTCCAACATTTATCTGATATGGTCATTTTCTGCGGGGTCTTTAAAAATTAATCACTTTTTTGTTTAAATTGTCTTTGTCTTCTTGTTTTTCCTATAGATGAGCCAAGTCAAGGCGTTTTGGGCATGGGCGGTGACGTAGAAGATTCGGACCACGCAGACCCCGCGAAACCGGGAGAAATGTTGACGTCATTCAACGGTATCGAGGCCGCGCCTTCTTTTACTAAAAAAGACGCGCTGCACAGAATAGTTAATAAACCAGCAGGAAATATGCTCCGTCTTAAATGTCCCGCCACCGGTAAGTGTATACGCACGCATGTGATAGGTATAGTATACAGGGTGTATAAAAAAAAAAAAAAAAAAAATTAGCCACAGTAGCATACCTCCAGGAATCGTCCGACGCGACGTAGAGTCCCTGTATTAGAGTGGGCCGAAATCCGATTTTTTCTGAATCTGGAAACGTAATAGCGCGGAAAAGACGGTACTAGTGATCAGAAACAAGAAAATAACAAGTTTTTTGAATTTGGTCAATGCCTGACCATCGCGCAATGAGCTTGAAATTTCGATATTTTGGCCAAAATTGACGATTTTCTACGAAAATCGCTAGTTTTCAGATCCTTTAAGTATGGATTCAAACCGTTCAAATATGACAAATAATGGCTCAACATAGCTCCAAATCGACCTTAGATGTAGTTTGAATGCTTGAGAGCCCCCAAATGTGATGGGAGGAGGTCCCAATTGGAGGGGACAAAACGTCTATTTTGATGCGTTTCGAAGATCGGTTAGCTAAAGGTCCGTGCCTCAAGGAAAGCGACTAAAATGAATGTTTTTTTATGACGAATGTTTGATTTTGCAGCTCTTGGCTCGTTTGACCGTAGAAAAATATGCTAGATGGATAAAACGACTCAGAGCTCACCGCGAGAAGGTGGCTGAAAATACGGTCTCCACCAGCTATATAACCATCCCTTTCTAAGAGATGCATTCAAATGGGCTAGGAGGGAGAAAGGCAATACCCTGGCTACGGCTGTGGTGCCAGAGACAAACCCAGCTTTTATTAAATGATGTTAAATTTCATAAAAACCAATAGGACAGCCAAAAAACTAACACTTTTTTTTTTTAAAAAATATAGAGGTTTATTATTAAAAACAGGCATCTCATCTCTAGATTTCAAGGTATCCCCAATAAACCGTCTCTGTTTTTTAAAACCGGGGCTTCTTTTTGGGGGGCGTTGGGGTAACTAGCTTTACGCAGCGCTCAACTGATAGGGGTGGGCCACGGGAAACTCAAGACATCCAACTCTGATGGGATAGCCTGATAGTTATTAAATTGGCAGATAAATTCAGTACCATCTTTCCTTGAAATTGGAAGAGAAAAAATATTTTTACGTTCCCTATTGATCAGCTGTGTGTAGTCAGTAGCGTTAAAATTTAATTTAGGGACGGTGAATTTCCGAACATTGTTATTCTCTAGAATGAGAATGCTCCTTTGCACATAAAATCTTTTATTCCACAGTGGTTTGCAGAAACAAAACTGCTTGAACATCGACGGACCGAGACATCTGTTCAACGCAAAACGAAGTACAATAAAGTATTTACGAAGTGATTTACTTGTCGTCGTTATCCCTGGTTTACAAAAGACTTCATTTTTTGCCCACTCGGAAAATTTGCTACTGTCATGCAGTGCCCTTTGATTAGCGAGCAGAAATAAGGTCCATTGCACTCGAAAGAATTTTACATGCGAGGGAGCATTTTTATTCAGAAAAAAAAAACAATATTCGGTAATTTAATGTCCCTAAATTAAATTTTAACGCTACTGACGACACGCAGATTATTTATTGGGAACAAAAAAGATCTTTTCCCCACCAATTTTAAGGTGATTTCGTGTCACATGACCAAGATGGTCGATTAGTCGATCAATTGATGGTCATTTACCAGGTTTTATGGAGTTCTTGTGTAAAAAGAGAATCGTCAGCACCTGTAGGTAGATTAATTATGGGACTTCTCATTATCGTAGTGCGACGAGAGATCGAGCACAGCGATTGTGCGAATTTTCATAATTTCGTCCTTATTTTGAGAATTCGAGCATCCAAAAATTGCAAATATCCTTGTCAGATCTACCGATGACAGGTGCCGACGATCCTCGCTTTACAAAATAAAACTCCATAAAATCCGGCGATTGATAACTAATCGATTGACAAATCGATCACCTTGGTCACGTGACATGGAGTCACCTTAAGAAAGGTTCGTACTGAATTCACTTGAAAACTTAAGGACTCAGAGGCTATTCTGGAGTGAGATGTCTTAAGTTTCCCGTGTCACGTCACCCAATCAGTTGAGCACTGCGTTAAGCTAGCCACCGAAGCTACTCAAAAAGTAGTCGCATGGTTGGTTGGGTTGAGTGGCCGGTGGAGCTGGTATTTGCAGCCACCTTTTTGCTGTGAGTCGTTTTATCCATCTAGCATATTTTTCTACGGTCAAACGAGCCAAGAGCTGCAAAATCAAACATTCGTCATAAAAAAACATTCATTTTAGTCGCTTTCCTTGAGGCACGGACCTTTAGCTAACCGATCCTCGAAACGCATCAAAATAGACGTTTTGTCCCCTCCAATTGGGACCTCCCCCCATCACATTTGGGGGCTCTCAGGCATTCAAAACACATCTAAGATCGATTTGGAGCTATGTTGAGCCATTATTTGTCATATTTAAACGGTTTGAATCCATATTTAAAGGATCTGAAAACTAGCGATTTTCGTCAAAAATCGTCAATTTTGGCCGAAATATCGAAATTTCAAGCTCATTGCGCGATGGTCAGGCATTGACCAAATTCAAAAAACTTGTTATTTTCTTGTTTCTGATCACTAGTACCGTCTTTTCCGCGCTATTACGTTTCGAAATTCAGAAAAAAACGGATTTCGGCCCACTCTACCCTGTATGTATAGAGACTAGAGAGTTATAACAAGTGAAACCATGAGCGCCGCCATTGGATGTGTTTTTGCACAGTTGTTTACATTCTGAGGCCGTTGTTTTGGTCCAAGGCAAAGATTACAGTTCCGTTGATTTTCTGACGGTGTAATATTTCACTATTTATTAAGTACCTACCCTGCGCCACCAAAATCTCGAGGTCTTGATTTTACTTATTTATTTTTATTTTATTTTAATTTTTTGTTTTGGTGAAGAGAGGGAAGATGAAGCCTCCACATTGTAGTCAATAATAATTCATCAAAATAGATCCATCAAGGATTAAGTGTCATGAAGTCACACTTCAAGAAGCAAGTGACATAAAATCACACTTCAAGGATAATATGATTCGACTCTCATTTCTCAGCACCGCCGCTCTCAGGTCTGAGATTGTTAAAAAGTGGCAAAAAATCAAAAATTGAATTTCCCATAAATTTATCTCTTATAAACTTTGAATACCAATTTTAATATCAGAGAACACTTTGAGCAAGTAATTTAATCCTGTCAATGTCATTGGAACGTTTTAAATTAAGCTGTAACAGGTCGAAAAAGACGATTTTTGATGGCTTTTTTTTCCCCACTGATTTTTGGCCTCTTTTTTCTCGATCTCAGACCATAGTGCGCCGTTTCTTTTCTAAGACTCAACTTCCCCAATCCCCAGTAGGAGGTGTTTGCCCATCTCGGTTTGCGCATCTCGCAAAAAGAACTCGCGCTAATGAGGCAATGACCAGATGGGAACGTGTCAAACATTCGTTTCCCACCGAAAAAGATTTCGTTGGAAGGAGCTCGTGGATCGTGGTTGGCCTGAATTCATTTTATTTTATTTTATTCCTCACAACTTACAAGAGAAGAGATTAATTTGCGAAATTAATATGAACCCTCGGTCAATCTATCGGCACAATGTCAACAACCAACTCTTCTCATAGATTCGTCGTTAAAATCAGTTCTCATGCATCGCAAGCAATTTTTGTGCATAAAATTTGTATAGTCGTGCTAAAAAAAAAAAAAAAAAAAAAAAAAGCATCGCAGTTGATCTCCAGAGAGAGGAGAGAGAGAGGAGAGAGAGAGAGAGAGAGAGAGAGAGAGAGAGAGAGAGAGAGAGAGAGAGAGAGAGAGTGAGAGGAGGGGGGCAAGAATGCAATCTTGCCGGCCTCCGCGAACAACATTATAAATTTGATGACTTTTTTTTTTGCTTGTTACATACTGATTTTGCCGCCCTCTAGCTGTAATTCATTTTGAAAGATAACCTTTTTTTTGTTTTTTTGGTTGTTCACCCTGATTTTGCCGCCCCCGGAGAGTGCCGCCCGGGGCAAAGGTACCCACAATACCCACATGCCCCCCCTCGGCACGCCCCTGTATGTGTTTAAGCTAAGTGTGTTCTAAGCTTCGTTCTATGATCCGATAGTAAAGCAGCGCTTTTACCATTAATCGATTGTTTTTCATACAGTCAAATTGTAGGGGGGGGGGGGGGTTGCTAAAGCCGTTCTACATTTCTACAAGCTACCGAGCATCTGAAAGAGCGTCTCCCCTTTTCGTGCAACTCGATTGAGCACTCTGAGAAAACGCTTCTCGATTTCTTGTTTTTTCACTTCCTTTTCCCGCGCGAGTGTTTTTAGTCGTCAAATCGGGTCTTTTTTCTGACACAATGCACTATGGTCTGAGATTGTCAAAAAGTAGCCACAAAGCATAAAGTAGATCTCTCACAGTCTCACCAATTGATCAATGAAGCTCTTACAAACTTTTGCTGTGAGCAATTTATTAGTCTAATCTGATGTAAAAACCAGCAAAAATTACGAAAATCACACTAATTAAGTTTAAAAATTAGTAGTAAACCCACAAAACTGCGACAACGGCTAAATCGTATTGGCGGCTCAACGGAGGTATCCTTGGAGATTCCTGTCTAATTTGTCTATATCTCTACGTAAACACAGAGATGTGTCTCAATTTAGATAGGAATCTCCCACGATACCTGCGTCTCTCCGCCATTATAGAGAGTGAATTTCGTGATTTTTTAGTGTACCTACTCATCGCCATTTTTACTGGTTTTTATTCAAGAATCAACTCCGCAACCTCCTGGTGGCAAAAATTTGCAAGAACCCCATTATAAATTCAGTGAGTGTAAAATTTTCGGTCCTTCAATCATATTATGTGCGTGGGGCTAATTGCGCACTGCGTTTGAGGCAATCGAAGCATACAGATAAAAGTATGAAAATATTACTTCGATGGGCGATAACTTTTCCGACACGCCCGATATCAATTTGCGTCCATTCTAAATGAAGGCGCTTTTTGCCGATCGAGCTCACAATCAGATTCATCACTTTACGTTACTGCAGTCTGCAATACTGCTGTAGTGCTGTACTTGGCTGTACTGCTCCCACTGCTCCTTATCAAACTGTAGTTTTAGCTTGGAATTTAGAATGGAATTTCCATACGTTTTCAGGGATCCTTATGATTTTATGAAAATCCATATCGCATGGAGATTTGGTCTACGATTTTCATGGACCATTTTTACCAGGGTCGGGCTGCGGTTTGCGTGAATTTGATGGAATTCCTCAAATCACGCAGTAAGTATTTCAGTGAACATAAATAGATACTATACAACGAATTCTCTGACTTTATAACTAGAAAATACATACACTCATAATCCGTATAATCTGTAGTCGTTTTGTCCACCGGGTGGACATTCATCCTTCATTTATTCACGCCAAACGGCAACCCCGCTCTCCTTGCTCCTCTCTTTTTTGATCCTTTTTGCGGCGTCTTTTCTCCGCATGTTTAAATTGAGGTTATGGCTGAATAAAATATGTGTGAATTAATGACGAAGCATAGTTTTGCCGTTGCTTAAAAATGATAGACCAGTCTCCATCATTAGTAACGGAGGTCTAAAGTGAGTTACCCATTTCAATTTTCCTCCAATTTGACCTGTTTTTCAAAATCAAGTTTTGTGTTTTAAAAGTCTTACAGTTTGAATGAGTGGTTCTCTGTTCTGGAAAATATTTGTCGTCTAGCTGAGGTTCATCGTAAGGATTTTGGATTTTGGTTTGCAGCTATACATCGGCTCAAATTGCTCTACATCAGCTTTCCCCAGTCTTTGACCTTACACGGTTACAGGAAAGAAATTATAAACATTTTTAGATGGTCACTCATAGGACCTGGTCCCAATAAGGGCCATTTTCTGCCCCTTTTTTGGTCGAAAATCAAAAGTCTGAAAAAAGTAAAAGAAACTGTGGATTACATGTGCTTGGAGGTCTAATCTAACAGAAAATATCAATGAAAGGGATGTACTTACATAGTTGGTTTGTATACCTGACTCGTCTATAAATATGGCTATAGTTTTGTGATTTTTCAGGAAATAAGGGGAATTAAGCTGCTTTTACGGCTGTAGTAAAGGTAAGTTTTAGGTATGGGCATAAACGAGTGACAGTATCTCTGGGAGATAAAATACTTTTCTTGATGCAGGTAAAAACATATTTTAAGCAAAAGCTGGCACTCTCTTGTACTCATCCCTAAATTCCCACTTTTTTAGTGAAACATAGCAGTTTTCTTGATAAATTGCGAATTTAGTCATATTCATACACAAATCAAGTATACAAACCAACTATCAGTACCCCCTTTCAATGCTAAATTCTGTTAGATTGGACCTCTTAAGCACATGTAATCCACTGTTTCTTTTACTTTTTTCAGACTTCTAATTTTTTACCTATAGGGAGGAAAAAAATTTGGATGCAAATGGACCCATAGGTTAAAAGTTATGACGTACTACAGACGGACGGACAGACATTTTTTGGGAATATGATTTTTGAGTTCAGGGGGACCTGAAATGCCAAGATATGGAAAAACCCCAACTTCAAAATTTTTCATGATGACAATACTTTCTCTCCTAAGGGGGGAGCGAGAAAGTAAAAATGGCATTTAATGGGACCAGGTCCTTTACTGATTCAGATGGAGCATAGACTTGCTGAAAACTCTTTACTTTCTCAACTATGAAAGCAAAATCCATTTGAATTTTCTAGTACCTATTTCATCGATTTTCCCCTGTTTCAAAGTGTGCAAATTTCAGAATCATTCTTGCCTGCCCTTAACCCTTATCCTCTTACATTTTCAGGAAATCCATCTCCGAACATAACATGGTTCAAAGATGGAGTCACTCCTATTGAGCGTCACCTTGGCTCGATTAAAGTCCGTGGGTGGTCAATAATGATGGAAGACTTGGTCGTGAATGATTCCGGCAACTACACTTGTAAAATTTGCAACATTCATGGGTGCATTGAATTCACCTCTAAAGTTGACGTGAAAGGTAATTTTTCATTTCTTTCTAAAAAGTAACTAGTTGGTGTGAGCAGATTTTGGTGCCAAATACTTTCTACATTCATTGCATCTATTTACTCTCGTCAATTAATTAAAGAGCCTGATATGGAAACCAACCATCTATTTTCATTCCAACATTTCAAAAGTTTTGCTGTCGTTTCATTTTTTTTTCTTGAGTCAATTAGATGATGTAGGTACGTTAAGTAAATGTATTTTCCTCCCACTGCGCACTGTGATGTAGCTGTACTGTACTCAAGTACAGCCAAGTACCTAGGCATGACACTAGATTGCAAGTTGAAATGGAAAGAACATGTGAAAAAGAAAAAGAAATAGTTAAACCTAAAAGTGAGAAAAATGTATTGGCTTCTAGGCAAGAAGTCAAAACTTTCTCTAACAATAAGTAATAAAATATTGTTGTATAAATCAATTATTTGGTCAATCTTGAGATACGAATGCCAACGCTGGGGTTGCACGGCAGAGAAAAACCTGAGGCCGATTCAAATGTTTTAAAATAAAATGTTGAGACTAATAACAGACGCCCCTATGTATGTACACTAAAAATAGTGATATACAAAGGGATCTACAGGTAGACACTGTCAAGCAGGTCATCATGAACATGGCGTGCAAGTATAAAATCGCCCATGAAAAAATCCAAATCCCATGTCTACATTTTTTGTCTCCTGGTTTTGTTGGAAATACATGGTGCTACAGTTGTAGGATTCAACCCACCAATCCAGAGTCATGATTAATTCAGTGTCTTGGAATGAACTTTTGTTTCTTTACAGTGGAACCTCGATTAACTGGACGGGTTGGGACCGGACACCATCTGGATACTGTAATATCCGGTTAATCGAATTGCAGGGATCAGATGACGGGAAAAATGCATTTGTATTTAGCAAAATGTGCGCTATGAGGGATGTATCAGTGAAAACATACATTTGTACATATTTATAATTGAACTTGCATTTTACCTTAACTATTTCCTTTTAAGAACGAGTCCTTGAGCGAGAATTGAAATCTAGATCTAGATATGGTAAGTACGTCTGATCGAGACGTTTTTATCCTGATCACAGTTCAATTCGGTTTTCCCAGGTTTCTCTCGTTCAAGTTTTGAAATTGTTTCTGGACCCCGTCTAGATAATTGAGTGTCCGGATAGTCAATGTCAGGATAATCGAGGTTCCACTGTAGTTGGACTGTTCCAATTCGTTTCTTAAGTCTCCTTTAAAACCTCGTGCTTGCTCATCTTTGATACCAAATTATTTTCTGTAATCCCTTAAGAATTGGAACAAAAGTTGAGTGTGCACTCAATCAGGAATAATGAGAACTTTAATTTTACGCTTTTCCCATTAGAGTGCATCCATCACAAGATACCTAAGTAAGAGCCTCTTTGCAAGTTATTTTTCACGAGCCCCTGGAGAACAGTCCCTGCAACGTGAATTGATTTGTCCAACTCATCTGGTTTTTTCTATCAGTCAAAATATTTCTGAATTGCATCTATTTTATCCTTTTGTTTCAAATGAAATAGGGCATTTGACCTTTTATATTCGACAAATTTCTTAGTTTCAACTAACTTAGTTTTTAAATGGTGTAAACTGAATTTTTGGGCTGTTTGTATCTAAACTTTGTGTCCTGTACAAATTGTGAATAGAACGATACCCACACAAGCCCTACATCAGGGATGGATTTCCAAAGAATGTCTCCGCTCTCGTCAATACTTCAATCATTTTCCAATGTCCTACAATGTTGTCGGATCTTGAGCCGTTTCTCGAGTGGCGCAAAGGTTATATTCCGGAAGGAGAAAATAAATCATTCTGGGATTTAATGCCTCAGGTACCAGATGCACTGTCAGGAGAATGTTTACTTATAAGGGATTTGGTCTAATTCTTCTAGGATACATCAATCAATAAGAAGTGTTTTTTTTCTTTTAGACAGGGGCGGTGATTGTGAACCATCTACCTTCGTACTGCAATTGCATTGAGTCAATGTTAAGTTCAAGGACAAATCTCATGGACTCGATCTAGGTTGTGCAAATACAGCTGCATAAATTTAAACAAAACAATGGACTTGTTCAAATAGTCTCATACTCATCAAGTCAAGAGCTTTCCATCGTTTGAAAAAAGGACTGTCACCTCTAAGATCATAATAGTGTCTCGATCATGTTACTCAAGCCGCCAGTCGATCAGATGGTTCAAACTCACCCCTCAGGCAAGGGTTGCTGATGGATTATGAAATTAAAACTTGAAACTAAATCTTCCCCTGTACTCTTACGGTATTTTCCTCTTGTTATGGCTAAGCCCCCTTGGGAGAATGGTAAAAGAAACTTCTCTGCAAAATTTTGATGCATAAGGACGATTGATTCAAATATTATGCTGAGATGCAGACAGACATACATCTCCGTCATGCAATACTTTCTCAATTTCTAACTTTGTTAGTCGTGAGAAAGTAAAACCAAAAATCCGAGAGCACACTGGACCTTGTGTTCTCTTAAGATTCTTTCTTCCCTCGTAGGACATCACACTTTGTGCGGTTTCCCTCTTGTCCTCTTGCCTTACTGTGAGGTACTTTGGTACGTTGGCACCTTTATTCCTTTGTGTTCTCTAGTTGTATTAGCCATCTTTTGCCTAGCCATCGCAATGACGATTTTGACTATTTTTTATGGAGTTATGTTTCCTCGTATTTTAATTCTGTTTGCACATTCAAAATGCGTTCACTTTGATACTATTTCTGGACTGCAACTGTATTGCTACAATGGCAATTATTTAATTTCTTCGATGGAAAGTTTTGGTGTTTGATGGTCATTGCAGTTGGGGACCTCTGGAGAGGATCAACCGCCATGACCTTCAAATGCCAAAATTTGCCACCGCAGGAAAATGGAAATTGCCTATTAAATGCTCATAGTGGTCCGAAAATGAAATCTAAGTGAGTACCTCTTTGAGCGTGCAAACAAAATTAAAATACGACAAATCATATGTACGCAAAAAATAATCAAAATCGTCTTTGCGACGGCAAAGCAAAATAAAATAGATAATAAATAAATAGATAATAAATAGTTGTTCATTGTGGAACAACAGTAAAGTGATCCTATGGTTTGGGTGGCTGGACTTTACTTCTACTACTACTAGGTAATGGTACCTCTACTTTTTCTTACCTCAGCTTCAGAGTTCGCCCAACTCTGAAAATAGAAAATTTTTAAAAAAATAAATAACTAAAAAAATCTTAAATAAATAAATAAAAATAAAATATATATATTTATATATATATATATATATATATATATATATATATATATATATATATATATATATATATATATATATATATATATATATATATATATATATATATATATATATATATATATATTAAAAAAAATAAAAATAAAAAAAGATGTTCTGTCACTTCAATTATGTATTAATTACCCCCCCTCCCATTATCAAGTCAGGTACTTCTAAGATTGATTGATGTATCCAGGTAACTTCAACTCTGAATAAATATCTAATGCCTCCTCTTTGCTTTTTCTAGAACGCGTTAAACATAGACCTATCTTAACCGATCCACCTGAGAATGCAACAGTATTAGTTGGTGAAACAGTCACCTTCTCATGTCACTTTCTCTCTGATCTTCATCCATCTATAGAGTGGTTCAAGGATTATTTCCCTGAAAATAGTACTGAATTTCCTGATGATATGACATTTCCCGATGTTATGGTGAAGGTAGCTTTACATGTTGTTGCTTGCGGTTCTTTTTCTCTCTGCATGCCTTTATTAACTATTTATAGTAATCTTTTTTTTTTTTTTTTTTTTATTTTTTTTTTTTATGCTCTTGTGCTTTTGTGGCTTAAACGCATACAGCTCACAGTTGCTTGACTGAGCAATTATTATTTATTAATGGGCGCCAGTGAGACATAATTTGTCTCTCTTGCACCTATGAAAAAGATAGCCAAAATCCATTCTCAAAACTAAGACTTCAATTCTCACTTAATTTTGATGGTTGATGGCTTAAAATATCCAAAAAAAATTGAAAAACGCAGTGATGTTTTGCTGTAGCTTGTTTCAGAAGTAAAGGGGGAGCTCATCAATAATCTTTGGTGAAACTTCAGTTTTACTTCGATAATTTTATGTGGAATTTCAGTTTTACTCCTTCAAATCAAAACAAATCTTTCCTGAGACCTCTGAGTTTTTGCTTTCAAGGCGTACCGTGGTGAAAAGTGGAAAGTCAAGGCTTCAGTTCATTTTCATTCATTTCCATCATGTCATAGAGCTTCTCGCATTTTGAGTACCGGGTCAACAGATTCTGACAAGTAGCGCTACTTGCTTCCAAAATGCATCGACGATAAGTTAGTTAGTAACGAGTAGTAATTCTTTGCCACACAACCACTCACCAATCCGTTTTGATGAATTTCGGAAGCAGAAGCCGCTTCTTGTCAGAATTCATCAACTTGATACTCAAAATGTACTCAGAATAATGTGTAATTTTAGTTTTTGTCTACGAATAATTGCTCTATTAAACGAGATAACATTTTGGTTTGAGGGAATGACCAAACGTAACTATTGTTATTTTAATTTAAATCTCTCAGTCACACGATTCACCAAATATCTGATATCATTCAGCCCAAGCAACTGTGATGAAAATTTGTTTGCCGAATAATGCAAATGGTAGTTTCAAAACTGTGCTAAAGCTTTCTGCAGAGATGCCAAATTCTACTTGATTAGTATATCATCATTGTAGTAGTATCTGCTTTGTTCTGTTCTTTTTCTAATTTTTTTGTGTTTGGCCTAAGTGTTAAGGAGTAGTAGAGTGGTACTATTTTCTTGTTATCAAAGTGAGTAGCAATGGTTCAAAGGTGCAGAAAATGCCCGATCTAGCGGTCCACAGATTACGTGAAAGTGAGGAAAGTTTTTGGAATTTGCCAAGAAAAATGGCCTCAAAATAATTTCAAGAGTACTAGTCTTAGTAAAATTTGCTAAAAAGGTAGACAAAGTAGTTAAATTAAGCACCTGGCTTTGATTTTGTAGTGAAGTTAGAGTTTGAATATCTTCTAGTATTGTTTTTCTCCTGCAGGTTCATAATCTCATTAATCTTTGCTTTAATGGGTAGGTAGGTACCTACTTTGGTACCTACTGTGTGTTGGTTACCTTTAAGCAGCAAATAATTGTTTTGATTTTTTTAAAATACCGTGGACGGAAGTAGAGGGTTCTAATAATTTTGAGTGTCTCATATCGCTATTTCTACAGTTAGTAAAGAACTTAAAGAGCTGGCCACTTTCCTGAACTATGAGCGTCATCAGATCTGAATTTATCTTTTATCTTTTAAATATACTACTGATACAATGATATCATCCAATAGAAGACATTTTAACTGAATAGCTATGTTTATGTGAAACTTTTTATTTTGGCTTACGCTAACCTGAGTTTCCGTATTCAGCATAAACAGCCTGGAATCAATCTTTTGATTATTTTTTTTTTTTTATTTTAGCAATTAATCCCAGAATTTTTGATTGTGTCATTTCTCTCTCTCTCTTTTAAGGAGAATATTCAGTGTTGAGTGCCGATTTCTGCCACCAGATTGCAACTGTTTGCTTAGTGCCTTACTGGTCAGAAGTAAATTATATTTAAGTAATCGGAGTGTCAGATTTTTGGTAATAATCATATGCAGAATGTCTCTGCCAAATATTTTGTCAATAACTATAAAAGTAATGCTGAAAGTACGGAAAAATAGATTTAAACATAAATTTCTTTTTACTTGTAATTTGACTTTAATCAAACGGTAGCGCTGTGGTAGCAGAAAATTCACTGGCTGAAGATTCTTTTTAATTTCCTTCTAACAAATCAGCTTTAATTACCTCAAGCCTTTATACTATGCTTTTTATGCTTCAAAATTGGATGTGAATAACTGTTTCACTTCCTTTTTTGTTGTTGCGGTAAATGAAAATATTGGTCTTTCTGACTTGCTGCTCTTACCCCATCTGTGGGATGTAATAATGTACTGCTTTTTAATTTTTTGCTATTGTGAATTGTTTTCCTTTTTTTATTGAAATTTTTCCAGCTTTTCGTTTGGGACATTTTGAGTGAATTAATCATTTTCAAGCTAAGAGAACGACGTAAAGCTTTCTAGAATCATGGAAATTTTTTATTCACCTGAAAATTTCCCCAAAAAATTTAAGTTCAGTTCTCTCTCAAGCATTTTGCTTCTAATTCTAATTCTAATTCTAAAATGTTATCTTATCTTAAATTTTTTTTTGTATTTTCTTTAAGTACAAAGTTTAAAAAAGAACACATACCAACCAAAGTTCACAGTTAGTTCAAATCTCTTCAATTTTTGCTTCTTGTAACTTGGTAAAATAGTTCTCACAATTCTGTCTCCTTCAAACCTTAAATTTTCGTTTGAAAGGAAATCAGAATATGATCATGTGAGAGGTCCTAGTAAGATTAGGGCTTTTACGGAATAAATTTCTCATTATTATGACACATTGAATGACTTTATGTTGGTTTGAAGCACTGTTTTAAGTATAGTTTTGTTTTACAATCTTATTTGGTTAATCCTAGGACGGTCAGAAAGAACCGGACCCTGAAGTTTATAAAATAAGCAATGTCACTCATAAAGATGAAGGGTGGTATACCTGTATCGCTGGAAATGCTCTTGGAGAAACTTTTGCAAGTGCATACTTGGAGGTAGTGGATGGTAAGTTTCCGTAAGACTTTTAAACATACTGTAGTCAAGGGCATTCCTAGGATCCCCCCCCACCCTTTCACTGAGAGAAAATTGGCTTCAGCCCCAAAAAATTTATAGGACGGACAGTCCTGCTTGCAGATGATTGTTGAGCACTCTTGTTCATCTAAAACTACATGCTCACCATCCAACGTCTTTAAGAGACCGTCCGTCACGAACGTTTTTTTGGGCCTTGTTCAATCCTCCTTCCTTAGTTCAGGTGTTTGGATTTTTTTCTATCATAATTTTACTGCATCCTGACCAATTTTATGAAGTGTTTAACTTTTTTGGAAAACCCTGCAAGTCTCAAATTCTTTTCTTGTATGCGTTAATCTTTCTGTCAGAATAGAGCAGAAAGCCAAAACTTGGGATCTGTAAATATTTTTTATTTTTTTTCCGTGTAGCCTGACTTTAGATGTGTGGTCCTTTTGGGCGATCTGGTCAATAATAGAATCTGTATGAATTTTATGATTGTTGATTGAGATTTTCCAGGTTATGGACTCTCAAGCGTTTTCATTATCTACTTTCCTCCAGTTAAAGATTTAAAGAATCGGAAAGGTTTTTCCCCTCTACTGGGCACCATAGTTTTCCTTAATCAAACTTCCTCTCTTAAGAATCACCACCATTATTAGTTTTTTTTATTTTTATTCTTCTCTATCATCATGAATCTCATTTTTTAAAGTTATTTGTCCCCTCTTTCATTCTTCTTAACAGATGCAGCATTAACATAATTTCTCAATCTTTACAGAATTTTTATTAATTTTGTGATTTTTGCTCCAAATTTTAGTGTTACCAGAAGATATAACCATCACTGCTGCAGCCGCAGAATCTCTCTATGAACATATCATCATTTATGGTGTGGTGTTCTTTGGAATAGTTGCGATAACAACTTGTTGCGCTTGCAGAGTCTTGTGTTCAAAATTGCGCAGGTAAAGCACCGCAAAATATTTTTACGAGTTAGTGAGAGTAGAAAGAGCTCAGAAATAAATAAGAACCACAAGAGATAAAGAAAGAGAATTGAGAACAAAGAGGAACCAAAAGAGAAATGAGACCTAGAGGGATCGAAAGAGAGTACAGAATACTGAATCACTACAGCCGATGCCCTCCTGTCGGTTGCAGGAAGTCCTTTCCCTGGCAGGATCTACTGCATGTATCAAAAGTTCACTGATCTCTCATCATTCATATCAGCCTCCAGGTTTGCAGAACTGTCCACGACCTCTGTAGTTTTCATCAATCCCAAAAATTTGTTGCTACACTTTTTGCGCTTGATGAAATTTTAACTCAAAATCAGCACGTTCAATATTTTGGCTCAAAATCAACGCAGTTAAAAAAATGTTAACTTCAAATCGGTATGAATCGCGTAAATGAGCCGCAGAGTTGTGCTTTTAAGAAATATTGCCCCCAGAGAAATTTACCACAAAATTTCCCACTTTGCCACGCAATCCTGGGATCCAGATGGGAAATATTCTACAGCCTCTAAATTTTTACGGTTGGTTCATGATTTATGTCTTTTTATCTTCTAGGGAAAAGCAGGAAAAGGACCAAGTATTGGAGTTAGCTCGAGCTGCCATTGTCTCAGTTTGGACCAAAAAAGTCATTATCGAAAAGCACGAACAATCAGAAATGGCGAATGAACTTGTAAGAAATTCATCAATATTTACCAATTTAATACGTACTTTGATTAATGTCAAATTCACAGTCCTGCAGGCTGATTCTGTTCTTTTGGACAAGACGAGAAGAGATAGCGGGAATTGATTAATCCTGTTGGTTTAAACGACGTCAAATGACCATGTATTCAAGACTCAGAGTCATTCAGTCTGAAACAAACGGCTTGAAGTACTCCAAATCTCCAAATCCTAATTAAATCCGTACAAATTAAATTGTTCTATTTCTCTCACTTAAATTTTTTATGAAATGTTGATTAATTTGAGGAATCATGTCGCCATCTTTCTTGTCACCATTTTTTGTAACTCATTTTTTCTTGTAATCTCGTAATTTTATACTGGGCTTGCTCGTTTACTTTGATTAAATAAATAAACAAATTAATAAATAAATAAAACCATTCGGATTAATCGATTCCATCTATCTCGCCTTGTCTCGTCCAAAAGAGTGGAATCAGCCTGCTTTGGTCTGCTGTAAAACACCAGCAATATGGTGTTTTTTTTTTTTTTTCACCAAAATCTGCACCAGTGCACTGACCTGGAGCTTTTCGAGCTGCACAGATGCTGTATGGTGCAGCACCGGAAGCTCCAGAGGGTTGCACCATTTTAAAGAATAGAAAATCACTCCAGAGCTCTAATCAGCGCAGGCCGCAAAATTGTATGTCTCGTTAACATTAATCTCTCTTACCTGACTTCAACTGTTGTAAAAGTAACTCGGTGTTCGTTCACCGTTTATTTCTTTTTCCTCAAACTGTGCCTTTCTTTTTTCCCCCTCTTAGATGATGCCTGTCGTGAAAATTGAAAAACAAATGGTGAAGAATAAAAAAGCCTCAGACTTGAATTCTATGTCTGAGTACGAACTTCCACTTGATTCAGACTGGGAGTTTCCCCGAGAAAAACTCAGTCTTGGTAAAATCTTAGGCGAAGGAGCTTTTGGAAAAGTAATGAGAGCAGAAGGAGAAGGAGTTGTGAAGCTGGGTGTCACCACAACTGTTGCTATCAAAATGTTAAAAGGTAACTCGCACATTTGTAACTCTCAAATTCTTCTCTGCATGTTGAAGTGAATTTTATTATGAGGTTCCGGTGAAGATTTCAGGTTTGGAACTTCTTGGGAGACATGGAACGCCAAGTCAACAGAACCATTACCAGCCAATCAGGAGCCTTGCTTATTGTTGTCTCTCATCATTGAGATGGAACGGGTATCATTACTGAACAAACAGTTTGGGTGAGACAGTAAAATGCACAACTGTTGGTTAATGTGATAATCCTATCCCAAACATCATAATTAAATTTGGTTTTAGAGGACACGAGTGATGTCAGAGTGCTTTTTAGTTGTACTTTATTACAACAGATATCTGATTTTGATGTCATTGGGACAACATCTTTAGCGCTTTATTTATGGAATATTGCCATGGCTTATTTTGGATGGCGTTGTTAAAGCCAACTTTATGCAGAATTGAGTTCGCTAACTTTTTGAATTCTTAAGTTCGAACTATGCTGAATTCCAAAATATTTTAAGGGAGTAACCTATCCTGAGAATCGATTTTTCAATTTTTGTATGAATTTTTTTCTTTTACGTATTTTTTAAGCAAATCATCCAGCAAAAGGAGATGTATTTTTTTTTTGGGGGGGGGGGGGGTCTAGAAATATTTTGAAAGAATTTTTGAAAGTTACAAATCAAAAAAAAAAAAAAAAATTGAACCCGGATCAGCTTTGACAGCCAAGACCCCGTCCCTAAACAAAAAGTATTTTCAGGTTTGAAAGGAATGAAGACGTGTACAAAATAAATTAAAAGGAAATAAATTAAATTATCGTGGAGTTAAATGAGAAAGCAATGCTGTTTTAAGGCCAACAGCAAAGTTGTCAAAGTGTAGGCGTAAGCCTGTTTATAGTTGATATGATGTTTTGTGCTTCAAATTTTACTGTACTTGCTTTTCTTTCGTTTTTGTTTGTAGAAGGACATACCGACTCTGAAATGATGGATCTAGTCTCAGAGATGGAGATGATGAAAATGATAGGCAAACACGTGAATATTATCAATTTATTAGGATGTTGTACTCAGCGAGGTCCATTGTTTGTTATCGTTGAGTTTGCACCTCATGGTAATCTGCGTGACTTCCTTAGGCAACGTCGACCATCCTCAGGTTCAGGTTATGAGCCAGCGATCGGCACGACTCAGCAAGCATATCTCACGCAGAAGGATCTTGTATCTTTTGCGTATCAAGTAGCACGCGGTATGGAATACCTAGCATCTCGAAGAGTAAGTTTTTGTTTTTGTTTATGAAAACATTTTATCTTTAGCTGTGTTTTTTATCCGTTTACGGTTTGCAGTATTTTACATGGAGTATCATGATATACTGCGGATGATCGTAGCAAAAAAAAAGTATTTTTCCAGCTTTTTGGAGTTTTTTTGGCATAAGCGGTTAAGAAAATTGATTTCTCGCACAATTTGCTTAAAAAAATTTGGTAAAAATTGTCCACAAAGGGTCCACAAGCCTCCGTGTGTGTGGACAATAATCGCGAGTTATTGCTTGCAGTGGTTGGCACTGTTTTCAAAACTCCATAAGATGCTGCACATGAATGGCTGCAAATATAAAAAAGACTGCTTTTATCTTAAAAAAGTTCTTTAAATTAATTATTGGCATCAATGCTGCTGTAAAAAAATATTTGAAATAAGATTTTAAGGTAAAACTATGCGATTGGTTGAAAATTCAAAAGTAGCCTATTAATTTTGATAGGAGTCAATACTTTAATAATTTTTAGTCTAACGTCTTGTGATTCGAAAAAATAAACTTGTCTTGACTTTTCTATTGCTGCCAGATTTTTCAAAAAAAATCCACATTTTATGCGGTAGACTCTTTTCAAATCTATGAAGCAATGTGTCTATGCTCGCTACAGAACTTTTCTTTGAAGGCCTCAAAATATTTCCCAGCTCAGCAGTTGGCTATTGTCTTCTCTTTCTCACTAGATTTTACCTTTTCATTTTTTAAAATATATTTTTGATATGTTTCTGTTTTAGTGCATCCATAGAGATTTAGCTGCCCGTAACGTTCTAGTCAGTGAACATTTTGTTCTAAAAATTGCCGATTTCGGCCTAGCAAGAGATATTCACAATCATGAATACTATCGGAAAACTACTGATGGTCGACTACCTGTAAAGTGGATGGCTCCTGAAGCGCTATTCCATAGAGTTTATACCTCCCAGTCGGATGTGTAAGTCCCTTTGTCATCTCAAGTTAAGCTGAAAGTATAACTGTATTAGTTCCTGATTTGTGTTAGAGCTTGTAAGATTCTGACAAGTAGCGATGCCAGCTTCCAAAATGCATCATAACGCCTCGGTGAGTGGTTGGTTGGCGCAGAGCTGCAAATCGCTCCTATTCAACTGCTCACCAATGCGTTTTGATACCTTTCGGAAGCAGGCACCGCTACGTATCAGAATGCGATACTCAAAATGCTTCTACTTTACCATCAATCACATTATCCAGATCCTCAATTGAATTGTTTGTTTTGAGAATCGTAGTTTGCCGCTTTTTATTAATTTTTACTATTTTGCAGAAAAGTAATCTTCAGGGATCAAAAATTATATTTATTCTAAATGTGTCCTAAAAAAAAAAAGAAGAAAGGAGAGGTTATTTTCAAAACAAACGTTGCAATCCTGATTGATTAACTTTTTATCTTTATTCTCAAAAGTGCTTGAAAAACAATTTTTAAGTTAGCTTTAAGAATTAAAAAATTATACGAAGAATAAGAAAGAATTAAGAAATGTTAATTAAGAATTAAGAATTTGAAAGTTGATTCATTTTTTTGGCTCTGAACGTGGGTCTAAGGAAGTTTAATTGATATGTGATGTTGATGGAAACATTGAAGTATTACCAAGTTTCAGTGCAAAAGTTGGCCTGTATACTTGGAGAATAGACAAGTTGATAAGCAGGAGCTACCTACCATGGGTTTGTTGAGCTTTTTTGCAGTAAAAGTGCAAGTTTTACCTACCCAAAGCCAAAGTTAGACGAATCTGGACTGTGCATTGTTGGGAAGAATGTCTAAGATTGAAGAGTTTCCTTCTTAAAAGCTTCCAGTTTATTGTAAAAATTCCCAATTTCTTGTGAAATTTCTTTTTTACGAGGATTAGATGGGTAACTTTTCATGAATATTGCTTGTTAATTTCCATAGATTGAGGAATCTAATAAAAAATTCCAAGCAGGAAAAAGGAAGCACTTTTTAAACCAAGAAAATGTGATAGAGGAATCATGCAATTTTTTAATGGATTCGCCATATTTTGAAAAGACATCCCTCGATTGGCTTGTTTTTAAAATTTTAGATTTATTGTTGGTCTAGAGTTCTCGTATTTTTAGTATCGGGTTCTGTCAAGTATAGGAGTTCTCGTATTTTAAGCATCTGGTTCTTTTAAGTATTGGGCTCTGTCAAGTATTGGTGCCTGCTTCCAAAATGCATTAAAATGCATCCGCCAGTGGTTAGTCAGCTATGATCTAAAACTATCCGCCAACCAAACGCTCGCTAATGTGTTTTGATGCATTTCACCATAGGCACTGCTACTTGTCAGAACGCGATACTTGAAGTATGTGTGCTCTAGCGCAGCGTTTTGCATGAATTCAAACAGTTTGAACAGATTTTGTGACAAAAAAGTTACTGTAATTCTGAAAAAACTGCTGAAAAAAAGCAATGCCACAGAGGCCCAAGAGGGAAATTAATTTGAATGAGGTTGCAGAGTTTCATATTTGTACTATGTTATAATCTATTCTCTCTGTGCTACAGATGGTCCTATGGAGTTCTTCTATGGGAAATAATGACTCTTGGTGGAACACCTTATCCGTCCGTCCCAAGTGTAGAGAAATTATTCCAACTATTACGTAGTGGTCATAGAATGGAAAAACCACCATATTGCTCTCTAGAAGTGTAAGTTTTATTTTCATTCTGTCGAATCCTTTTTGCTGATCGATTTCTTTTCACAAAATTTGAGTTGAACTTTACAGCTTATCATTTCCGCAACCAGCTTTGTAACGGTGCGCACCCTGTTTGAAAAAAGATTAAATCAAGGCAATTCTCTTCGATTCAAAGGGTTTAAGTTGATATGCCTCAATTAAAATCTTTAGTGCCCTACCTGAAGACTTTAGAACGTATTAAAAAAGGGGGAAATCAGTGTGTTCTTGAACAGCTTATCAAAATACCTGTCGGTGAAAGGGTATTATCGAATGGAGGAACTGATCGGCGGGTAGAGACACCTGGTCTACATTATTATTTCTTTAATGCTCCTTTAACTCCTGTATTTATCTTATCTTCTTCTCAAATGTGTCTGCTCTTTTCTTGACGTGTACCATAGCCCCTGGTGGCTTCCGCGTATTGAATATCAAAATAAATAAATATTGAATAAAATTGATGCATTAGAACTTAGTGGATAGATACTGAAGGATTAGAAAATTCAGGAATTGAACTTCTATCACAAAATGGGTCGATATACAGGGTGACTCTAGAAAAAAGACCCACCCAAACAGTTACACTCATTTTAAAAATTCATCATTTTATAATCCGATAGCTTAAAGATCTTAATTTTACGCTTCAAAAACAAGTGAAAGCAAAACAAAGCAAAATAAAGCAAAACAACGCAAATTGTAACTTTTTTTAAGTAAATAATGAATAATCAGTCACAGTTTTATTCTTTCTTGTTTGCTGCTAAGAATGTATTCTTTTATTTTGAGAAATTCTGGATGAGTCCAAGGTTATAGATTAAAGAGCTATGCTCATCTGACTTCGCGCCACGAAATCAGTAGCGCGCAGTTCAAAATCCAGATCCAAGATGGCCGGAAAAAGCAGAAAACATTGTATACTCTTTCCAGAAAACATCAGGCTCCCTCTCCAGAAAAGCAGAAAATATCCCGATGTTTTCTGGAAAGAGTATACAATGTTTTCTGCTTTTTCCGGCCATCTTGGATCTGGATTTTGAACTGCGCGCTACTGATTTCGTGGTGCAAAGTCAGATGAGCATACCTCTTTAATCTATAACCTTGGGATGAGTCCTTCTTTTGTCACCCTGAAAATCAACCCATTTTGCAGAAGTTCATTCCCTGAATTTTCTAATCTAATCTAATAAGATAATTAGAAAGATTTTTCTGAAGCTCAACGAAAATTCATTGCACACCTGTTACTTAAGAAAGTGCAAAATAAATAAATTTTTTATTATTTTCTGAACTTGCAGTTATTTATTAATGCGTGACTGTTGGAGCTACCAGCCTAATGAAAGGCCTCTCTTCTCAGAGCTTGTACAAGAACTTGACAAAATACTCACAATAACAACGAATGAGGTTTGTATTGTTTCTCTTGATTATTCATTTTCTTTGCTGTTGCTTAAGGTGATGGCATGCTAAACTTTTCCAGATTTCAATCTGATGGATGGCGCCACTAGTCGCTTTTAGGAAAAGTCGTGTTTTTGGCATTTTAAATTGAAACGGAAGAAAAAATGCATAATCCAATTACATCAGCTCCTGCAAAATTTGTTTTGAATTTTGTGAGCCAAAAACAAGCAAAATTGGTTTAGAATCAAAGCCGCAAATCATGAAATTCATCTTGTCTGAAGCTTAGTGAGTGCGAGTTATAATGTGTCTGTCTGCCTCACTTGCACTCATTGAGTTAAGGGTTATGGGAATGTTTGTATTTCATAATTTCCGGCTTTATTATTGAGTGTTTCAGTTTGAAACTTTCAGGGTATCTTCCTGAAGTATGCTCGCAGGTGCTGACATTCCTCAAAGTTGTGCTTTTAGTGTAAATTCGTCAATTCCAGCCGAAAATTGTTGACTTTTTGAGTAGCGCGACATGTTGTCCACGGTTGGAATTAATGAACCCTAGAATCATCTTGAAATTTTGTAGGTTTTGTTAGTTCTCTTTACCCTTTCCACGCTGGAGACTCCTTCTTTTTAATTTTTGTAATTTTTTTTGTTGACTACATCCTACATTAGAATAGAATGCAAGTAATTATTTTGTCGAATATATTCAACATTGGAGTGGAAAGGATTAAATCCCACCATTTTAGGAGCTGAAGTGGTTTTTTGTCTTGAAACTGTAATAGAAATCAAACGCAACTTTCAAGTGAATACCTACCAAAACTAATGTCATTAGAGTGCAATTCAGAGACTTTCCTTGAAATTTCTTTGCCTTGGCTTGGACTTAAACCTTAGAAAACGTACAGTAGGGTGCTCAAGGCAAATCTCAGCTACCTTGAGCTTATTAGTTACCTTGAAATAAATTAAAGATTCCTCGAAAATTCCTGGTTTGTGGGGAGCGTCTCTGAATTGCAAAATTTCTCTCTCGACTCTGCTTAAGAATTTCTCAAGCCAAGCCAAGCCAAGTCAAGGAGATCTCCAGGAAATTTTCTGAATTGCACCCAGAGTGAAACTGGCATTATTTTGCCAAAGAAAATGGGGGAAAAAAATTAAATCTCCTATTAGGCGTCAACTTTGACTGTAGCGTACAGTTTTTAGCACATTTTGCAATTTTTTAGGCTCAATAGGAGTGTTTGGACGAGAGAATACGAGATAGTGGGAATGGACCAATGCCATTGGTTTTAACCGTGTCACGTGACAGATATCCAGTCATTCGATGGACAGAAGATCCATTTTTCTGAAATAAACAATTTCAAATCTGTCACGTGAAGCTGTTCAACCTTTGGAAATGATCGATTCCCGCTATCTCATCCAAAGAGCAGAATCAGCCCCCCGGTTGGTACTATATTGTTTCAAGTCAAAAAACAAACTTTTTCTTACCTACCGGAAGCAGAGTGGCAGGAAAAGGAGTATTTAGGACCACGGGCCCCCCTGTTTTGCTTATTCATGATGCGTTATACGATCTCCAAACTCAACTGTTTCTTTTCAATCTTTTTAAAATATTTTTTCTCTATGTTTTAGGAGTATCTCGATTTGGGTTTGCCTCAGTTAGACACTCCACCGTCAAGTGACGAATCTCTAGACAAAGCACAGTATCCGTGTTTGATTTAATTACGTTGTTATGTTTGAATACTTAATTATTTTTAAGTAATCTAGTTGTATGTATAATTTGTTTTTCATAAAAAAAAAAATATTTTTCAAATGTTCCTATCCTTAAAACAGCTGTATTTATTTTTTTCATTTTATAATTCAAACCGAAACAAATTTGTTCTGAAATTTTTGTACTTTACTACTGCCTGCAACTTTCTCCAAAGTTAGTGTTGTTTCTACCATGATACAACTACACAGGTCAGTCAATCCGGTGGACGAGTTTGGGTGCAATCTGCGCAACCTCCGCTCATGATGTATAGCTTGCGCAGCTGAAGAGCGGCGGTTCAAATCTACATGCTCTGGTAAGGGGAAAAGACCCTTCTTTAAGTGCGAATTTTAAACAATTTACAAAAGTGAAACTTGGATAAGAAGTAATGAGGAAGGTTTCAAGCTTTGAGAAATCCAATGCAATCTTACTCCAATTTTTTTTTCTATTTTCGCGCAGTTTTAGAAAATTGGGTAGAATGGGTTGAATATTAAGTAACCACCCTTTCCATTTGAGGGATTTTTACAATCCACCAGAAAATATAGGAATAAGAAATTGAAGTGTGACCAAACTGGTTTTCACAAAGCTTGAAACCCTTCTCGTGGTCTAGCATAAATATAAACCAAGTTTCACTGTCGTAAATTGTTCATAATTCGCGCTTGAAAAAGGGTCTTTTACCCATACGAAAGCAAGTAGATTTGAACACCCGCGCTTCAGCTGCGCCCCTTCCTCACTCTCCCCTTGATAGTGCCTGTCAGATGGAGAGGCAGTGGAGGGTGTGCGCATTTGACCTGAGTAGTTAGATCGTGGTTTCTACTTTGAGGATTCCAACCCTCTGTTTGTTGAAATTTCAGTATTCTCTAAATTATTTTTATACTGTATAAGTTTGAGATTTTTATTGTTTTTTTGGTGCAAAGCCCAGTGAGTATTAATTTTACCAAAGTTCCAGTATTAATGGTGATTTTATCTATCTCAATTGAACGGGTTTTCAAATTGAATGAAGAGGAATTGATTTTGAAAACAGATTTCCTTAATGATTATCCTTATTATTTTGTAAATTTACCTTACAGTATTTTGAGAATACTTTGAATGTTGTAAATAGTTTATACATGTCTGTGACATTCGTTTTGAAACTGTACAATTTTTATTTTGGTTACTCTGACTTATCGTTTCCTTTGTGTTTTGGGTAACTTTTGCTACCATTTAAGGTGATTCCGTGTCACATGACCTAGGTGATCAATTAGTTAATCAATTAATAGTCATTTAATGGAGTTTTTTTGTTATACGAGGATAGTCGGCACCTATTGGTAGATCTAACTAAGAGATTGGCAAAGTTTAGACGCTGGAATCTGCAAAGAAGGACGCAATTTTGGGAATCCGCCCCATTGTAGTGCGATACGAGAGATCAAGCAGAGATAGTGCAAATTCCCATAATTACCTCTTTATTTTGCAAATTCGAGCTTCGAAACTTTGCAGATCTCTTTGTTAGATCTACCTACAGGTGCGGACGATCCTCGTTTTATCATCAATTGATTGACAGATCAATCACCTTGGTCACTCGACATGGATTCACCTTAAACTGTTACTTTCTACACTTGTACATAATACCTATGTGTGACACTGGTGACACACTTTTAACTCTAAGAGAAATTGCTGTTTCCCCAAACAAATACTCTAATCAATACTGTCATAGTGACAGAATTTTGTGTAAATGTAACCAGAATTCTGGTTAGGAAACTAGGAAAGTATTAAACAGAATTCTTGTCACGGGAACCAGAAATGTTTATCAGTGAAGTGTGCATTGCTTCAACCAAAATCTGAATATTAATATAAGGTTGTTTGGTTGTTTCAAACCTTTCTACTTTTCTGTAAGGAAGTAAAATATAATTTTTAGATGGTTTTGAAACGACAGGACCATTATGACCCAAAGCAGATGAAAACAAGGTTTGTGCAATCTGCAATATGCGCTACTAGAGTTGTCTGGATCACTAGTGGGCGATGACCTAGTCTGGTCAACTCCCATGTCTATCAAATGGGAGAAAACTAGCTACGCAAGCTGGTCAATGCAGTTCCACGGAGCTTACTCCCTTGCGAAAAGCAAATCGCACATCCCTAGTTTCATCTACCTTGAGAATACCCAAACAATGCTCCTATTAATCTTGTTTGAATCCGAGTATTACCTATGACTACTTCTAGAAAGAAGAAACCCTTCCACTTCAAATTAAATGTGATCAATTCTGATTTTATTTTATTTCATCTAATCATGTTATTCATTTCTACGCTCTCCTCAACTCAGTAGCGGCTTTTACAATCTGGCTACCAAGTTTTTCCTCTATTCAAATCTACAGAGGCTTTCATACACGCTCAAACAAGTTTGATAGAAATGGGGCTCTTCCAAACTTTTGCTGTAAGGAAATGAGTAGTCTAATCTGATGTAAAAACCAGCGAAAGTCACAAAAATCACACTGAAAAAGTCTACAATTAAGTAATAAATTCACAAAAATGATCTAATGACATGATCATAATGGTGCTTCAACGCAGGTATCATGGGAGATTTCCGTCTATTTTGTCACTTTCTCTACGAAAACACAGAGATGTCTCAAACTAGATAAGATAGGAATCTCTCATGATACCTGCATTGAACCGCCACTATGCCCAATTCTAAGAGTGAATTTCGTGAATTTTCAGTGTACGCACAAGAATCAACTTTTCAATTCCGTATAGCAAAAGCAGAGACAAATAGAGACGGAGCACTAACTGGCTGCAGCAGAGGCACTCTGAATTCTTGCGGATTCAACAAAACAACAGTCAACGTCGCATGGTGTTGAATGGTGAGCACCCTCCTCTTCACTTCCCGCCTATCTCCCCCGTGTTTTCCGAATGTCACCGTTCAACACCATGCGACATCGCAAGGTGTTGACTGTTGTTTTACATGTGATTTTGTTGAATCCCCAAAAATTTAGAGTGCCTCAAATCTTCCCTACGTATTTTAGCGTAGTGCTCCGTCTTTATTGGTCTCTGAGCAAAAGTTTGCAAGAGCCCCATTGCAGGATTGCCAACTTGACTCTTCCAAAATTCAAACATAAACTTGACCATAACATCTCAAAAAGTGTAGCTTCTCTCTCTCATATTGATTGTTTTACATGGAAGTAGACGGAGGAAAAGCTCTGTTGCCAAATTGCGTTCGCTGCCATTACCTCATCTCCATGCACCATCTCGCTTTTTTGATTAATTTTGTCAACATTTTTCATTGAAGTCGTGACATTTCACTGTAAGAGTGCTGACAAAAATATCACACTATTGATTAGTATAATGTGCAGTGTTTGAAAGCAAAATTCGTCTGCATTTCCAGTTTAAGGGAAGCTGAATCACGATTTCTTCCTTGTCTGGGACTGATCTCTGAATCAGGGATACCTATACTCTTGACCATGTTTCTTTTGCTCTGTATCAACTTTTCATTCTTTACAGCTAGGATACAAGCAATTCTTCATAACTAAATACTTGCTGAAGTCGTTTCGCCATACTTGAATGACCTTTTGACTCATAAAAAGCTAAATAATTTTAAGGATTCATTCAATTTATGGTCTGGTATTGTTAAATTTGAAAATCCATGTAATAATTGAAACGTTAACATGTTGGCTGCCATCAGGTTTATCGGTATAGTGCTTTAGCGCCAAGGTATTTTATTTCTGTTAATTTATTAACGTTTTTTATTTATTTTTCCCCGTGTTTTTTTAACAACACCCCCCCCCCCCCCCCCCGAGCCCGATACGGCAGCCAACAAGTTAAGGTTTATTAATTGAGTTTATCTTCTTCAAAATTCAGTAAATTTGAGACTGAATAGAAAATCCAACTTATGTTTTATTCAATTTTTTTTTTTTTTTTTTTTTTTTTTTTAAGTCATTGTTTTTTAGCTGATATTTTGTAGCATTTGTAATTTTTGTAAATACTTGTAATAAATATTTTGATGTAAACGTCTCTCAATTCTTTCATTTACTGAAGTGCCCTCCATGATTTTTTTTTTCAAACATTTTTCCATATTTTTGTAGCCTCAGCGATGGAAGTAGTTACTTAAATATTTTAGTCTGTGGTCTCCCATTCTTGAATGGGGCTGTTGCAAGGGTCTGAAATTGTGTGTTTTTTTTAAAGGAACTGATAGTACTTGATGAGCGGAGAACAATGGTGCCTTTAGTTTTTCCGAAGTTTCACAGTGTTTTGGAGATAGACACAAATTAAAGTTGTAAAAAATGGTGTGCGAAGTGCAGAGACAATATATAATAGAGACCACATACGAACAACCTTGCCCATGTTTGCGTGCGGTGGTAACTTTTTTTTTTGGGGTCTCAATATAACACCGAAAACATGGACCATCCTTTGACTGATGAGAAACGTAGTTGAGATTTTTGCCTAGTGAATCCGAAGTACCAAAATTGCATCAGTCAATGTATGGTGCTCCTTCATGTTCCGTTTGTTCATTTCTGTTGAGCTCCGAAAAAAAAAGTCAGCCACCGCGCGCAAGGCTAGTGCGTGGTCTCTATTATATATTGTCTCTGGCGTAGTGACAACACTTGGAGGAATTCCCATTTGAAACGATGTATTTTGGGCCAAAATCTCATCTCCGGAACAATGGGACTTAATTAGAAACCAAAGGTGTCTTTGTTTTCAGCTCATTAAAAGCTTTCATTTCCTTCATAAAAATCACATTTTAGACCCTTGCAACTGCCCCATTGTTTCATTTTGTTACTTATGGCTGAGGCTTAAAAATAATTAGCAAATAATTAAATAATTAATAACTTAGTTATTAATTTAGTTATATTAATAATTGTCATGAGCAGTAGCATCTTTTTCTTAGCACGTATTACTAGACTACCCCTACTCGACTAAAATTGTCAAGAGTTAAAACAATGGAAGATATTTCTGCAAGAAGATTCCTTTAAACCAAAAGTAGATCTACAGTTTGACAGTTTCGAAACTATCAGATGGGTTGGATGACTGATTTTAGATAATGATTCTTGAAGGAAATAGAAGGAGTCTTGACAGAGGAAAACAACTGTTTATTTTTAAAAATAGTATAAAAATAAAAATATTTTTACCAAAAAGATAATAGAATAATTGTTTATAAAAATAACACTTACTTATCTAATAAATCTATCAGTAAAAGGTAACAGTTGGAGTGGGTTCCGAGAAAAATATTCTATAGCAGCCCCTCACGACACAGTTATATTTTGTAAATTATTGATGATTATTAAACAGGAGTAGAAGCTCTGTCTAATAAATGAGTCTTTTACTTGATGCTCGTATTTCTTGGTAAATTTGACTACAAAGCTCACTTGAGGTTGTAAAGTTTGAGACCAAATAGATTAAGGTGATTCTTCCGGTTTTAAAGCCAATTTCTGCCACCAGAGCGCTACCGTTCGATTAATGTCAAATTACAGGCCGAAAGTAATTTACATTTCAGAAAACGGAGAGTCAGTTACTAGATAATCATCTGAAGAACGTCTCTGCAAAATATCTAGTCAATAACTTCAAAATTAAGGCTGAAAGTAACAAAAAATGGAATATTTCAAATCAATTCTTGTATCGAAATGCGATACTTCATTTTTTGGTACTTTCAGCCATATTTCAGTAGTTCTTGACGAGATATTTTGCGGAGACTTTCTTCAGATGATTATCTCGTAACTGACACTCCGTTTTCTTAAATGTAAATTACTTTCGGCCTGTAATTCGACATTAATCGAACGGTAGCAATCTGGTGGCAAAAATCGGAACTAAACGCTGAAGAATCACCTTAACAAATAGAGAGCATGAGTGTTGCTGCAAGTCAGCATGATGCACTTATCATTAAAATGTCTTGTTAAAAGCGACACGATTTGATAAAACGTCAATTAATAGTCTTTAAAGTACAATTATTGTTTAAGACCTTGCGATAGAAATGTATACTATTGTTTACTCCAGTTCAAAAATCTAGGAAGCCTCTCTTAAAAATTGAAAGTTAGGATTGGAGGTATATAAGAAGGTGGGTAAATTTGATGGAGTCTTAGAGCATAAACACAAAACTAAAATCAATTAAATTATAAAAAAAGTTGAACTTATCACAAAATTATATTTATTCAGTTGAAATTTAAATCAACTGCTTTTAAAACTGGGTTCCTTAACTTTTGCTAAAAAACAGTGTTCAGGCAGTCACAGTGTGCACTGATAAACTGCGCTCATAGTTCTTCAAGACCATGGGCGTAGCTAGACAATTTTTCACAGGGGGCCAAGTTTGGAAACCCCACAGGGGAGTCTCCAACACCCCCAGGTCTGGAGATTTCTTTCAATTATTACTGTATTTTTTTCAACATTTGATTTTCTGGGGGTGGCCTGCATGCTGATTATGAACGATCCAATCGTAATACTATCGAGTACGTGTTATCTTGTGGGTGGTGCCATTCCGATAGAAATTTCCTTCTCTGAGAAAATTCTCCGATAGCTCAAGAATCACCGGCGAATTTCTGCAGAGTGGGAGGGTTCCTATCGGAATGGCAACACCCACAAGATAATACGTACTTGATCATTGACTCGATAGCATTACGATACGATTGTTCATAATCAGCCTGCTGGCCCTCCTGGTCCCCCAGTAGCTACGCCCATGTTGAAGAAACTCTCAAGCCCAATCAGTGCAGACATTTTGATTGGGTACTTACTTTGATTATGTAACCATCAACTTTACTGAAACAATCGCAATCCTGCCGCCTGAGAAAAGAAAATTATAATTTTGATTCAGTCAACCAACCAAAACTTTGAGGTTTGCGAGAGGCAGATGGATTTATCATCACATTTATTATTGTTGGTCCGTTTGTAATAGTCAGAGCCTCCTTGAGGGCCGTTTGTAATTCTGGAATGGTAGTACAAAAGTAACCTTTGCCATCAAAAATATGAGCCAGTCTTTCATAATGAGCACCAACAGTTAGAGCATGGGGTGGGTTTTTACGCGATAAATCTTCTCGATCTCCTTGAATATCTGACCAAACATCAGCGGAAAATCCCCCATAGATACCATTGTTATTTACAATAATAATGATGACAGGTAAATTGTAACGGAACATAGTTTCGACTTCCATCCCCGAGAAACCAAATGCTGAGTCGCCTTCAACACAAATAACTCGTTTTTGGGGAGCATATTCTTTACACCACAAAGCTGATGCCACCGCAAATCCAAGGCCGACACCCATTGTGCCAAAGGTTCCCGCATCAAGTCGATGCCTAGGTAATATATTGGTAAGCATTGAGCGACCAATGTCCATCGTATTAGCTCCCTCACTGACAATAATGGAGTCTTCCGGTATTAAATCTTGGATGTGCTTAAAAACAGCGTAATAATTTAAAGGAGCTGAGGTATCATCGGCCATTTTTTGAATCGTGGTTTTGTTGCTGGCACATTTTTCTTTGAGAGTTGTCCACCAAGTAGAATTTCTATTGTACTGCCAGCCCGATGATTGTAATTTCTGGGATAAGAGTTTTACAGATGCACCTACATCACCTTGAATTCCAACCGCAGCGGTGACACTGTTATGCAATTCTTCCGGACAAACATCGACCTGAATGACTTTCACATTCGGTTGGTATCTTGGTGGCTTGCCAAAATGGAGAATCCAGTTCAAACGAGCTCCAAGCAACAGAATTGTGTCTGCCTTTTGAAGAGCAAGAGTTCTCGCAGAAGCAACACAATTCGGATCAGTATCTGAAACGACACCCTTACCCATCGGAGTAGCTAAGAAGGGTAAATTGAACTGAGTGATCAGATCTCTAATTTCTGTTTCTGCATGACCATAAGCACAACCTTTCCCAACAATAACGAGAGGATTCACTGCTGATTTCAATGTCTCAGCTGCTTTCTCAATGGATACGGGATCTGGATAGGCAATTGGAGGTTCCGGACAAACAGGAACGGAAAGAACTTTGTTTTCTGGAATTTGTTGAGATAGTTGATTAGCAGCAAAATCTAAAAACGAAACACCTGGTCTGCCATATTTACTAAGCCTTACAGCTTTCTCTACATGGAGTGGAATGAGTGAGGCACTAGGAGGTCTAGCACTATATTTGCAGTAGGGCTGACTTAACTCTACATGCCTACATTCTTGAAAACCGCCAATGCCTTCATGATCTTGTGGGCAAGAACCGCTTATCACAATCATCGGCCAACAATTCACCTGAGCGTTCGCCATTCCCCCGAAAGTGTGCAACAAGCCAGGACCTGGAACTACCATGCAAACGGCAGGATTTTTTGACAAGTATCCCATCGCCTGCGCTGCGTAACAAGCTGCTTGTTCATTCCGCATTCCAATGTAATGAAGACCGGCCGCTTGGAAAGCCATACTAAGTTCTACGACTGGGATACCAACAATTCCAAAGACATACTTCACACCCTGTGCCTTTAATGACTGGGCAATTATCTCGTTCCCTTCAATCATTGTCTCACTCGAGTCGGACATTGCACGGTTGCTTGTTTTTAAACACCTAATTAATTTGTTATTTGATTGAAAGCAGATTTTATTGTAAATATTCACAAACCGTAAAGACATTTCGATCGCACGCTCATCCTCAAACGGCACTGAAAAGTGTATGGGTGAGCTTACTAACAACAATCAACAAAACGATAGTGGAATATAACAAAAAAAAGTTGAGACCGACAGGAACTAATTAGTAATAGTGACAAAGTAATAAATGACGTAAAGTTAATCGTTTGATTTTAATCTACTCAGTGAACAATCTATGAATCAATGGTGAATGTAATGGCATACGTAATTGCAAGTGATTGTAAACAAAGAGTGAAAGAGAAGGGGTGTCAGCTGTCACATCATCGAAGAAAGATGATAAGAGAGAGGTAGAGTACCTGAGAGGCAGTGTTACCAACAAGAGATAAGATGACTCAGCACAAAAATTTATGCACTCAGCCGCTTTGGGCGGTAAATTCAAATACGAGTCGAGTGAACACGAGCGCGCACATGAGAAAGAGTGAGTTAGTACGACAGTTAGCACGTGCTCTAAACTTCAAGGTAAAGTTTTATTGCATCTATTATCCCTTCATGCGCTAATGAGTCGCTGGAGAAAACGTAATTTTTATCAACAGTTCAGCCTGAGGAAACAACAATACCTAGAGGTGGTCCCAGAAGTGTAAGCGCACCCAGACCGATAATCTTTGGAATTTTTTAACATTATTTCTCTTGTCTCAAAATGAAAATGAATTTTAGCATTGGCTTTTCAGTGAGGAACACTTTAAAATTAAAAGTCCAAAAAAATGTCAAGATATCCTATGGATATTCGGCGATATCCATAGGATATTCCACGGATATCTGAAGTGTGCCACATGAATATCCGTGGGATATCCTATGGATATCGCTGAATATCCATAGGATATCTTGAATTGTTTGGATATTCTCAGGATATCCTATAGATATCCGTCTGCCTACGGGGTTAGATGTTTGAGTATTTCTATACTCACAGCACCAGATTAGGATATCCAGCTACTAAATAATTGAATTTTACCCCCCCCCCCCCCACGTGATAATCAGATACTTCAACAAATGATATTCACTTCACTATGGCTAGTTAACCCCAGCGGGTATTTCATTGGTACCTACTCCATCTATATTCTATATCAACTCATTGAATTCTTATTTTTTTCAAAAGATCTCATCTACTCTGATATTCCTTATTGAAACGAAGAGGACCAAAAATTTATAAATCTTTAATTTGTAATTACATTTCTATGTTGTTCCCCTGAGCGACAAACGTTTATTTTTCATCAAACTTATACAGGGTACTGTATACAGGGTCATTCTTCCTTCAACGTCCCACCCAGTAATCAATACTCAACTTTTCAAACCGACATTTTTCACACTTAACGTTGACTTTTTTAATTTTTCAGAGATGGGGTGGGTAAGATGTCATAAATTCCTTACCCTCCTCGATACTAAAAAGTTAAAAATTCCAAATACTATGAAAATATTATAATTTTGAAATGTTGCAAGTTTAGACTAATATGATGGAATTTTCCTACACTAAGGAAATAAACAGAGCTTGTTTCAGAAGTGTAGGCGTACCTAGACCATAATCTTTGGTGAGTTTCCAATTTTCATCCCTTCAAATCTAAATAAAACTTGCCTGCAACTGCACCTTTTGATTTTAAAGTGTTCCTCAATTAAATGAAAGCCAACTCTCAAATTAATTTTAAATTCGTAACATGAAAAATAATGTTGAAAAATTCCAAAGAATATTGGTTCAGTTGCGTACACTTCTGAAATAGTCCTTGGACAAAATTAGGAAACAGAAACGTCTGCAGGCTCATTCTGCTCTTTTGGACGAGATGAAAGGAGGTAGCAGGAATCGATCCATCCTATGGTTTAAAACAGCGCCACGACTATGTGAGCATCACTTGGAGTCATTCTTTTCAGAGCAATGACTCCAAGTTATGTTCACATGGTCACTTGACGCCGTTTAAACCAATGGGATTAATCGATTTTTTCTATCTCGTCTTGTCTCATCCAAAAGAGCGGAATCAGCCTGCTGATGGCCCTCCCATGGAATACTTTAGAAGTTTTGCAGCTTTGAAAGAGAAACTGGTACTAGCTTACCTAGTTAAAAATATATTTTTAATTATATATTTTTAAAGCTGTTCTTATCCACAAAAAAAAAAAAAAACCAATAGACAACATTTTGTTTCCTGAAGTCTCCTCTACAAAAATATATATAAAAGATCATTTACTTCATCGTTAAACCGATTGTAAAGGCTGTGTATGAGTGATTCTATTGGTCGAAAATTGTAAAACTTGGCTGTTGCTATGGTAACTATCGTTAAGGGTCTCTTTTTATAAAGGCTATTCATGAGTAACCTTTAAAAAACAGACACTATAACGATGGTTACCATAGCAACGGCTAAGTTTTACAATATTCGACCAATAGAATCACTCATACACAGTCTTAACGATCGGTTTAACGATGAAGTAAATGATCGGCCTCTTAATTGGATCTAAAATTCTATACTCTGAGATTTAAAAAAAAGAAAAAATGGAGTGTTCACCTTCGGGCTTCACTGATATTTATTAATTTAGTCAGTTACAGTCGATATTTGTTCCTTTCCCTTTCCCCCTTAATTTTTACTTTCTCACTCTATGTAGAGAAAGTATTGTAATCATGTTTCCTCCTTTGCCCCTCTCTCCTTCTATTTCTTTCTCTTTCTATCTCTCCCTTTCTTTCTCTAACTTTTTTTTCTCTTCTTTTCTTTCCTTTACTTTTTCACAAATTCTCCCTCTGCCATTTGGGGGGTCAAAAGTCACGTTAGGGGGTGGCACTAGTCCCCCCCCACCCCTTTATTGACGCCACTAGTTTTGAAAGCGATGATTGATGAATAATACATTTATCAAAGGTAGAGTTATTATTCATTTCATTTTTTGAAAAGATTGAAGTTTGTTGCTGTAAATAAAGTTTAAACTGCCATTTTATTTCTAGTTTCAAACAATCAATGTTAATACGTCTTTTACTATCCCCCTAGTTAACTAGTTTTTGATTCCAATCTAAGTTTCAAAACTTTGTGGCTGTTCAATAAAAGCAAAAAAAACTATCAAACAACCCATTCTGCTTAAAACTAAAATCCACAAAGTTTGAATTTGGCAGACACGAATCTTTGGACAGGTAAAATATCGCGTTAACAGTTCGATGAATAGGTAATAATTTTTTGGAACATCTACGACTAAATTTTGCTTAGTATCACAAAAAATGTTGCTACGATAAAATGAGAACAGACAGAGTTAATGAGAAAAATGTTTTTTATTTATTCAAATACTATATCATGAATTTTTGGGAAAATTTTACAAAAATAAATTGTTACATCATTACATTAAAGAAATGTAAAATGAGTTGGCAGAAGTAATTAATTAGGGTAAGGTCTATTCAATTCTACAAGACAACCAGGGAAAACTATGAAGTTTTAGCATCTTGAGACCGCCGAAAAATATTTGATTACAAATCGTAAAACAAAATTTTAAATTGAAACGTTTCCATCTTCAAAGCTAGGATCACAAAATTTGTCTACAATTTCGGATATTTAATGGAGAGTAGAAGTTAAATTTCAAGAAATAATATAATATGCACAGTTTTGACAGTTTTTAAAAAAATTCAAGAAACCTTCCCATGAAAAGGGGAGGGCATTGACTGTTATTTACAATTTTACAATAGGTACAAATATGATTATTTACAACATTCTTTTTCACAATTTGGTGACACCCATAGCGAAAATAGGAATATTTTAAATTGAAAACTTGGCTTGTTTTAACAGTTCTTGTCAATTCTATGTAATTGAGAAACACTAAGAATGAAATTAAGGAATGGAGAAGATTTTTGAAGAAATCTCAAAATCAGTTCTTCTTTGCTGAGATGATGACAGTGCACTTTGCGTTATAAGAGGCTTCTATAAAATTGATTATTTTAAGAAAAGTGAAAGTAAGAAGATAGGGATTGAAACATATGTGAAAAAGAGATGGTAATTTTAAAGGGAAGTTACAGGTAAAGACTGGCAGCAAAAACAATATCTCTCTTTATTAATCGTATTCCTTCACTAAACTTGGTTTCTAGATCTGTATTTCCGATGCCTTTAGCTGCTTGTACTAATTGACGCAAAATTTCTTCTAATCTCCTCATAGCTCGGATAATGCTTCCTTCAAATATATCAGTCATGCTTAGAATTTCAATGAATGAAGCTCCTTTACACCAAGCGTAACAAACATCCATTAAAAATGGTTTGAATTGTTCGACATACTTTTCAACATCCATGGGGATTTTGCAATCAACAGTAACTTGGCCAATCCTCCTCGCTAGTTCCTGCATTTGACGGAGAAGACCTGAAAGTTCAGCGGATCTTTTGGGGACTTCGTTACTTTTCTCGTCACAGACAAAGCAACTCAGGACGGCCACACACTGAGGGACGTCCAGATCGTTAAACATTCCGTTAAACATCATCTCAGTCATGAGCAATTCTTCGCCACTGCTAAGTTCACAAGCTATTCTGCCTTTCGTTTCAATTACATCAGAGGCAGTGCAAAAATTTAGTCTCCTTAAAACTCTCTTCCGACATTTCAGCTCTTCCATTTGTACTAAAGACATCATTCTTTTCAGTTCCTGCCTTAATATTTTCAATTCACCGAGAGCTAAAGTTTTCAATTGATAAGCGTTGTACAAAGTTTCCAATTCAGGTTTATCGTGCAAGGGATGGTCAAACAATCTCTGCTCATAACTTTGAATACGGTTGACAATATCCAAAAATGATTCCTCTTTAATATGCATGTCTGTAACAGGGTTGAGCAAAGGAATATCACCGTTAAATCTTTTCTTCACTTCTCTAAGAGACATCAATACTGATTTTCTGTTGTCTGGAGGCCGTAAATCTTTTGGGTAGTGAATTCTCAATGAACTAATTTGAGTGATTACTGTGTGAAGAACAGGTATCACTTCCATCTCACCTTCCTGACCAGGAGGGCATGGTTTACGCATAGTCTTACCATCGCTATCAACAGCAACATGTAGCAAAACATCAACTATAAGACTCAGCGATGATAATGCAGGATTTTGTCCCTTGTCTTCCTTTCGGAAATTGATTACAATGCCCCAATCATATTCTTCTGATTCGGTTTTAATTTTAACAAGTCGTCCGGGTTGAAGGAACGGAGTTAAATAGACAGGATTCACAATATATGTTTGCAAAGTCTTCGTTAACTGATCCAGTTGTTCTCTAATGGAATGATAGGATGCAATCTGAGTTTCATTTGAAATCACAATCTTATCGACTTCCTTTTGTTTTGTCTGCAACTTTTGGTACAAGTCTGGAATGCTAGAATTGTTTTGAAACTGAAAGAAGCTCCTTTCGAGCATGTACTCAGGGTTGATTTCTTCAACACGCAATAAATTCAAAACCATATTGTACGTCAGATGAAAAGCAGAATTAATAGGATCTGCCGATCCTTGAAAAAGAGATTTACCAACTTCTGGGCTCACCTTTTCATCAATCATCAGAATCACAATACCTTTGTCATCCAAACCTCGTCTTCCAGCACGACCTGACATTTGAATGTATTCCCCTGAGGTAATGGAACGATTCTCTTTGCCATCAAATTTTCTGGATGCAGTGAATAGTACTGTGCGAGCAGGCATGTTGAGACCCATGGCAAATGTTTCTGTTGCAAACAGAGCTTTTATAAGACCTTCGGAAAACAGTATCTCGATGGTTTCTTTAAGAATTGGTAACAAACCACCATGATGAATGCCAATGCCTCTCCTTAGCAGCGGTAAAACATTCTCAACTTGAGGCAATTTACGATCTTGCTCATTCAAAACATCCATAGCATTATTAAACACCTCATCAACTAGTTTTTTCTCATCAGAGGTATTGAAATCTAATTTTGCCATTTGCATAGCATAAACTTCGCAATCCTTCTTGCTGAAAGAAAACACAATAACAGGAGCAAAGTTGCGTTCCATTATCATTTTCACAATTTTGTAACAGTTCGTTTCTAATCCACCTCGAGGGCCACCTTTGCGACCAGCTTTATGGTCACCACCTTTAGCGTTATCTCCAGCATTTGCTAGAACAGTCATTGCTGAATTAAAATTTTCTTCACGGAATTTTCCTTTCTCATCGACAACTAAATGAATACCGTCTCCACCATTTGGAAACAGATAGTGTTGCAAAGGGGTTGGTCGGTAATCTGTGTAGACGACATGGCACGGTTGTTTATGAAGATGGGCTATCCACTCAACAAATTGACGGGCGTTTGGAATAGTTGCAGATAAAAAAACACTGTGAACATTATCTGGCAATAGGATTATTGTCTCTTCCCAGACAACACCTCTTTCTTTGTCCCTCATGTAATGGATTTCATCGAAAACTACCCATCCAACTTCACGCATTACTTCAGACCCCCTGTAAAGCATGTTACGCAAGATTTCTGTTGTCATGATAAGACAACTGGCGCTAGGATTTATAGTAACATCTCCAGTGATAAGTCCCACATCTTTGAATTCTTCGTAAAATTCGCGATATTTCTGATTACTCAGGGCTTTAATAGGGGTTGTGTAGATAACTCTTTGCTTATCTCTAAGAGAGGCAGCAATACTGTACTCGGCAACAACAGTTTTACCAGCTGATGTATGAGCAGAGACTAATACAGATTGATTGTTGTCAATGCACAGAATTGCCTCCTTTTGAAATGGATCTAATATGAAAGGATATTCTTTCGCTGGAGGTCCTTTCGGTAATACTAATGATGAGTAAGGAATTCCAGGAGGAACCGCAACCTCATGTGTACAAGCCTCTAACGTTTCAACTGTGTATACCTCAATCCTAGGAGCAACTTCCTCCAAATTTATACCACAAAGAATTTCTTCAGTTTCTGATTTCAACTTTTTGGAATCGTCAATCAAAGCATCACCATCTTCTAACGCTCTTTTTTCTGTCTTGGTTTTGGTAGAGACTACAGAAACAGATGGTTCTTCCTTTATCGGATGTTCTGGTTCTGTTTCAACTGGAGTCTCATCAAAGACATCAAACACGTCAAAATCAGCCATTATAGAAATATTGTAGATTATGGATACTCACAAACTAATCAAACTTTTAGATAATCATGAGCAACATTGCCACGGAGAATAGTACCAAAGATACAGGAAGGTCAAAATTCCTATGAGGTAAGAGGAGCGTAGATGGCACTTCAGCTTTAACCTGGATATAGCAGAGAAGTTCAGGAAGAATTCGCAATAACAAAACCGAAAGTTCAATGGAAATAAGGCGGTTCAAATTTCAAACTTCCGTATTCAAGTCAACGCTCGCAGAAGCACATGGCACTCACACTCACATGCATAGCACGAACAGTAAAAACACTACGACTGAGTTAAGAAAGTTTAAATTCTTCACAATAAAACAAAAATATGAATTAACTTCGAGAAAAAAACGCACTTGTCTGTGCATTGGGTCAAAATATTACCGAAACCATTATTCTTTCTCAATTGTTTCTTGAACACATTGATAAACAAGCGTCGCGTGATATTATTTACAGGTTATGTTACCCACAGAGACTAGAGTTCCTATATTTAGAGAGTTAAGACAAGAGGGTAGTCAACTTCTGATTGGTCGATGAGTTTTAGGCTCTACGGATGCCGCCATTGGATGCGATTTTGCACTTTTGTTTACAATCGCAGTTGTTTACCAACAGTATTTTACGGATAAAGAGTTAAATATCGACGAATCTGTAAATTTTAATCATGAAACGCCTCAAGAATGTCTAAAAATCCCAAAAGAACCTTTCAAAGCGTAAATGGATGTCGATGCACAAAAGCAGTAAAAGATTACATCATTAGAAACTCAGCGGCACTGTAATCTTTGCAGTGGACAAAAACACAACAACGGCCCTCAGAATGTAAACAAATGTGCAAAATCGCATCCAATGGCGGCGCCCATGGTTTCTCTTGTCTTAACTCTCTAAATATAGGAACTCTAACAGAGACGTTGCCACATGATACCAGTGCTGCCTTTTTGGTGGGGACGAAAAATCCGCTCAAAGCCCGCAAAAAGTCCGCCAAATTTTCAACATTTCCGAAAAAAAAAGTCCAGACCGATTTTTCCCGATGAGTCCACTAAATTATCCGCTTTTAAGGAAACTGTCGGGAAAAGTCCGAGAGTTTTGAAGACATTTTCTGCTGATTTGCGGTTTTTGATCTGTTGCTTCACGTTTTTCGCTCTACTGTTCGGGGCAACTTTCCGAAAATTATGGTATAGTAGAAAGTAAAAACACTGGCACGAAACCTTCGATTAATTCGGACTCCTCGAGAAAATCGTAGAAAAGTCCGCACCAAAGTCCGAAAACTTTCAAACGGCATAGGCGGAAATTGAGGGGGGGGGGCTCTAGAAAGTTTTGGAAACAAAAAAACGTCTTGCCATTTGACCGTTGATCAGACTCATCGAAACATTTTTCGGCTTTCATGGAGAATTCAAGGAGCAAAAACTATTTTTTCCCTCAACATTTGCCTGGACTGTAAGAGAGAAAGGGAGCATCAAGAATCTGTATGGTCACAGTTATCCGGGATCAAACGCATGAGAGGCAAAAAAAGAAGTCCCCCCCCCCCCCCTAGAAAAAAAAGTCCGTAAAACGGCAGCACATCATGATACTGAACTGAATATTCTTTAAGTTAAAATAAAGTTAAACTTTAAACTTTAAAAATTAAAAATTAAAATTAAATTAAACTTAAATTCATTAGGTAACTCAATACCGAAAGTTCTATATTGACGAACCTCTACTCACCATCTGGCAACACTGTAAAAGTATGAAAAAGAGCAGCGTCAGAAAAATTATGGCACGTAGATAATTCCCGAAAGTGCATCCGTGCGGGGGGGGGGGGGGTGTTCGGCACATCCCGAAACTCTTGCTTCCTCAGAAAATTTAAGGAGCAAAAGAGAAAAAAAGTTGTCAAATTTAATGTGAAGTGAAGATAGTTTGAAATTTTTTTGTTGGAAAAAGTGTGTTTCCCCTATATATGCCCAAATGGCAAATGGCGCTCTTTCAAACTTTTACTAGCTACGGGTGATTGAAGAGTTGATTCTTGCAGACAAACCCGTGAAATAACGATGAGTAGGTACCCTACAAAACACAAAATTCACCATCAGAATTGGGCATAGTGGCGGAGAGACGCAGGTATCATGAGAGATTCCTATCTAATTTGAGACATATATCTCTAATATCTCTATGTTTCCATCATAGAGAAAGTGACGGGAATTTTCCATGATAGGTACCTGAAAATGACGCCAACATGAGTCCAAACATTAAACATAAATATTTGCAATTTCACTTCAACTACTGGAATAGTCGAAATTTAGAAGCATACAAATCAGTCGGGCTGATCTCTGAAAAGAATAAGAAATACCTGAAATTAGTTGTATAATTCTCACACTCAAAATTGTTAGCCGTCACTGTATCCGTATCCGCTCCTCCACCTTTCTCAATTTGAAAATTTACAGGAAAAATTTTGGATAGATCCTCAGATAAACTCCAAAACACTATTTTGTTTTTGAATAAAAGATGAGCGGTTTCAGATGAAAGCGCACCATTCCTGATTCCGAAATAAACGAAGTCGAAGTTTATAAGAGCTGCTGTAGGTAATTTATTCATTGCAGTTTAATTTCGACGTGCTAGAGTGCACTGATGACTAACACGATTTTTTCAGGATCTTTCCATAAAGCAGATCAGATGTATTTTGAGAGCTTGTCTAGTCATTTCTCTCAGTTTTTCAAGGGGCATTGTACCCTGCAATAAGGCAAAGAGGTCTTCAAACAGCATTGATCCACCAACGAGGCTCTTGCAAACTTTTGCTATAGAGGATTGAAGCGCAAACAAAACAAAAAAAACAACAACAACAACAAAAAAGTTGTCAAATTTAATGCGAGGTGAAGAGAGTTTGTAATTGTTTGTTGAAAAAAAGTGTGTTTCCCTTTTATTTGCCCAAATGGCAAATGGCGCTCTTTCAAACTTATTGAACCGCCATTACGAATTACGATATTGCCGTTATAGCAGTTCTATGAGTTTATTACTGAATTTCAGACTTTCTTAGTGTAATTTTCGTGATTTCCGCTGGTCTTTTACAACAGATTGCACTACTTATTTGCTTACACAGCAAAAGTTTGCAAGCCCCATTCTGCACCGAAGAGGCATTGGATAAAGCAAAGCATCAACCACTTTATTGTCGTGCTTATTGTATCATTTTAAATTGAAGGAACTTTTACAAATCTCATTTTACCGCAACGCAACGCTGTGACCCTCGATGGCCTTGACCAAGGACCACGACATCACCCATCCAATCAGTTTGGTAGCAGAAAAGATTATGCCTAGCGTACTTTTCAATGTACTTACATAGATATACTACACCACAGGAATCACAGGATAACGTAATCTTTTCTGCATGGATGCAGTAAAGCGATGAATTCTAGGACGCTACATTATAATACCTATTGTAGATTTGTGGTGCGATACCTGATTTTATTTGCTCGTTTTTGAAAATTAAGTGCTCTAGGATCCTGGAATGTTGCACCGAGAGAGGCATTGTTGAGAAAACTTGGAAGACATACCTTGTCCGGCTCCGGCATGTTATCACGACTCACGAGCGTAAATATTTATTGAAACAGAACAAACAGAGGCGTGATAAGGTTTCCGGAGGGGGGAGATTGCAATTTTGCCGCCCTCCACGAATCGCCACCTTTCAAAATTATGAATTTTGGATTACTTTTTTTCGCTTTCTTATACACAGTGATTTTGCCCTCTTCGGAGATGATTTTTTTAAATTTGAGAACCTTTTTTTTTTTTTTTTGCGCTTGTTCACCCTGTTTTTGACGCCCCGGGAGAGTGCCGCGCCGCCCTGGGCAAGGGCACCCGATACCCCTACCCACCCCCAGCACGCCCCTGAATACAGTCGGAAGGCGATTCTTCGCGGTTTCTGGGCAATTTGGACAAATTTTGGATTCAAGATACTACCCTTGACTAATTATTGATCCTGACCCCCTCCTCTCTCAAAAAATGTTTGGCCACGTCAAGGATTGTGAGACAAGGACTTATCATCGCGGTAAAGCGCTTGCCCGTGCGATAATTTTAAACGTTGATACAAACATCATAGCCAGAATGATTCTTCAGCCGCCCTTAGAACGCTGCACCCCTCCCCCTCTCCCGCTAATAAGTAAGTAGTGGGCATTGTAATAAAACCACTGCTTGCCAGCCTCCTCCTACTTGAGCGATAAAATTAAACAAATTCGGAAGATTGCGGGGCAAAACATTTGTCGTGTATTTTGCTTTGTCATCGCGACGGCAATTTTGGTTATTTTTTTCAAAGGAAATGTGTTTTCGCGTACCCATTTAAATTCTGTTAGCGTTCTCAAAATGTGCTCACTTTGATTCTGTTTTTGGACCACTGTGAGCTTTTTAGTCATTTAAACGGCAATTTCCGAATTTCTTCGATGGCAAGTTTCGGCGTTTGATGGCTATCGCAGTAAGGCACCTCAGGTGATGGTCAACCGCGATGGCCATCAAACGCCGAAACTTGCTATCGAAGAAATTCGGAAATTGCCGTTTAACCCTTTATGGGCCAAGCCCGAAAATACTCGTTTTTCTCCTCTGATCTATTCCGCATTGTTTCAGTATTTATTCTAAATAAACGCGCTTATCCATGAAAACATTTACAGGATAAGGTTTCTTCGGGCGCCTTCAATGTAGCGTATAGGCAATTCCAACTCTCCCAAGTACGAACAGTTAACTACCTTCCAAACGGATGAAACTGATGAAAGGCGTTCTTTTGAACTAACCTGGGGGGTGATCACGGAGGATCGTTTCGTTTCGGTATCGTTATCGTTATCGTTTGCATTAAATCAAATGGGCTTGCTTCTGCGCAACTCGATCGCGCAGGTGATCCCCTCCTCACCTCTTCCTACTTCAAACGATCGAGTAAACGACAGCCTCCAACTCATCGCTTCCTTTCGACCGTTTCCATCGTTACGAGAGGCTCAAAACGATTCGATCAGTTGAGCCACCCATAAGGTTACACGTAAACGATAACGATAACGAAAACGAAACGAAACGATCCTCCGTGATCACCCCCCAGGTCCTTTGAGGGTTGAATGACTAAGAAGCTTAAGCTCATAGTTGTCCAAAAACAGAGTCAAAGTGAGTACCCACATTCTAAGCGTGAATAGAATTCAAATACGCCTAAACCTATTTTCGCAAAAAAGAACAAAAAACAAAAAAAAATCGCCATCGTAATGGTAAAGCAAAATACGGCTTTTCTAGTTCCTCCCCTTCCCTCCTCACGTCTTCTTCCGATGTGACAACTCCGCTGATACCGAGGGGGGTAGGAAACTTGTGGCAGGTCTGAAAGCAGAGAAAGGAATTGTGAGAGCGAGCGCGGAGGGACATAGGAGGAGGGAGCATTTAAAGAAATGAAAAAAAAAAAAAAAAAAAGCGAGAAAAAATGGTTAAAACAAGGGCTACAGTGTCACGGGGTATTCTGATGCACCCTCTCACTTCCTCGTTCGCCCGACCGAGGTAATTCAGTACGAAACGTCGTAACTGCTAATGGGTGCAGGACGACCACGGACCACGAAGGACGCGAAGAAGGAAGAAAAAGGAATAAGGTAAAGCGGTCGGAGGAAGGACGAGGATAAGTAACTTGTCTTTGTCTCGAAGGAAGATTGTGAGGTTGGAAGGTTGGAAGGCAAAGGAAAGGCAACGGCAAGGAAGGTTGAGAGGGCATCTCTCACTTCACACCACACCACACAGGCCAGCAGCGAGAGGCAAGAGAGGCAAGAGGATCCGCACTCCACCTCCAAAGGCAATGAGGCAATCCGCGCCGCGCGTTCAGCAGCCGCGCGGACGGACCGCGACAGCCGATATGTCTCTCCGTCTCTGTCTCTCTTTGACGCTCCTTCTGGTGGTAAGTGACGTGCTCATATTTCTCCCGGGGTCGATGGGCAAAAATCTCGGTCATCGCCGACTCCTCCGAGCCCCGACGCGACGGACGAACAAGCGTCGCACCTCGCACTGGAGGACTAAAAAAAAAAAAAAAAAAAAAAAAAAAAAAAACTGCCTCAGGCAGGAAAGAAGGCCAAGTGGAAGAAGAGATTAGATTGTAGGGGTGGCGAGTCACAACTCACACACAAGTGGAGGGGGTAGAGGATTCGACCTCGCTCTCGAATCTCGGCCCTAGAGTATCTAGCTTTATCGCATCGTTCCACAGGATAGGATAGGATAGGACAGATAGGAATGGGTGGCGGAGGGGTTGGAGAGGAGGGCTCTTGGCAACCTTTTTGCCTTTTCCACGAAATAACCCCGCCGAGTCGCCGAGTTGCGCTAAGCCACCACCACCACTACCACCACCACCGCCTCCACCATTAAGGCGCCGCGTTCCCAATCAACCTCGACGGTACACTCAGCACATTCGCGCTTACCCTACCCGCGGCTCACTCGCACTCCTCTTTGCGCCCTCTCACCCCTCCCACCGCTCCGCCATCTCTCCTACGCCCCGCACCTGTGTGCTGCTATGTGATTTGTGAGTGTGTGAGTGTATGCACCCCCGTCACGCATCGCAACCCATTGGCAGTGGCACTGACATTCCTTTTCACTCAGCGCTAAAGACGTTGTTGTGCGTTGTGTGTTGTTGTGCAGTTACCTCCTGCCGCGTCGCGCCGCGTACCCGCTCTCTCTCTCTCCCCCTCTCTCCCTCTCTCCCACTCTTTCGCTCGCCGCGTCCCGTCCGTCCGTCGAAAAGCAACCCCTCGCTCACCCGCCACCGCGCCATTCCACCGCCTCACTGTGCCGCGCCGCTGTGTCGCGGAGTTGGGGTTGGGGGTTGAGGGTTCTCAGTACAAGGCTCGGAGGGAGTTCTGGAACCCGGGCAGGGGCAAGATGCCTCAACAACAAACGCCTCGGTTCCTGATAACGCACCGGCCGCGCCTATCGAAACGGGCGGCCGTGACGGCGCGGCGCGGCTCGGCGATGCCCTTTTCTGAAAACCGTGGGCCAGTTTTTTACTTTTTTTCTACTCCTGAACATTTTTTGTATCTTCTTTCTTTTTGTGTGGTAGAGAAAGCAGGCATATGAGAGTACAATCGGAATCACACAGATTGTTAAGAATGGGGCAGTTTCAAGTGTCTGAATGCTGGTGTTTTTTAATGAACAAATGAAAGCGCTTGTTGATGTCCAGGCCCGTAACCAGGGGAGGGGGGCTCAGGCCCCCCTCGAAAATTTTGAGCCCCCTGGAAAAATGTGTTTTACCATGAAGTGTATTAGAAACTACCGCATAACCCCCCTGAAAACGTACAAAGCCCCCACACGAGCCCCTCCTGAACAACATGCCTGGTTACGGGCCTGTTGACGTCATAACAAGAACGCCGCGCCCGCCGTTGCAGTTGGTTCCTACCCTGGTTTCAAAGTTCCGTAGATGCGTTTTCGGCTCTAAATAGGTACTTTGTTTTAAATGGGAATTCGCGGTCCGAACACGACGTTGTGTGTGTGTTTTTTTTTTTTTCCAATCTGCGGTTGCATTTCCGAAACTGGGACTCCAGGTCTCTAGGGAGCAAAGGCAACAATTTTTGTGTTTTTTACATGCTTTCGGTTTCTAACTTGGTTTCATAGTTCCAAAGATGCGATTTTAGTTCGAAACGCATTGTCTTAAATGGGAATTCCGCGGTGTGGCGTCACAGCACAGACGATATTTTGCAACTTTCAGCGAGTGCATTTCCAAATCCGAGACACTTTTGGGGAAAAACATACAGCCTTTGTTCTCAGCTCATTAAGTACTTAAATTTTCTTTAAAAAAAAAAAGAAAAAAAAAAAAACTTTTAGCCCCTCCCAACTACCCCGCATTCTCAAGGGTTTTCTTGCCGGAAAGTTGTCACGTTTAGCCTGTATAGCCAAAAAATTCCGGGTTCAGATTTCGTCCGGGCGCGGGCCCGCGGGGTGGCAAGATTTGCTAGTACCAGATCTTTCTATTTCGGATAGGCGTGGATGTTCCTTTTTTCTCTTCAATTTCATCCTTGTATTTTTAAAGTAAGAAAAAGTAAACCTCTCTGACTGTAAATCTGTTTCTAAAATTTAGGTCACCTTTTCAAACAAAAGTTTTCTCGCTTACGCTTATCAGGTTTTGACTTTAGGAGACTTGTGAGCCAAACAGGGATATCGTCTAGTGGCGCCGCGAACAATCTAGTAACGCTGCATTTTGTCAATTTAAACGCTGTAAAAAGGTCGTGCCAATGAAGGTGCACACCGCGCTACCTTGAGTCGATATTTTACATGAGTTTAAATGGGAAAATTGCAACGTTTCCAGACTGTGCGAGACAGCATTGCGTCTAATCCTCTGAATGAAGACGCGTGATAACGATACCCTTTATTAAGAATGGGACTCTATCGCGTCTCTCAAACTTTTGCTACAGGGGGCTGAAGGGATGATTCTTGTATAAAAACCTGTAAAAATGTCGTGAGTACACTAAAACTCACTAAATTCACTCTTACAATCTGGCTTAATGGCGGAGAGACGTAGGTATCATGGGAGATTCCTATCTAATTTGAGACCTTTCTATCTGTGTGCCCGTAGAGAACCAAACTAGACATGAATCTCCCATAATACTTGCGTTGAACCGCCATTACGATCTTGACGATATCGCAGTTTTGTGAGTTTATTATTGAATTTTAGACTGTTTTAGTGTGATTTTCGCTGGTTCAGTCAGGAACGAAAAGAATGTCAGACGCTCCTTGAAGTAAGCCACCCGCAATACTTATATCTATGAATTTAAGCATTGCAGGTGGCCTACTTCAAGGAGTCGCCTGACATCCCTTTTGTCTCCAACTGTACTTACAGCAGACTGGTCTATTTATTTGCTTTTAACAAAAGTTTGCAAGAGACCCATTAATCCGACTTCCAAACATTTTATCTTGTGAGCTAGTTTGAGGATAATTTTTCGTTCTCAGGAATAAAAAATACCTCCCCCCCCCCCATTCTAAATAAGAGGTTCGCGAACTATCCCTCGAACACCGTTTCAATTTTCCCCCTCCTCTCCCGTCATTTTCTCTCTTTTACCTCCGAAGTCACAGTTACAAAGCTATCATTACTATCCGACGAGAGCTGTATGGGGATTGAGGGTATGAAATATGATTTCAGCCGAGACCATTATTCAAGAGTATTCAGTCTCCTGGCGGAAACGGAGTGAAGGGACGGGAGGAGGAGGCAAAGATGGTGAGCCAGGCAGCCGTACCTCTTTATCCATCCTGGAGGACCAATGTTGTAGTCCTCCGATACCGCCAGACTTAATTTAAAGACGCTAATGATGGGGCACAATTCGTTATTCGACGCTTCCGTCGCGCTGCGCTGACCGCTGGGGTGCTGATCGTGCACTGCCATGTTGTTGTCGGTTCGCGGGCTTTGTAAGCGGCTCGGGCAACCTAGAGCCCCTGTATATTGAGTCAGTGGCACAACAAATGGATCTACAAATCGAGAGAGAGGCTGAAGTCCGAAAAGGAAGAGGGGGGGCGGAAACCTGATTTTTCCACTAAACGCCCACGATTTCCCCAAAATACTCTCACACACAGTATAAAAATTAGGCTCAAGGGGGGGGGGGGGCTCTCTCCCTTCTGGATCCGCCTTTGTAGAGAGTTAAGACAAGTGAGACCACGGGCGCCGCCATTGGATGCGTTTCTGCACATTTGTTTACATTCTGAGGGCCGTTGTTGTGTTTTGGTCCAAAGCACAGATTATACAGGGTCGTATAGAATAAGAATTGCAAACGGTGTTATCTTTCACTGCTTTTATTGATAGACATCCATTTACGCTTTTAAAGATTCTTTTGGGAACTATAGACATTCATCCGGGTAAAATGTCGTTGAACCCCTTCGTTTGTCAACAAGTGTATGTAACCAAATGTGCAAAAACACATCCCATGGTGGTGCCCGTAGAGCCTAAAACTCATGACCAATCAGATGTTGATTATTCTCTTGTCTTAACTCGCTACATTTCGGGACTTTCCCTTTACAACCGACCCATACCACCACAGAATACTCTAATCAGAACGGAAACTCCCATAAGAGCCAATGGAAGTAAGATTTGGAATTTACTGGCACAAACTGGCAACTGTGCCTACTCACTTCTCAAGATGGCGGACATGCTTTTTCAGGCTATACAACCAATCACAACTCGGCCAGTTGCCGAAGATCTGCCGAAGATTGCCGAGGATGCTCACTTTCGAACATGGCGGCCCGAAGTAAAGCATGTTTCAAAATGAATTAGAGTTTCCGTTCTGTTTAGAGTATTCTGTGATACCACTATGCACGCTCACACTTGGACTTTGGTCAAGCTGACACCACTGACAATGTCTGAGGACACTGAGGTAACGACAACCTGTCCTGTTGCGGGGGGGAGGGGGGAGGAGGGGAAGGTCAAAAGTGCGGATTACAGGAGCGAACGCTTTGCATTCTCAACACGCATGTGTCAGTTCAGCTCATCGCTACCCTCGACGCCCCCTCCCCTCCCATTTCCTCCCCCATCCGCTCGCCCCGATGTAAGCGATTGTGAGGGAAAAAATTAAAAAAAACTGAAGATAGAAAAAAAAAGTAAAACGAAGACTGAGCTTGTGGGGTGAGTGAGTTATTGTGTTACCATTAAGCACCGTCTCCGCTCACCGCGTCGAGCTCATGCAAGTCGCGGTTCGCGACCGTGGTGGCGGGTCGAAATTTCCGACGTTCGCGAAACTACTTTTAACGAATGTCCCGTCGCGACCCCAAGGCGTGCACACATTGTCCGTTGCGGGCTAAGAGGCGCGGATCGGCGTGGCGTGGCTTGGCGCGGAACAACGCGAGTGCGGGTGGTGTAGAGCTATGGCGAGATAAAGGAAATAAGCGACGCACGGTGAAGAGGGTGTGGGTGGGGGTGTTGCGGGTGTTGGGAGGGGGGGAGGGGAGGGGGAGGGGAGGGGGCTGTTCAGGCTTAAGGCCGGTCGCGCCACCACCGCGCACCGGCGGCTCCGCACCGTGTGTCCTAAACATGGGTCTGAAACTCTCTCAACTGACAACCATCCCTCTCCCCTCCCTGCACCCACCGCCACACCATGTCTTCGTCATTTGATCAACCATGCAATGTTGCCTGAACTAACTTCCAAGAAAGCAGTTCAACCAACTTACCTAATTAATTGCCGATGAAGACAGAACTTTGGTATGTATACCTAGTCCAAATAGAGCACTTGCAAGGTTTAGCTACAAGGAAATGGACTATCAATTCTAGTGTTAAATGCTGCGAAAATAACAATGAGACTAGTAAACAAGTGTTTTTTTTTTTATTGTGGATTTTGTGGCTCATGCTCCTGATTGGCGCCTACATATAGACATTTGTTTATTGTCAGAAGACACCGGAGACTTGAAAACTCTATGCTTAGCACCCAAGATTTCCACTCTAATCTTTGCCGTGCACCCACTTTTAGGGAGACCGAGCGACAAGCAGACCAGTGAAAAATCTGCTGCCATTACCGGGATCCAAACCCGGGACCTAAGTATGTGTTGGCAGTCAGGTGTCCTGATCAGTGATCATAAAGCCACCGAGGCCGACATTAAAAAAGTTTAAAACTCACTCCTAGCAGAGAAAACTTTGCTTGAAGTTTCGGGTGGCCACCCTTGCGTGTATGCAGTTATGCACTTAACCTTTGGATTCAGAATAAGAAGAAAAAATTTTACTCATTTTAGTATTCCTACGGTTTTCTGCCGAGGAGAACATAAAATTCAGATCTGACCACGGCTCCGGCTCTCAATCCCTGGACAAGAAAGAAGGAGTGTGGTCTCTATTATATGTATATTGTCTCTGGTTTGGGGTGTCGATCCGAGGTTGGTGCATACATATAAGGGTGGCCACCCAAAGCTTCAAATTAAGTTTTCTCTGCGAGGTGCGAGGTTTAGACTTTTTTAATGGTCTCATCGTTATTTTCGCAGCATTTTACTCTAGGGTTGATGGTCCATTATTTGCCTGTAGCAAAACCTTGCAAGAGCTCCATTGAAAATTCGCCAAAGCTTATAGGTCCAGGTGCACCTACTCTTCTGGAAACGATCTATAGCGACCAGTGGACATGATGTCGCGTCTCACGTGCAATCTGACAAGGCTGCATTGTATCCATCGAAACGCATGAGAAAGGTCGAACCTTTGTTGGTGCACAGTGCATTCCCTCGAATCGATATTTTGCATGGGTTTTAAATGGACAAAATTCAGCGTTGCCAGACTGAACGCGACGCCGCGATAGATAGCGCCACTAGCAGCGGCGCGCCGCTGCTAGTGGCGCTATCTATCGAATCGACATTTGTGAGCATTCCGCCTGGAATCACGGTGGCGATGAAGGGTTGATAAAGAGCCGCGTTTGCGCAAACTAGCACAGGAGCCATGCCCAGTGGCGTAGCGTGCAATTGGCAACGTTGCAGTTCGTCCATTTAAACCTATGAAAAAGATCGAAGTATTGAGTGTTCGGTGAACACCTTACCACTCGATCTTTCACGAGGGTTTAAATGGACGAACTGCAATGTTGCCAAATTGCACGATACGCCACTGTCCATGCCATGGTAGATGCCATTTGCACGTTTGCTTACTTTCTCACCATAGGTCCCACGGTGTTTTACAGATAAAACTTGAAAGAGGTAATGGGGCAGTTGCAGGGGTTCTAATTTGCGTTTTTGTTTTTTTTTTTTTAAGAAAGCAAATGGAAGCACTCGGTGAGGTGAAAAAACGGATGCCTTCGGTTTATAACTAGGTTTCAATTGTTCCCAGAGACGACTCGTGCTATTTGGCAACAATGTTTTTCCTTCGTTTGAATCAATGCACAATAATTGAATGCTGGTGAAGCGCTGCTTCACTATCGAATCGATTGTTTCACACAGAATCAAATGGAGGGAAAAACACTGTTGCCAAATAGCACAAGCCACCACTGATTATTCCGGAGATGCGATTCTTGCTCAAATTAGATTGTTTTAAACGGGACTTCCATAATCCATAATCTGGCATCACAACACACACCAATTTTTGTAACTTTCCTCGAGTGTATCCCTGAGACCCTGAGGCCGAGACACTTGCGGTAAAAAATCAAAGATGCCATTGTTCTCAGATCTTTCAGTACTTTCATTTTCTTTTTAAGTCACAAAATGCATTTCAAGAATGTCTATAATACCCAAAAAAACAAAAACTTTAATAGCGTAAAGATATATCGATCAGTGAATAGTGAAAGACTACACCGTTCGACACTCTACCAGTGGCGTCACCGGGGGAGAGGGTGTGCGGTCACCCCCTAAGGATGACTCCCCTCCCCCAGCCAAACAGTAAAAAGGAAGAATGGAGGCTAAAAATTAGAGTGCGGGATTGGGGGGAGGGGGGCGGAAAGAAAGGAGAAACAAACAATGAAAAGGAATGAGCAGGAATGGCTTTAATAATGTAAAGGATTGAAAGAAAAAGAAATGAAATAAGTTAGAATGACCCAAAAATGTTGCATCCCGACTGTTTTTCAAAGAGGTAACAAATTATAAACCCTCTTGCTATTGAATCTTTTGATTTCATTGATTATACTTCATTCCGAAAGTGGACGTATCGTCCACCAACCTTAACTATTGTTTCAACTATCTTCTGCTGAAGAGTTTTGTTATTTTGTCAGCAATATTGGTTTACTCCGAAATACATTAAAATTTCTTTAAAGAAAAGTTATTTTTTTTTTCTTTTTCAAAACTTTTTCCAAGGGAGGGCCGTACCCCCGCTCCACCCTCCTTGTGAGATCTAACATCTTGTCGACTGAATGACTGAACTCCTCGTAATCTTTGTCTTGCACCAACAGCCCTTAGCGCATGTAAACAAATGCGCAACCAATAGCATGGCGCACGATGGTTTTCGAAAATCAGAAAGTGGACAAAGATAATAATGTAAATTTCTCATTAATTTCTCATTTAATAATTTTCAGAACCAATTTTAATTACAGACAGAAGATACCTTTGAGAAGTAATTTAAACGTAAGAATGAGTTTTTAATTCAGCTTAAACATCGAAGACCACGCTTTTGGTTTACTTCTTTCTTCTCCGATTTTTGGCCACTTTAATTCGATCTCACATAGTCACATCATTGTCGTGGGCGGATACAGGGTATTGCCTTTCTCTCTCTCCTCCCATTTGAAAGCGTGCGTTAGAAAAGGACAGAAGAGGGGGCCAAAATCACGTGATAGCCCCCTCTGCTGTCCTTTTCTAGCACATAAGTTCAAATGGGAGGAGAGAGATGAAAGACAATTGCCTGTGTCCGCCAATGATCATTGTGTGGCGGTGCCCGTTGATTTCCCTGAAATTGCCTTCACTGTCTACTTAAATAGAATCACCTGATGGTTTCATGTGGGATCACCAAGACTCAGGGGAGGCGCGTGGGTCTAAAATATGGGGGAGGGGCTTGAACTTGCCGATTTTTTTTTTTTTTTTGCTTGTTGGTTGTAAATCAAGAAAATCAGTCCGGACTTCCTGAAAAAGTGAGGAGATCCCCCCCCCCCTCATGACGCGCCGCCACTGCCAAGACTAACACGACGCTTATGCTCATTTGAAAGGAGTCGACCGCCTGAACGAATTCGAAGTTAAAGTTGAACGGTGGACCAGCGACCAGCGATGTTCAAACAAAAGCAACATTTTGGCAGTCGAGAATTAATTTGAGATAAGTGACAAATCCTAGTTCAACCAAGCCAACCCTCTGCCGTCTGCGCTCCGCAGTCCGCATGCATTTTTAACCGTCAAAACTTTAACGTTTGATAGTACAGGATGATTTGCTGGCATTCCGGTCCGTTCCCATACGTTCCTCTTCTTCTCTTTACCCTCATCGACTCTTTAGTAAGGAATCTTTGATGTCTTCGTCTTCGATTCCTGCTCGCCTTCGTGGGCCGTGAAAGCCTAGAACCAACGACTTATCTCACTTATCAGAACTTGTTGAGTACGTGTCGATACTCCCAAACAATATTTTCAACATGGAACTCTCTGGACCAACACATGTTCGGTACCGACGGTCCTGCTAGCAAATGATTAGTGAGCACAGTGGCGCACCCAGGGTGTCGGGGGGGGGGGGGGGGGGCTAAAAAGAACATAAGCTACTTGATCAATTTTTTTAGAATCTTAAAATTCAGAGTGCGGGGTTTAATTATAGACTAGCCCGGAAATTTACTCTATGTTGGGGGGGGGATATTTAGCCCGATGTCCCCGCCCCTTGGGTGCGCCACTGGGTGAGCACGTACGGCCATTTAAAACCACACGTAAACGCTCATTATCCAACATCTTTCCGAAAGACAGTTTTCGGCGACCGTCTGTACCGAATATTTGTTGGTCCCTCTATCTCCACACTTGGGAACTACATAAATGTGTAGGGACTCTAGTAAGTTACCCAAACAGTCCCTTATCAACCAAGATTTTTCGCCTTTTCTGGCAACGCTGGATCCCATCCTCCTCGTCAGCCACTAAACTGTGACCGGGCCACCTCGCGCCAAGCCGCGCCAAGCCGCGTAGCGATGCGATGTAGCGTCGCCATCGCGTCGCGTCGCAGCAAGCGAACCTACACCCTCAACCTCCCTCCCTTCTCTTCTCTACCCTTCCCTCCTACCCTACCCCCCGCTTCACCGCTCGTGCATCCGTCCGTACCTACTCCCCCTCACTCTGTTCCTTTCGCGATCACCTCTCTCTTTCGCCCCCCCCCCCCCCATACACCCTCGCCACCCCACCCCCCTTCTCGCTCTTTCTCTCTCAGCCAACACAGCACCGCACCGCCCGATCTGTAACCTGTCAACCGGAGGCATCATCAGATTATAACAGTTACCGCTACCACCCCTGCGCCCCGACTTTCTTCGCACGGACGAACATCTCACAGTGGACCATTTTAAAGCGTCGCGATAAAGTAGGCCTCATTCAAGGTCCCCATACAACTACTGATTGTGAGTCCTTATGTAGGGTGTGACAGAAGTGCACCCTCTTAACTTTCTTACGTTCGGAAAACGACAAAAATCGTGAATCTCTGTTTTTGCCAAAGTTTCTTTTCGGCCCCAAAATTTTTTTGGAGGGTTTCCTAGGGGTGAATTTGGGGTGGGGGACTTCTCTCCGGAAATAGCCTCATTTATCCCTTACGCGGGAAGTGGTATACATGTGTACCATTTTATTTAACATGGGATTCAGTGGAATTTAAATGATTTTTCAAATTGTCGAGTGACCCATCAAAGTCCCTAGAAAATTGTCCTCTTTTGACCGATCTAGAAAAATCTCCAAAAAATTCAAGTCCCAAAATGCGAGTATGAAAGGGTCATTGAATGTAAGCAAGCATTAGCGGATTGGGCGACTGGCGATTTACTCTTCGAGTCGTCGCGTCTCGGTTCGAAGCTCGACGAAAGGTGTCTATACTCTGTTCACGATAAGAAGGCGGGTGAGAATTCAGGTAGTAGTGCACTATTTAGCAACAGTGCGGCTTTACCGGCTACTCCTACCCTTCGCAGTGGCCGTTGTTCTTCCGACTTCTCTCTTGGCACGGAGGATTTCCGAGAACCGACTGACTCAACAATTTACACACGTCCAGTAAAAATTGCGAACGGTCAAAAATACGAAAAAACGGACGAAATTTTCGCCCTCCTAAAGGGCCAAAACTCGGCAAAAATAGGCGACTTTGAATGTTGATGACTCTCATATATTCGGTATTAGACGAAATATTCTGAATTTAATTCCGACTGAAAAATACGAATTTCTGAGAGTCATCAATATTCGAAGTCGACTATTTTTGCCGAGTTTTGGCCCTTTAGGGCGAAAATTTCGTCCGTTTTTTCGTATTTTTGACCGTTCGCAATTTTTACTGGACGTGTGTAAATTGTTGAGTCTGTCGGTTCTCGGAAATCCTCCGTGCCAAGCGAGAAGTTGGAAGAACAACGGCCTCTGCGAAGGGTTGGAGTAGCCGGTATAGCCGCACTGTTGCTAAATAGTGCACTACTACCTGAATTCTCACCCGCCTTCTTATCTTGAACAGAGTATAATGTCCATGTCGAGTCAATGTCAATCCTGCTTGTGAACCTTGCCGATTCTCTCAAAGTCACGTTAATGCACAGAAAACGAGCCCAAAATCCTTCGATCGATCGATTGAATCTTAAATCTTACAGAGATAGAAGGATTTCGACCGGAATTCTACCATCCCATTGCTGTTACCCATTAACCCATAAGGTTGCGATGCTTTCGATCATCGATTGGACAATGGACAAGGTGGTTCGCAATCGCCTTGCAGTGTGAGATCTGACGACTGGAGTCTAAAAATATATCGATCAGGCGGTTTTTTGTAAAATGGAACCAACTTGTATTTATTTCCCACGTAGTTAGTTGTGTTCTGCATTTATAGCTATCCGATTATGTCAAATCTCGCGTACATTTAAACGAGCCTGATGGCGAAGCAATGACGTAACACCCAATCTGCATTGAACAGATTGTATTTCGATGTATCTCCTCGCAAAGTGGGCAGTCTTGTGTAGGCTATAAACTTTAGTGTAGAATTTCGTCATTTCAATCCGCGATTTCTGTAGAAACCTGCCGATTATAAAAGCGCCAGACGATAAAATTTCGAACAAGGTAGAGTCGATCGTGGCTGTGCCCCATGAAGAGGAAACGTTTGAACTTGATGAGGCGTCAAGAGTAAACGATGACCAGTGGCGGCGCGGGCACGTGTAATCTGGCAACGTTACATTTAGTCCAATTAAAGTCATGAAAAAGGTCGATATATTGGGGGTGCACACTGCACCGTGCACGCTTATCGATATTTTACACGGGTTTAAATGGACGAGTTCCAACGTTGCCAGATTGCACGCGACGCTACTGACGATGACACCACTTTGTTCGAAATTTGATCGTTTATCTAGCGCTTGAGCAAATTTTGTGCTGGGATCTGAAAATTCATTGGAAATTCGGGAGCACCAGTCTCATTGGATTGGAGCACCAAGTCCATGAATAGGGACTTGGTGCTCCCGACGATGTTCACACATCTAAAGTTTAATGAGCAAAATGCAATGTTGCCAAAGTGCACGCTTCGCCACTGGACCTATCTGATTCTATCTTATTGAAGACTTCTGAGCGACACGGAGTGCGGCCAATGGTGGCTCGGCGCTCGGCGTGGCATGGCCTGGCGATTCGAGGGAAAAGGGGCGATGTGACCCAGGCAGGCTCGACGGTCGACGCGCTCCACGCTCGACGCTAAACGCCCGACGCACGCAACACCATCAACCACCTTCGGCATCGCATACAGTCATAAAGCGAATTTACGCGATCGAATATCATTCACCGTCGTCGTATGATATTCGATAGATTTGCATTTTATTTTGATGATATTCGATTGTTTCGTTGGTCTCACCGGAGACCGTTGAATTCCAGTGGCGGCTCGTGCAATCTGGCAACCGTTCACTTTTGCCATTTAAACGTATGCAAAAAGATCGATACTAGCGCCTCACCGAGTAATCGATTATTTTACACAGTTTTAAATGGAGGAAATCCATTGTTGCCACATTACACGAGCCGCCGCTGTTGAATTCCAATAATTGGAAATTTCGAATTCACCTCCGGAGGTAGATTCGATTTCGAATTGTTTCAACCGGTGTCAGAAATCTCATCTTCCATCCTTTCTGACTCCTTTCGCCACGATAATTTTAGAAACGACGAACTTATCGAATAAAGTTTATTGTACAGACCATGCGTAGAAGTCATTTTCCTATGAGACAAACATAATTTTAGCTTCGAAAACGCTAGTTTAGTGTTAAAAATGGTCATGTCATTCAGAACTGATTTAGAGGTTATGATATGGAATATTATATTCTTATCGTTGTTTTCATTTTCACGAGAATATCATTCAGAAGTTTATTCTCGACTCTCATTGGCTAGATTTTTCACCGATCAGCGGCATCAGTTAGCAATCATCAATTCTTGAAGTGAATGATAGATATTCGATCTCTAAAATTTGCCTCAGAATTCTGTATCCTAGGACTTTAGGAGCCTCCTCTTCACCGGAGGTTCGGTAAGGAAGAGCTTAAAGGGCCCTTTTCACTTGTGGAAGCCTGGAAGCAACTGTAGAGGCCAGAGGGGCTCTTTCGATCTCTTTATATCATTATTTTGAAAGTTCAGGGCCCTAAAAATGTTGGCGCTAGTGCTGGCAGTTGTTATGAGTTGGGGGGAGGTATTTTAGAGTATTCAGATTCTGTTGTAGGAAGGAAGAGGGGGGGGGAGGGCAGTTCAATCTGCGGCGGGGCCCGAGTTTCAAAGTTACGCCACTGGTTCAAACGGCAAATAAACATAGGCTGGGTCTCAAGTTCCCAAGTCCCAAAAATCCCAAGTCTCCCCCCCCCCCCGTGCGCGGGGGCTTGATCCGCCAATGTCTGGCGTCTAATTAATTACTTTGTGAATCTAACAAATCTTTCTTGTAAGCGTAGAGAAAGTGACGAAATTGAGATGAGAATCTCCCAATTGCACAACTGCCCTACACCACCATTATGCTCGCGCAAATAAAAGCGATTATTGAGTTTAGAAGTGGATTTTGGGAGTTTTTAGTGCTGGGTGCTGCTATCGTAAACTTTAGAGGTTTTTACACCCAAATTGTCTGGTACAGCGCTCAAAGAGAATGTGTACTACAGTCTACAGCCCCATTTTAACTTGTTGAATTTTGATCGCGAAATCGTCCTTCGTTTCCGTCCACTGAGCGGCGGCGCGGCGCTGCGCTGCTGCTTCGTAGACGGCGACAGCGGCGCGGATGCGACGCGATGCGATGGTCGAACGAAGAAGGGTCTAATGGGTCTCTCTCGCTCTTTCCTTCTTTCTCTTTCTCTCTCACTCTCACACACAATCTCACACACACACGCACGCGAGCACGCACACTGTTTTAGCCCCAACTGACCAGTGTGCCTCAATTTACGGACTTCGCTGATTGCAACGTTTGTCCCCCCTCCCTCTCTGCCATTTCATCCTTCCCCCGTACCTCCACCATCCCTCCGCCTACACCTTCTCCGTCATACCTTTGCTCCTCTCTTCTCGCGACGCGGAAAACATAATTAACGCTCCTTCATTAGGCGGTGCAGGCAGGCAGGGCTTAGAAGGGCACAGAGCAGCAAGGGCTCAGGGCTGAGGGTTTCCCTCGAAAACATCGCTCGCTCGAGTCGAATCGCGAGTCGCGGGCGGGCACATGCACGGGCTCACGGGCGTCTCTCTTTCTCTCTCTCTCTCTCGCTTGCTCGGCCGCGTTTCCGAGAAAATTCCAACCACTCGAGCACTGTATCCCGCCTATTTCAATTTCACCCTCGCTGCTTTCGGTTCGGTTCGGTTCGGTTCGGTTCGGTCTAGATATAGAAGGATAGAACTCGGAATCTGGGTTTCAGAGTATTCAGCAACAGGGTGAGTGGTGGTTAGGCCACGCGTTCATGACAGAAACAGAGGTAGCGGTGACGAGAGCTGATAAATCGGTTGCATGTATAGAATAGTAGCTGCGTTGCTGAATGGAGCTGTTGCAAACTTTTGCTACAAGCTTATCCGCTTATCGGATGTAAAACCTAGCATAAATGACGATATGTCAGGTCACTTGACAATCACGAAATTCGCACTCCTAAGCTCATGAAAGCAGCTGTTTTCTGAGTTTAATACTGAATTGTTGACTTTTTCAGTGATTTTTCGTGGGTTTAATATCAGATTTCACCATTCATTTGTTTGAAGTAGTAAAAGTTTACAGGCGTCTCACTGCGGTGCCCCGCGCAGTGAATTGTGATCGAGGACTCAAGAGCAGAGACAGTGGCGGCGTTTCGTGAATTTCGATGTGTCGATGTCTCCTTTGTATAAACCTATGGAAAAGAATCGATTATCCGGGGGTGCCATTGAACTCCCACGATCGATACTTTTGTATTGGCTCGAATGAGAGGGAAACGACCGTTGCTTTTTAGTTATGGGGCAAACGGTTCGATCCTAAAAGAGTGCAGAGAACCTCCAGGAAATCGATACTTTTGTATTGGTCCAAATGGGAGAAAAACGTTAATGCCTCAGCCGCCGTACTGAACATGGGTTAACCATTTTATCATGTGGATACTTGCTCGAAATGGAGCTCGATAATTTATTTGAAGTTCGATATTTGTGTATATTTTATTTCGATACCGTGGTGTACGGAGTGACCCGCTATCCCCCCTCCCCTCCAACATACATCAAAAACTCTCAAGAAAAACGGCGATTTCTTGCTCTTTCTGGGAAGTTCTGACAAATTGTTAACACCCTCCCCCCCGGCTACTATGTTACCTTGGACCAGTGGCGCAGCAAGGAATTTGTCGGGGGGGGGGGGTTGAGGGTCCGAAAATTTTCAAAGGGGGAGGGGTCCAAAGGTAACAATTTAATAAACCACCTCTGAAAACGCAAACCTTTGTTTCTGGGGAAATGTCTGTGTCGAATGAGGTGGGGGGAGGGGGGTGCAGACCCCCGAACAACCTCCTCCCTTCCTGTATACGCCACTTCCTTGGATGAAAAGTGTTAGAATAGGATAGATTAAGGGCAGTCACGTGATTTTCGCCCCCTCTTTTATCCTTTTCTAACACATTAATTGTTATTGTAACAGAGAGAGACAAAATATTTTTGGATCCACCAGTGTCGCATGTTGGGAAGATGAGAAAGGGATATGGATAGGGAATAATAATTTCAAGTAGAATAACTTTCCGGTCATGAAGTCGTGGCCGTCAAATACTCGGCTCAAAGTGCTCAAACTGATAATTCAGTGCTGCCAGATTTGGTGAACAATTTCCTTTACGACAAAATGTAAAATATGCATATTTTTTTGCTAAACCTGGCAGCACTGTGACAAGGCCAGAGGCGAGGGAGGGAGGCGAGGCACAGCGCACCGCACGAGACATTTGGTCCGCAAATGTTACATACTGACTCATCTCTCTGAGTCTCAGATTCTTGAGTCACTTTTCTTCAGAAAAGGGATCAGGGATCCGAGCCTATCAGCCTACAGTTTATGAAAACGATGTGCAAGGTGATTTATTGAGCCCTATTTCTCAACGGTCATCTACGTACATAAACTTCCGCGCCAATATTTTGTTCTCTGGAGGCTGGTTTTAGAGCCTTTCCGAGAAAATAGTCAACGGCGAAGCGTGCAACGTTACAACGTTGCATTTTATCCTTGTAAATCAGGGACAAACCCAGCACATGATATAATGCCTCCCGTGTTTTAAAAGTGAGGCAAGTAAACTGGGTTCATTTTTGTTCATTTTTTTCACTGAATTTTGGTTACTGTTTTTCGATTTCTGAGACCACAGTGCGACCTTAAGAGTCAAGATCTCACAAAGCGGACGAAGTTTGAATATTTTGATGTAGGTAAGTGTACGCATTCTTGAGACCAATGTCGCGGGCTTGACGATCCGATTTTTTGGAAAAAGTAATTTGAAATTTTTAGATTTTTCACGATCAATCGAATGGCGGCGAACACACAGAAAAAACGGAAAAATCGCTTTAGTAGCGCTGAAGAAAAAGTGACCCAGAAAAGGACGTTAGTAGAGCTAACCGAAGGTTAATTTTGTACGCCCTACTAAAGATCTTTTGTTGGGTGAACCATAAAGATTTGGTTGGTTCAACGAAAGTATTTTGCTGGTATTATCTATTTGCCCAAGGTTTTGTCACCGCTCCAAAGTGTTTTTCCTGTTTTTTTTTCTGTGCACTCACATACTCACAACCTTTGCTCACAACCAGCGCCATTTATTGGCGAATCTGAAACTACATCGGTGAGGAAGTCATTTTGGCGAATCAGGGAGTGCTTCTTGCGATTCTAAATTCAGGGGGGGGGGGTATAGACACCCTTAGATTGGGGTTTCACCCCCGGAGTTACCGAAACAAGCGACGCGCAACGCAATTCAGCGCCCGGTGCGCCTCTGCCTCCATCGCGACCGTGTCATGTCGCGTCGTGCCCGTTGGATTATTTCTCAAAAGTGCTCGTTATACAATAGGTTGAGTGCCGTTGCCGCATGATACGTACATTATTTTGATCGTTAGTGCGACTGGGGAATTCAAGGGCGGTCACCCCTGAGGTTCCGCGTGATTCACCTGCGACCTGCGACCTGCCAAAGTCTACTATTCTATTCGGCGAAGGTAACAGGTACTTACATACTAGGTACTACACACAGTCATACACTCTACCGAGTCTTGAATGGCTGCAGAATGATACGAAACTTTTATTTCTCTTTCTTTACGAAATGTTCAACAGCTGTTCTGTTCTTATAGTTCATTTATCAAGGGTGGATTCAGAAAGTTAATACGGGAGGGGGGGGCGACGCTACGTGTCGAAAGCCCCTTTTTCCATTAGTGGTTTAACCCTTTCATACCTGAAATTATTTTTGTTCAGAAACGGATTTTTGACCAACATAGTTGATCTTAGCGCTTTCTCCTCATCTTAATTGATGCGCATATCGTATTTTTCTGTTTTCCATAAGATTTAATGTTATTCAGATGTAATTACATTGAACTGTAAGTACACCAGGCCTGCAAGGGTTAAGGAAGACAGTGGCGTCACTAGGGCGGGGGGGGGGACCATCTTTGGGGTGACGCCCGATAGAGTGAAAGAAAAAGGGGGAAAGGAAAAAGAGATGATGGTAAGGGGGGGGGGTTCCAGTGGAAATCGTCGCTCTGAGTTACCTTTTCAATGGGGAAGGGGGTGACACCCGGCAACCCCCCCCCCCCCTTCCACAAACGCCTAGCGACGCCACTGAAGGTAGTTCAATCATTTGATTCGGTATAGTTATCTGCAGAATTTGCTCCGTGTCCGTGATAGATTTGACCGGACCCATTTGACCGACGACGATTGAATTTTGACTCCCCGGAAGTATTGAGCAATAATGTAAAGATATAGCCAAAGAACTCATTCGACAAGGGTTGCTGACAAGTGATAATTTTATTGGTAGGGCTAGACTGAACTCATCGGATAGAACCAGCCGACTAGCGCGAGGTAAGTGCGTATTTCATACTTTATTAAAGACTTTTCAATGGGTCAGATGAGTCGATTTTTTTTAATTCACATTATGAAAGTTGAGAAAAAAATAAGAGACCCGTGTTTTTCCTTTTTTCTCTAAGATCACGGGAACATCGAGATAAATTAGTTTGAAAAGTGAAAAAATTGATCTCGTTTAAAACGGGCGAGTAATGGCGGTAAGCACGGGAGATCAGTGACTACGTCACATATTCCTTGTTTCCCCGACGGTCGTTTGTTTACATTGAAACTACATGGTAAACGCCGGGCTAAGTGTGTCTCCGGTAGTGATCGTCTGTTTTTCGGGATTTTATCGATTAAATAATGAGCTCGCGAACATTATCTGTTTATTTTTTTGTGCCTGACAGTTCAACAACGAGCTAGAGAATCTCTAGAATGGTCGACAGCTCGACACAGTGCTAGTTAATAACCAGGAAGTTTGAAACCTGAGACCTAACCTCACTCAACTCTTTCAAAAATGATCCTTCCTTCATTCCCCAGTGTTCTTTTAAAGTCAGTTTTTAATATTAGAGAGAGCTTTAGTGTTTCTTCGCGTTGCATTGGAGTCTTACCTGAATGGTAAAGCTACTGTCAGGATTCTCAGCTAGTGCTGTGATACTCCTCCTGTTCTGTTTCAGATTCTGTGGCATGATTTGAGTTATTTTTCCGGTCACTCCTGCGCAGGTTCTTTAAATTATCTATCTCAAATTATTAGTGTCGTTGAATGATATGGGAACTCGGAAGGTACTGTTTACACTCACAGAGGAATTGGTCTCTCGGGCACAAGTTCAGGCAATAAAGTAAACCAATAACTCATCTCCCTACGTGTAAAGTGTATCAACTGACAAACTTCAACTTTGAAGTCTGATTTGCAGTAAAAGGTAATCTTCATGCCAAGATTATCATTTGCGGAACTCAGTCTGAAGTTAAATCATCGGTGGAACAGCGGCAATTTTTTTGGATTACCAATCTTTCCCCGGAGGTATGTATCTTGTGGTGAAATTCGATTTCATTCTCTGAATTTCTAGTTTACTACTTATATCCTTATAGCAGTCCACCCAAGTGACCTTCCGATAGCTTATTGCAATAACTTTGCCAGAAAAGTTATCAATTTGAACTAGATGAGGCGGTCACAAACCATTGTATTGTAATAAGTTAACTTTGTTTACCACAGCTAATCTTTCAGGGGAACTTTTCCCATCCCATTTAGGTCATTCAATGCATGCGCCAGTAAATAGAGCTGATATAGTTGTTGGTAGTTGACTCAATCTTGCAGAGATAGTAGGAGTTCCATCAGGTCCGTGTACGTTCATGATACATTCATAAAAAGAGTTACAAATACTTAGTTCCAATCATCCACTTGGTACGGACAGTAGTTTGCAGAACCACTGCTGATATTCAAAGTTTCACGGCCAAACCTCATTAGTGAGCTCGTTTCAGAAGTGTAGGTGCACCTAGACCACAATCTTTGAAAGGCTTTTAATTTTCATTCCTTCAAATCAAAATAAAACTTGCCTCGGACTTGAAACTTTTGATTCTAAAGCGGCTCACGGTGAAAAGCCAACGTGCATATTCATATCTGCATTAATTTTAACTTTGTAACATGAGAAATAATGTTGAAAAATTCCAAAGATTATTGGGCTAGGTGCGCCTACACATTGAAAACAACCTCTAGCAGTCCTTAAAATGCCAATTAACTGCATACCTGCATAACTGCCAGTTAACAGAGCGCATAGAAATGCTGAGAATGAAATCAAATTTCACCACAAGATACATACCTCCGGGGAAAGATTGGTAATCCAAAAAAATTGCCGCTGTTCCACCGATGATTTAACTTCAGACTGAGTTCCGCAAATGATAATCTTGGCATGAAGATTACCTTTTACTGCAAATCAGACTTCAAAGTTGAAGTTTGTCAGTTGATACACTTTACACGTAGGGAGATGAGTTATTGGTTTACTTTATTGCCTGAACTTGTGCCCGAGAGACCAATTCCTCTGTGATTGTAAACAGTACCTTCCGAGTTCCCATATCATTCAACGACACTAATAATTTGAGATAGATAATTTAAAGAACCTGCGCAGGAGTGACCGGAAAAATAACTCAAATCATGCCACAGAATCTGAAACAGAACAGGAGGAGTATCACAGCACTAGCTGAGAATCCTGACAGTAGCTTTACCATTCAGGTAAGACTCCAATGCAACGCGAAGAAACACTAAAGCTCTCTCTAATATTAAAAACTGACTTTAAAAGAACACTGGGGAATGAAGGAAGGATCATTTTTGAAAGAGTTGAGTGAGGTTAGGTCTCAGGTTTCAAACTTCCTGGTTATTAACTAGCACTGTGTCGAGCTGTCGACCATTCTAGAGATTCTCTAGCTCGTTGTTGAACTGTCAGGCACAAAAAAATAAACAGATAATGTTCGCGAGCTCATTATTTAATCGATAAAATCCCGAAAAACAGACGATCACTACCGGAGACACACTTAGCCCGGCGTTTACCATGTAGTTTCAATGTAAACAAACGACCGTCGGGGAAACAAGGAATATGTGACGTAGAATCGGTCACGTGACGGAGCGGACCAATGAAAAACGATTATTTTACTGCTTAACTTTAAGCAGCTTTTTTGTAGCTTTGCGTACGATTATGAGCTTTTTTAAGCTCACCACCGTTTTTCTGACGGAATTTTACCTAGGAATCATTCATTAGTTAAGAAATCCCAGGATCACTCATCTGACCCATTCGCAGTCAAGTGTCCTACGTCGGTCGCCGTTTCCTGTTTATCAGCTCACCTTTGTCTTCTGGGTGGTCCGAACAACTATAAGGCCAAGAGGGAAATTCTCAATTCGAGACTTGAGAGGAAAATATGTTGCGAAGGAATTTTGTAACCGATTGTGAATAATAATGCTCAGGTAGCATGTTTACTCACTGGCATTTAGAATAGTTTTTAATGATGCGATGTCGATCGGAAGAGGAAGTTGTAACAATCGATTTTCGTGTGGGTTATTTTTTTTTTTTTCTTTCCTTCGAATTTTGACCGTTTTTCCAAAATGCATACGTTTTAGAGCAATAGCAGTTGCAAATTGACAATGGTTATATTTTCGCCCATCCATTATAAAAAAAAAATGCATTCGCGGATCCAGCCCTCGCGAACGGGGGGGGGACTTGGGATTCCTACTCCCCGTCCGTTGACCCCCTTTTTCTTTTCCCTCTTCTCTTCCCATCTATTCGCCATTTTTTGGCCGAACTGCTGGAGCGATCGCCCTCTTCGCCCCCCCCCCCCCCCCCCAAATAAAAATTTGGAATGACGTTCCTGAAAGTTTGAACAAAATAGAGCCAGTCAATCAATCAATACTGAGTACACACGCGTGTTTCAAAATCATCTCGTATCCGAAAATTCCAAAAGTCCATTCTACAAGTGATATGCTTCACATCACGTATGTAAGTACGAAGAGTACTTACATTCCTATGCGTCTCTCGAGGGACGCTCTCTCTTTCTCTCTCGCATTCTGTCTGCCAGCTTAGAGCTCATAAAGTCATATATTCATCATTTAGCAATATAAACCCCGAGCCCGACCCAGCACCTAGCCAACCCCAGCGTAAATCGCTCATTCAACTTTTATCACGCCCCATCCTTCATCCTTCATACGGTATTTCCCCTCTTTTATTGACACTCGCACGAAACTTTAAAGGGTACCTATTTCTGAAACGATTTATTTATCTTTTCTCACGCTAAGTTTGCGAAGCTTATGCTTAGGGAGATGGAATCAATGGGTCATTCAGGCATTGGGTCAAAACCGTTTGAATTGACAGTCTGCGGTTGTAGCATCGACAATTCATGGGTAAAAGTCCAAACCCGCCAATTTATAAATTGAACGAATCCAAAAAGGCGAAACCTATGATCATTTATACATATATATACATTTTTTTATTTTTTTTTTATTTTTTCATTTATGTCTTTGGCACTTACATAGGCATGCTGGAGAATTGTGAGCAAGCACTTTTGGATGCTCTTGTCGAATTTGCACGTTACTTGAAATCAGAGTTGGGAATATGGGGGAGTTGGGGGGGGGGGGGATCGTTATCGACGTTTTTTAGGATGGTGATTTTACGGTTTAATCTGGGCTAACCCCTCATATAAGCCAACCATCATATAAGTTGCAGAAGAATTAGATCTACTCGAAAATACCCTGGAGTTTACTATTTATCTGTGAATAATATATTTAATTACCATCCAGAGGTTTGACGATTACCTATTACCCAGTAATCGTGTGATCATTACACTCCTATTTACCCAACTCTGCTTGAAATCATTTCGCTTTGTTTTAATAGAAGTTAAATATCATGATTCACGAATTGACAAATTTCTAGTCACGAATGTCAGTTACGAAGTCACGAATGCGAAACCAACATCCCTTGCGATCTTGCGGATCGCATTTAGTTTCGAAAACAGTGACCTGCCTCAATGACATTCTTCCTGTCCCCAACTATACTCACGTATGTCAAACGTAAATGTGAAATAAGGAAAGAAACTTGGCACCTTACGTTTCATTTCATTGAACGGAGTCGAATTCTTTAAAAAATCCCGAGTTATTTCGGCGAGGGAACGTACAACGAGAGCGTGAAGTGGGAAAGGGAAGGGGGAATCGCGTTTTCCTCTTCACAGGTTCATCTCATTCTTCCTCGGCTCGCGGGCGGGAATGGACACCGATACACGCCTATCTTCCGGGAATCACTGTTCGCCCGCCGCGCCCTCCCCTTCTTTCTTACCCCCGCCGATGGAGATAAAGATGCTGGCCTGATACAAGTTTACAAGGTACCTTTTCTTCGGGTTCGGGATTCGGCGTCAGCGCCGTCCGTCAGCGAAGGATTTCGGTGGATGGGTGCAGGGGACTGGGGCTCTTCAGCCGTGCCCACAGGCAATCAACCCAACATTCGCGTTAGAGTGGTGGTGAAGAAGGAGGGGGGTTTAAGGGGAGGATGATTTGATGGTCGCGTCGCGAAGATGCGGCTCATCAACGCGATACACGACCCCGGACCCCGCATAGCAGGCGAGGGCGAGCGAGAAGCAAATGAAAAAAAAAAAAGGAAAAAGAAGGAAGAGGGAGGAATCGCGAATTGCGAAGGTCAAATTTTGAGAACCCCTCGACCCAGTGCGGTGGAGGTGGAGAATCGCGGTACTGCGCGATACCCGTCCTCGGAGTCGTCCTTCGCGAGGGGGTGGGAGGTTAAAATACGAGCGAGTCAGGCAAAGACAGCCAAGTGCAACCGCGCCGCGTCCCCTTCCCCCTCTCCTCCTCCGCACCGTCGTAGTCGCCGCGCCGGACTGCCGCCGCCACCAATACCACCACCCCTAGTATCCTACCACTCCCCGCCGTAGCCATCCTCCGAACGCACCATACCGCGCCGCACCGCCCGCCCGCCTGTCCGCCGTGTGGGAGATCGGTGATTCGTTGATTCCTTACTCGCTACTCGGCAAACATCAGTGAAAAACGTTATAGTCTCCTTGCTGCTTCGCACTTCCATCCTCCCGACCCGACCGCCCGGCTAGTTCAGTTTCAGTTTGCCGATTTCCCCCGACGCGAACGACTTACTCGCAACTTGTTCATCTCTCGCGATCGTGACCTTTGTTACTTTATTTAACTTAAAAAAATATTCCACGTGCAGTTTGTTTTTTATAAAATCTATTTGTGTTGTGTATGTGTGTGCGTGTAAAGTGCTTACTAATACCACGGTGCGTTCACATGTGATTTTGTTTTGAGCGCGAGTTTTCGAATCAGATCCGAGGAATTCATTCTGCGGGTTATGTCAGCTGTTTTCGATAATCGTGACAAGTGGTTCTTTTTATTGTTGACGGTCGGACAGTTTTTTTTGACGGTGGTGTCTGTGTCGCGGTATTCGCCGCGTTCTTTTCCATGAGTGTGCGTTTGTGCCAAATGCCGTTTGACAAGGATCGTTCAAGTTCGACAAGTGTACAATTATTTCGTCAAATGCCCTTTGACAAGAAGGACCTTAGCATGCCTTTCAAGCGTGGATTGCGACAGTTTACCGTGGAAGAGAAGTTGGACGCGGTCAGGAGGGTGCATGACGGCGATTCGAAAGCCTCGGTAGCCAGGCTGCTTGGAGTGCCGGAATCGACACTTAGAGGATGGTGTAAAAATGAGAAAAAACTCTCGTTTTCATTAGAAAATTCGCCTGTCAATAATGCCGTAAGTAGCAGTCTTTTCAATTTTTTCCCCTTTCTCATTCGTTTCTCAACTAGCATTCCCATTTCTTAATTTACTGCAAGTTGTAGTAAACCACTTATTGTAAATATTGTGCTGATGGGCAGTTGGAGGATCCTAAGTTTGATGCAGTCAGCGAGTCAGGTGAACATTGGCATAATATCAGGCTAGCCTGGTTACTCAATATGCGTAAGGAAAAATATTGGTGTAAATAGGGTGCTTGCTATACACGGCAGCATCTCAAAAGCATAGCGTAAGGAAGAAAAGGAATAGAAACTTAAAGCCATGATGTTAAAAAAAAATGCCTTAGTGCTTGGAATATTACTGATGGCCCAGAGGTGGCTCATGAAATTTGGCAACTTGGATTTTTGCTGTTTATACGAAGTTGCGACTATCTATTGTGTTTGGGACCAATGAAGATTGATTAATTCACATGGATTTATTTTGAGAGAAACTGATGTTGCCAAATTGCACTAGCTGCCACTGCAAGACCCCCCCCCCTCTCTTCCAGTGACTGATTCAGGAAGCATACCTGGAAGGGGGAGCATGCCCTAGAAATTTCAAATCTGATGGGCCACTGAGGGCAATCGTTGGCTGTTTTCTGTTGATTTTACTTGAGCCATATTTGATGTTTCTGGAGGTGGCACTTGTCCCTAGCCACCCAGAATGCAGCACTGCCCCCTGCCTCAGAAGAATTTCCTAGTTTCACTCGTGCAGGTAAACTGGTCGAGAGTTAATGGAAGAATCAGCCAAAAATTGTAGAAATCTTGAATTCACGTTCGCAGGCTCTGCGGGGAGGTTGGTTTGTTTTTAAAAATTGGAAGAGATACTAAGTGAAAAATGGTTTGCTCAGTGATCTTTCATGTAAAAACATAAGATTTCTTATAAACTGGAAGAATGTTTCTAGTCTACCCCATTTCCAGATCTATACTATCACGATTTGAACAAAAGCTATCCTGTACAGTTTGCTCTCTGAACAGGTGAATACCTCTCATTTGAGATGAGGGGCATAATTTCAATTTCTGCCAAGGGGGTGAAATACACAGGAAACACACTTGCTTAGGAAGCGCTGACAAAACCTTTGATACATTACTTAATGGCCCTCTGAAAGAACTTTGGTGGAGTTAACCAAAGGTTTTGTACTATAATGATTTTGCTCGGCAAATCTAAGATTTGGTTGGCTCAACTAAAGTCTTTTGCTGGACCATCTTTCGACCAAATGTTTCGTCAGCGCTAGCAAATTGTCTTTTTCTGATTACTTTTTTTTTTTTTTTTTTTTTTGTTTCTCACACTATTGACCATTGGAAACTCTGACCAAGGATTTCACTCTCTAATAGGGCTCTTGCGAACTTTTGCTACACGGGATTAAAGAGTTGATTCTTGCATTTAAACCTGTTAAAATGACTGTATGAGTACACTAAAAAATCACGAAATTCACTCTCTGAATCGAGCTTAATGGCGGTTCGACGCAGGGATCATGGGAGATTCCTATCTAAATTGAGGCATACCTCTGTGTTTCCAAAGAGAAAGTGGCATATTAGATAAGAATCTCTCATGATACCTGTGTCGAACCGCCATTACGATCTTGCCATTATTGTAGTTATGTTGGTTTATTACTGAATTTTAAACTTTCTCAGTGTGATTTTTGCTGGTTTTTACATTCGAGTGGTCAATGCATTTGTTCACAGCAAAAGTTTTCAAGAGCCGCATTGGGAAAATTTTGGGGTTAACACATTTTGTGCACACTTTCCTGAAATAGGAAGCTTTCTTCACCCTTATGCATTAAATTAGACTTCCTCTTTTCCTTGCTTCTCGACGACCACGACCCCCCCCCCCCCCCCCCCCCCCCCAATGATGCCCCTGCTTGAAGTAAATTGTGGATCAACAAGTACTTCTCATTGTGAAGAAGGGCCATCAACTTCTTGTCCATGAATTAAAGATATTTTTCGGATCAGAAATTGGATGGAATATTACCCTGAAACGTGACTAAATGATTATCGAGAATTCTGTGGCACCGATTGTCAACTGTGCTATAGGAAACAGGGGCGTACGCGCGGTAGAGAGATGCAAATGGGTCAAAACCCCCGGCAGTTGGATACTACTGATTTACTCGCCAATTTTGCTTACTATGAGCTGAAACAGCAAAAATTAATGAAAATTAAGGGAAACCCTGTAAAGTTCACCAATCGGAAGGGGGGGGGGTGTCGACACTCCTTTTCTCAGAGCCCTCAAATACATAAACTGAGAAAGAACAGAAGAGAAATTAACTGTTGAAATGGAACAATATTGAAAATTTCGCACGTATCGTAGGTGTTTTCGAAAACGTCGTGGGGGGGGGGGGGGAGAGGAGGAGGTCGATTCAATATTTTCCCATATTTCTTGCTTTGTACAATTTCTGAGTCCTCCCAGATAATAATATTAGGCTTGCCGATTTGGCTTAAAATGGGCTTTAGCTTAAAAACGTCTTAAATCCGTCTTATGGTCGCGGTTCCAAAGACGTCTTTTAAGCTTGTCTTAAATCCGTCTTCAAAGACGGCTCGCGAGACGGCTTGAATACCGTCTTCCAAAGTGGTTTTCAAAGCGTCTTTCAATCCAGTCTTGTCTTACAAAGCGTCTTTAATCCGTCTTCAGTCCGTCTTCAAAGACGTCTTCCAAAGTGGTTTTTAAGACGTCTTTCAATCCAGACTTATAAAGCGTCTTTAGCCAAGGTAGCTAGAAGATTGACTCCAGCGTTTTAAAGTCCTAAAATATTGATAATTTGCAAAAATTTCGAAAATTACGAAAATGTTCACAGTTCGAAAATTTGAAGATTACCAATATTTTCATAAGTTTTGAAAATTACGAAAATTTTCAGTAAGTTTGATAATTACCAACATTTGCACAAATTTTGAAAGTTACGAAAATTTTCACAAAGTTTGAAAATGTTGACTATTTTCAAGCAAGCTTGGAAAGCTAGGCTTCCTCGAGACGTAACCTATAAATTTAGTGCATTGTGACCGACGCATTTCTTTTATGTCTTTAAGACAGATTCGCAAGACGGATTCAAAGTTGTCTGAAAAACGTTTTTAAGACGGATTCGTAATACGGTTTTCAAAGTTGTCTTTAAAACGTCTTTAAGACGGATTCGTAAGACGTCTTCCTGTTTGGGCGGAACTAGAGACGTCTTTAAGACTGATTAAAGACGGATTTAAGACAACTTTATTTGTCTTACAAGACGTCTTTAAGACGGATCGAAGACGGTTTTTATAACTGGGCTGTATCGAGATGAAAGTTTTCGTGGAGCAGAGCAGATATATCTCTGGCTCTTGATGGTGGTAGTGAATCCAGGAAGTATCCGGGGGAAGGGAAGGGGGGTATGCGCATTTGAACCTTGGACCCGAATTTTTCGAATGTTACGAAAATTTTGAAACTTCAAGTGATCGACGAAACTTTGTTGAAGATCTCATCTTTAGTTTCTTTGATTAAGGAAACCGTGAGATAGTCGACATTTTTTGATCGAAGATTATGAATACGTGAAATCGATCGATGTGTAATTTTTATTTCATTAATTAATAAGTCTACGAAGGGATGAGAGTCGATTTGTGGAAATTCCACGATCAGACCAGGACCAACCTATACGGCATTCATGTGGTATTCTGTTCAATTCTTTCTATAATATGAAGGTTTAGAACGCTATTTAGCCTGCGGATAAGGTTTAATGAATTCATTCATAACGCGGCTGCACGTCCATTGCGATGCATGGCGGCGCGGCGCGCTCGCTGCGGCTGCACCAATTTTGTGAGATCATATCTGTTGAACAATTCGTTTCGAATCAATCCTTTTTGAATATTATCGAAGGATACCAGCATCAGTGGGGGTCCGCGGAGAGGGGTCACCCCCCCTCCTCCTCCCACCGTTTTGGGAAAGGTCTCCCATGATGCACTGAAAAAAAGTGCTGAATTTAACCAGGGGCGGACTGGGGCAAAAAGGCCCTGGGTGCTGGGGCCCGGGATTTGGGGAAAGGGACCCGCACTGTGTACTGGTCCAGAGAGGAGGGGAGCGAAAATGGAGGGGCCCGGGGTGCTGCAGCACCCCGGCACCCCGGCCCAGTCCGCCCCTGAATTTAACTATTTAATAGTTGAAAGTATGGACACCACTTAAAAACTATTTTAGTTTGACTGTTTAAATTAATTAAACTAACACGGTTCGCAGGTATTTTTACTATTTTAAACAGTTAAACTAACAGGGTTTAAGAGTTAAGTGGTGTCCATTCCTAGTCCACTAGGATTGTCTTCACCAAACATTCGTTAGGTTCGTGCACAATCAAACATTTGGTCGCAAAAACTCCTTCAATTTGCAGTGTATGCAACTTTATTTCACGGATGTAGGAACAGTTGTTACTTATACTACACTTGCTACGTTGAAGGCGACTTTCTCGGACGTATAAGTTGATGATTACCTACGTTTTGTAATTGGAACTGTGTAATTATTATATACAACCAAAGATTACTTATACTCCAGATATGGCACTAGCTAAAATCTTGTTGAGCGCCTTCATTGCTAAAACACATACACTGGCCCACGGTTTGTTTACGTTTCGGCGAGCGAGAGACGCGCGGGCGGGGTGGGGCCAGTTGACTGGCCCACGACCCCCACTCCGCCCGCACGCTCCTCGCTCACCGAAACGTAAACAAACCGTGGGCCAGTGTATGTGTTTTAGCTCGGTTTTAGAAATGAAGGCTCTCAACAAAATTTAACAGGCGAGATAGCTAGTGCCATATCTGGAGTATAAGTAATCTTTGTATACAACTAATTGGAATGAATACTCTTTCTACTTTCCACACAACTTGCACGAGAATAAAATTATAGGTCTGTCTACGGTACTGATACTTGCTTACAGGGCTGCAGAATATTTACGAGCGAACAACCGATCGGTTGTATGAATTTATGAAAGTGTGGGAGCTGCCGAAATGTGGAAGCCGCCGAAAATGTGGAAGCTGTCGGGCTTCTGTAAACTTGAAAGATCGCAGAAATGTGGAATGCATTTGCAAGCGACTTTTCGCGCGGCCATCAATCACCCGACAACACTTCCACAAAATCGGTAGATTGCATTTCGAAATCAAGGAAAAAAATCTTGAAGGGCGTACAAATAAGCAAAAAAAAAAAATCACTTGATTTTCATATTTTTGTGAGGACATTTTTCGAGAATTCTGTGAGGGGAAAAGTCCCGAATCGCGTAAAACATGCGACGTTTTGGAACATTTTGCACCCCTCTGGTCCCTTCAACCCCCACCAGGAAAGTTTCTAGTGACCAATGTGTCTGTTTACGATTTTCGATTTTAGCAACGAATGATGTAGCAGTATTGATTGCATAGTTTATTTGATGCTCTCAGCAATAATTTCATGGCATATATTTTTATTTTTCAGGTAACAAATGCTGACCTGAGCAGGAGTTTCAACTACAATGTACCTATGATGAATTGGCAAGCTGTGGATGATGATGATGATGGCGGTCCATCTCCTTCCGAAAGCAAACGGGCTCGGCTAGAAACCAAAGAAGAAAGTTTACCCATTAATTCTTTACTCTCCTATTTCTTGGACCAACCAAAATTGAATATCCCGGGAATCGATTACACACATACTGCACCTTCCAATGGATCCAGCTACAAAACCAAATCGTAAGATTTTGTTCTCTTCTCTTTATCATAGGGTCCGATTGTGCCCCAAAAAGTAACCGGGAAAAATGAGTGAGGACTGGCCCCAGTGGGTGGTCTACAGGGCTGAGGGGTTTCTGTTAGAAAAAATTTGAATTTTAGACCCAAAAGTGTGATGTTATGCTTCTTTCGCCCAAAAATTATGGAAACTTTCTGAATTATTGAGGTTTAACATTTGTAAAATATAAGTAAGTAACTATAAAGACTTATTCCAAGTATGTGTTAAGAAACCAGGACTCTTGTTTTACTTTGATTATCTCAATAGACATTTGTCAAGAATTCGGATGTACTTTAAAAAAAAAAAAAAAAATAATGATGAAAAAAAACGTGAGGAAGACCGGGCTGTCTAGAGTCTTTCTGGCACAATTCGTTGACAAAGGTTTCTTGCACAATTAGATAAAAAAAAAAAAAAAAAAATGGTAAAAATTGGCTACACGGGGCTACAAGCTTCCGCATTATTGGACTAGTTCACACACCGTTTGCACAACTCCAAACGATTCTATTTGAACGGCTGGGAATATCGGCTGCATTAGTTTTTACTTCCTCACGCTAACAAAGTCAGACATTGAGATAGTCTTGCAATGACGTAGGTGTCTGTATCCCAGCATAACTTTTGAACCAATGGTCCATATACTTCCAAATTTTGCAGAACAGTTGCTTTTAACATTCCTCAGAGGGACTTTTTTTTGTTTTTTTGAAATTTGAAATTTTAAAAAAGTTACGGAGGATGAAAGGTTTTCAAGGTCTTTGGTTTGATAAATATTTCAATTTCTAAGGTCATTTATGGATTCTACTCGCCAAATTTTTATGAGTATGGTCGATATTCCCAAAAAACCATTAATTTTTAAAAACTTTTGGGGACTGTAGCTCTGACATTTTCGAACACATGTATATAAGAAAAAATATTTTTATTTTGACCTCTAGAATACGTGGTTACAAAGACGATATATGTTTCTGATACACCTTGTATATTGTGGTCTGGGGGAAATATACAGGCCCCCCCCCCCCCCCCGATTAAGTTTGCTGTTAGAAAGTGTTTGTGGGGTATTCCCTACAGTTTATTTCATCTCCTTCTCTCTCATGTCTCCACATGACCATTTGTTTCATATTGGTTTGAATTTTGTTACAGATCTTGGTTTTGGGACTGGTACAAACACTCGAGCAATGATAGCCTGGAATTATCTCCAAAAGCTGCCGACAATGCTGATCAAGATGCAAACGAACCCCTCTCTCTAGTTACCTCAAAACCAAATCTAAGTATTACTCTTACGGACATTAGTAAGCTTAAAGAAATTAGTAACTTAAATAATAATAATGAAAGCCTGGAGCAATCGCCACTCATAGAAGCGATGAGGCACGGCGAAAAGTTTTTAAACTGTCTGGAGAACTGCTCCGATCCCAATATCACAACTGTTCAAGTCCTTCAAGTCAGAACCCTGCTCAATAATGTAAGAAACGCTGCACAAAGGAAGCTTTCCAAACAACCAAATAATCCTCAATCTAGACGAAAGTAAGATTCAAGTACCTACCTAATTGTATTTTTTGTTTTTTCTGAATTATGATATTTATTTGGCAGACGCATTGATTTGTAGCAAATGATTTTAAGGGTGCAGTTTAGAAACTTTACTTACCATGATTCTTCAGTGCTTAGTGCCAATTGCTGCCATCAGAGCACTACCGTTCGATTAATGACTAATTACAGGCGGTAAGTTATTTATATTTAAGAAAACGGAGTGTCAGTTACAAGGTAATCTTCTGAAGAACGTCTCTGCAAAATATCTCGTCAATGAATTCAAAAATAAGGCTGAAAGTACCATAAAATGGAATATCGCAAATCGATTCTTGTATCGAATTGTGATATTTCATATTTTGGTACTTTCAGCCTTATTAACGAAGTTATTGATGAGATATTTTGCAGAGACATTCTTCAGATGATCATTTAGTAACTGACACTCCGTTTTCTTAAATATAAATTACTTTCCGCCTGTAATTTGATATTAATCGAACGGTAGCGCTCTGGTGGCAGAAATCGGCACTAAACGCTGAAGAATCCCCTTAAGATCCACTTGACTTGACTTGACTTGAGAAATGCTCAAGTCGAGTATTGGCAAAATAGGAAAGTTGCAATTCAGAGACATTCACCGTTGATCAGCAATTCTGGAAAAATCTAGAGTTTAGTTCAACAAGCTTCTTTGAATTTGTCATTTCGAGATTCATCTTGAGTGAAAAGCTGTGTTTTCAAAGCTCCTCTGAATTGCCAATTCGTGCCTCTTCTTACTTAAAAATCATCCGAAGCTTCCTCAAGAATTCGCAAGGCATTTTGGTTCAAAGATTGTTTCTAAAGTGCAAAGTGAATCTGGAGAACTTTCCTAGTTCAAGTCAAGGGGATCCCAAGGAAAGTATCTGAATTGCACCCTAAGTATTCTCGGTGCAGGAATTATTGAGACTGATTTTTTAAATTTTGTGTGTGTTTTTCGAAGACCATATTTTTCTTAAGAAGCTGAGAAAAATTTATTGCTGACATTTTTTGATGAAAATCTAGAACAAAAGATACAAGGAGAAATTTATTCACTTGTGTAATGCGACCAGGCTTGTCTTTTAGATGTAAGATACCTAAATAGAATCTTTATAAACTGATGAGCTAGCTCTCCTCTCTTGGAACTTCAAGTCAATCTTGATCAGCAAGTCCCCATTGACTTAACACTTGTTTGTTGTGCAGATAAGCTGATCTAGGACTCCTTGATTCACAAATCCTCCAAATAAGTCTCGTAATTTTTGTTCCCTGAGAACAATCCTGAAAATCATGAATCAAAATTTCCAATTTTTTTTTTTTGTGATTTGTGAATGCAAGTCACTTAGTTTAAATTGACATTTTAATATTTCAGTCATGTTCAGTGCTTGTGGAAAAAAAGAAAATTTTATTCCTGACAGTGGTGACTGCTGTTGAAGCAACAAAAGTTTCTGTGATACATTATGTCGTTGAGGATACAAGTATAAGTATAATTTATTCTTCAACGTTCAATTAAGTAGAATTCTACCTCCCTTTTAAAAGTTTTTGTGAAAAGATTTTCAAACTCTAGTTTTGTCCTGTAATGTCATATCGTCTTATCACCTAAAAGGCGTTGGTGAAAAAAAAATGTTCCAATTGCATTTGTTTGCTTTTTGAGGCTTGTATCCTTCAGTAGAAAATGTTTGTGCTTTTTGCTGAATTGTTTCCTTATTCTCATTACAACTCCCCCCCCCCCCTCCCCTTCCTCACCAATTTTAGTCTTCGGTTGCTTTGAAAAGTAATCAGTGGAGGTTCTTTAATATTTAAGGGATGTTCTGTGCTAGACCACACTATTTCTAAATCTTGACTCCATCTTGTCTCCAATTTTCTTGTTCTTCTGACACCCCCCCCCCCCATGTGTAAAAAATTGGTCATGAAAGTTTTTTGGACTGCAGAAAAGTTCTTTGTTGTATTCTTGAAATTCCAAAGATTAGGAACAAAAGTTGAAATATTCTCAAGAAATATTTTTAATTGGATTCTTTGACAATTCATGCGTCATTTTACAGCAATATTCATGTCCCTTATCAAGTTTGAATTACTGATGCTTTAGTCACAGTATATCTGATTTGAGAACCTTGCAAAATCTAAATTTTCTATGTATCATGCTGAGGAAGAAGGATATTTTGTTGAGTTGTGGACACTCAATGTTCTGCTCAGAGTCCCTAAAAAACATCACATAATTTTTTACCTCAAAAATCAAAACTCATGTCTGAACAAGTTATTACTTTTTTCTTATAATTAGTGATATTATTTAATGTTACTTTCGTTTAGTCCTTTTCTTATCAGCTTTATTTAAGCCGAGCCTCTTTCACCGTGTCTCACCTCTAGTGTAATTACTCATTTTGACTGTCTGCATGCATAGGGTGTAAGTCAAAATTTTGCTAATTTGAGTTGTTGATTGATTTAAATGTATTTTGAGCCAGTATTTTGATCTACATAGGTTTTAAGATCTAATTCCCATTGACTACTGTTGTATGAACACAAATGCATTGTCAAAATGTGACAAAATTAACAGATAGACCAGGCAGAAGGACATTAGTTAGCGTATGTTGAAAATTATGGAAAATGAGTTATGTCCCTATGCATGCCAATGTCGATTTAATCTTGTATGATTTGTTTATTAGTTAATTATTTGTTTTCTGGATCAGATTATTCATTGGAAAGTGTTCATGTCCCTAAAGTGATAAATGAATTAATTCATGATCTGTATTTTTATTTTATATCTTGAATTTGTGAAAATGTCAACCATTAGATCCTTTTTTTGTGTCCCTTGCCTCAATAAATTGTTATTTGCTTCAAAATTATTTTATTTTCTGATAAATTGTTAGTTGATGTAGTTTAAGCCGCTGTGTTTTAAAATATATCTGTAAAGTTAGGTCAACTGAATTTTTGAATGGAGCAAGTAATCAAAGCCATCAAACTGTCAGTGAATTACTAAGCTGGAGCTAAGTAGAAACTAAGAAAAATTATATATTTTTTTTTTAACTGTCTCAGCTTCTGAAAATCTTTTTTTTAGGTCAGTCTAGCAAAAATTCTTATAAAAATGTTATTGAAAAAAAAAAAAATTGATATATTTTAGTTGAAATGAAATTATTATTTTTTTGTTTATTTAATCATTTATTTACATCTTATTATTTTTTGTGATGAAAGCTTATGTGTGATGCCTCTTGTAAAAAGAGCCCTTAACATCTGCAAAGAAATTTTTTGTAAATTTGACCAGTTTTTGGTCTGTAAAGGGTCTTCAATGCCTTTGCAGTTAGCTGGACTCTTGAGTCGTTACCACTAATTTTACTTCATCCATTTCAGATGATACTGTTTCTCTGGAGGTTGTTCTAAATTTGTTAGTAGAGGGTCTGCGACTTTTTGTTGGCAATTTTTCCATTGTTGTTGTGACACAATTTTATATTATTTTCATTTATGTCCAACCGTGAAGCATTGCCCAATTTCTTTTTATTTATTTTTATCAACAGTTCTATCTTGATGTTGGTAAAATCAAGCACCCCTTCGCAGATAGTGTCACACATATATTCATTTCATTATGTATTTTTCGATTGAAAGAAGCAATATCCAAATTGGTGCTAAGTGGATTTCACAATTCCAGGTTGCTTTATTTATTTTATACAACTAATTTTGGCTAATTGTTGACAAAATTCTGTTTTCTCATCGTTAATGTATGCACAAATCCTGCAAAGTAGGATTCAAGTTGATTTTCTAAATTTTTAAAGGGTAGCTAATCCAAAATTTGAAACAATATTAGTGAAGATAGTTAGAAAACCACGTTTCAGAAGTAAAGGTGGAAGTTCTACCGATAATCAATGGAAAATTTTCAATTTTCTTTCTCTCAAATCAAAACATCCTGCCTCAGGCCTTGGCATTGAGATTTTAACGCTTTGTATCCTGGCGGTACAAATTCGTACCACCAAATTAACAAGGTTTTAAATTTATTTTTAAAAAAAATCACCATGCACATCAAAATAAACGAGAAAAGTTCTTTCTGTTCTTTGAGATTGATAAAGAATTTGTGAGAAGGGTTTGTAATAGTTCCGGATTTAAAGGGTTAAATAGCTCTTTATTGAAAGGTCAAAATTCCCAAGTTCATTTTCACTATGCAATGTCCAAAATAAGGTTGGGAAAATTCTAAAGATTACAGTTGTGTATCTAAATTACTGAATGGAGCTCTAACATCCTCTAACATTTTCTAGCTCAATAAACTTAGTCAGTCAAATTATCTCTGCACATGGCTTAAATCCCAACTAGAAATTTAGTCCTTTTAATTTTATTAAACTACTTTTTCTTTTGGTTAACTTTGATTACCAGGTTAGGAAATGTACTGTTTCTTAACTCTTTTGCACACAAATTATGAAAAAAGTGTCACTGTAATCTGAAACATGTACCATTAAATTGAAGGAACTTTTCTCATATGTTTTCATGTGTGAGTCAATTTTTTTGAATTTCCATAAGACTTCGTGTTAAATGTCGTCCCTTATATGGAACACTATGAGCAAAAGGGTTAACTTAGGATCACCAGAAAAGATAAAAGCTCTCAGCACTCTTACATCTCAAGTTTTATATTAAGCTAACTGATCCTTTGTGGCTGTGTTAAAGTTACTACTCCTCATTCGGAATTTAGGTCGCTTATTTAATAAAGTAAAACTCATCATTAAATTTTAACTGACTGTGCTTAGTAAGTGTTCATTTAGGCTGAATCGAGAATCACAATATGTATCTCATGCAGTAATCTAAACCAAATTGACCAATCCAAGTTTACTGTGAAAGCTTATTGATTTAACTTACCTCCAGAGTTGGGGAGAAAGATTTGAGAAGCACCCAAGTGGTCAACAAAATATTTTGTTGAAATTACCAAAGTATCTATCTACAGCTTGGCCTTTTGCTTATTTTGAGTCTGTTGTGTTTTAGCCTTGTGTCTGATTATAAAAATGAATCGGGCAAGTAAAAAAAAAAAAAAAAAAGAAGAAATTTAGGCTAATGTGGAATAATGGTCAAGACGAGTAACGGAGGTTTTAATGCCAAGAAATGTACCCTTGAATTTTTGCTCCTTCTCAGCCGATATGTTTTTATTTTTCAATATTTTCTCTAGCTTATGAATGACCTAATTTTAATTTAATGTGTCAGGATTGTAAAGAACAAAATGTATTCAACATGAACTAAACTTAAAATGAGAGCATCTTTTTACCAATTTTCTCTAAATTCGCTAGACGATAAAGAGTCTGTTCTTTGTCACAATTTCCCACTGAATTACTCTCTCAATTTAAATCTGACACATTTACAACTAACAAACCTACTAGTATTCCGACATTGCCATTTAATCTGGATTTTTTGATTCCCTTAAAAATAAATCTGATTGATAAAATTGCTTGTAGGATTCAGGAACAAGACTTAACATAGAGAAGAAAAGTTCCTGGAAGTTTCGAGGTTTCGAACAGGTCCCTTTAGTTTAAATGAGTCTAATTCTACTGTAAAGGAGTTTGTTTCTCCATTTTGATCTCAATTTTTTTTCCCCAGGTTGAATTAGTTACCATGTATTGATTTCAGTATGTTTGTTCATCCAATCTTTCATCATGAATTTATGATTGGGCACCCAGAAAAAGTGCACATGTGAAATGACCCGATTTTTCAGAAGAGACAAAAAACTTTGCCGCCTTTACGGGGAGCATAGCTTAGCCAAATTAGCGATATTTTCAGGGTACATGCTGCTACCCAAGCACAGTTTTAATCGCAAGAAAACTCAAAATCGGAAGACATGCACTCGTGCCCTTTTTCTGAATGCCCAGTCATATTTGGTTAAGAGTCCCACCAACTTCTTTTCTCAAAGTAGTTTCATGTTTTTTGTTGGTTACCAAAAATTTTATCAGGGTCATCATCTAAAGATATTAACTATTGCTAACTGATGAAATAATTACCTCACATGCTTTTGATTTTTATCAAAAAAGTATTCCTGGGATGACTTAAAAATCACTAGACTTCAGAATCTCATAATGAAAAGTTACGAACTGAAATGTCAGATGGATTATTAAGAACAACTGTCTCGGCAGCTGTACTGTTCTCAAATTGTGTCTCCTGTCAGAGACGCTGTTTTTAGTTTCTTCAAAATAATTTACCTGTAGTATTGTATGTTTCTGTCCTTATATCAGTGGCTCTTAACATTGAATCGAGAATTTGATAGTAGTTATGTTATGAAGATGTTAGGCTGTTTGTTCCAAAGTTAATTTGTCTAATCTAATGGAAATGAACTGTAGTAATCAAGTTTTTTAACCAACCACACCAGAGGCAACTGTCTGTCCTCAGACTTGCTAACCGGAAATTTAGAATCACTACTTTCAGTCAATTAATTGTTTTACTTTACTTGTTCATCTTGTCTATGCTATAATTCCTGTAATGTCTATAGTGGTTTTTCTTTGCAACATGCATAATTTTTGCTTGTGGTACTTTTTTGTTGATTTTAGCCAGATCCATCCATTCAATTTTTTCAACACTTATCCTCTTAGTTAAAAAGTATAATTTCCAAGTGGTTTTCTGTCTATAAAGACCAACAGGGTAGATGAAGCATTCTTATCTGGGGATGTGCCATTTCCGTTCAACAAAGTTAACGTGGTTTTAAGTATCCATTACAAAATAATTTTCTGTGAACCTGCTTTAACCTATAATGAGTCAAGTAAGTGGGAAGGAAAAAAAACTTGAAAAAATACTTATAAATTTTAAAAATATACTGACTATAAATTTTTCTTTGCTTGATTACAATGCGGTTTGGTTAATTTGTCAGGACCGTCACACAGAGCTGCCATTTTGCATATAATTAATGACATTTTTCAATTCACCGATGATTTTACCAGTTGAGAAAAGATTACACAGTTCAATTCAGTTAATGACCATAATGCATGAATATGCTCGCATCTATAATCTTTTCTTAACTGGTGGGATCGTTGTTGACTTTAATAACTTGCAAATATTTTAATAATTCAATGGCGATTGCACCGATTAAGAAAAGATCACAGATCTGAGTATTTTTATGCAGCACAGTCATACACTGAATTGAACTGTGTAATCTTTTCTCAAACTGTGGAACCATCAGTGAATAGAAAAATGTCATTAATTTTACGCAAAACGGCAGCTCTGGCGTCACCTTTAGTCTCAAAGGCTCCTGTCTTCATTGGTACTTACTTATATGTTCTTCATTTCAGTAAAATGAAGAATCACTTTCAAAATATAATCAGCTCTTTTGTCTCAATTGCCAGTTTTTTTAACAATAATCTTTTCTTAGCCTTATGTAGGAATGGTTTTTGTATCAACTCTTGGTCTTTGTGTTGAGTAATTAGCCACTACAATTAATGTACAAGGTCTGAAAACATTTTGGAAAATTTTAGAAAGTTTCACTTAAATTTCTAAAAATATCTGTTAGCAGAGAATTGTAGAGATTCCTCCACACCATATTTTCTTAATCTTGGCTCTTAACATTGTAGATGAAATAATTTATCAATTTCAATGCCTCATTTTCTTCCATACCATTTAAATCAAAGTGATCTTAAATGCCAAAGCACAGCTACCTAATATGGATGATCTTTCGGTATTGAACTCAAGCTTTGATAAATTATCAGAGTTCTCTCTGCTTGATGCATTAGTGTTGTTTCCTTTTGATGGCGTTGACTTGTAAATAGTTTCAATTTATCAGATTTAAACCATTAAGTTATTTTTCCCATGTTCCTATAATTATTTTTCAATAAAAATGTGGTCTCGCTAGTTTATTTGAATACAAATAGTGTATTTCTAAGAAAAGAACTGACATTTACCGTAATTGTTATCGTTAGAGTTAGTTAAGAAAATGATCTCTTTGATCTAATTATTAAAAATTTATTTTTGTAAAATTTTCCCAAATTTTTTATAATTTTTCACTTGTTTATTTTTGTATTTGATTTAATTTTGTATTTATATCAACAATAAACAATTTTTTTGTTAAATTCTTTTGTTCCTATTTTCTTGCAAAACTGCTAGCCTTTTACTCAGTATGTCATCCTCTCTCAGTAATTTTTACTATCATCTCATTTTACCAGTAATCCATCTTGGCTCTTAATATATTAGGTTTCATTTTCAAAATAACTTTATTAATGGGTCTGTTGCTAACCTTTTTTTTTTTTTTTTTTTATTTCATTTCCTTAAAGTACTTGATGAAAGGAACTCACAGTATTTGTTTTAATTTTTTTTTTTGAGCACGGGATCGAGAACTAGAACGCTTTAAAAATGTGAAAATTTCGAGCGATTAGAAAAGTTTTCGTTTTGGCGAGTAACTCGATGTCGTCACAGTCTAGGTCAAGCAGAGCGGTCCAACTGAAATCAAATCACTGCCAATAGTACGGGTGTTTACTCTTCTGATATGAATGCCTTCAAATAACTGAGTATGTGACTATTCATGCTTCTCGTCAAATTATTGGCGCCTATGGATGATGGCTTTCGACAGATTTATACTAGACTTCGTTTTGCACAGTTATTTAGCTGAAAGCTGTGATTTGATCTCAGTTGGACCGCTCCGCCAGACCTATACTATGACGACATCAAGTTTTGCGCCATTATTGTCATTTTCAAATTTGTTTTTCAATGAGCCTCAACTATTTCTCTATTACAGAGGAAATTTTAAGAATTTTTGTTGTTTCCATCGGTTTTCTCGCAACATTTTACTACGGAATCAGGTATTTCTGGCTTTATAGCAAACGTGCGCATTAGACCCATTGGCTCTCGTAAAATGCTTCTTCTACTTGGCAAAGCAAAAGGATTTATAGAAAATGTATACCGTCAATGCAAAAAGGGCTCATTAAATGATGGGTATGCTCATCACAGTAAATTCTAATGGGATCAAAATGCTTTTTTCCTCCGAAGACGCAAGGTGTTCTATGGGCCTTTATTTTGGAGACGGCCTCGATTATGAGAAAAAAAAAGAAAAAGCTGTGCAAAGAAAATAAAAATTACCAAGATTAGATCAAAAACTATATTGAAAAAAAGAAGGAAAGAGTGGTACATAGATACTTTAACAACGATCAGTAAAATGATGAATTCTAAAACCGCCTGTTATAAAAACCTCAATAATTCGATTAGCTCAACAAGTGCTGGATTCATTTTTTTTCACTTTTCCTATTCTTGAAGAATAGTGTTCATTTATCATTGGCAGTAATATTTCCGAGATTGATTTTGAAGATGGTTTCTTTCGGGGAGACACAAGTTAACACAGTTTTGTCCTTTAATCCTTACCACTCCTGTATTGAGTCCTCAACAAAATTGTCTTGCGGGAATGAGCATGAATGGTGAGCTCTCTCTACACAGCAAATTCCATTCATATTTGTACCTTTTGAGAAGGCATCTTGTAACACTAAACAAATGTGTACAGCGCTTGGGTACCTTGTCAGCAGTATTTTAAACAACTGTAACGCAGGAATGCAAAATGTGCCCAATCTAGCTATCCGCGGATCGCATGAAAGTGAGGACATTTCTGGGACTTAGAGGAAATTTGCTCAATTTTTTTTTTTTCAAGGGCAGTAAGATTTTCCCTAGATATGGCTTCAAATTTTCGAAAATATCTGTCAAATTGAGTAAAAATTGTGACAAAATTTTTCGAATTTTTAGGAAAGTCTGTACAGAAAAAGTTCCGGTAAAACTTCCGATGTTTTGGGACATTTTGCACCCCTACTGTACAATGCATGCCTAATTCACAATTTTGTACCAAATAATTTGAGTGGTAAGGTTAGCATGTTAAAAAATGTAAGAAAATATTAAGAAACAAAACTTACTTTTTTCCTCGTTTAGTAAAAGCATTATTATTTGATAATTATTTTGATCTCGGACCATTCCGCTTAAGATTTCAGATTGATAGAGATTCATACAAGATTGCAAAGACCCTATCGTTAGGACGGATCTGATTGAGCTCCGACACTTTCATATTTTATAAGCCCAATTTAAAAAGAAAATTCTACGAACTGCTAGAGCTCGTTTCACGAAAGAAGGCCCAATGACAGATCGTGCTGCACGCTGCGCAAAGACATGTTTGCGTTCATGCACATGCGCAATTATGCAAACTCATCTCTGCGCAGTAAACAATCCCACCAGTCATTAGCCAACTTTTGTGAAACGACCTCTATCTGAGGTTTCTGAGGTCTAAGCTTGAAGAGCCAGCTTCCTTAATCACTATCTTGACTCTGGAAAGCACAAAAAATCGATCCAAAACTTGGAGATTTAAAATTACCCAGTAAGTATTTTGGTTAATTTTGAGCATGTTGGATAGAATTCAAACATTTCACGGAGATAAAAAACTTGAAAATTTAAAAAATCAGAGTAAAGACAGACTAGCTAGTTTGTACTATAGTGAACAAATCAGCAGAACACAAAACTCTGTAACTCAACTCATTAAAAATATTTTTGCTAAAATTACATCTTGCCGGAACTTTTTTCAGTCGGAAGTGAAAGTGTACCGAAAATGTCTGAATGTAACGTACCTTAAGGTTACTCAAAAATAATAGGAATATTGAGAGTTAAATTTAATTAAAAAATAAAAAAAAGTAAAAATTACTTTTCCGTTCATGTTGGCTTCACAACAACTGTTACCTCTGGTTTCAAAAGAAAACACAATTTTGACAAAATTGTTCTATGGTTATTTGTCTTTTTTATTCTGTTTAGAACTGCAATTAAATTATAGCATTGAGACCAATATTTAAATATAGCAATTTATTTTCCGCAAGAGAAAAAAATAACCTTTTTACTTTTATTACTGGTGTGCAAATGCTCTTCTAATCTACTGACGTACATACACACCATGAGTATCCTTTTCACTCTAAAACTATGAAAGGTTTTGCAAGACCCACCAAACTGAAAGAAAACTAAAAGTAATTTTAATTGAAGCTTAAAGGACATGAAAAACAAATCTAATTTTAGGAGTGAAAAGACCCAAGTTGAAAATCAGACGCAAGCGCATATAATGTTTTAGACTTATGTTAAAATTAGGATCAAAAGAAGCGAACATTGGACCGAGTAAAAAATTTGCTGAGGAAAATAGTTTAGTGAGCCCAAGAAAAATTAAACTAAAAAGTTATAAAAATCAGACTTAAAAGTTGACCATAAAAAGAAATGACTTACACAAGTCGGTAAAAATGCTTATTGACAATAATTAAAATGTACTCGATAGTAAACATGTATTGATTAAAAATATATTAGGTAATTCTGTGAAATATGTTGCTAGAGCTTGCGAGATACTGTCGCTAAAGTCCCCATGGGATCCCACGCTGGTAACACAATCGGTTTCTGCTTGTTGACATCTTGAATTTCTTGAGATAGGTACTTCTTGTCAACAACCAGTTCGTAAACATACTCCTTAAACCATTCAGTAGTCATTATCAAATATCCTTTTTCTCCAGAATCTTCACCCCACGAATTTTCGACACGCCACTTAGTTGGTACACCCTTGTCCTGGAAAGAAACAATTCAAAAAATAAGAAGCACTGAATCGAAGAAGCAGCCAAAACATTGAATGACATCAAAGATAGAGGTCGTTTCAGAAGTGTAGGCGCACCTAGACTGCTAATCTTTGGAATTTTTCGACATTATTTCTCATGTTACAAAGTGAAATTTTGAAATGTAGTTTGAATCATGAATTTGAAAATAATTACTTGGAGCACGCTGCGCAGGAGCTCAAATGACTTCAAATCTGTCACGAGACACCATTCAAACCAATGGGATTGATCGGTTCTTGCTATCTTGTCTCATCTCTTCCAAAAGAGTAGAATCAGCCTGCTGGTGGATAAGATTAAGTTTTTGGCTATTCACAAGAAAAGAGAAAGAAAGAAAAAAGATTACGTACGTTCAATGAAACACCAGTGAGAACCATGGCATGAGTCATGGACGATTCACCGTACATCATTCTGTTGGCTTTGGACAATGGAGTGCTGACAGTTGTATTAAACACCGCAGTATAATCAATGCTGAAATAAAAGCAAAAAGAGTAAGTTAATTAAGATTGTAGATGTTCAAGAATAAGTTTATCTCATTTAAGTTTAGCTTGTCTGCATTTAGATTCTGGCCAATCATGTAGATTTCATTTAAACCAATCATTAAGATTGTCCCAGGAGTGATACTATTGGTCCGGGATTGTGAGACTTGACTGTTGCTACAGTAACTATCTTTAACCGTTAACATGTGAATTGAGTTTAGCCCGCCATGCCCAGAAATACTATTTAATTATAGGATAAAACGCTCATGCTAATTGTTGATGTTATTTATAGTTCCCTACAGTTCCCCAGCCCATTATCGTGATTTTTTTTTTCATTTTTTTTTTTTACTTAAGAAGAAAATAGTAACAAATTTTTGGGTAAAACGCCCATTCTTATACTTGATGTTACTTTTAGTTCCCAGCCCCCCCCCCCGCCAATTTTTTAGATTTTTTGATTTTTCTTATAATTTTTTGATTTTTTACTTGAGAAAAAGATTTATACAAAACATTGGTAACAGAGACACGAGCGCTTTTGTATTTGCTTACAGAATTCAAGAAAATTTTGAGGTTCAGTTTTCACGACTAACATCAGTTATACCAATGTGAGAAGAAAGAAAAAACTGTAAATGTTGGCCACCGTGTCTCTAATTACCCTGTGATCAATGCACGTGGCGCTATCTTTCGGGAAAAGAAGAACTATGACGTAATAGGTTGCTTTGTAACTGGACGAGTGAGACTTGTCTAGAAGCATATTTGTCCCAGAAGACCCAGAACGAGTCAGACTCATCTATACATGTCAATGGGTTAAATTGCCCGTTTGCAACAGCTACCCTTGAGATGCCTGTATGAAGCTTTACAGAACTGAAGGATGCTTAGTGGTCCATAGCAAAAGCTAAGCTTTACAATACTCCACCGATAGCATCACTCATAGACATTCTAAAGTATGTTTGGTTTCCGGTCAGTAGGTCTACAGTAACATGGACTATGGATAAAATGTCTACTTGTTTTGGTCCTCTGACAAAATGTCTACGTTAGTTGGTATGTCAAAAAAAAAAAAAATCTACCTTAAAAATAATAAGTAAGGAAAGCTAAACTTCTTAGATTGTTTACTTACATGTGTAAATCTTCAATTCCAAGTTTTCTGGTGAATTTTTTCCCTACATCACAGCCATACCAGACTGGTTCATTATTCTTGATAGACTCAACAGCTGCGTTAATCAACACTTCTATAGGCTGGTTGTTATAAATAACTGGACGTCCACCGACCATATTGCTTAGACAATCTACAGTGAGAGCTTTCCCATAGCCACTTGATTCTCGAGGATCATTAACTAAACAAATCTGCAAATCAGATAAAATTTCAAAAGAAATAGTGAAAATTCACAAAGGAAACAACAGGAGATAAGATAGGTAAAGATAGATTCATGTCTGTTAAACACATTGAAGATAATTTTGAAAAATTGGAGCTACTTAGAGGTCGTTTCAGAGTACTTCATCTCTGATAGTTCAGAAAGCACAGAAAGACAAATTATGCCTTCTGCACAGGTTAACAAATTAAAAGTCGGGAGGTAGAAATGTATCAAAACGAGCTCAATTGGAGTCGATTGGTAACAGCAATAAGGGTTTTGTTTAGTCGTTAATTCGCTAGAGAGGGATATTAGAACAAAATGGTCCAACTGAAATGATTCTTGTAATTACAGAGTTTGGTCTTTTTTTTCTTGCTTTTGGGACTTTCAGCATTTCTATCAGCGAGAAAGCTTCGACCCCACTCACAAGAGTCACAAGAACTTTGTGGCGCATAATAGATTCCGTTAATTACGGTAAATGGGTCAAAATCTCATTTCAGGAAAATCATTGTCTCGAGGGCTGATCTCGGTTAAAAATTAGTTAGAAGTAATTGATGGTGTGTTTTTCTGGGAGTTTTGACTATATTTACTAGGATCCATACTCATTTTTATGCACTTACAGTTTACATCAAATTTCATCACATAACAACACCTAAATGTCCTAATGGTAACCTGTCTCCCAATGAAATTTCGCAAGTTTCAGCTTGTTTTGAGAACTTTGATTCTGCTCTTATTAAATTTGAGCAGCAAATTTAAGTTTCAAAGATTCTCTGGAATTCCGGGTCTACGCCACTCTTTACATTTATTTACGCCTCATACGATTATAACACTAGATACTATTGTCCTGTCGGTAATCAGTGATTTTACAAGATGAATTAGGTTTTAAAGAAGCGGGAATGTAAAATTTAGTTCTAAAAAACTTCATTAATCATTTTCAAGCAAAGTAACGTTAAATTTAAATAGTTCAGATTTTTTTTTCATTACAGCCGCTTTTAAGCGGTACTTGGTTTTCGGTATTCATACAATATTCTGTCGGTAACTGCAATAAATATAGATTGAATACAAATGGTAAGTTTAAAAACAAATTCTATTCAGTAAACTGTAAGTGTGATATGGTCATTTCATTATCTGAAAAAATTAAACCAAGCTATTGCTCCAAAACGGATGCTACACTCATACTAGGTTGGTTTTGTGGACTTACAAACAATGTCTTGTAGGTAATTCTTATTAACGTTAACATTACCCACAAATAGGAGGTTTGCATAATTCAGCAAAACTACTTTGGAAGTGATTTTAATCATGCAGAAGTAACCATTGTCACGTAATATTTACTTCATGTTTTAATAAATTACTGTGGCTCAGTTCTCCTAAAATGAGATTTTGACCCAAATAGAGACCAACAAAAGATCCACTTTTTATGATTATTTTTTTTAGGCATTTAATAAAAATACACAGCTTGAGAATAAATTATTTGATTGCAAGTTACCTTATCATCCACATTAAAAATGCTTTTGATGTGCTCATGGTAGAACTGGTAGGGTGTAATTGGTCCTAAGGAGTGATACTGCTTATTTTTGTCATAGTATTCCCAGGTGAAAGTTTCTGGGGGAATTCCAAGACAGATTCCAATAATGCGGTAAAGAATTGCCATTTGAGATTGGATGGTTTTAGGTATTTCGTCATGGAGACCTTTTGCCGCAATGTTATGGAGAACTGAGGCGTATTCACGTAGCTGTTGAGAGAAAAGAAGATTGATAAAAACAATCAGATAATCAGATGCAATTGAGGATTGATCCGACGAAAGGGCGGAAGTGACGAAAATCAGTTTTGAGAAAATCGCGTTTAAAGTTTTAAAAGCAATATATCTCCCAAAGTTTTGAAGTTAAATACTTAAAAGAAAGGAGATGTAATTGTAAAAACTCTCGTCTTTCATAATCCGTTGAGCTTTTTTCAGAAATTCATTCCGAAAAAAGAAGTAACGGCTATTTTAAAAAAGTGTAAAAACCGCCTTTTTGGCAGAAAACCACTTATTTTTGTCAGAAAAATCTTCCAATTGAAGGCAAAAAAAATTATGAAGTGAAAAGCAATTAGCATGACATACAAAAAAAAACAGTCTTTAATGATATACCAAAGTTTTTAAGGTAAAATTAAAGAAAATAAAAACACTCTTCTGATGATTAATAGGAACTAAAAGATTTCTTCTCAGGTACTTGTACATCGAACGTTTCTAGTTGTTCTTTCTGAAACGCCGCGCTGTTGAGTAAGGTATAGCACTTACGCACCACTTTCCCCTCACCCATGTGTACTATTTCATCTTCTGTGAGCTCAATTTTGCAGATCTAATGACAAACATAGGCGGCGCATGTATGGGGCTATAGCCTCTTATTTTTTTGAAAAAACAAAAGACCTGAGGCTGTAACTGAAAAGCAATAAAAAAAATAACCAATATTTTTTAGACCCCACACGCCCCTCTCATAGAGAAGAAGAACATGACATGGCGCAACTTTCACGACTCTGGATGAAAGTGCAAGGGTATTCCCACAAAAGAATGGGGCTATTGCAAACTTTTGCTGTGAGCAAATGAATAGTCCAATCTAATGTGAAAAACCCACAAAAATCACACTCAGAAAGTCTAAAATTCAATAATAAACTCACATAACTGCTTTAACGGCAAGTTCATAATGGCGAATCGACGGATGTTTCATGGAAGATTTCTGTCTAATACATCACTTTCGCTACAGAAATACTGAGTTGTGTCTCAATTTAGATGGGAATCTCCCATGATACCTGCGTCTCTCCGCCATTAAGCCCGATTTAAAGAGTGAATTTCGTGATTTTTTTGTGTTCTCATCGTCATTTATACAGGTTTTTATGCAAAAATCAACTCTTCAATCCCCAGTAGCAAAAGTTTGCAAGAGCTCCATAGGGTAGACACAGAAAGTAACTGGAGCAAACAAGGAACAAGAATGATCTCGACTCCTTCTTTTCCGGTAAACAAAATTAAAATTAGCACCTTGCTCACGAGGATGGCATTCATTTGAGCACTAGCTTCACTACTGTATGATTCTGGAAATACTTTCTTCGGTAATAATCCGTGTTTGTTTATCAGATTGACCAGCATGTCCCATTGACCTCCGTCGCCGAGAGGATCCTGAAAATATGACAAGAAATTATCAAAGATCAGAATTGAGCAACTTAAGCCATTATGTGATGTGTCCAGAGATTTCGATCATGGCTGTCTCCGTGCTGCCTAAACATAAAGTCCCAAAAATCCTCTCGATCACTGAAGCTCGTTTGTTGGGTTTTAATTTTTTATCCAGATGACAAAGCTTTTCATTTAGACTTTATTTCCGTTAACTTCCTAACGTGCATTTCTGGAATAGCTAAGTTTTTAATTTAAAAAGCACAAAGACTATCATTTAACCGTTTGCAGTCGTGTGTCCCGTCAGGCCCGGCATCGTTAAAAAACCCATTGCGGTCGCATGTCTGGGCTGACCTGACATAAAAGTTTTGCTCTGCTGAGTCTCGTGTCGGGCCAGCCCCAACAACTTAAGCGCGTTCGCGCTCTATGGGTGTTCTCCGGAACTTCTAGCAGTTTCATTCTCGTATAGTATAGAGGTTGCCCACTGCGCTAGCGGCGTAAAAAAAAAAAATGAGACCACAAAGGGTTAAGTTTTTGAAGCTTTTTCCAGGTCTCTAACGATGGAATAATTACAACAGCTTTTTCTTTTTCTCTTTGTCTTCAGAACTTGAATGTTTACTTACAGAAAACAAGTGTGAGAGAAGTCTGCCATCATACTTTTCTCCTCGATTAGTAACTTCCACCACAGTGTTCAGGAAGTTATGACATCTTTCAACCTGCAAATCAAACCAAGCACAGAAATATGATAATTGAGAATATTGTATCGAGAAAGAGCTCATTAAATTAGATTGAGGGAATTAGAAAATACAAAAATAACAAAACTTTTACTGATTAGGGCTGCACTCTACGTCTAATTTCCGGAATTAAATCACGAGCTGGCCACGTTGCCCATTCTTTATTTTCTACTGATACGTCAATAGGTGCCGGATACTAGCATCAATTCCAGTGGTGCCAGGTACTGAAGTGTTTACCTTAATAGTATGACACGGCCAGAATATATAAAATTTCAAAAAAGTAATTATGCTTTTCTCTTGCCTTGTCCCAAAAGAAAATATGTGCTTGACTAAATTCAAAATCCTCTATATTGTAATGTTTCATGGTAGGGACTCGAATGGTGTTCAGACACGCAAAAATCCAACAGCGCCCAGTGCTTTTCTGAGCTGTGACTGGTTTGCCCTCAACATCAACCTGAAATCCAAGAATAACAATTGATTTTACAGAGAAAAATTATTTCGAAAGGAGTTTGATAAATGAATCAAAGAGGAAACAAGTTTTGCCCTTGTTGGACTATAAAGACAAGGTAAATTCAATTTTGATTCCTTGGACTTTCTGAGGATGAAATGGTGCAGTAAAAAATGTCTAGATCTGTAAAGCTCTAACTTACAATGAGCTAAAAATAAACTGTAGGAAATACCCCACAAACACTTTCCACATCAAACTTCATCCGGGGGGGGGGGGGGGGGGGGGGGGGGGGAAGACCCCCTTATATTTTCTAGGGGAAACCCCCAAACCATCTTTAATATTCTGGGGAAGGCCCCCATACCCCCCTATAATATTCTGGGGAGACCCCCAGACCCAAACCCCCTTAAGGGATTAATTTTACAGTAGGCTGGTTGCAAAAAGTTTCTGCAAATTACAGTAAAAAAAAATTCAAACAGCTATAATTGAAACATTCCTATTTTTACACATTTTCCCATTGATATTAAGGGAAACCTTTTGTCCTCCATAACTTGCTTAAAATTTAAAATTTTGAAAAAAGAAAAAAAATAAAGTCCCACCGAGGAATATTGAAAGCAACTGCTCTGTTAAATTTGGATACCTAAGGACCATTGGTTCAAAACTTATGCCCGGATACAGAAAGACAAACACCTGCACCATCTCAATACTTTCTCAATTTCTAATTTCGTTTGAGTGAGAAAGTAAAAAAACAAGCCCAGCCAGGGTGGCTTGCTACAGGCTAAAACAAAGTTGGCAAAGTGTTTATAAACTTTGTGTGAAATTGAAATAAAATAGGTTAATTATACCAGCATATTTTGTTTTAATCTTCTTGTTTCTTTCCATCAGTTTCACAGTCAAGGTAGGTTGTAAAAAATAGCTTGTATAAAATTCATGTTCACCCCCCCCCCTCCCAAATTAAACCAAAGAAACAGTAACTTTGTACTTAAGAGGAAAATAGAAAAAAATAATAACCTTGTGATTGAAGACGTGAACTGTCTCCTGCTGCTTAGTTCGAGAGATGCAAAGATTGTTGACTTCCACTCGAGATAAGGCATTTTGTGCGACAACATTTTTTGTGTCCCCGTAAAATGTTTGCCGAAGATTTTTCAAGGTCTCAATTGATAAAGGAGCTGGAAAAAAAAGCGAAACTCAGGTTAAAATTTCATCAAATAACTAATCCAAATGTATATTTAAAATTCCAATCAAACAGACAAAATTATTTACAAGGAATGGACAAAGGACAGTACCCACTTTTTTATAAAAAACGATTTATTATTTGTTAATGTCTAAGGTTGACTTTAAGGAAGAATCATTTGGTAGAAACTGTAAAATTTCAAACAATAACTAATTAGTGGAATAGATAGAATTATCTTTGCAAACAGCTGAATTTTATAGAGGTTTCAAAAGTTTTACTAAAGGGATGGACTAACCTAAAGAGCAATTTTGAGCATAAAAGCGTAGACCCTTCAATTTTTTCCCTTGATCTAGATCAGCAAATAGATTTGAAGTTTTAGAGCCTGAATTAAGAAAAATCCTACGTATCATACTTGCTGACACAAATAATTGTTTGTCCACAGTAATTATAGCTTTAGAAAATCTCCCTCAAGGATATCTAATGAACAAAAATGTTAAGAAGATGTCAATAAATAAGAAGAAAGTAAGATAAAAAGAAAGTCTAGTTTACTTTTATCTTATTTAAATAAATTATAACCACACTGAGGGTAGCAGAAAAAATATTTTTTTGTCGAAAACCCCGCGGTACAATACTGCATTATTCAGTGGCGTGCAGTACCAGCATGCAAAATTGTCTCCATTATTCAGAACTGCCCAGTAAACATACTAATTTATAATAATTTTTGTCATTCCACTGAACTGTGTGCTTCTGAAGAATAACATAAAGGTTTTTCAAAGAAGTGTCTCTGAATACTCATCTTTGCAATACACGTATTGCCTACTTCAATTTCACATCCATCGCACGCCAATGGCATTATTTCTCATCTAATATTAGTTAGAGTTCTAAATTATGGGTGAGAAAAGCATGACTGATTGCAGAAAGATCACTAAAGTCTTTTCCCCCTTGTCAGACAAGGGCACAATGATAGCGAGGCTGATTGTCGGCAAGTTTTTCACCACCGACCCATCCTGCATTGCCTATCCATCAATATTTTTTCATGGAATCCAGGAGAGTATAGATAATAATCTAAACACCAGATCCTTGGGCATGGTTTAACGCACTAGCGGCTTGTGGAGGTAAGGCGACGAAAATGAGAGGTGCACAGGATTTTTTTTTAAACGCTTTTCACCTAAACTTTTTTGAAAATTCTGTTTCATTCACACTTTTTAATTTTTTTTCTTTCTCCTTCATAAAAAAATGTGAGGCGATGGCTCCTTATCGCTTCACCTGGTGAGCCGCAACTAGTTTCTAGTTTAACGTGAAACGTTCAGCGTTGATCATTAGTTCTTCAGAATTTTTCAGTGCCCTTCAGGGTAGAATTTCAGAAGAAGAGGCAGAGTCCAAACGATAATCTTTGAAATTTGTCTCATTTCTCATGTTGCATGATAAAAATCAATTTGAGAGCTGTGGATTTTTATGGAGGTCAAATCTCTGGCAGGTTCTTTTGATCTGAAGGAATGAAAATTGAAAATTCACCAAAGATTATCGGATGTGCTCAAAAGCAACCTGCTCTTTAATACCAGACATTGTGCCAAAAAAAAAAAAAATAAAGCCCCAGTTGAACATCGCATCTTGAAATCCTTACTCTCTTTTTTTTCGTAAATTATGGTGGATTTTTTTAAACAACTTTTGCACTCTCCAAACGACCGCAGCTTATTCATAAGAGAATAATTTGACTGCGTACCTACATTAAAAAAAGAAAAAATCAGAGAAAGTTGAATCAAAACAACATTGGTTCATTTCTTGCTCTTTGGACTATGATGGTAATCCATGCAAGGTATGGATCATTTGGCCCCTAAAATATGAGACCTCCAATAATTTTGAACAAAACCTGGTTCGGAAGGGAGACAAAAGAGCTTTGTCAGTTGGCCTACTTTGGAAGTTTGAAGGACTAGATAAATGCGAAGCTCTCATGAAAAAGCTAAGATTGGGAAAAAAATCAGAAGTGGGCAGAGGCAGACAAAGAAAGACCAAAACTCCTGAGAGGACAAAGCAGAGGTTGAAATCATTCTTTTTTTAAAAGTATCTGAGCCGAAGAGTAGAACTTCTGAAGAATATTTCTGAATGAGATCCCACTCATTGGAGAGTTGAGTGCTCCTTCAGCTGAAAAGACCGAAATGATAAATTAAAAAGCAATAGCTGATAAGAACTGCAACTTATACTAAATGTAATGAGATGAAAGAAAACCGAGTCACGGCTCCCATGACAGAATCCGACACCTGGAAACAAAAGCTTTTGTGATGTTGGAACAAAAAAAAATAAATACGGAAGATATTTATGTAAGTGGTTGAGAAAACTTACGGGAAGTCATCGAGAACTTTTTCTTTTAGCGACGAGTCTACTAGCAAAAGATTGAGGAAAGTCACTAGACGAACCTCAAAGTGAAAGTGAAAGTGAAATTAATTGACCACAAATGCCTAAAATCTGCAAGACTTGTTATCGAAACAAAACGACGGTCGGTCGCCGATAAAGATACCAAGATGGACGAATTGCAGAGAGATGTAATGCATCTAAAAACGTTTTTTCGGCAGGCGTTAAATGCAACACTGTACTCAAGGCAGCCGGCGCATTGACGGTTCATTTATTTCATTGCATTTCGTTGCATTTACTTTATGGAATTTATGAAATACAATCTAACTACCTAAAAACACCCGGGCAGTCACTGCAATTTGACTGCAGCTGAATTGAGTTAATCTGATAAACGATAAAACGATACCTGCTATGACAGCTTTGATTGTGAGATCCGACCAAAAAGTGAAAGTTTGATGAGAGTTATTATTTATTTTTGCGGCGCGGCAACTTTGGCAACGTTGCTTTTCATTTCAAAGTTCCAACTCAACAACCAGTCAGAAACTGCAACTTTCATCTTCTCAACAGTCAGCATTTATTTATCACAAAATTCGCGAATCTCAGTTCTCAGGGTCAAGAAATTGACTTGTTGGTAAATGTCAGTTAGCAATCTTTTCTGATTACAATGTCGGACGAATCTACGGATAATACTTGTATTGTGTGTTTCAAAAATTCAAAGTATTTTTCTGTTGGAGAATGTGATCATCCCGTTTGTTATGAGTGCTCCACTCGTATGCGAGTGCTCTTGCAACAGAAAGAATGCCCTATTTGCAGGCAAGTGATGCCCAATGTAAGTACCAAGTTTCCAGATTTTCCTCATTTACCCTCACTTTCATTGCTGTGCATGTCACATTTTTTTATTGTTTGAAAAGCCTCACTTCGCTGCTGTCTCCATGTCCTCTAAATTATTGCGTGGCCATGACCAAGTTTCCATGCTGTTACTGTGCATGGGCAAAAATATACCTCATATCACCAGTTTGATCCAAGGTCCATCACCTGTAGACTGAAAGAGCAATCTCTTAGCCGACAACGCAAAGGAGAAGTTGATCAGCTTTGTTGGTCTGAACCCGAAGTCATGTGCCGTGACAAACTAGCCTCGAGCCTTTTCGAGTCACGTGACTCCAGATGATCCAACTGCGTAAATCAATTTCTATCAATTTTGGTCTTATCGGCTGAAATTTTGCAATCCGCCGCAGGTCAGTTCTGTAATGATGTCATCCATTTGTTCTGGCCAACTGATAGAGAAGATGCATTTCTTTTCCCATCCACTGCACTGTTTAGCTGGGATAGATTGAATCCATCGGTCTATTGAAGAGTTTCTGTCAATCCGTTCAATTTAGCTTGAAGAGGTTAGGGTTCGTCTTTTGTAAACACTGAAGTTAAGAAGGAAGGCTTATCCAATCTCTTCCAGCGGTATCCTGAGACTGCTGGATCGATGGGCATCCGATGGGAAAAGAAATGGGTCTAATGATGTAACGCCTCCTTTAGGAAATCGATCCCTATTTGACTCACATAACGCCTCTTGATTTGGGTGTAATGGCTCTGTAGCACTTGTGGATTAAAGTTTCATCGAACCTTCAGTAGATGCATTTACTTATATGATTTTCAAAGTTGCATATTTCGAGGCATCATCATGTTCAACTTTATGTTGTTAATAAAGTAGCTTTTTAAGGTACATAGTTTTGAGCAGGTGCTTGTTGTAAAAGAGTTCTGAAAAGAAGCGGCGCTTATGCTTGAAACTCATTAAATCGCGCAGGCGAGCAGTAGGTTGGAGCTCGTTTCAGATGAGTTTATTGATGGCAGTTGTCAGAAGATTAGAATTAGAGCTTCCGTCTTTTGAGTATCGGGTTCTGACAAGTAGGGATGCCTGCTTTTGACGTTTACATTCAAACACATTGGTGGGTGGTTGGTCAGCACAGAGTTTAAATTTGTTGGTCATGGATAAGCTTGAAGCATTTCAAAATCAAGTGATGCCGCTTGTAGGAATCCGCTCCTCAAAATACGTGAGCTCGAATACACTCCTGATTGGTGGAAAGGTTGACTTTCATGCGCAAAAGTCTCTAACCCACTCTCCGCTCTTGAACACTTTGAACACCGTGACCTGTCTTGCACCAACTCAGCTGAGATAAGTCTGAACTCTTTGGTAACCAATAGCTGATTGATGTCTTTTTTGTACGCTTTCAGTAGCTCAACACCAAGTATGTTCTTGCCTGGACTTGATACTTAGAATGCGTCTGCTTTAAGTAAATGTTTGTCATTCTATTAGCAGTGCTTAAGAGACCGCATCAGTAAAAAACCTCAAAATCATATTAGGGGAATTCGGCCCTCAAATATCAAAGACCATTCTTTTCTTTTTAAGCTCTTTGACTTTTCAAAAAATTTGACGACTTGTACTTAATTAAGGGGTTTCACACCTTTGCTTGAAAAACTTGGTTTGCAAGAGATACTCTTCCCGCAAAATAAATATTACAACAAACAATGCATAAGTGAAGCGGAAGCATCATGAGTATCGGCTGCTGACTAGTCGCAGTGCCTGCTCCGGAAATGCACCAAAATGTATTGGCAAGCAAAGAGTTTCGATTTGTTGCTAAAGCGCCTTTGGACACGATCAAATTAGGATCGTCAAACAAGTAATTGATGAGCAGAAATTCACCACAAACGGTAGGTGAGCCAACCATTGCATGTACCGTTGATCAAACATTGTCAAACAACTGAGCAGTGATGTGTCATCAATTCACCAATCTACAGTCAACAAAACCAATTGATCCTGTTTTTGATGTGTTTTGGTCAAGTTTATGTTTGAATTTTGGAATTGTCAGTTTGGCAGTTCTGTAGTTTGATCAAATCCATTCGAGCATGTATGAAGGCCTGAACCAATTGCTCACCGATGCAGTTTGAAGCATTTTGGGAGCAGGCACCGCTATTTGTCAGCACCTGACCCTCAACATACTTCTTCTCCACTTATGGAGTGTTTGCTTAAGGAGCCTTCTACTTTTAAAAGCCAGCCCTAGGCCATGCTATCTGCAAGAATTAATTAAGATAGTAAGCGTTTGCTACTGGGTGACTTTTTGCTCTGTTTATATACAGTTATGTAAGCTAGTTATTGTTCTATCAAAACTCAGAAATCATCTTTACAAATGAGAAAAATCTCAGTTTAGATCTTTGTGTCACAAATTAAAAACTCTTATTATCTCCTACTTCTTGAGAAACAAGTCCTTGTCTACTTTTAAACTTGAAGCATAAATGTTTCCTGCTTTCATTCACTCTCGAGTGTAATAGTGTCAGAAGAGATATTTTCAATTTACTGTTTTGTCTTTCTACTTTTGTCCTCGCTTAATTATTGATTTTTTGTTTTTTTTTGTTTTTTTTTTTTGTTCTAAATTCAGGTTATTTTTACTGAAAATGTCCGGCCGTTTAAGGATATCAATCACAATGACTTCAATCAAGACGATTCAGCAAAAATATCATTTGAAAATGCGGATATCATGAAAGCGTATTATGATCTGCAAAGAATCAAGTGTCCCAAGTGCCCATCATCGGAGCCATGCTTTTTAGATTTCAAAGCCCTAGAAGCACACGTCAAGAGTGAGCATAACCATGCATACTGTGATCTTTGCACTGAGCATTTACAGGTAGTGTATACGTTTGTTCTCTCTTTGAAGCGAATTTTTTTGTTCTTTAGCCACACATGCGAGTCTACTGAGGGCCAAATTCTAATTGAATCGGCTCAAGCGAAATCGTCTGCTGTCCATTTTTTATATCTGACTTCGTGAGCGCACATCTTTCTTGAGAAAACGCTCCATCTGCGTAAGTACTGATTAGTCTTTTTCTGTTGCTTTTTGCTCCTATTTCTCTTGTCTTGTTTGTTTTCATTAATTTTTTATTTTTTGATTTTTTTATATTTGTCCTCTCAATAAAAACATTTTGGACATCGGACGTTTTCGCATTAGCTGATTTAGTTGTTCTTCCACCCTACCCTGAAACTTCCTCGACTTGAAAAGTGCCATTTGAAATATGTGGAGGTTAGAGGTGAGGACCAATCTAGGACGAATGCAGAAAATGGGGAATTGTGAAAAATTGGATTATCACTAAAGAATACATCAAGAAAAAGTGGAATTAATAGAAATGGAATGTATGTCTTTTCATGAACTTTAAAATTAAGTTTTTTAATTGAAGGAACTGGAACTCTCAGGGTTTGTCCAGACTAGCCTTGAAATTTCCTCCAACTCAATATTTTCCATCCTCGAATTTTAATTTCTTCAATCACTATCCATTTCATTTGTATCAATTCAACCTTTTCTCAATGTATTTGAAAATTGAGGAACATTCCACCTTTGATTCGGTTATCTCTGGTTGTGACTGCTCTGCTTCGTGTTTCAACCCTCTACCAAAGTTTGAAGTTTGTATCTCGCAAATTTTGAGGGTACATGACTAACTTTTCAAGGATAGTCATAATATTTGAAAATTTTACTCATAGTTGAATGTGCAAAGCAAGAATGTGAATTGTTAAAAATTCTAACTATTTTTAAAGATGTTTCCTATCGGTACCTTTATCGGTAAGATCAAGTAAATTTTTCTCCTTGTATTTTTTGCAGATTTTCCCCTCCGAGAGAAAATGTTACTCTAAGTCTGAGCTTGCTTTACATAATAGACTTGGTGATAAAAATGACAGGTCGCATAGAGGCCACAATCTTTGCCAGTTCTGCAACAAACGGTTCTTTGACAATGATCTTCTCTATCGACATCTTCGCAAGGAACATTTGTTCTGTCATTTTTGCGATGCTGATGGTCTCAATAAGTTCTACAGGTTAGTCCTTTTTCCCAAAAAAAAAATCTTCTCTCAAAATCCTGTACAAATTAGAAGACTGAAAAACCATTGACAACTGAACTAATATTCTGTTGTTGAAACTTCAGTTTTTAAAATTATGAAATAAAATTGTTCTGCAAAGAAAGCAAGCTTGAAAGTATGAGCACCCCGTGGGTTCATTTTGCTTTTTAGTTTTTTTTTGGTCACCCTTAACCCTTTAATAGCCACGCCCGAGTATACTCGGGCTAGGATTAGCAACCTCCGTATACCACGCCCGAGTATACTTGTTGTGAGACTTCACGTTACACTTTCCATTGAAAACTGGCTATACAGCTTCCAAACATCGCGACATATGTGCTCGATCTGCCGGGGAGAATGAGAACTACAACTTTCAGCTACTCCTGACAGAGTGCGCTCGGATGCGCGGCTCTATTCCTAACTTGGCTATTAAGGGGTTAAATTCTTATGCCCACCTGTTACAACAGTGGAATTCGATAGATTTTCAGCCCCATCACTCTAAAAAATTGTGGGCTCTGTCGCGCCCCCCTCAGCTGTTATGATGTGCCGCCTGTGCTTAAAAGTGAAGTTTTATGTGGAAATGCAATTTTAACTTTTAACTTAACAGTCTTCTTGCTAGACAAAAGGGTGTGGGGTGGGGCTCTTGATAATGTTACACCAATCCCTTTTTCCCGCAAGGATTACGTTCCTAAAAACCCTTGTGGATATTGAATTCACAGATGCCAAGACTACTGACTTTATGAAAACAGTGAGGTTAAGAGAGCATGACTTTAGAATTTGTCACCCCGTATGGGTCACCGTCATCGACATGGGGGCACATAATTTTACCCTTCCTCTCCCTAACCTGAAATCAAGTGATTTTGTCTCACCTTTTCTTTTGTGCTTTTTATCTTTTACCTATTTGTGTCAATTTTTTCTTTTGTTTAGTTCATATCAATATTTGCGAGAACATTTCCAAAAGAAACATTTTCTTTGTGAAGAGGGTGAATGCCGCAACGAACACCTTGTAAATGCATTCAGGACAGACCTTGATTTGAAAGGTGAGCATTTTTGCTGTTTATTGTATTTTATTTACGCAATGGAGCTCTTGCTAACTTTTGCTTGAATCGTTAATTCTTGTGTATAATCCAGAAAAAATTACGGTGAGTACTTTAAAAAATCACAAAATTCATTCATGCCTCACATGACTTTAAAGTTGAAGGGGTGTAGTGTCGGAGCTATACAGGTACTATGGGAGATTTCCTTCTTATTTAAGGCTTTTCTCTGTTTGTTTCCATAAAAAGAGAGACAAATACATATATCTTTCCCATGTAAAAATTGGGTGGCAACTTTTTTTTTGGGTCTCAAACGCCCAACTAGACCAAGTCCCCAAAATAAAAGTTTGCCCGCGCGCGTTTGGCTAGTGCGTGGTCTCGAATATAGATTATCTCTGGGTTTCGGTGTCAGGACTTCACTACTACTACCAGGGGGGGCGGGCTGAGGAGGCTGCAGACCCCCCCTTTAGCCGAATTTTTACATTGTCTAACTAGGAATTTTTGAGGAAATTTTGAACGTTTCGTTGAAAATGTAGGCTTTAAGGCCCCTCCCTTGAAAGATTCCTAGATCCGTCACTGACTACTACTACTACCTATTTATCTATTACTGTTTTTTCCCTGTTTTTCTTTTCAGCTCATAAAGTTTCTACTCATGGTAAAAATTTAGGCAAGCAAGCTTACAAGGAAGCTCGCATCGTTGATCTTCAGTTAAACTTTAAACCAAGACCGCAGAGTGACAACCATGGAAGAAGAAATCATGGTATATCAATCACCTCTTTAAGGTCAGTGACTAATCATGGCATTATTTACTAATTCAGTTGACAATTAAATTTCAAAAATCTTCAGTGGACCTCATGTACTACGACTTTCAAAAGAAAGTTTCCTGGTCGAAATTTTTACTCTTTTAAATCTCGGCTACCTTTAAACAATTTTGCGGCTTTCAAGTGTTTAAAGATTAATCAGAATGCCCCTTTAAGAATAGGTCATGAAAAATCAAAACTTCTATTGGAAACAACGGGGAAATTTAATGATAAGAATTTCTACCAGGGTACTTTCTTTTGAAAGTCATAGTACCTTTCTATTTTCAGCATGTGGCACTGCCTAGAGTTTATTCTATACAGAGTTGAGAGAAAATGAACCATAAGTGCTGCTAGTGAAGGCAATGGGGCTCTTGCAACTTTTTGCAACAGTTGATTGAAGAGTTGATTCTTGCATAAAACCTGTATAAATGACGATGAGTACGCTAAATAGGAATACCCCACGAACACACTTTGGGTTTCTGCCAACCCATCTGCTCGGTAGCCATCTTGGATTTCAAAATTCTTCAAATCTGATGTCAGAATTGAGTTCTACAACCTTCAAAACCCCTGTACTCCAATTTTAATCGAGTTTTGTTGATAAGAAGCAGAGAAATCTTTTTTTTAGGTTTCGTCGCTGTCGCTAAGAACGCTAAAATAGCGATTTTTGACACGTTCAAAATTCATAACTCTGAAACGAAAAGTTTCCCCAACGTGCGGTTTAGGGGAAATTATAGTTACTTTTCTAGAGAATAACATATCCCATCAAAAACCTTTCCAGGTGCAAGCAGACGGCATCAGGTAATTATGTCTGTCACAAAAAGCCGTTCCAATGCATCCACTCAAAGATATGGTATGATGGGAACGGCAAGTCTCCTCCAAGTGGGCATCCAGCGGGGCAAATGTTAATCATTTTTCAAAATCAACACTATCCATCTGCGGTGAATTTATTGAAGGAAAAACTTTGAGGGATGTATTTCTTTACTTTTTATTTTCAAACGCAAAAACTTGCCACCGTTCATCGCCTTAAAAAAGAAAAAAAATCAATTATTTTTTTTTTTTAATAATAATAATTGATTTTTTTCTTTTTTAAGGCGATGAACGGCGGCAAGTTTTTGTGTTTGAAAATAAAAAATAAAGAAATACATCCCTCAAAGTTTTTCCTTCACTAAATTCGCCGCAGATGGATAGTGTTGATTTTGAAAAATGGTTAACATTTGCCCTGCTGGATGCCCACTTGGAGGAGACTTGCCGTTCCCATCATATCATATCTTTGAGTGGATGCATTGGAACGGCTTTTTGTGACAGACATAATTACCTGATGCCGTCTGCTTGCACCTGGAAAGGTTTTTGATGGGATATACTCTGGTTTTAGCTTGTAAAATTCCAGTTTTTCATTCCATAAATAAGAGCAACAGTTGTTATCCATCAGCTGACTAGCCAGCAGTTATGAATAGCTTCCAGACAACTGTCACATAGACTCTCGAGTGCCTATTTTACGATAGGGGCAACAGTCTCATTTCCCTTTCTTTTCCCTGATCCATATGCTAACCTACAGTTCCGTTACCACTGGCTAGTCCGCCGCTGGCCGATCCGCCACGGGCTAGTCCGCCGCTGGCCGATCCGCCACTGGCAGGTCCGCCGCTGGCCGATCCGCCACTGGCTAGTCCGCCGCTGGCCGATCCGCCGGTGGCCGGTCCGCCGCTGGCCGATCCGCCGGTGGCCTGTCCGCCGGTGGCCGATCCGCCATTGGCTAGTCCGCCGTTGGCCGGTCCGCCGCTGGCCGATCCGCCGGTGGCCTGTCCGCCGGTGGCCGATCCGCCATTGGCTAGTCCGCCGTTGGCCGGTCCGCCACTGGCAGGTCCGCCGCTGGCCGATCCGCCACTGGCTAATCCGCCGCTGGCCGATCCGCCATTGGCTAGTCCGCCGCTGGCCGATCCGCCATTGGCTAGTCCGCCGCTGGCCGATCCGCCACTGGCAGGTCCGCCGCTGGCCGATCCGCCACTGGCTAATCTGCCGCTGGCCGATCCGCCATTGGCTCGTCCGCCGCTGGCCGATCCACTACTGGCCGGTCCGCCGCTGGCCGATTCGCCACTGGCTAGGCCGCCGGTGGCCGATCCGCCATTGGCTAGTCCGCCGCTGGACGATCCGCCACTGGCAGGTCCGCCGCTGGCCGATCCGCCACTAGCTAGTCCGCCGGTGGCCGATCCGCCATTGGCTAGTCCGCCGCTGGCCGATCCGCCACTGGCCTGTCCGCCGGTGGCCGATCCGCCATTGGCTAGTCCGCCGCTGGCCGATCCGCGACTGGCCTGTCCGCCGGTGGCCGATCCGCCATTGGCTAGTCCGCCGTTGGCCGGTCCGCCACTGGCTACTCTGTCGCTGGCAGATCCGCCATACCTTAATTCTGTAACTTCAAGAAAATAATGTTACTGTCACTACCAGTTCTCATCAAATAAACAGATCAGTTGTAAACTCCACAAGTACACAGCAAAGAACTTGTGTCACTACTTGCTTATGAATAATTATACTAAAATCACAGAATAATACATTGTATAATTCTGTGCTAAAATCACAAAGGTGCTGTAAACACATCAGAAACTACTCTCCCTCCAGTGATCAACAGTATTACGGTACTCAGCTGTTGCATTTGCAAGCAATGAAGTGGAAAATGAAGCTCCGCGGTTATGCCCAAATTCGAATACTTTCAGCTTCAGAGCTAGAATAGTTATTAAATAAATAAATATGCAAAAGTACCTAACTGTGAGAGCAAACCAACTTTTACTATTTGCGTGCATACAACAAATTAGAAGCACACAAAAGAAATAACTAGAAAATATGTTTGGTACATTTATTTACAAAGAAGAACTGAGGAGGACAAATTGCCCGTTGTAATTGAAACAATAATCACTTGTATCACTCATGTATTTGTAACGAGTTTATTTCAAAAGTGTCAAAGCAGGGAGAAATGTTTTTGTTTTGAAATGATGTGCAATTGTTGTTGACTGACGATGAAGCGTCGTTTCTCGCGGCGATCTCAAATACTAAAAGGCAGTAGCCAATGAGAGTAGAGTTGGCGCGTAGTTCGAAATAGCCGTTATAATGAGAAATTTAGTTTTTTTATCATTTCTCAATAAATATTAGACGGATTGCGTTCAAACAAAAAAAAGGCACGAGCACAGAACACGCTGGTTAAAATAAGACCAAGTTTGATGAGTTTGGTTGCGTAGTTTTTTCGCTACAGGATCATATTAAGTCACGGTATTTGGGAATGAAATAATTTCTGTAATTATAAGCGTTCACGCGCCGCAGACTTGTCAGGTCGTAGGGAGGGTGGTAGTAGGGTGGGGTTACCTGACTTGCCGTCTGCGTCTACCGACGCTTATGATCTAATAGAGATCAAAATCGAAGACTGCATTTTTTCAGAATTTCAAAATTTGTAAAAAAATTTGGGCAAAAAATTGCAAATTGCAAGTGTTTGTTTGAAATTTTTACCTATGGGTAGTTAAAGAAAGGAAATTTTATTTTGCATTTTTTTGCGCAAACCACATTTTAAAAGCTTTATTTGTTAGGAAGATGTTTGAGTTTGAAGGTTTCAACTTTGACCCCCCCGCCAGCCGCCCCCCTCTAAAAATTGGTTTTAGGTCGCGAAAATTTCAGGATCCACTACTAAAAGTAAACCCAATTGATATCCAAAGTTTCGTCAAAAACCAGCTGCGGGCGAAAAATGCCGATTTTGAATGAACCCCTTTTGGTATCCTTATTGTCATAAAAATATGGTATTAAAATCGAAAAAAAATGAGGTGCTGTTACAAACTTTCAACAATCATGGACATCAATATTCAAAAAAATCTGTATCAATGCGATTTGATCAACCATGTTCAACTATCAACCAAAAACCTCCCTAAAACCCTCTACTTAACGATGAAATCGTCTCTATTTTTGAGCGCAGAGCCAAGGGAACAGGGTTATGTCTTCAAAACGAGTTTTTGACACTGAAAGTCCCATATTCTATCTTCTCTATGTAGGTATAGAATTGACCAACAGAGCATAGAGTTTGACAGGAGCTTTTACAGGGTGTCCGTAATTGTGGACATTGTGTGTCAACGTAGTCAATGCGTTCATAAATCCTATAATCTCTCAATTTCAATAATAAATATTCCCCTACCTTACTGGAACATGTAATTTTATGTTACGTGAGATACTTATTAAGAAGCTGCCCCTCAGTTTTCTATTTTACCTCAAACTTATGACTCTTATTTCACTAAAAAACTGATTTATGTTGAATGCTTTATTGTTTCAGTCGTTCTGATGCTGGTGCAGTCAGCAGCAGCTCATCCAGCATGCCAGTCAATGGACAAGGACTAGTTGTTGCCGATTACTCCGAGTTTCCTTCTTTAAGTGGATCAGTAAGCTCCACCCCTCCACCTGTCATTAAACGACGATTTCCAGAGAAACAGTATGGTCGAAGTAATTTCAGTATGGCCAAAGAAGACTTTCCAAGTCTGGCGGCCGAATTCCCTGCCCTCGGAGCCAGACCAAGCACGGCCAATCCGGTACCAAGAACGATCAGCACTACGTCAGCGAGACCCAGCACTGTCAATCCGGTACCAAGAGCAATCAGTTCTGCATTAGCAAGACCAAGCCCCGCAAATCCTGTTCCAAAAACAATCAGCTCTATGTCGGCAAGAAGTTTGTCGAGCGCTGATGGTGGTAATCCGAGTAACGATAGCGGTGTGTTACAACAATGGGGATCTTCTCGTAGAAACGAACAAGTTCAACCTGTGGTTGAAAAACCGAAACCTCAAAAGAAAAGTCGCTCTGAAGACTTTCCATCACTCACCCCTGTGAATTCCTCTGCCTCTATCTCCAAGTCGAAAAAATCTGGGAAACAAAATTCAAATGAAAACGACGCAGGGCATTCTAGTTCTCAATCAAATAAAATCAAAGTGAAGAAAAAAAACGATTTCGAAAACTATCCAGAAAAATCGAAAGCAGGAATATCGAAGAAGAAGCAAAATTATAATGAAACTAAATCTTCTGATGGAACCAATAAAAGTACAAAAACCGCCAAGGAGCCTCAGTTATCATCAAAAACTAACAAATACTCAGTCAATAACAATAGTGGTAGCAAAAGTGATATAAATAATCTTAACGGTAATTTTAATGTTGGCAGGAGCAATGTGAATAATGCCAAAAGTAATGGTAATGATAGTGGTAGAGTTTCAAGCGGAAACAAAAGTAATGGAACTTCTATCAATAATTGTAACAATAATAATAACACCAGCAATAACTCTGGCAGTAAGAAAAACAAGCATGTGATTTTAAATGAAAGAAATTTCCCCTCTCTCGGACCTAGTCAGACTGACAACCACAGTTCAACTAATAATCAGTCGATTAAAAAGCCAAAACAAAAGTCTTCCAATAGCTCAGGTGAACCAAAAAATCAAAAGCCAGCTGCACCTCCAGGATTTGAGCCTCAACCACGACCAAAAGCTGTTAATCCTCCACCAGGTTTCACCTCGCTCAATTCGAATACTGATCTTTTAATCGATCAAAATCTTTCTTACACATATCCGCCCAACTTCGAGGAACGGAACCTTTCCTTGGAGCGTACTTGTAGAAATATTTTTGAAAGAAACAAAAAGTCATTCAGAGATTTCAAGCAAGAGTCAGAATTGTTCATCTCAGGGATCTTAAGTGCAGAAAGCTATTTGGATTCTATAAGTGGTCTTTTGGGGAATGATCAGTTTCACACCATTTTTCCAGAATTGATTGTTCTTCTCCCAAACATTCAAAAGCAGCAAGTGAGTATTTGATTGATTATTTCTGTTCAAGTTGGTGAAGTTGTGTACAGTTGTGTATTTGGAGCTGGAGCCAGAGTCAAAATTAAAATGTGTACATCTGTGCAAGAAAACAATGAATTACTTTCAGTTACAAATTTACCATTCAATAAGTAATCCAAGATGTTTCAGCGCAGACAGAAATTAATTTCTGTGATTACTGTCTGAGTTATTGTGTTTGGAGCCCTGAGCCGGAGTAGCTCCAGCTTCGGAGCTCCGATTGCTATAACTCAAACTGTAATCATAGAAAGTAATTTCTGTCTCCGCTAAAACATCTTGAATTAGTTGTTGAATGGTAAATTTCAGGTCTAAAAGTATTATTCATCGTTTTCTTGAAAAGAGGTACAAATTTCAATTTGGACCATGGCTCCGAATTCCTGGTTATGTATTAATTTGATTCTATGACACACAAGATAAATAATGTTTTTATTTTGCTGGGGCGAGTCTAGAAATGCACTTCAGGCAATTCAATAGTCAATGGCCCCACAGGAAAAAGGGCTCCAGTCAAAGTTGGTCCCTCAGCTTTTTGTAAAATTGACGTAGACTAGCTCAAAGGTGTGAAAGTCCACTTTGATAACTTTTCAAGAGGCGATTAAAACCGTATTGCTTTCTTATCTGGCCACATTGTAACTGCTTACCCTTGCTTTTGCATTTTTCTTTAAAATATTTTGAAATTCAGGGTAATTTTTAATGAAGCCTTCCAAAAGTAAGTTAACTCAGTTTTACTTAAAGTAGACCTCCGCCTTTTTCTTGCTTAACTACACCAAAATCTCTTTTTTTTTTCTTTCCTGGTATAAAGTTCCAAAGCAGTCGAAAGCACTCATCCCTGTAGTTTCAAGAATAGTGTGACAAACTTTTGAAAAATTTGGCAAAACTAGTTTTTTTTCTATTTCTCTGTTAGTGTGAATGTTTCATCTATCTGCTAATTTCATAATTTGAGGGAAAAGTGTGAGAATTACGCCCATAGCCTGACTTTGAAAGAGATGTCTTTCTTGGCTGAAATGCTCAAGCCAAAAATGTTGAATATCCCAATTTTATGAAACATTTGTGACCACGCTTGGGAAAAAGCACCTAATCTTGGGAAAACCGAAATGGTACCACTGCATGGAGGGGAAAATTGGAAACATGTTAGTGCCAAAACTCCCAGATTAATTTCGATAATTATTGTGAAAATTATGGGAGATATGATCATTTTAAGCTTATTGTTGGAAAAATGTAATTCAAGAAAAATCAATTTAAAGTTTCTGGAAAAAATCAAAATACAGTAAAAACACTTAAAATACTAAAACGGTCATTCATTTTTACTCGGGTGAAATTTTAAGTTTAATTTAAAAAAAAATTGATCAAAATTTGTTTTATTTTTTTTTTTATTTTTAGAACCTGTTTGCAAAAAATTGCTCTCCTAAAAAATTTCCGCCCGGAAGACAAGGGCCCTTTTCCCCAGCGTGGTCACATTAGTGAAAATATATTTTGAGTAGAAGAAAATTTGTCTTTGAGTTGGTTTAAAAAACTTTGGTGGAGTTTTTTAAAATAAAAAATCTATATATTTTGAAGCCTCATTTTAATCAATTTTCATCTGTTTTTGCAGGAGTTATTTGCTGCATACGAAAAACTAAATAATAAATTGGCCAAGAAACTGAAGAAAAACGAGTGCTCCATGTGTGGACAAGTCTTGAGTGCATCTGACAAAGGAAGGCATTCTTCTGCTCATAATTTAAGCTTCAATTTTCCTCCTCTTGGACTATCATCGATGTCCAAAAAATGAAAACGTATCTGAAAACTTGCATCAATTCAACAGGAACCTGAATCTTTCTCGAATTTCCTTTTACTGTCTTTTTTGAGTATAAGAAACAAACCGATGTTCTCATGTTTTCGAAGTAATGCTCTTAAACTTCAAAAGCTGAGGAGAATAGCCCAGACAATTTTAGTGGTATGATTTCCAATAAATTTGATCTTAATCCATTCATCGGAAGCATGGAAATTTCTTCCAGATTTTAGCTAAGAATGACGATTGAAAAATTATGTCTCTGTTGTATATCTTATTTAACCGGCAATCTCACTGATTTAGAAAATATCACAGATAAGAGCCTTTTTGTGCATTACAGTCATAAATTTAATTGAAGTGTGTAATCTTTTTTTTAATTGGTGGAATTGTCGGTGAATTAATAAAAATGTCATTGAATTTCCACCAACTGGCAGTTCTGGTTTGAAGGAACCATGAGTAAAAGTTACTTAATTTCGTTACTCAATTTTTCCTAGCTTTGTTTCACAGACAGTGCCTTGTTTTGCCATGTGGATGGTTTCATTGTTTTTTTAGATTCTTTTAGAATTTTATGTTTATCCGCAATGTCTTAGTAAGCTCTCCGCAAGGAAAAGGTTTCTCTCTTGTTTGTGATGTTAACCAGGGCAAACAGCTAGAGTGAAATCATTCTCCTCAAGAGAACGTAACATTAATTAAGTCACATTTAAAAACTGCACTTGTTACACCTTTAAAACGCATAGTCGGTGAATTAAATATCATCAGTTGACACTTTAGATTTTGGTGCAGGGAGGCTTTCCTGCAATACTTATCAGAATAATGTTCAAAATTTCAGGTGAGGCAAAAGCAGAGGCATTGATTGACATTATTTAATTCACTGACTGTGACATTTATGATTTTAAACAAATCAGACGTCAAGTTTTATAGTTAAATTTCAAGTTGTCTTGAAATATTTTCAATTAGACTTATTTTTGAAATTATGTTCGCAACTCCAGTTGTTCGCGGAGTAATTTCAAGGAGAGAGAGATGCCTGAAACCATCGCATGAATCACCTGTGAGCTGATCGGGAACTTCATAGTTAAACGGAGGGATGAAACTAATTACAAATGACGCTATTAGGTAAGAGACTGAATTGGGACTGAAGTCTTTTGAAAACCTTTGTCCAGTCGCTCGTTAAGTAAAGGTTGCTCCAGAGACACCTTTACGTAACAAGCAACTGAACCAGAGACAATATATAATAAAGACCACGCACTAGCCGTGCGCCGTAGTGGTTTGTGTTGGATACTGTTTTTAACCAGCAGCTCAGTGTTGGTGCAAAACAGAATTCATACTCATTGCAAAAAACGGTGGAAAATAAAATGCATGTAGTTTTGTATCTACACTCTACAGCAGAGCTGCCGTTTTGCATATAATTGATGGTATTTTTCAATTCTCTGATGATTCCTCTGGTTGAGAAAAGATTACGCAGTTCAGTTCAGTGTATGACTGCACTGCACAAAAATATCCTGAACCTTAATCTTTTCTCAATCGGTGCAATCTCCATTTAGTTATTAAAATATCCGCAAGTTTTTTGAAGTCATTGACGACTCCACCGGTTTAAAAGATTTCAGATTTGTGTTTATTTATTTTTCAGTCGTACACTGAACTGTAATGTGTAATCTTTTCTCAATCGGAGGAATCATTGGTGAATTAAAAAATGTCAAGGATGGATGTTGTAGCCCTGTATTCAACTGGGGAAAACTTTTTTTCAGACCTGCTTTTTTTTTTTTAATATTCTTTAAGATTGAAGCCTATTTTTGGATATTTCTCATCTCTGCACTACTGCATAGTAGCAAGCTTGAATCAGCATCTTAAATTTCTGTATTACTGTTATGTCAATTTTCAACAATAAGGCATTTCAATGGCGCGTTTTTTTTATTCATCAGAGGACCACCAGTGCAGCTCCGATATAAAACAAATGGAAGTTAGATAAGAAATTTGAGGTGTGGGTTGCTCCGGAGCTGCGATAGTCTATTGTTCAGAGCTTCGGGTCTGAATTCGTTTCTATGAACAATAGACTGGTGCTGCACCGAGAATACTTTCTTCTCTCATTTCTTATCCAACTTCCGTTCGTTTTATATTGGAGCTGCTCTGGTGCTCCTCCAATGAATGAAAAACTGTAAGTATACTTACATCCTCTTTTGACTGTGGGTGTGTTTACTGGGGTTTGTGGTTTTTCAACCTCTGCCAACCAACTCTCTGCTCAGAACAGAGCGCCTTTAACTTGGTTTTTAATGTTTAAGATATCTGGTATACATTTTGATTCATTGGTTTTAGTTGTTCTGTTAATAAAAAAAGATTAACCTGGCACCAGGTTCAGTGAAAGTTTTCAGTTATGCTGGCTGCTATCTGAGTGTCATCAAACAGAGCTTTGTTCAGTTGTCCCAAGATGGTTTAATTTTTGCATTTCAATATTTTTGCCACTCAAGTCCTCAACGTCAGCTCTGTCAAATGTTAATCTTAGGCAAATACTTTTGCCTAAAGTGTTAACTGTGTGAATGTGATATTATGTGTCATGTCCTTGAGGCTCTTTACTTTAATTTTAAGGTTTGGCACAGAAACTTCTTGTTTATCTATCCTTTAGAGACCAATCTAATCAGTAGCTAGTGCATCTGTCGAAGGAAGCGTTACAGTTATCCTCTGGACTTCGCCTTAGTCTTTTGTCAACTTTTCTATATTTTATTTGATTAACTTTTCTGTCTGTAATTATTGGAATATGGCAACGATTGCATTTAGGCTATTGCACACTTTTGCTATAAGTGCTTCATTAATCGACTCCGTCGTAAAAACCTCCAAGAAAATCGATGGCAGCTCTAAAAACTTCCAAAATCCACTCCTAAACTCAATAAACGCTTTTATTTGTGCAAGCATAATGGTGGCATAGGGCAGTAATAATGATAGATTCCTTTCTTAATTTCGTTACTCTCTCTATGCTGACAAGGATGACTCACAGAGTAATTAGTCATCAGAGTAGTGATCCACATCCGATGAATGGTACCGTGGCACCTAGTGACACCGGTGTCAAATGAAAGTCCTCTTTTATTGGTCACTTCTTGATGGAGTTACAGTATCGTTAGATGGAAATCTCCCATTATTACTGTCCTTAGCCACCAATACGTTCGCGCCTGTAATAGCATTTATTGAGTTTAGACATGGATTTTGGAAGTTTTTAGTGCTGCTATCGTTATTTTTGGAGGTTTCTACACCGGAAGCAACCATTAAATCGCTTATAGCAAAAGTGTACAACAGCCCTATCGTCGAATTGTGATTGCCAATTTCTTTTACAGTGATATAGTGAGATTTATTTTCTTATCGCGGAATATCTTTATTTCTCATATTATTGTGATTCATAATTGTTGAAATTAAGAAACTGTTATTGTTTCTTATTGGTTTCATGTTTCTAACTTTACGAGAATCAAACAATTAATGTAAAAAGTGTAATGCTTGATTTCTTTCATTCCCAATTTACCTTCTGAAGAGGGATATTTTATACAAATGGTTTTCGAATGGAAGTGTAATTTATTTTTTACAATGTTTCATTTTAATTTTGTCGCCGGTTTCGCTTTGGGAAATGTTTATTCTTATGAATACATTCTATGACGAAAAAGTTCAGCTAGGTACTTAAGCAACCTGAATTTTTTTTTCAATGATCCTGCTCTGAATGATTCAAGTCACGATGACTGCTCTTATAAAAACTGTTTTATTTCATTTAAGAAGAAAAGAAGAAAAAAGAGAAAAAAAACTTGAAATGGCTTAACCCAGACAATTTCATAAATTCAAATCACAGATTCTATTTTATCAAGTTTTTAAATTTTGTCGATTGTTTTTTGTTATTACTTTTATTTGTCCTTTAAAAATAAATTTTCATTGGGCTTTTACTATCGGTCTCTTCTGTCTTTGTCCTTCTCACTCATCTGTAACGCAGTGGAAGGGGAACCTGTCCTGTTTTTGACGGCCGTCAAACAACTAGAATGAAACCATTTCAGCCGTTCTATTTTTTGGTTTTCTCTTGTATGACGAATCAAATAATGTCAGTCAACACCTTAGATTTTGGCACTGGTAGGCAACCTGCAATGCTTAAATTCCTTGTGATAAGCACTGCAGGTTGCCTACCTGAGCCAAAATCGTAGGCGTTGACCGACATTATTTAATTTGCCGACTGTAATTTGACGTTTCTTTCTCTTCCTGTCAGATATTAAGGGCTACGCTTTGGGGGAGGGTGACCCTGGGCAGTATTTTGGGAGTTAAAAGGTGTTCGAAACAGGAATGCCATGTCTAGAGAAAATTCATTTAAGGCTGTAGTTTACAAAGTTTGCAATAGTCGCGCTTTTAAATGAAATTACCTCAGGAAATTTAGAATAATAATCTACAACTCAGAGAAAATGTTCTTTATCAAATTCAAATAATTCTTCGATTACAAGTTGTTGGTAACACTGCGCGCTGGTCATTCTTTGTAAAGATTGGCACCTGAAAGGCGACGAAAGACAATGTAATCAGATCTCGCACATTCATCATGTCGCACTCATTTTATTAATTTGATCCTTATTTCTCTCTTCCATTAAAAGACGGAAGTCTGTTACTAAGAAAAGGAAGGTGACGAAATGACGTTCAATGATACCCTCCCCCCCTCTGGGATGTTGTTTATTTTTTTAAACTGCAAAATCTGAAGCGTCTGCCTGAAAAGTTGCTTGTAGCTAGGAGAAACTTCCTTTTTTAGGTTTTAGAAAAAAATGCCGGTTTTTGTCAGACTTTCGTTTTGTCTCCAAATGTTGGCACAGTTAGGGACAAAAAGGATGTTAGACGATTCCTTAGATCTTGGCTTAGGTAGACCGCGCGCAAAACTTGATTTCATCTAGTTAAGTATTGCTGGGAGCCTAAGTACTTCCAGGAGTCGTCTAACATTCTCTTTGTCCTCGACTGTACCAGCAAACGCAAAAGTTTTGACAGTCACAAATGAACATGGTGCAGGGGGCTGACTGTTGTTTTGATTGCATGAGGATTGGCCTCATATTTCGCATTCGCCTGCCTAAAATGTGCATTTGCTAGAACTTACCACAGTTAGGGAGCCCTCGATTTTCAATTCAAAATTGTCATGCTTGGAAACGTTTTTGCATAACTCACACATGGAAGGCAATTTTGCTGGCGACATATAAACTCAATAAAGTCCTCCAATTAATAAATGCGATATTTTATTTAAAAAACAAAATAACAATATACAGGGTGTACCAGACCACCCGGATAGGTACTTTTTCTCGAAAACGGCTGGGCGTAGAGAGCTGAAACAAGAAAGACAGATGGGGAATTGACCCCAAAAAATTCAATGAAAATATTTTCAAAGCCCCCCGAGGTTTCCCTGGGGGGTTTTGGGGGGGTTCGTAACACATTTTTCCATTTTTGGTGGAAAAAAGCCTATGAAAGGTACTAAAATAAGTTCAGATCCTGAAAGAACAACTCATTGCCGACATTTTTGTTCCAGTAAATTTTTCCAGAAAACCCCAATTTTTGTGGTTATGGGCCCTTTTGGGGGGGAAGTTTTCATTCGGCCACTGTAACCACACTATTCAATATTTTTACAAAAACTAAAAACCATCTGAAAGAAGAGATCAAGACCTTTCGATTGATGTGCCACATAATACCTAAAAGTGAAAAATTAAGACCCCCACTTAGATTCCAAAATTTGGGGGTCTTTGGGCCCCCCCACGTAAAAAAAGTCAAATAGCAAGGTATGGCTTGTGACACATCGATCGAAAGCCCTTTAACCGTAGAATAAGATGGCGCAATCCAAAATCCTCTACAATCATTACTTTCAAAATGGCGGCCATTTGAAAATTATGGGTGTTCAAAGGTAAGTCCTGGGAAAAGAGTCTAAGGGTGAACGATACATGGATTGAAAGGACTTAAAAAAAGCAAACGAATGGCGCAAACCGCAAATCAATCCGCCTCTTCAATCAAAAGTTATGGCCGATTGAAATTTAAGCAGCCTTAAATAGGCCTTATTGAGCCCTTTAAGTTTCAATCGGCCATAACTTTTGATTGAAGAGGCGGATTGATTTGCGGTTTGCGCCATTCGTTTGCTTTTTTTAAGTCCTTTCAATCCATGTATCGTTCACCCTTAGACTCTTTTCCCAGGACTTACCTTTGAACACCCATAATTTTCAAATGGCCGCCATTTTGAAAGTAATGATTGTAGAGGATTTTGGATTGCGCCATCTTATTCTACTGTTAAAGGGCTTTCGATCGATGTGTCACAAGCCATACCTTGCTAATTGACTTTTTTTACGTGGGGGGGCCCAAAGACCCCCAAATTTTGGAATCTAAGTGGGGGTCTTAATTTTTCACTTTTAGGTATTATGTGGCACATCAATCGAAAGGTCTTGATCTCTTCTTTCAGATGGTTTTTAGTTTTTGTAAAAATATTGAATAGTGTGGTCACAGTGGCCGAATGAAAACTTCCCCCCAGAAAGGCCCATAACCACAAAAATTGGGGTTTTCTGGAAAAATTTACTGGAACAAAAATGTCAGCAATGAGTTGTTCTTTCAGGATCTGAACTTATTTTAGTACCTTTCATAGGCTTTTTCTCGCCAAAAATGGAAAAATGTATTTCGAACCCCCCCCCCCCCCCCCAAAACCCCCCAGGGAGACCTCGGGGGGCTTTGAAAATATTTTCATTGAATTTTTTGGGGTCAATTCCCTATCTGACTTTTTTGTTTCAGCTCTCTACGCCCAGCCGTTTTCGAGGAAAAGTACCTATCCGGGTGGTCTGGTACACCCTGTACACATTTCCTACACTGATTTAGCGGCTCAGTAAACTGACCTATCTAATTATAAAACTTTGGCCAAAAGTAAGTAATTAGGTTTAGCCCGAAATTTGCTGTCCACGCAATCGACTGGCTTTGCATGTCCTGGTATCTTTGCAGGCGTTGCTAAGAAATTAACGTGCGTCTTTAATGATGACGTAATTAAGTAAATAATGTAATTGAATGACTTATGACGGCAACGCCTGCAAAGATACTGACATGATACTGATGTGCAAAACCAGTCCATCGCCTGGGCGGCATGTTTCGGGCAAAACCTATAATATAATTATTAATTTATTAATAATTTATTATTAATAATTATTATAATTAGTTACCTACTTTTGTCCAAAGTTTTATAATTAAATACGTCAGTCTACTGAGCCGCTAGATCAGTGTATAGGAAATGTATATATTGTTTTTTGTTTTTTGTTTTTTTTGTTTTTTTTTTTATAAGTAAAATATCACGTTTATTAATTGGAGGACTTTAATGAGTTTAAGTATACGTCGCCAGCAAAATCGCCTTCAATGTGTGAGGTATGCAATAACGTTTCCTAAGAGTTGGAAGAGTTGCTCGTAACGTAACAGCAACGATGATGTAGTCGCGCACCTGCTCATGGGACACATGACCACATAAAGCCAAAGATTATAGTATAAAAATGTATATTATTATCCTTGATAAAGCCTGTAGGAATAAAATGATTCCAGGGTCGATTAGTTCGAACCGTGAACACCACGTCGCGTCGCGCTGTTGAGAAAGTCAACAGTTTTTGGCTAAAGAGGTATAGGTAACAAATTTACGCTAAAAGCATAAAGAGGAACATCAGCACCTGCGAGCATAGGTACTGATACTTCAGGAAGCTACCCTGAAAGTTTCAAGCGGAAACACTCAAAATTAAAGCCGGAAATTATGAAATTTCCCATTTCCCGAAAATTCCCATAAGCCTCAATGAGTGCGAGTGAGGCAAACATATTAACACTCGCTCTCACTCTCACTCACTACGCTTATGGTAAAATGAATTTCATTATTTACGGCTTTAATTGTAAACCGATTCTGCTCATTTTGAGCTCAAAAAATCCTTAAAAAAATAATTCGCAGGTGCTGACATTTTTGGACTTTGTTTTTTCTTCTTCTTTATTTTCAATAAAAATGCCAAAAACACGACTTTTCTCCCAAGGCGACTAGTGGCGCCCCGCGCCATCCATCGGGTTGAAATCTGGAAAATTTCGCCTGGAATCACCTTAAGTAAAGAAAGCTGCATTCACTTGTAGTGTTGTCAGATGTACGGCTTTTGGTCGCATTTCCCCCATAAGTAAGACTCGCATTGTAAAATTAATAGCTTTTAAAATCAAATCTGACAACTCTACTACGGAACCTTTAACTTCTACCTCGTGGATCTAGCCACATATTATATGCTAACCTGTGCTTTCGGTTTGAAAGCCGCGCAAAATGTACAAATACTTGGTGAAACTTGAATTTCTCCATATTCAAGATTCGACTTGAATCAAGTTACCAAAAACTCTGAAATAATTGGGATTTCGAGCGTTTATTTCTCTACCGCAATATTTACCTGTGCATCCAGTTTCATTGATGTATGTTTCTGGTTCATCTTGAGAATGCATCGTTATCGACGATGTGATCGATGGGATGAGCGTAGAAAGACAACAAAGGAGAAGCACCGTAATCTTCTGAGGAAGAATAAAAGTAAAAATTGAGCTCATTAAATTAAGTTTCGTAAAATACCTAAGTCACAACCATACATATTTAATTAGCAGTAATGAAATAAGTTTTTGTAAAATTTTTCTTTATCTATGGATTTGATTTTCTGCAATTTCGAAAACCTTGCGGATAAGAAAAAAAAAATTGAAAAATTCATTTTTTTTTTTTTTTTTTTTTTTTAAGGAAGAAGAACGCTGTCTATGTTATCTTGAAATCAAAATACATCAGCGTTTCCGCGGTTTTTAACATAATTTTTCGTTCGTCGGTCGTAATTTGAATAGCTGCGAAATTCTTTCTTTGCGGTAGCGGAAATAGTAACGAAACAGTTGCGTGGATACTGTTAGGTGTAGGGGGAGGAATATTGCTCAGATACTTAATAAGCGCTCGCATGAGTTCGTATTCATATTATCTACGTAAAACAATAAGCGCTGATAATTACTATTATTATTTTAGGTTGTGATCAGCGTGATCAGAATATACATAAATCGATTAGGAGTAGAGCACCGTGAAACCAACACCCTTCTTCGTAAAATAAAAAAATAAATAAATAAATTACTTAATTAAGAAAAATGACTTTTACTCAACACCACATCTAGTTTCCTTTCATATGTTATTCTCATTAAGTTTTAGAAACAATAACACTAAAACGATCTCACAATAAGTATATCTTCTTCATAATCAAGTTCACAGCTCTCCGCTGTACCATTTCTTCTTTGTTGGATCCAGCCCAAGGTTATAGATTAAAGAGGTATGCTCATCTGACTTCGCGCCACAAAGTCAGTAGCGCGCAGTTCAAAATCCAGATCCAAGATGGCCGGCAAAAGCAGAAAACATTGTATACTCTTTCCCAAAAACATCGGACTATTTTCTGCTTTTGTGGAGACGGAGTCCAATGTTTTCTGGAAAGAGTATACAATGTTTTCTGCTTTTTCCGGTCATCTTGGATCTGGATTTTGAACTGCGCGCTCATCTGACGCGAAGTCAGATGAGCATACCTCTTTAATCTATAACCTTGGATCCAGCCCTTGTGAATGGAGTGGGGGGATTTTCGCCTTCCGGCAATAACTTTTATTTTTTTCTCTTTCTTTTCCCGTCTTTTCCCCCTGTTATGGCCGATCACCCCGTCGCCCCCCCCCCCCTTCCCCCCAAATCCGCCAATGCTATTCTTTATTCGGGTACGTTCAACTTTATTTATATTCAGGACTATGACTGTATGCAGGGCCCGGCTTATGCCACAAGCAGTTGCATACGCCTTGCATCAGCAAGCTATGGTCTGAGATCGAAGAAAATTGGCCACAAATTAGTACAAAAATCATCAAAAAATCATCGTTTTTGACATTTAGAGAAATTTTAATTTAAATTTTTTCATTGACAGTGTTACGTTTAAATTAATTACTCACCAAAAGCTTTCTCTTTGAATTAAATTGGTCTTGAAAGTTTATAAATGCGATGACAACTTTCTGAGTTTTGCCACTTTTCTAGGAGCTTAAGCCATAGTGCGATGGTTCGACGCAACCCGCACCACATGTAGCTTGAATCTTCCTCGATTTTGAAAGAATAAGAAAAGAAAAAGAAGTCGTGCATTGTTTTTGCGTGCAATGTGACTTGCGCCAATGCCAATCGCTGCTTGCATACTTCCAATCGGGGATTTCAAACCCCCCCCCCCCCCCCCCTCAGGTAAGGGTTCAACAACCGGGCAAATATGATCAAAATTATTTAATCACCCCATCAAGCAGTGGCGCGGGCGCCGGGCGTAGCGTGGAATCTGGCAGCTCAGCATTTCGTCCATTTATACCCATGTAAAATATCGAATGAAGTGAGAGCACACTGTGCACTTTCTGCAGTTCGACCTTTTTCACAGGATTCGGTGGACTAATTGCAGCATTGTTAGATAGCTCGCTGCGACGACGACACTGCCATCCAGACATCGCATCGGTCGTTCTTTCTTTTTGCGAACTCTATTCACAGATACAGGAACTTTTCCGTTTCTCTCCTCCCATTTGAACGTGTGCGCTAGAAAAGAACGGAGATAGGGGCTAAAGTTATGCGATGGCCCCCTCTGCGATCCTTTTCTAACACACGCGTTCAAATGGGAAGAGAGAGAGAGAGAGAGAGAGAGAGAGAGAGAGAGAGAGAGAGAGAGAGAGAGAGAGAGAGAGATTCATGTATCTGCCCATTTCTCTTTTTTTCTTTCGTCAATCATCTTCGATAGTTGGCACTCTGAAGTTCGCCACGCTCACAGTAAAGAACCGCTTCACCGAGTCTCTGCGACAAAGTAATAACGCAAAGACTTCGAACACGCTTACGTAATCATGTGCTCCACATAACAGAGGAGATGCTCTCATAAAGGGACTGGCGGATTGACGATTCGCCGATTCACCTCCATCTGATTTTCAAGCTCGAATCAATTCAAGTTTAGCCTAGAGGTTTGAGTCTATAGAGAGAGTAGACGCAGACAGTGTAGCACCGGCCACGGTCGCGGTATATGCCGCAGTTGGATTATAACGATTTTATGAATCGAGCAACTTTCCGATCGATTTAAGGCGGAAACCTATCAGTGTGTTTTTTGTGTTCAAAATTAACCCTTTCTATAGCACACCCAGAGTGGCGAAGAATATTTGTTTCTGTGACTATATATCTGCCTCTCACAATTTCAGTTTTTTACTAACAAGAATTTCGGCTCCAAATTGTTATTATGTTATCAATTGGGCGCCTTCAATAAAGTGGGTATGCAAAATCACCACCGCGGTGTAGAAATATTTAACTACGCACTTAATTTGAGCGAGTGAATATTGATTTGTCTTCTTTAGATGGGACCAAATAATGTTTGTCCCAAGCGTAACTTACGCACGGTCGCGTGACACGTGCGTAGGCTCTCTTGAATTTTGCGTTTCTTCTTTGTTTTCAATTTAAAATGCCCAAAACCCAATTTTCCCAAAAGTGGCGCTAGTGGCGCTATCCTCCATCGCATCTAATTGAAATCTGGAAAAGTTTGGAATCATTTTAAGATGATTCTAGGGTCGATTAGTTCGAACCGTGGATACCACGTTGCGCTGCTCAAAAATTCAACAGTTTTTGGTTGTAATCGAAGAATTTGCGCCAGAAGCACACATTTGAGGAACATCAGCACTTGCGAGAATACCTCAGGAAGACACCCTGAAAGTTTCAAGCTGAAACACTAAAATATAAAGCCGGAAATTATGAAATACAAAAATTTCCATAAGCCTCAATGAGTGCAAGTGAGAAAGATAGACATATTATCACTCGCACTCACTCTCACTCATTCAGCTTATGGCGAAATTATTTTCATAATTCACAGCTTTAATTCGTAAGCAACTTTGCTCGTTTTGGGCTAAAGAAAATCCATTAATAAATTTCGCAGGTGCTGACGTTATTGAATTTTGCGTCTTTTATTTGGTTCTAATGGCACTATCCATCGGATTAAAATGTGAGAAAATTTTGCCTTGAATCGCATCTTAAGGGAGAAGTTTCCACTCCTCACCCATCATTATTCGTTCTAAGTATCTAGATCGAACTCTGGCGACTACAACCTCAAACTAACCGCTAAAGATTTCCCTTGCCCGGAGATTCATCTCACTCACCAATCTTACCAATTTGATGTCAAATGGAATAAAAAATGAAATCAAAAGGACTTACCATTGGTGCGGATTGTTCTGCGAGTATTTAAGTAAATTTGCAAAATCGCGTCACTTGTAAAACAGTTATTATGAGTTAAATCGCCGATAGCTTAAAAAAATTCAGCTAAGTTATAAATTTGGGTACACACATATTCTTAAGCAGTGCTCTAAAACTTCACCCGAACCCGACGACCGCTTAAGATAAACTAAAGAGGCCCATGTACTGAGACATAGAATAAACGTAACCGGGTCTCTAAACCGGGTGGCGGGTCCTGACTCCTATGAGTGGATCAGAGCCGTGCTTGGAGCGCGAATCTCTAAACTGGGTCCTCAAGGAATATTGCCGGATTGAATGTCAAAAGTCGTGTATTTTACATAGATTCTTATGGGGAATACGCAGCGCGAAGCCGTAAATTTGGCAACATTATCCTCAGAAGACAGAAGATAATTCCATAAGAAATACACTAGTATCAGGCGTGACGTATAAGGCCTGGTTAGAACGCTCAAAAAAGAATGCAACGTACGGCCAGCGGCGCAAGATGGCGAAGTCCCACCACTCTGGTTGTATTTATTCTATGACTGAGACGTCTGACTTTTTTTGATTTGTGTTAACTGTTAAGTCTTAGAAATCAGATGCCAGCCAGCCCCACCTTCATGCGTCATGGAATGTAATAACATACAGATAAAATAGAAACCCCAACTTATTATACCTATACCTATTTTCTGTGGTGTGCAATGACAAATGTATGGCCTCTAACCCACATCTCTGACAATGAGAATTTAGAATATTTTGTAGGCATATGTATATGACTCACCTGTGATGATGGATACACTGCGGGATGAATATTAGAGGGAATTAAGATGGACAGTCATTATGGTAAGGCACGTATTACCTCTCCCCTTTTTTTCCCAGATTTGACCATCTAAACGGGCAATCAGCCCCCTCCCTATCTAACTTACTTTGATTGAGTTGATTCAATGTCACCTCTTTCTTTAGCAATCTATATCGATAGATTAGCTAATAAAATATAGACTTGCATTAATTCTTTTTGTTCTCCTTTTTAAAATCAACAAATATACAAACAAACAAACAAACAAACAAATAAATAAATAAATAGATAGATAGATAGATAAATGTTAATTACTACAACTATTACTAAAATAATAAAAAACAGGGTCGTGTCGGGGGGGGGGGGGTTATGTGGGTACCCTTTGGCGGCATTCTTCGGGAGGGGGAAAATCAGGGTGAACTATCAGAAAAAAAATTAGTAATCAAATTAATAATTTTAATGGGTGGCAAAAACCGGCATAGCTTGATAGGGCCTCAGCAAGACGACTTCTTTCAGTAGGTTCATTCGAAATAACGACAGTGTAGGTAACTATTCCGACACGTTTGAGCTGGTGTGGTATCTCATTATTTTTGAAGGGGCTTTTTATACTGAGACGGCTCGATATCACTCAGAAGCCACGAAGCTTTTAAAGTTATGAAAAAGGTCGAAGTCCAGGGTGATCACCGTACACCCAATAGTTCGATATTTTTTTTGCATTTAAATATACAAAGAGCAGCGTTGCCATTGATTTTCTTGGTTAATGGTCAAATGATTTAATTATAATCGTCTGGCATTAAATAGCTATCTGGATACTGTATTCTATTCTAGTCCTGTGACCTGTGTCCATCTGTATGCAGTATGAGTAAACAATACCGAGCATTCTTGAGGAATGCAACATGCAGGAATTGCAAATCTGTGTAACAGGTTAGTTGTCGCAAGAATGGAAAATTTCTTGAGTCTTTAAAGAAGTTGGTCATATAGTTGCCAGGTGTCTAGGAAAAATCTGACTCATCTATAGCCATATTTTTTTATCTGTTCGTAGTTTACAGAATCTTTATATGAAGTCTTAGGGACGACTATATAAATGGTTGTGAACGGGGGGGGGGGATAACTTTTGGGGTTTTCGGGCACAATTCGTCCAGAAAAATTTTTTCGAGCGAAACTTGAAAAAAAGGGGGAAAAAGACAAAATCAGTAAAAATCGAGTCATAAGGACTTATGTACGACCCTCATCAGCGCATGTGAACGACTGCGAACAGATAAAAAATACGGATTTTTACAATGGACACCACCGGACATGGTAATTGAGCCAACTTGCCGCGATGCAGCAGAAAAAAATACCTGTAGTTTTAATTTCACTGTAAACCGTGATTTCAGGCGCTCCATCTTTACAAAGGAATTCTTTTGGTCACTGACCACATTTTGGTTTGTTTTTGTTTTTTATCTTAAATATTTAAAACAAAGTTTAGGGACAGTCAAAATGTACGTCGACGACGTGACAGTCGAGTCGTATTGGATTTGAAAATCTTGAAAAAGCAGTTACGAAATCGGATGTAGCGACCAAAATAAATAATTCAAAGAATACATTTTTGAATGTGTTACAATGAGAATGGGACCGATGCGATGGGGGTAGAGGGATCACTACCTTAGGGCAGCCGGGGCAATGCCCCAAGGCCCCAGTGTCGTAGCTAATAGGCCCCGCTGACCCCGCCGGGCGGGGGGGGGCGGAACGCATCGGGGAGCGCAAAAAATTTGAGAAGCTGAAGAGGAAGAGAGAAAAGGAAAGAAAAAGGGGGAAAAAGGAAAGGAAAAGGAGAAAAGGGAAGGAAAGAGAACAGACTGAGAAAAATAAAAGCTAAACAAAGTAGGGAGGAAGCAATGTAAAGGCTTTAAGTCTAAGTGCTTCTGCCAAAATTCACGTTCACAAAGTTCGGAGCTTTTTCAAACTCATGAAAACGATATATTTTTTTAGTTTCATCATTGTGAATAAATAAACATAATTTTTCTACATTAATTTACAATAATTTTTAAAGAAAGGAATTTTTCCAACGAAGGCTCCGACTTGTACGGGTGCGAAAGGGGGGGGGGTCCACCGGAGCGGCAAAGTTTTTCCTTAAAAAAGAGGGGCGCAGCATTCGAATCGGCAGGGGGGGGGGCGCTTGCTCAGCTAGCTACGATACTGCAAGGCCCCCAAAGCTTGAGATTCCCCGAAGAAATCTGTCAATCTTAGTGGGAAGTCCCCCCATCCCACACTCCAAGTCTCCTTATCCAATAATAGAGGGGCCCGGACGCCCCCCCCCATAACTTATATTTGCCGCGGCCCCAAGAGGTGTATTGTAATTACGGCCCTGACCCTCTGCCATTTTGGAGCAAGGATTGAGGAATGGAACCCCCCGAGATTAACAGGTCTGTTCGTGTGTGCAGTTATTCCCCATTAAAATAACATTGAGGATGCTCAGGAAGAGCAGAGGGGATGTTTTGAGAGCCCTTTACCATGTTGGCGTTGGGAAGCTCTCAGGAAGAACAAATCTGCTCGAAAGTCTATTTTAATGTTCAAAGTAATATGCACCGGTACTCGGTAGAGCAGAGGGACCGTTTTGAGAGCCCTTTGCCATGTTGGCGTTAGGAGGCCTCCGAGATGAACAGGTCTGCTCGTAAGCTCACTTTCTTATTTTAAATATAATTGAGGATGCCCCGCGAAAGAGCAGAGGGGAAGTTTTGAGGGGTAATGGGGCTTAAGTAACGTGAGAGCGTGAGAGTCTTCTGCCTTCTTATAATCTAATATTTCTTATAGACGAAGGAGGGGGGAGAGAGAGAGAGAAAGAGAGAGAGGGAGAGAGACAGAAGTTCTTGGATGCACCACTGCTTACGAGAGAGGAAAGTATCAATGGAATGTATGCAGTCGGAGTTACTCGTACAAAACTTTGATTTGATCAAGGAAATATGATTGCATGGTTTTGTGCATAAAAAACCCGCGGTATGCTCGTAGATTCTTTCAATCGAGTGGTTTATTTCATTCTTTGTCGTTTCGTAGTAAGCGCATTTACAACAAATTAAAATCCGTCTTTTTTATGTTCACAATCGTCCACTGTGGACGAGCGGATGAAAATAGTTCCGCGGTCCACAAGCGTTCACATGCTTTTGAGCTTGTGAATGTTGGTGGACCGTAAAGGAAATGATGCGGGAAGGTTTCAAGATTCAAATTAGACTAGATGCAATGAGATTCTTTCATAAGAACAGATAATTTCATGACCGCGTTTTGTGAACTGCGAACGACTGTGAACATAAAAAAAAAAGACGGCTATGCACTATTAAAATACTGCGCAACGTTACCAGATTCCTCAGGAAAAAAGCCGAGCCGATTCTCCATCGAAATTAATATTAAAAAAAATTACCAACTAAATGGCCAAAAAAACATCATAGACAAAATACGGATTAAAATGGGAACTAGGTTAACAATAAATAAGAACTTCCGAGACGTTTCGGTGCACTCACAGCACCGTTATCAATCGGAAAAATAAAATACAAAAAAAACAAATACTCAGAACGAGGAAGTTCTTATTTATTGTTGGCCTAGTTCCCATTTTAATCCGTATTTTGTCTATCGAAATTAATGTTAAATTGGTTGTACCTGTACCTGGCAACGCTGCATCTTAGGAACTGCGGAAGTGCATTGCTAGTAAAGTCGCGCGCTTCCAAGGCTCCGACACTCACACTCATCGATGGTCCAAGTTCAAAATCACATGTTTGCATTGAACCTATTTATACCTATGGGTGATTTCACGATCACGGGAATCTCATGTCACCAGGCCGGTCAGGAGCTTTGGACCATTTTGTGAAGAATAAAAAGTTAAACAGCTGTGGTCTTTCATCGAAACGTAGGTACTGTCTGAGGGAAGAAAAAAAAAATAACAGGGAAAAAATTTATCATGGCCGTGCAATATATCACACTTTTTTAGGCAGAATTTGTACACTTTGTTACTGTTTGGCGATTGTAACGAAGTGTACAAACTCTGCCTAAAAAAGTGTGATATATTTCACGGCCATGATAAATTTTTTCCCTGTTATTTTTTGTTTCTTCTTCCCTCAGACAGTAAGTTTCGACGAAAAACCGCAGCTGTTTAACTTTTTATTTTTCACATAATGATCTAAAGCCCTTGACCGGCCTGGCTATGGCATGGCGCCACGAAATTCCCGTTATCGTGAAATCACCCCTATACGAACTTTGAGCTGAAAAACATTATCCATTCAATCAGAGGTCAAATTCGTCAAAATTCTAAATTGAAATAGTAGAGAAGTTGCTTTAATCCTCAAGGACTCATCTGATCATGATAGTCTCGGTCTTTTTATGTGCGATCTAAACACGTCATTTCGCCACTTTCTGGGGGGGGGTCTGATTTCTCCTTTTTTTTAAAGTAGTTTTCCGTTCTTTTTTGCCATAATTTGAAAGATTTCCCTCTGAAAATTCCCTTCCTTTCCCCTGGAATTCGCATTTTATACTTATTTTATCAATTTTTTAGTCAAAACCCTTGGGAAGGAACGTGTACACTCAAAAGGATCGAATTTATAGTGAGTATCACTAGGTTCAATAATAAGGTCAGTCCGGTAGCGCTGTAATCTCTGAGCCTCGTATCGGCCGAAAGCGCAATTTGAAAGCGGTTCATCGTTTTTTCCCGATTGGATTCAACCCCCCCCCCCCCCCCCCACGTTTGATTTAAATTAGACTTCTTCCCGAATTGAGAAACGCTCAAAGATTATATCGCTACCGACCGGGCCTTTTTATGATGAACCCTAGGTGAGTATATAAAATACTTAATCGTATTTTCGTCCTTGGATCCGAACATGAATGCTAACCAGTGGCGGCTCGTGCAATTCGGCAACAATGTTTTTACTCCATTTGTCACAATGTTAAACTATCGAATGCTGGCGAAGCGCTACTTCTCTATCGAATCGATTGTTTTTTATATAGAATCAAATGGAAGAACAGCATTGTTGCCAAACTGCACTGATGCCAACCAATGTTGTCATTTTTTGGATATTATCTATCCGATTTTCCCCAATGTGTTTTAATGCAAAAGTTAGTAATTTACAGGAAAATCTGGCAACATGGATGCCAGCCAATCTTTGCAAGCAAATTCGGCAATGCTTTCGATGTTTTTGATGCACCGATTCGCAATTGCATCAGGACTAGCGAACCCTCCATAGTTTTTTCGTGATGAGTCTGTTGACTCCGATGCTATTTATGCCTCGAAAACACCAGAAACCAAGTCCGGATTTGTGCGCACGCAGGTTGGCGTGCGTGGTGGATTGGGACATCACAAAAATTCGACTCGGTTAACCAAATAAAAGAAAAATTAAGGTATACTGTGAATTTATCGTTCACTTCGCACGCATGCATGCTGTTATGTTGTTTATTGTTGTATGTTGTCTGATCGAATTATGATTTTTGAATTTTGCATGTTATGACCCTCTCAACATCGCACTATGGTCTGATTGTGAGATAGAAAAATAGGGGGAAAATCGGTGAAAAAAAAGTGGGGGGGGGGTGGAATTTTCATTTTCGACATTTTAAGCTTTGGTAATTTAAAACTTTTCAGTGACATTTCTAAGTTTAAATTACTTGTTAACAGTGTCCTCTATGATTAAAATTGGCTCTGAAAGATTAAAACTGTTAACTGGGGCCGTTGCAACTTTTCAAGCTTTCATGCTATAAAAAACGTGAGGGTCGATTCAGATGTGAATACCTTCAGAAATCAACAATGGTTGCGAGATCTACTCCTAAAGTCATAAAATGATTTTAAATGCACGAGCGAAATGGCGGTGTTGGACACTAATACCTAATGGAGCTGTTGCAAACTTTTGCTACAGGCATATTAAAAGTTGATTAAGGGGTAAACCTCTATAAAAATGACGAGAAGCTCAGTAAAACATCCCAAAATCCACTCCCGAACTAAAAAAATGCTTTCAAACGCGAGACCGTAATGGTGGTGATTACTGCCTTTTATATTAGGTTTCCCTCTCTCATTAAGCTCCACCCTTACGAGGTGCTCTCGCGACACCAAACAAGAAGAAGAGGCATACAATTGCTATAAGATCTAGGCCGTAATCACCGCCATTACGGTTTCGCGTTTGAAAGCATTTTATGAGTTTGGGAGTGGATTTAATGATTTTTTATAGCGCTTATCGTCATTACTCATTTTTACGGGGTTTAACCCCTCAATCGAAACTAATAATAAGCCTGTAGTAAAAGTTTGCAACAGTTTTATTGGCACCTATCTAATTTGAGACATCTGGACAGAATCCGACATCCATCCGTAGAGAAAGTGACAGATTAGACAGGAATCTCCCGTGTTACCTGGGAGGTGATCACGGAGGATCGGATCGTTTTGGGTATCGTTATCATTATCGTTTGCATTCAATAAAATGGGCTTGCTTCTGCGCAACTCGATCGCGCAGGTGACCCCCTCCTTACCTCTTCCTACTTCAAACGATTGAGATAACGACAGCCACCGACTCGTCGAAACCTTTTGTTCGTTTTAGGGGCTCAAAACGATTCGATCAGTTGAACCACCCCATAAGGTTATACTTATATAAACGACATAGCGATAACGATACCAAAACTATCCGATCCTCCGTGATTACCCCCCTGCGTAGCTCCGCCATTACAATCTTGCCGTTACAGCTGTTTTTTTAGTATAGTATTGAATTCCTCAGACTTTTTATAGTGTGATTTTTACTGGTTTTACATCAACACCAGATTTAACTATTCAACTTTTCGCATTGGCTTATAGCAAAAGTTTGCAAAAGCTCCTTTGCGTACCTACGTACCTAACAAAAGTGTGCGTCAACAGCCTCATTTTTGCGAAATTTACTTTCCCGTAATTTTTTTTTTTGCCCTTTTTTGACGATCTCAGACCAAAGTGCACCGTCAGAAATATTGCGTTTAATCCTCGTCGTCATCAGAAGCGAGCCTGCATGGTAAAAATGTCCATACGCAATGTATATCTCACGCGATTTCATTGCAAGACCGCAACCATCTGTTCATTTCCCGCGAAATGATTAAAAAAAAGAAAAAAGAAGAAAAATGGAATTCGAGATCTAGAACGTAGAGCCAGAGGTTGATGAAGCACGCGTCAATTGTGCGGGCAATGGTGGCGGTGTTACCAGATCGAGGGTAAAAAGCCGTGTCGTCCCCATTTGAATCAATGTAAAACCTACGGCTTTTTTACCCCAATCTGGCAACACTGGATGGTGGTAACTAATTAACCATAGACTCTATAACCCACCGCTTCGCCACTCCCGGCAACAGTTTTCTCCGATTTACTTTCTGTGATTAACGTTTTCCGGCTAGTGTTTTTCCGACGTTACATAGTGCAGTTATCCGTTGGTGTGTTTTAAGACAAATATAAACGTATTTTACGTGTGCTTTCGTTTCGAAGCAAAGTGTTTTCTCTCCTTTAAGAAGCCATGAAGTTAACCCCCTCCCACTAACTTTAACCTTGTTTTAAAAAATCACCCTCCTCTTGAAGATTTTTACACTTTAACGACATAGATGTCCGCCCCCAATGAATACAAAACAAGGGTCCCTAGACACAAACATGGTTTCTTTTCTTACAATTGGACCTGTAATCTCGTGAGTAACATGTTATCCAACGTAGATTGACCTGCCAAGTTCGAATTTGACCTTAGATTTGATCGAAATGTTCTAGATTTTCCACAGTTTAAACTTTATTGCGAAAAATGTTTAAAAGTAGAATATGCGTAAAACCAGGACGAGTTAAGTAGAAAATGATATCATTTTTGACATCAGCGTCCCAAAGCCTACGGATTAGCATAATTTTAATGTAATTAACAAGAAATACATTAAAATTCAGTTAAAAAGAACTGGTGTTTGGTGATTTTCGCGGACAGTTATGTCGCTAAAGAGGCCTACTTCTTCTCTTGCACGCTCAGAACTTTTGTATGCATCCTATAACTATCATAAGTAACATCACTATAGTATGCAACGAAGAGAATTCTCTATCCCTCTCTTTTCTCCAATAAAACATGAAAGTTAGAAAAGGATATAGGTAAGGGGATAAAACCCCCTCTTACTTTATCCTTTTTCATCTTAGCCCTTCGTTGCCTGACGCGACGGTACTCACGAGTACCACAAATTTTACACGGAATTAAATGCAAAATGCGAAAAATCAATAAAAGCATCACTTTACGTTAGAAATCGGCGACTAAACCACTCATAGCAGTTAAAAAACCCGAAAATACTTATTAATACCCTTGGGCAAAAAAGGGTTAAACATTAATGGGAAAATTAAAAGAAAGAGAAGGAGAGGAGAGAGAGAGAGAGAGAGAGAGAGAGAGAGAGAGAGAGAGAGAGAGAGAGAATAGATATTTTCTCCACCATTGTATGTATGTTTACCCGCAATTCTATGAAATATTCAGGTGTTTTTCTAAAAAAAAAAAAAAAAAAAAAAAAAAAAAAAAAAAAAAATACCATTTCAAAGCTAAAAAATCAAAACACCAGTAATTTTTGGGTCCCGTAAGACTAAAATGATATACTTAGATTATTATGGTGCTAAAAAAATCTAAAAATAGTTTTTTGAGTAAAATTGGCCCTACTTGGTCAAAAGAGAAAAAAACAACAAAAAGATACAAAAAACAAACCGTCAAAACAACATCCGGGAGGTCACTGAACAACGGCAGTCCGGTCCGGGCAACAGTGAGAATTTATAAGTTACCCGTTTTTTATTATTATTATTATTATCATTATTATTTTCTTCAGTAGAGTACTTACATTTGGATGTAGAGGTAAAGCCAGAGGCAGTGCGGAAACAGAGCTACTCGGCTTAACGCCTATCCAAAGAACGAATATTTAAAGTCGAGGAAACTGCATAGATATCAATCATGACGTAGGTAAACAAATGCCACACGGAAAAAAAACTACGGTGAAATTAACCATACGATAGCTGATTTTGGCACCTGCTAGATGTTATGGCAATGCTAACCAAAAGTATACTATGTTTTGACTAGGTACTAGGTGATGTTACTTGATTGCATGTCGAATTTACTCAAAGTATCGGTAAATGTACCATACTTCTGGTCAAGTTTACCATAACATCTAGCAGGTGCCAAAATCAGCTATCGTATGGTTAATTTCACTAATCTTTTTTTTCCGTGCATGTTCAAACCGAAGCGTGAGTCCGCGACTCTCTAAAGGGCAGCATATATTTACTTGTGAAGAGTTCTAGAGGATTATCCGTTATCTGTACTATGTTGTACAAGTCGCGCAAGTCATTTTTTGCTTCGGAAAAAAATTAAAAATACCCAATACGCAAAATCTCTTCTAAAAAATAAATAAATAAATAAAATGTGAACGCTCTCCGTTTTTTGTATTGAAAGCTTATTTCATGAACATAAGACTTGCATCAGAAGGGGCGCGTGCGATGTGGCGACAGTACTTTTCGCCGTATAAACATGGATAAATAATCGATTCTAAGGCCTCCGAGAATCATGGACATTTATTCCCCTCTTTTTTCTGGGCTCCTCATACATTGATAAATTTACAATAGGAACAACGAGCTGTTTTTCAGTTTAATTTTGTCCAAGAATTGTACTATTGACGAATTAAACATTGTCGCGAGATTTTCAAGAGCTAAGTTTCGCCTTCAAGGTTCTGGTTCGGCCACTCTTCATACTCTTCACACCTTGCAGGCGAGAGGCCAGTGCGGGTAGGGCGGGAAAGCCATTGCAGATCAGTCCCACACTCACACCCATGGATGAAAATGTGTGAAAATCTCGCGACAAGCTTTAATTCGTCGATAGTACGTCGATATTATTTTAGCTGTACAATTTCGAACAATGAAGTAACTTGAAGACAGCCGGAAAAAAGTGAAGAAAGAGAATCGATTTTTTTGACGTGTACGTCTTTCTACAATATTCACGACCAGTGACGGATCCAAGAAGGGGGAGGGGGAGAAATCAATCAACCCGTGAAAGCGATCTCAGTTTTACTAATGTTTCAAAATGTTGGTCGTGAGCCAACTTTTACCAGTTACCTACCTTGTTAACAATTAATTATCTGAGGGCGCCTTCAAGTTTGTAAGTTATGCAAACCGCAAACGCTGAAGATTCGCTGTCAAAACGCAGCGCCTTCAAAATCGGTAGTTATGCAAATACCACACATTTTGGCCAAGCGTGATTATTATGCGAAGTGTCGGAATGAATCGGACTGAACAATGTGTGCTTTGACTGTTTTATGACCAAATGGACACATTTGTACAAAACAGAACTATTATTATTCCAACGTTGCAATTTTATCTTGACTATTTCATTCTTTCAAAAATAATTTGACGAATAATATTGCTTAATTGATATTTTCATCAGGAACAGGACTATTCGTAGAGAAAGTTAGCTCCTGAAATTTTTAAGATTTTCTTTGCTCTAGGTCTAATTTTATCATTGGTTCACATATCGTCATGCTTCTGGTAATCTTTTTTTTCAGTGATACATATCATTTAATTTAAATGGAGGCATCTCAAGATAAAGTGAGTCAAGGAGATTTACTTACAATTAGATCAACATATCTGGGACCAAAATAATGTTGGGTCCCGAGCGTAACTTACGCACGGTCATGTGACCGTGCGTAAGCTCTCTGATTGGTCGAAACCGCACGCAAGATGCACGCAATTCAATACTCGGGACCTGACATTATGTGGTCCCTGGATTGGGTCCTATAATGCTATGAGTGTAATTCAGATCCATAAGATAGGTTTGCCAGACTCTGTTACTGTTGACAACTTACAACAGACTGTTGTAAGTTTCGTGGTATCAGAGCTTGAGATTTGATAACAAATGTTACATAATGAAGTAGGAAAGCTATTTAGAGTATCGAATAAAGAGTTTCGTGCGAATTCCACTCGATAGCACCGATTGAGAAGCTCGGATATTTGGTATTATCTGAACCGCTAAAGCGGTGAATGAGTCAAACGTAACAGTTAACTTCTTCGAAAAGACCAACAATTTTATTATGTTAAAATGTATAACTATCTCTTTTCTTTTGTACTTTCTGCCTTTAATTTTAAGCGCATGCACTCTACCCCGAACTCAACAATATTTTTAACACATTTCTTTTTTTTGTATCCTTACTCCTAATTTGACAGCTCATGAATCATGACTTGATATCTTACCACCTCTCTGAAGCATGCGCGTCATTACTGACAGTGCTTACTGATGTCGACCGATTGACATTTCTTACTTTCGTAAATACGACAACGCTGTGTTTAGTCGCGCTATCTTGACAGGAGACGGCACGTGAAAAGCGCCGCGGGCGCTATCGCAATCAATTTTTGCAACATCCCACCGATACCTACTGATCCTCGCCTGTGCGATTCACGATTCGCGAGTCGGATATATTTTATTCTCATAGAAAATCCCTTCTTTCATGAACTAATGAAGAGGCGGGCATTTTCAAGTGATTTGCGCTCGGGTTTTTTCTTCATTATCTGTCAAAGTCTTGAGCTTGACATTCGCGACTCGAGGTGCTGATAGTCTGATACTATAGACTGGTGCCCGCATCAGTGTGATCGCACACCAAAACCAAAATTATGGCGTTCGCGCTCCTCGAGATGGTGATAACCGCGTTCTCCGCCTCCCTCCTCATCGGCTCAGTGGTCAACGTCTACTCCGCCATTCTGGATCGGAGAGGTAATGAATCATATAAATTAAGAACTGTCTCACTTTTGTTGTTATGTTTAAGGGATATGGGATTTACTTTTCATTTATTCGTCTATTTATCTATTTGTTTGTTTATTTATTTATTTATTTATTTATTTATCTATTTGCTTATTTATTTATTTATTTATTTATTTATTTATTTATTTATTTATTTATTTATTTATTTATTTTTATTTTATTTTACTAAAGTGGTTTGTTGTTCGTATCACCAAGGCGGGAGCAATCAATTCTCAAAAGCCACGTGCGCTTGGTTTGATTTAATCATTTTTTTATACATCTATTTATCTAATCAAATAAATAACGATGAGAAAATGGGACACAAGGCTAAAATAGTGCTAAACCATACACATTGTTACAAGACATTTCGGTCCGAATTACAGGACCTTTATCAATTGTAAAACAAAATGATGGAACGTCTTATGTAAGGTGTAAGGTTTGGCACTACTTTGGCCTTGTGTCCCATTTTCTCATCGTTATTTATAATTTATTTATTTATGTGTATTGGCCTGGTAACATTTCTACTTGTATTTATCTCATCATATTTAGACACATATTAAATAAATAGATAGATAGACGAATACATAAATAAATCGATGGATAGATAGATAATTAAAGAAATACATCGATGGATCGATGGATCAATCAATAGACGAATAAATAAATTCATATATTAGACTGTCCAAAACTTCGGAAGGAGCAATCAATGTAGGTGCATCAACTATACAACTTTATTTAACCACCCATAGAAAATCCACTTTCAATAGACCAACCAATCATAGCAAACCGGATCTTCGAACACTTTCAAGAAGTAAAATTACGTATATTACCTTTCAGAATGGGGCTCTTGCAAACTTTTGCTGTGCGTGAGCAAATGAATAGTTCAATCTGATGTAAAGACCAGCGAAAATCACGAAACTAAAATAGTCTACAATTCAGTAATAAACATTACGTAACTGCTATAACGGTGAGATTGTAATGGCGGTTCAACGCAGGCAGGTATCATGGGAGATTCCTGTCTAATTTGTCACTTTCTCTTTAAGGAAACACAGAGATATGCCTCAATTTAGATAGGAATCTCCCATGATACCTATACGTCTCTCCGCCATTAAACCCGATTCTGAGAGTGAATTTAGTGATTTTTTAACCCCTCATGGACCAAGCCCGAGTATATTCGTTTTCTTTCTCTTGTATATTGCAGATTGTTTTAATCTTCATTCCGGATAAATGTGATTATCGATGAGAACACTAACAAGATAAAGTGATGTCAGGCGCCTTCAATTTGTCGTATAGGCAATTCCAACTCCCCCGAGTACGAACAGTTAACTACCTTCCTTTTATAAACAGAGGAGTGCAGTGTTTTTTTGAACTAACCTGGTCCTTAGAGGGTTAATGTGGCTCATTGTCATTTTAACAGGTTTCTATGCAAGAATCAACTCTTCAATCCCCTGTAGCAAAAGTTTGCAAGAGTCCCATTACGATTTAAATTTAAGACCTTGATTACTGAGGTGTAAATGGCCGAAGTTGTTAAGGCACCTCCCAAATAAAAATGTATTCGACTAGTATTTACTAAATGAACAGATAGAGAGATAAACAGATAGATAGATGGATGTAAATAAATAAATGAACGAACAAATTTATCAGGAAAGTGTAGTATAATTACTAAAATTATTAATTAATTAATTTATAATTAATTATGGGTTACCTAGTATTAAATAAAATATACGAATGTCAGATTCGTCAATAGAATAATAGATGGCGCTGGGTTTTCGACACCATTCGATTAATGATAAAAATCTACAAATTACAAGTATCGACTTCTACCTTAAATTCAGATCGCCATGGGCGTGCTTCGAGATTAATTTCAAGATTGTGCACGCCGAAAATTGTCAAAATTCGGGAATTGGTAGTTTATTTCCTAATCTGCGGAACCGTATTGGCGTGGATTCACGCTTTTACAATTAGGAATAAACTATTGGCGGTCAGTGGAGGGGGGCCCAAGAATACCTCCCTCCCCCACATCTTTGGAAAAGGTCTTAAAAGAAAGGGAAAAGCAAAGGTCGGAACACCCTAAGCCCCCTTTTTACATAGGACTCAAGATCAGTGAGAAGTAACAAAATAAAAAATAAATTCATCACATTTTTTTCAAGCCCCCCCCCCCCCGCCACGTTTGAACACACAGACCAGACCGCGACTGAAATAAACATGACTCAAATACAGACAACTTTCAAGCAGGCATGCTATCGTATGAAAAAAGTTAACTGGTGTAGGTAAAAATGTAAAGAGAGGAAGAAATTGAAGGATTACTGAAATAACGAGTAGGTACTTGAACAATTCAACTGGCTTGTTAGAAATAAAGAAAAAAATATCATTACTTTTTAATAAATCCTATTTGTTTTTTAAATTTAGAGAGATCGATGGAGAGAGAAAGAGGGAAAGGGAGAGAGAGGGGGAGAGAGAGAGAGAGAGAGAGAGAGAGAGAGAGAGAGAGGAGAAGAAAGGGAGAAAGGAAGTTTCTATTTGATTGACGAAAGTAGCTAAATTGTATCGAACTCGTTAACGGTCACGCGTAATTGTGCAAGCTTATGGAGTTCATAAAGAGTCATGAATTTCATCAAATTAAATTCTGATGGGCTGTAAAAATACAACGAGTCGATCAAATTCAAATAACGCTCCATTTCCAATTTTCATGAATTGACGTCTCAATCACGCATCATAGAAAACGACTTGCTCGCGTGGTTTTTCAGATTTAACCCTTCATAAGCCAAGCCCGAGTCTACTCGTTTTTCTCCTCTAGTCTATTTCATATTGTTTCAGTCTTCATTGAGTGAACGCGATTATCGATGAAAACACTTATACGATAAGGTTCCTTTGATCGCCTTCAATTCGTAGTATAGGCAATTCCAACTCCCCTGAGTACGAACAGTTAACTATATTCCCTTTTAAACGGAGAAAAGTATTCTTCGGAACTAACCTGGCCCTTAAGGTTGATATACATTATGCAGGGTATCAGAACAACACCGGCTGAGGAAAGTGAATGAATGAGTTATTCCCTCTAGGTGGATGGTTTATCACTTCTGCTTCTACTTTTTTTTCTTTTTGTAACCCCTATCTTGTGATAAGTACATCGTTTGGAAGGTCATGAAATCCCAATACTTTTGACACAAACTGGAGGTCGATATCGATTTTCGCTTTCGATAAATCGAAGTTCAAAATTCGATTTGGGCCCATTTTCAAAAAAATCATTTCCTTTTTATTTACTCAGACGTTTAATGAATAAATTATTGCGGTTAGCAAAGGCGCCATCTAACACAACACGGCCCGGTCGTTCAAAATATGCGATCTTATACGTTAGTGAGGCATGAAGTAAAGAATGGACCTGCGCTATAGCAATTATAACATCATGATGACTGACTAAGCCGTAAAACTGAACATAAATTGGGAGCTCTATCAAAAATCCGTATTTTCAAACAAGCCATTCGTAGGTTTTATAAAATATTTGCAAGCCCCCCCCCCCCCTGTTATCAGTATTGATTCAATCATTTTTATTAATTTTTTATTTTTTATTTTATTTTTTTAAATGATATTTTCATTGGAACAGCGACTGATCGGCTAATTTAAGTCACCTATGCATTGGGTTTGCATCGGTTTGGTCTATATTTCAATCACCTGCTTTTTGATATTGAAGCAATCTGGCTTTTTATATTTTTTCGTTTCATGTGATGTATCGAGTGAGTGTGATATTAGATAATTCAGATAATTTCAATAATTAAAACACTAAGTATACACGAACGTGTAAAGAGAAGATAGCTTCTTAAATACCTACTTATTTTAGGTCTGTATTTGAGTGATAATTATGTTATAACTTCAAATCGAGAGTTTTACTCATTATCAGTGCCAGCCAGCCTCTTAAAGTCATATGTCCATCAGTTTAATTGTCAGCGAAGTTTTTGAGGTAGACGTTTTTCTAAATCCTTTGGATTTTGGATTAATCTCGAGTCCCATGATGGAGAGTTCTACCTGGAGCACGCAGATACGACGCTTTATGCATTTCAAAGGGGTCAACCGTGTGAACGAATTCGATCGTTAATTACTTCTATGGCGGTACTGTTTTAATCTATCTTTAAAAATGAAGGCGCATTCATAAAAGAAAGTGGAGAGAAGTGAACTATTCGTACGCTCGCCGTTAACGTTTTAGTATTGTCTTTAAAAATGAAGGGGCACCCATAAAAGTATAAGTAGAAAGTACTCCAGTGGCGTAGCGTGCAATTTGTCAACGTTGCAGGCTGTCCATTTAAACCCATAAAAAAGATCGAAGCGTAGGGTGTTCGGTGAACACCTTCGTATTCGACCTTTTGCAAGTGTTTAAATGGGCAATATACAACGTTGCCGAACTGCAAGCTACGCCACTTGAAAGTAGTGAACTATTCTTACGCGCCAGTACTGTTTTAGTCTACATATACCCGAAAAAATGAAGGCGCAACCATAAAAGTAAGAGGCGAGTTCCCAATCACATGGCACGATCTTCCGGTTGGAGTATTTGAACTGGATTCCTTGAGTTGTGCGTCGACATTAATTGGTCCACGAATGACTCCTCTCCACCTATTCCCTCTTTCAGATCGGACCACACGACCTGAGACCAAATTATGTTAGGTCCTGGGACTAAATAGTGTTACGGCTTGACGTTCCTCCGAAAGACGTTGGATGGTGCGCACGTAAGTATATTTGTGTGTAGTTTATACCCCCCGTAAGTGCTCACCGATCATCTGCGTGCGGAACCGTGAGGACGCAACACTATTTGGTCCCTGAGCATTGAATTGCGTGCATCTTGTGTGCGTTTTCGGCCAATCAAAGAGCTTACGCACGATCATGTGACCGTGTAAGTTGGACCTAACATAATTTGGTCCCCGGGCTCTAATAAAGCTGGTCTGTTCTATGATGTAGTCCATCTTTTTCTCTAATCTTTTTCCTTCCTCCCCTACCGATAGTAAAATACTTCCGGGGGAAAACGGTTCCCGCTCTTTGCTCCCGGTACACCCTATTTTTACTACGCATGAGAGTAAAATGTACCCTCATTTTTATGTCCACTGTGTCCATCCACTTCGATCGCCTTCAATTCGTCGTATAGGCAATTCCAACTCCTCCGAGTACGAACAGTTAACTACATTCCCTTTTTAAACGGTAAAAAGCGTTCTTTGGAACTAACCTGAGGGCCCTTAAGGTTAATATACATCATGTCAGGGTATCAGAACAACGCTGGCTGAGCAAAGTGAACAAATGAGTTATTCCCTCTAGGTGGATGGTATATCATTTTCGCTTCGACTTTTTTTTCTTTTTGTAATCCCTGTCTTGTGATAAGTACATGCTCCAGATTTTTCGGCCAATTGTTAACAGTGTTGTCTGGGACACCCGGTTTGTGAGTAACATTGATTTAATGCTTCCAACAATTTGACAGGTGGCGGCGACCAGTGTAGGATATCCTTGAACAAACATCTTCCGGCGAAACCTCCGCTTGTTCTCAACGAGGGCTACTTCCTCTACCCGATCGAAGATGACTACATCGTGGTCAACAGCGGCGCCTCTTTCCTCCTCAACTGCCAGTCGGATTTCACCAATCAACGAATCAAAGAGCACACCATCCAAGTTCGCTGCTTGAAGGACGACAAGGTGACATACGAGAACTCCAACTACAATTTCAAAGATCTTGGCTGCTCTCGCCTTCCCGACTCGATCGTCAAGAAGGTGGATTCTGGATCATGTGCTGGGGACGGTCGTTTGTACGATATTGGATACGAGTATTCAGTGCCCGCTAGTCTTGATTCCTCCAGCGGTAGAGGACCGAAAGGAACGAAGGGCCCAAGAGGAAAAGAGGACGAAGATGGAAAAGAACCAGAATCCTCTGACCCTTCCAATGATACTGACGATGATGACGTCTCGGTGGAGACACCAGAGAATGGTATAAGCGACGATTGGAACGGAGGGTCTGAAGAAGAAGAAGAAGAAGAAGAAGGAGAAGGAACGCAGGGAGAATCTAAAAGCGGCGATGAACTAGTTCAAGGTGAAGTGGTAATAATTGAAAATGTAAAGAAACAGGAAACAGACTTGCTCGGATCGAACAAGGGTATCCACAATGCATTTAATGACGTTATTACAGATGTAAATAATGCATCCCGAGTTTTCGGTATCGAAGTCAACAGAATTGGAGAAAGCACCGAAGGACCCATTTCAAAATTCGAGAAAAGTACTGTTCAACGGAAAAGGCGGGACACCGGAACTTCATCATCCATCAAATTTGGTTCCAGAAATGGTGTCGGCTACTCTCGAATGGGTTTCGTCAGATCCAGCAGAGCAAGTCAACATGGTGAAATCAAAGACTTGGGGATTCTCAGCCGAGTCTTTGCTAAACATCCGAGGGTGCGGCGGAGCGTGAAAACAAATACTCCCAAACTCACCACTAGGAATATCAAAACTTTAGACGAACACAAAATATTTAAACGAATGGTTAAAAGCTTGCAGACTGGAACCGCCGTGTCTAAGCTAAAGCTGAAAACCGTAGTCAAACGTTCAGCCGAACTCTTCAGAAAGAAGAAGCCAAAACATCAAGCACCAGGAGCAGGAAAAACAAAGTTCGTCAGACTTATCCAAGTTTGTTATGATGTCAAGCGTCACGCAACAATATACGCCGTTCATAACGTTGACGAGAGGATTAGAGGTCGGCAGCACAAAGTCCAGCGACCTTACTTCAAACCAAATATTTTCGAGGACGAGAAAATCGATGTGAACTATCTCTACACGAGGAAAGGACAGATCAGGCGTTTAACCGAACTATTAGGATCCGAGGACTTGGCGAATAAGTACGTCCATGGCGATTACTACCTTGCTAGAGGTCACTACTCGCCGAAAGCTGATTTCATTCACGGAGCAGAGCAAACGGCAACATTCTACTACATCAACGTTGCCCCGCAGTGGCAGGTGTTCAATGGAGGAAATTGGGTGTCGCTCGAGGAAGCTGTCAGAAGGTTGATCGAGAAGGAGCAAGGAAAATACCAAGTTTACACAGGTTAGTTCAGCTGGTGTAGGTATTTTTTTTTTTTGCACACGGTATATTACTCCCAGAGACAATAAATGTATAATAGAAACCACGCACTAGCCATGCTGCGCGCAGTGACTGACTTTTTTTTCGGAGCTCAACAGAAATTAACATAGGAAGCATGTAGGAGCACCATCCAACATGGACCATACGTTGACTGATGCAATTTCGGTGCTTCGGATTCACTAGGCAAAAATCTCAACGACGCGACGTTTCTCATCAGCAACGTGTATGGTCCATGTTTGCGGTGTTCTGTTGAGACCCCGAAAAAAAAAGGTGCCATCGTGCGCAAACATGGGCAAGATAGATAGTGCGTGGTCTCTATTATATATTGTCTCTAATTACTCCAGGTAGATTAAAGAGGTGATGATATAAGAACCAATTTGCATCACGTCGAGGTACGCTGTAGTTGCGGTTAGTAGACGGTTTTAGTGAAGCTCATGTAGCATGGATTGCAATCTACTGCAAAATAGTCGTCAAATTTTGGCAATTTTATCATCTGACTATCAAGTTGCAAGTATGTGGGGGTAAAAGTTGAAACGAAATGGCCAACAAATAGAAATTTTTCGGAGCTGGATTTTTTTTCTGCCCGAATTTTTGCCTATGTGTCACTTCCGCCTATGCCTGTGTGTCTATGTGTCAAAAGTTGCAACTTTATTGCATCTTGCCGGTGGAGAATTGCTCATATGTTGTTAAAAGTTGTCACTTTATTGCAACTGTGTTGCCATAAATCGCAACATTTAGATTGAAAATGCTACTTGGGTGACGTCATCCGGAGAGAAATTCGTCCAGCGTTCCAAACGGTCTTTCTCACTCTCTCCCGCAACTCCTACGTGCTACTATCTCACTCTCATCGCTGAATAATCGTTGACAGGTACATTTTTCAAGTCTTTTGGCAGAATGGGGCAGTTGCAAGGGTCTGAAATGTTGGGTTTTTTTATAAAGAATATGAAAGTACTTGATGAGCAGAGAACAAAGATGCCTTTGGTTTCTAAATAAGTCCCATTGTTCTGGAGATGAAATTTTTGACCAAAATACATTCTTTTAGATGGAAATTCCGCGTAGTGACGTCACTACACACACGATTTCTTACAACTTCAAACGTGTTTATCTCCAGAACCGAGGCACCATTGTTCTCAACTCATCAAGTACTATCATTTTCTTTATAAAAAACACAAAATTTCATACCCTTGCAACTGCCCCATATTGAATTTCTCGAGCCATTTCAATGCGATTTTAATAGAAAAATGTAGTGAATCAAGGCTATGTACAGGAATTTCGGCAGTTGAAAGACATGGCTTTGCATAAGGGTCGTCGGAGAGTGAGTGAGTTAGTAAGGAACGCTACGCGAATTTTGTCACAGATGATTGCAACCATTTAGTGCACTGCTGTGATTGTTAGCTACAGAGCCATAACTACCATAGGACAGTCAAGTCACTGCCCCAGTACCCCTGAATCTTGAGAGCCAAAACGAGTTCGGTTTATTTCAAAGATTACTTATACTCCAGATATGGCACTAGCTATCTTGCCAATGTTAAATTTTGTTGAGCGCCTTCATTTCTAAAATCGAGCTAAAACACATACATTGGCCCACGGTTTGTTTACGTTTCGGCAAGCGAGAGATGTGCGGGCGGGGTGGGGGTCGTGGGCCAGCCGACTGATTGGGGCCCCACCCCGCCTGCACGTCTCTCGGTCGCCGAAACGTAAACAAACCGTGGGCTAGTGTATATGTTTTAGCAATGAAGGCGCTCAACAAGATTTTAGCTATAGTGCCATATCTGGAGTATAAGTGATCTTTGGTTTACTTAAGTGGGAATCCCTAAAAGGCACCTTTTTCGTGTCTTTTTTGTCTTTCCCTGGTAAAAATTACGACTATAACCGTTCCAAAAACGACTATAAACATAGTTGGCCAACTATGGATTATAGTTGGCCAACTATAGATTATAGTCGGCAACTATGTTTATAGTCGTTTTTGGAATAGTCGTATAGTCGTCATTTTTACCAGGGTTTTTATCGAGCTTATTCGATCATCCGATGTTTAAAATAAAATGAAAAATGTTTTAGGCGGTTCAGATGTCATCACTTTACCAGACAAGAACAACAACGAGGTGGAAATCTATCTCGGCGAAAAAGATGGCAGAAAAATTGTTCCGGTGCCCAAGTACTACTGGAAAGTGATTTACAACACGGACAAGCAGGAAGGATTCGCTGTGGTCGGAATCAACAACCCTTACTTGAAAGTCAAGGAAGAGGACATCATTTGCGAGGACATCTGCCACGCTTATGATTGGATTGACTGGAACATCAAGGATCCGAAGGGCTACATGTTCTGCTGCTGTCTCGCCCAGTTCCAGCAGAAGTTCGTTAACTTGGGGCTAAACGAATCGGTCCCATGACATATGTGTCCGACCCATGACTCCGGCTCTGGGTCACATATTCTCATCTTACCCACCGTTCTGAGCATTTCCTGCCTGCTGACGATGGTTGTATGACATTGATGATTTCTGATGATTGATGATTTGAATGCTCAAACTAGTGGCGTTACGGGAAACTTGGCAACATCGAATATCATCCATTTAAACAAGAGGGAAAGGTCGAACTACTAAGTGGGTTCACCCACAAGTCGATATTTTACATGGGTTCAAATGGACGACAGGCAGCGCTCAATGGTCTAAGATCGAAAAAAAGTGGCCAAAATCAGTGAAAAAAACTCATTAAAAATAATCTTTTTTGACCTTTCAAGTTTGATTCAAAACTTTCCAGTGACATTTTTAAGTTTAAATTACTTGTTGTTATCAGTGATTCAAATTGATCTTAAAAGTTTATAAATGATAAATTGATGAGTTTACTTTCTGATTTCTGGTCACTTTTTGACGATCTCAGACCATAGCGCAACGTTGCCAGATTTCACACGACGCCACTGGCTCAAACAATGCTCAAACGCTCTGGCGCAAAACGGCTCAAACGGAGACAATTTTAAGACTGGCTACTGCGCGACCTTTAGAATAAAGATCATAAGCCTTTAGCTATCAGACCTTTTTATTAGTTAGTGGTTGGTAAGTAAACCCTGAGGGCAGTGATCCATGGGGGGCTGAGGGGGCTTTAGCCCCCTCCCCCTTGAGCCAAAACTAAAAAAAAATTCAGATCACTTATCTACTCTACAAATTGGCAAACGCGATGTTACCCAGCCAGTGCCTACACAGACAATTTTTATAAAAAAAAAAAAAGTGCTCTTATTATTGGGCAACAGTGTTGCCAATAGTGGACAGATTCGACCACACGTGGACTATTTTGATGAGAATACAGCCACAACTGTCCACAACTGTCCACGCTCCCATGTTCCGATCTACTATCCCTATCCACAGCGTGGACAGTTTTCAACTCGAAAACTGTCCACGCGTGGACTATTCACCCTATCCAAACCTGGCAACACTGTTGGGCAATACCATTTTTATACCAACAGTCATCTGCTCACGATAGTTCCTGTTTCATAATATTTTTATTAATTTGTCATAATTAATTATAACTTTATACTTTTTGTTTCTGTGTAAGTGACTTTATTTTGAATAATGCCAGGATTTAGCGAGCCTATAGGAGAAACCCTTTTTAACTCCAGCCGGCAAGTTTATTGCCTGTATTAATTTCATATGCATCGCACGCCACAGCTTCATATACATCGTGAGCTGTACATTTTGCTTACATTTTCGTTTTGATTCCTTAATTCGATATAATGGCTCTCCAATTTTTCTGGATGCGATAAGGGGAACAGCTGATTGCGTATGCCGTTGTGAGGGAGGATGAGGTATCCTGGGTTAAGTAACGCTTAATCCATATCTTGAAAAATTAACCCCCCCCCACCCCCTGTTCTTCCTTCCTACCAAGGAGATGTATCAATGGAGAGACTGGTACTTACATGTTATAAGTCCTATCCCTAAGTGTGAAAACATGAGCGATCTGAATTTGGTTTGTTTGCCTCATAATTTTTAACGTTAAATCAAAAAATTGTAATTGTAAGAGTGGCTATTTGGACGTAAGATTTTAATACAACTATCCGCGTGAGAAAATGTGGCTTGTTCCTGTAATGTATCAGTTTTTCTTTATCGTGCAAATCCTTAAAAACACACACACACACACACACACACACACACACACACACAAAACAGTTGTAAACATTTCCGTGTCCAGATAGTCACTTGAAAACATCTGCGTTTAAACCCAATTTAATATGGATCTGTCACAACAGTATCTTTTTAAATTTAAAGGTTAAAAAATATGAGGCACACAAACCCAGCCTGTGTGAAAAATGTCCATTAGGTACATATTTCTAGCATGGCTGCCTCCGTTCTGCCTCAGTATCACGTCCCACAAATCCTCTCTATTGCTACACCTCGTTGCTCCTATAAAACAGTCCGATAACCTCCCAAGATTCCCTCCCGCAGCCAAATTTAAATCGAAAATAAGTGGCAACGTCGCAGCATTCAACACGAAAAAATCAACTCACCATTTCCAGAGATGTGTGTTACTTCCCCTGAGCCAAGTAGAAAAATTCCAGATTCACAAAATTAAGATGATCCGATGAAGAAACTAGGTAGGGTTGATAGAAAGTTTCCAAACTCTGCTTCATATGCATAAAACGAAATTTTGGAACCTTCTTCCCCCCACGCAAACTTTTTTTGATCGAGATGATAAGGGGGATAAACAAGTTTTTTAACGCGTGTACGCAAAAAACCACTAAAACTGGTGTAAAAAGTCCGACGCGTCAAAGAAAAAAACATAAATAATATTTAAGTCATAAAAAAGTATGTACTCTAGCGTAAGTAAACTAAGTATGTACTCTAGCGTAAGTAAACTAAGTATGTAGTACCTGTAATTTTCACAAGAAAACATTTGGCGAATTTTTGTGGGAGACTGAGCGGACGAACATTTTAAAAGGGCCTCGTCGTTATAAATTATTGAGAGCGCTATTTATTGTTATCATAGATGCTCTGTGAGTGTTATCAGCGCACATCTATTTGTACTGAGCCAAGATTGCTGCGACGTTGCCGCTTATTTTCAGTTAATTCACTCCCACGAGGAAATCGGAAACGAAATTGCGGAGGGAATAGAGTCCAGAGGGAGGGAATTTTTGGAGATAATTGAGCGATCTCCCATGGGATGGGTCATGGGTGTGACCCGGCGGAAACGGCGCTCAGTAGAGCGAGTCAATGGGACTGGTTAGACATGAAATATGTGACTAAAAATGCAAACTTTCGGTGTTTGTATACGGTTACGAAATGCATTTTAAAGTGTGATTCTTGTAGACAAGTTGACAGGAAAACCAATGACATCACATCCAAACTTCTACGTTGCGTATTAACCCTCTAATGACCAGGGGGGTGATCACGGAGGATCGGATCGTTTTGGTATCGTTATCGTTATCGTTTACGTATAACCTTATGGGTGGCTCAACTGATCGAATCGATTTAAGCCCCTCGTAACGATTGAAACGGACGAAAGGAAGCGATGAGTCGGGTGCTGCCGTATAGTGTCAATCGTTTGAAGTAGGAAGAGGTGAGGAGGGGATCACCTGCGCGATCGAGTTGCGCAGAAGCAAGCACATTTGATTTAATGCAAACGAAAACGATAACTATACCAAGACAATCCGATCCTCCGTTAGTGGTTAGTTAAAAAAAAAGAAAACACCGCACCCTTCCGTTTATAGAAGGGAAGGTAGTTAACTGTTCGTACTCGGTGAAGTTGGAATTGCCTATACGACGAATTGAAGGCGTCTGACGAGATCTTATACAGTAATGTCTGCAGAGCCAGATTAACCCTTCCTACCGCCCTAAGCTAAATGTTTACTTGTGCCCCTGGGAGGTCCGTGGGTTCAAAAGAGAGGGGCTTAAACAAATGAAAATACTTTTTTTTTTTTGGGGGGGGGGGGGAGGGGCTTCTCCAACATTTTTGATATTTTTCAACATTTTTACATATAATGGTGGATTTTTTCGGCTTCAATAATAAGGTACACACATTTTCCGCCCCTAAAAATCTTGCGCCCTAGGCTGCAGTGGGTAGCCTAGTCAGCCTTTTGGTTAATCCAGCTCTGAATGTCTCGTATGTCTACATCCAGAGTCGCGTTTATTCAGAATCATGATACTGGAACTATGTGAAAAATGGACTAGAGGAGAAAAACGAGTAAACTCGGGCTTGGCCCATATAATAAGGGATTAACGAAGATACAGGCTCTAAAATTTACATACCATGTCCGGCTTTCCCATTGATTCGCTCCACTGTGCGGCAGCGGCACCCACTTCCTTGGGCCCGACTGCCGCTGCACGCTGCACGCTACACCACTTAACGCCTGCCGACTGTCCAACGCCTTCAATACGAATCGACGCAATTCGTCGTTCACGAATCAAAGTGACAACACGATCTAACAAAAAGGCGATATCAAGGCGAAACTTTTCCAGATTTCAATCCAATGGACAGCGCCACTATATAGTCGCTTTTGGGAAAAGTTGTGTTTTTGGCAGGGGCGCAGCGTCATAAAGGCTAGGAGAAGTCTCAGCCTCCTCACTTTTTTGAGGGATCAGGAAAAAAACGGGCCACGTAAGGTAAAGCCAAAAAAAGAAAAAAAGGTAGTCAGGTTTCAGGCTACGCGCCTGGTTTTTGGAGTTTTAAATTCTAAATAACTGAAAAACGCAAAGTCCAAGAATTTCAGCAACTATATAATTTTTTTGCAAATTTTCTAAGCCCAAAACGAGCAAATTTGGTAGAAAATTAAAGCAGTAAATTATGAAATCCATATCGCCATACGCTTAGTGAGTGCAAGCGAGTGCGAATGATAGTATGCCGATCTGCCTCACACACACTCCTTTCAGACTTCTTCGAATCTTCGTTGGCTTTTAATTGTCGACTTTCTTTCTGAGTGTTTCAGCTTGAAACTTTCAGGGTACAGCTCGTTTTAGAAAAGTCCTCTCAGGTAAGTAAAGTCTACCTGAAAAATAAAAATATACCATAAAATTATTGCTGAGAGCAACAAATAAACTATGCATCGAATACTGCTTTAGCTCGTTTCAGAAATGTAGCCACTCCAAATCGTATCCCATTCGTTATCGTATTCCATTCCTTCTAATAAAAACAAGACTTGCCTGTGACTACTTAAAACTTTTGTTTGTAAGCGTTCTTGGAGCCGGATCGGAGGACCCGTTTTCGAGGTATCGAACTTTGAAGGAAGTGTAACAATTTCGGCATCCTCCCGAAATGTAGGTGCTTGGAGTGACCCGAAATATGTTCAAAAACTTGGCCAAGAATTGTCTGATTGTTGCGGGACCGCCGCAGTCAGTGGCGGATCCAGAAAACTTTTCTGGGGGGGGGGGGGCACGCCTGTAAAATTTTGAAATTTGAAGCGTTGGTGGAAGCAATTTCGGGCTATTTTCCATGGAAAAAAGGCAAAATTTGAGGCTTTTGGGGAAGGGCCCCCCCCCCCCCCCCCGTGGATCCGCCACTGGCCGCAATCGATTCACCGGGTGGATTAACACTGGAATTGACCACTCATTCAAAATTTTTTCCCCCACTCAAAATTGGAAAAATAAAAGGGGTTATATACATCGTCGTTTTGGACGAACAAATTTTTTCGAGATGTTTTGTCTCGGAATGAGCTGAAGAGTGACCATTCGATCGTAGAATCAACCGGCAAATCGATTGAGAAGGTTCTCGGCTCAACTGGAGCAGCCGTTTTCGATATAACTCGATAACTCGGCCGGCCGACCTCTGATCGTTCCGGGACTGTTCTTAATCGATTTCCCAGGTAATTTACGTCAAATCGACCTCAAAATTTGCTAACTCAAAATTTGACTCCCCACTCAAAATTGAAAACATTGAAAGGGGTGAAAAAGTGTGAGGGCTTTTTGCCTGCACTGATAAAATAAGAAGAAAAAAATGAAGGGGGTTTATAGGTTGATAAAAACAGAACACACGTACTGTTTAATGAAATTATTTATTTGAATATTTTAACAAAAAGAGAAAAAAGATGACTTAACAGAAACTATAAAAAATTGTTGTAAAAAGGAGTTAAAACAAAAATTTATTTACAACAGAAAGAAATAAATAAGAAGATGAATAAAAAATAAGAAGGAAGGAGAGCGACATTAATTGCGGAACAAATAAGGGTTAACTACTCAAAAAAATATTTTGGAAAACAAAACAAAAATTAACTAGAGCCAGAGGAGGCAACGAAACTGTACAGAGGGTATTTACAAAATGGTAATTTACATAGGTACAATCAGTGTTTAAAATTTGTATGTTGTATATAAAACAAAAAATAACAATCATGATAAACAAACTTGACTATCTTGTTTTCTGACTTCAGTCACACACACACACACACACACAGCTGAAATTCTCAGGCAAATGTGGGTGAAAAATGCTGAAAGAAAATGTTATCCCCTGGCTGGCTCCCCGCTTTTGGGCATTGATCATTGAAGAAAGGTGCAAAATTGCATCGATATGGATAGAAAAGCATATCAATTAATTAAAATCTAAAAATATTTGAGATTGTTAGAATCATGCACTGATACCATTATTTTTGATCAGTGAGGGGGTGGCTTCAATGAAAAGGGATAGGTAACTTGATTTCATTATAGTTACAGAGGTGGATCTAAAAAGAACTTTCAGGGAGGGAGTAAAACCAAAGCTTGGCTGAATTGTCACTTATTTTGGCAAATAATTAATGATTTTGATTTCCTTTCATTGGACAGAGGTAAGGCCGACGCATTCTGAGTATTGGGTTGACAGGATCTGACAAGTAGCCATGCAAACTTCCAAAATGCATCAGTGAGCGGTGGGTTAGCAACGAGCGGTAACTCCGATCCCTTTTGATGCATTTCAGAAAAAGGCACCACTACTTGTTGGATCCCGTCAACCTGATACTCAAAATGCATCAGCTCTGGCAGCCATTTCTTTATCTACAAGGACCCAAAAAAAATCAAACCAAAATTTATAAAAATACAAGTAACAATGAGGTCTATTTTTAGGGTTTTACCATTTTATGTCAACGATTGAAAAGCAATCAAGAGGAAAGAAAGAAAAATGTTTGAATGTTTGTGTTGAATGTTTGAATAGTTGAGAGCTTTGTAATTGATTAAAACACAATTATTAGCACTTTCGAATCTTTTCAGACAGTATCTTTAAGGTAATTCTTCAGTGTGACATGCCGATTTCTGCCACCAGAGGGCTACCGTTTGATTGCTGTCAAATTACAGGCCGAAAGTAATTTATATTTGAAAAAATGGAATGTCAGTTACTAGATAATCATCTGAAGAACGTCTCTGTAAAGTATTTCGTCAATAACTTCAAAAATAAGGCTGAAAATACCAAAAAATGAAATATCGCAAATCGATTCTTGTATCGAAATGCAATATTTCCTTTTTTGGTATTTTCAGCCTTATTTTTGAAGTCATTGACGAGATATTTTGCAAATGATTATCTAGTATCTGACACTCTGTTTTCTTAAATATAAATTACTTTTGGCCTGTAATTTGACAATAATTGAACGGTAGCGCTCTGGTGGCAAAAATCAGCACTAAACGCTGAAGAATCACCTTAAAGAGAAGGATACTAAGTGACTGCAACATTCCAATCTTTCACAGATGGCTCAGATTCATTTTTCAAGAACTCTCATTAAACATACGAACAACAATTTGCGAAAAAAAGGAGCATAATCTGGGCTAAAAAGTTTATGAGACATTTTTCAATCTTAAATACATCTGATGTATGAATTCATTAAAATTATTTTTAATAAATTGAAGAATAAATTTAATAAATAGAAAATGTGAAGCACAAATTTTCGATGTCAGGAACAGTTTGTAAACTAAATGACTGGTTTGCGATTTCAAGCAAAAAACTAATTCAAATCGAGTAGTATGCAGAAACTCGTAATTGCATTTCCTATTTCAACATTATCAGTAATTATGTACATTTTTCCGAGTCCCGTCCGAACGACCATGAGTAACCATTTATAAAAATTTGCATCAGTACACGTTTCAATGCAACATTTTTTTTGGATATAGCGTCAGTGAAATGGGTTCTGGCGCAAAGAAAAAAACATAGGATTAAATAATATGCGCAGCATATTTGAACTCAATGTGATGGATCGACTTGCCGAATGCGCTGTTTACACCTTCAGCAACAGGAAACAAGAAAAAGGTTAGGATAATTGAGTGTCCATAGGTGTCATGGCAGCAATGTGCCCACAAGAAACTGTGAGTAAAATAAGGGCAAAATGTTGAACTTCATTTGTTATAATTTGAATTGTAAATTAACTAAAGATCTTTTGAGTTGAATTAAGATGAGAAGAATTAATTCTGTCATTTTGAATGTTACTAGCATTTTCTTACTAGTGCGATTGGTATTTATAATGTATCACAATCAGAAATACTAGCCTCGTTTATGCGAGAGATCTCAACCTGGGTTGGGCCAACCAGTGTCCAACTCTGGTCAGTGCATAAACACCCGTATATTTGAACTCGAGTTTGAAGGATTTCTTTCTTCTTCTTCTCTATGATTGTTTACAATTTTGATGAAAATGGCGGTAGCGATGCTCGGTGCAGTACAGTCAAGGGATGCCGCATAAGACGCAGGGTTAACCTCGCTCGTTTTGGGTACATCGATCAGCAACCCGAGTTCGAAACTCCGCAGAGTTAATGCGCAAAATCTCAAACCAAATTCACAGACTCGACTCTGGTTTGAATTAGAGTCGAGTCGAACCCGAGTTCAGCGAAAACCGAAGTGTATAGGTGGGCATCTCAACCCGAGTTCGGCCGAACTCATTCAAATCTCTCTCATTAACAAGGCTAATTAAAAAGAAACAAAATATCAAAATTAACAACGTTCCTGGTCAGAGCAAGAGAGGAAAGTAACATAATACTGGGTACTTTTACTATGAGGAAAATACTGAAATTCTCAATAAAACTTGCAAGATTACTTGGAATTCTGATAAAAAGTATTAAATTCAAACGTGAAAAGCTTACATCTGATAAAAAAAAAAAAAAAAAAAAAAAAAAAAAAAAAAAACACTGTTAGTAGATAATTCAATTTGTATATTTACAAAAATTGAAAAAACTCAAGTTTATTTTTGAAAAATTTTTGGTTAGTTTCAATGAGATTAAGTTATTAGTCTATAAAAATACATTTAAATTCTTTTTTTAAAAAAAAAATAATCTTATCACCTATTATTTCTGATTGGTAAGTGAAAACCATAAAAGAAGGTAAAACAGGGTAAAGCTGGGAAGTAAGAAAAACCCATTCAATATTTTTAATTATTTTCTGATGGGTAAGAATCTTGTATTATTTTACACCCTGTTCACAGTTGGACATAGAAAGACTACATAGTTCAATCTTTTCTCACCATAAGAAGTCGTCTAAAAGGTACCACTTGATTGCACTCCGTCTTTTTTAAAGGCAAAAAGGCTCTAATCTTTCCCACAGAAACTAAATAAAAAACTAAATATGGAAATGAAAGTCTGTCAACAAACTTGGAAAATTGGATCATAAAAATTTACTTCCGGCTGAGTTTCAAAAGAAAAATGAGAAAACGTGCCGCCGCAATATTAGCACAAAATTGCAGCCCACACTTGAGCTGTGTTCTTCTTTACATCAAGATGATTCTTCAGCGTTTAGTGCCGATTTCTACCACTAGGGGCTACCGTTCAATTATTGTCAAATTACAGGCTAAAAGTAATTTATGTTTAAGAAAAAGGAATGTGCGTTACTAGATAATCATCTGAAGAACGTCTCTGCAAGCTGTCTCGTCAATAACTTCGAAAATAAGGCTGAAAGTACCAAAAAATGAAACATCGCATTTCGATACAAGAATCGATTTGCGATATTCCATTTTTTGGTACTTTCAGCCTTGTTTTTGAAGTTATTGACAAGATATTTTGCAGAGACGTTCTTCAGATGATAATCAAGTATCTGACACACCGTTTTCTTAAATATAAATTACTTTTGGCCTGTAATTTGACATTAATTGAATAGTAGCACTCTGGTGGCAGAAATCGGCACTAAACGCTGAAGAATTTCCTAAAAGAAGCCTTATTATCAAGGAGACGCAAGGCTACGCAATGATGCAACACAACAGAGTTAAAAGACACTAGAACAAATAGGATCATTCCCAATGCTACACAAGGCTTCGCGTCAGAAAGCAACGCCGCGGCCGAGTTGAGAAATGTTCAACTTCTTGTGTCGCTGCACAGCAGAGAGCTGGAGTCAGATCACAGTGTCTCCTCTACGCTGGTCTTCACCGATGCGCGCACACACCTTTTGAAGAGCACTTTTTTAAATCCTGGATGCTGATTGGTCGATCCTTGCGCTCACTGAGAACAGTTTTCGTTCTCCGCCTTCGCCAGTCAATACGCAAGCATCGTAACGCTGCAGATCACAAGGCCTTGCGTTTCAGTGAAAAACAGACTTAGAAAGAGTTCTTTTCATCATTTTTTGCACAATTCATGATTTCTTAGTGTGTTTATTGACACTTGAAAAAAAAAAAAAAAAAAAACTGAAGGAAAGAAACAAAATATTGTAGATTTAATATCAGGCACTGACTGCAGGGTAAGAGGTAAAAAAGAGGGGGGGGGAAACATAAAAAATTACAAATAACAGAAAAATCATTGTTTTTGTTAAATTAAGTTATTACTATTTTTTGTTCGTTTCAGTTAATACTATTCCAGCATAAAATAAAAAATTCTGTTTCTAATCTCTTCATCTTTTGACTTGGCGGATCCATCAGTTCAAGGTCATCCCAAGAAACAGATCGTTTACTTTGCAAATAACAATACATAATTAAAAAAAAGAAATAACTCGAGTAGAAAAGTGACAGAGTTAAAAATAGATATTTATTGTTGACATAATTAAAACAAGAGACATTAAGCATGATCTAAGAATTGAATCTCACTTCTCAACGACTGAATTACATTTCTTATCAATACTGTATAATACAGTAAGTGCTAAAATTCCTAACTAGGCCAATGACTTAAAAAACAATTTAATTTGGATAAACAACAAGCCTGCTGGTTAGTTGCAAGTTGGGTGCATTGTCTATTGATTTATATGAGAAATTCTGAAAACTATGCGCTAGTGAGCAGACCTATCGTTCATCCAAATAAGAAATGTCTTTTTTTACTTGGGCTTGATCGGGACTTCTGAGACATTCTGTATAGTCATTTCACTATAGTTACTTTTGAATAATTATAGACTTGGTAAAAAAAAAAAATTAAAGGATAAAAAAATTAAAAAAAAACAATAAAATTAAGGAGTACAAATACAATTAAGGAGTTCTTTGGAAAAACTGCGTATAGTAGGAAGGGTCTGCTCTTCCTTACAAATTCTTTCTGAGCATTATTTGTTGTGTTTTTGATAAGTTAAACGGGATATTTTTTTTACTTGTTTGACAATTGGAGCTTGGTTCATTTGTCAGTTGAGAAGAACAACCCTTTCAACTCATCAAACGGTGACCTAACCCAGATACTAAATAAAATTTGCTTTTCGCATTATGAATTGTTGAAATATGAATTATTGAGGGTTAGTAGACCCTCTTATATGAATCATTGAGGGCTAGCAGACCCTCTAATATGAATTATTCAGGGCTAGCAGACCCTCTAATATGAATTATTGAGGGCTAGCAGACCCTCTAATATGAATTATTGAGGGCTAGTAGACCCTCTAATATGAATTATTGAGGGCTAGCAGACCCTCTGTTAGATTCGTTATTTTTTCAAAGAGTTCCACAGTTCTACTTGCAATCAATTAAAGTAGGGAAACACTTGTTGAGTCAATTCTTCGCGTACTTTTTTTGCTCCTTTTCTTCCATACGGAAGTTTATTTTGGGTCATTTCTCTGTTTTAATGATGTCAACAACAAATTTGACTGAGTGAATTGAGAAACTTTAACTTTAAAAAAAAAAAAAAAAACATTAAACTATGTTAACAAATAATCAGGTAAACATTGCAAATATTAAAATACCAGTACTCAAACAGGAGGGAGCGCCCATAATGTGACTGTCTTATCAGCGCTTGTGCTAAGAAATGAAAATTCTTGCGGATGCCACCGACCGGAAATTACTTTGTCTTGGTGCTGAGCAACGACTACGCTTGGTAATGGTGCTGTCAAATCTCCTAGGAAAAAAAAGAAAAACAAAAAAAAATGAGTTTTCATAGCAAAGACAGAAAACAGGAATGGAGGCTCTTGCAAACTTTTGCTGTAAGCAAATAAATAGTCCAATCTGGTGTAAAGACCAGCAAAAATCATAGTAATCACACTAAAAAAGTCTAAAATTCAGTAATAAACTCACATAACTGCTTTAACGGCAAGTTTGTAATGGCGGTTCATCGAAGGTATCATTGGAGATTAGTGTCTATTAAGTAAGTCACTTTCTCTACAGAAACATAGCAATATGTCTCAATTTAGATAGGAATCTCCCATGATACCTGCGTCTCTCCGCCGTTAAATCCGATTCTGAGAGTGAATTTCATGATTTTTTAGTGTACTCATCGTCATTTTTACAGGTTTTTATGCAAGAATAAACTCTTCAATTCCCTATCGCATAAGCTTGGTTGGGGACAAAGACAAAAAGAAACATGCAAAGTTTGATTTTTTTCCCACAAAGGGAGGCCAAAAATTGTCCAAGTCACAAGTTGGGTACCTAATGGAAAATACCAAAACATTTCAGCTTTGTAATTTTTCAATACTGAAACTTGTGTTAGCAATCATGAATTCTAACCACCAAATCTAAGGTTTGTGCCTACAATGTAATGGGTCTGTTGCAAACTTTTGCTACAACGATAAAGAGTATTTCATCGTGTGTCAAATCGCCCGAAAAGTCCATTGGTGGCATCAGAAAGTCATGAAATGCAATAATAAACTCACAAGAGACCTTTAATAAAATCCAATATGGCGGTAAAATATCAAGCAATCTGTATGCATAAACCTTTAACATCCAAGGATTGCCAACGTTGACAACCTCACAACTTCGGAGGTTATGTGTTTATTTATGTTGTGATTGTGTGTGATCGATATTGTGAGGTTGGCTATCCTTGGATGTTCATGGTGCATGCATAAAGGTTGCTCGATATTTTACCGTCATCTTGGATTTCATTAAACCTCTCTTGTGAGTTTATTATTGCATTTCTTGATTTTTTGATGCTGCCGATAGACTTTTCACGCAATTTTACATGAGATTGAACACTCTATAGCGCTGTAGCAAAAGTTTGCAACAGACCCATTCTTTGGCTTTCGATACTTAAGACAACAATTTTCACGCAACAAGGCTGAATTTTTTCACAAATAAAATTTTTGACTGTTTCGATGACAGGACTTTCTTTTGAAGGTCATAGTACTTACATTGATTCCAATGGAGAAAAAACCTTATTACCTAACTGCACAAGCCGCCATCGGAACATAAAAATAAAGATTTGTAGACAAAAACAAATGCGAGAGAATATTGACATACCTTGAAGATCAGTAAGAACAAGTCGGTTATCATAGCCTGCCGTTAGCAGATAATAGGCACTAGGTGAGAAGCGGATAGAACGAACATCAGCAGAATGAGGTTTGAAGCATTGAAGAGTGCGTGATCCTCGGATATCCCAGAGGACACAAGCAGAATCTTCATGACCAGAAACAAGGAGTCGACCGGATGGATCGACACAGACAGCAGCAACAGCGCTTCCTTGCTGTAAAACAGAATAATACGTAAAATGAACGAATACATAATGAATACACCGTGAATACATAAAATGAATGAACATGTAAGAAAATAATAGTATAGTAAAAACCCATGATGGATGCTTTTTTCCTTATACAGTAGAACCTTGATTAACCGGACGGGTCGGGACCGGACACCATCCAGATACCGAAATATCCAAATAATCAAATTCGCGGGATCGGATGTTGCTACGGTAACCATCGTTAAAGGGCTCGTTTCTTAAAGCCATTCGATTAATTAAATTTAAACACCGAGCACTTCAACGATGGTTACTATAGGAATAGTTAAATTTTACTATTTTCAACAATTTTACAATTTATCAATGAAGTAAATGATCGACCCCCCCGTTCGAGTTCAATTTAACAAAAAGTCAATTTTTCCTCCAACAAAAGTAAAATGATTACTTATCCAATTTCAACCTAATTCTCTCCGCCAGCAAGAAACAGAACAAAAACACAACCTCTCATCAAAAAAATTTGAAGGAAAAAGCGGAGAGTTAATTACTTACCTTAGTGCCAGGAACAGTCACTGGAGTAATAACATTGACGCATCCCCTGGTTCGAAGATCCCAAAATCTGACTGTGCGGTCTTGAGAACCACTTATGAACATGGCACCACCCCAGTTGTACAAAGAAAGAACATGCCCTGCAAAAATTAAGTTCAATTAAGTAAACATATTTTAAGTTACTTACATTACAAGAGTTGGACAACACTTCTTTAGGTAGACTGTCAGCTCTTCAGCCAAATAAATATTTTTGGTGTGCATCACAAATTGGCTGCAGGGAATTTGAAAAGTGATACAGTGGTGTAAATATACTCCCAGCAATCCAGCAGAGGGGTGGGGGAGGGGGGTCTGTATGCTCATTGCTAAAATTGCAAACAGAGACATCTTTTGTGGACGATTTTGGCCGAAATAAAATTCTTGCCGGAAATAAATGTCATAAGACATGGGCGTCCGCAGCAGGGGGGAAAAAGGGGGCACTTGCTCCCCTGAAATTCAGAACAGTCAAAACGTCGCAATAAAAAATGAAAGGAATAAGAGAAAATAAAATGTCAATCAAAGGAATGATAGTTAGCGAACTACATTATCAGTTTATTTTGTATTTTTAACTCATTTTTTGCAAAGAACAGTAGAACTATGCATTTTCTTACAATCATTATCATCTGTTGTCACTTTATTCATAATATCAAACACATCAAAATGTTTATTGTTATTATTTGAAACACCTACAATAGCTAAAAAATTGTATGCTATTTGGAAGAAAAAAAGGTTTTCACTTTTTCCTCGGAGGGGGGGGGGGGAGTGGTCCCCCTGGATCTTCCATTAGGGCTCAACAATTGGAACCCTTTGGAAATTTTTCTGCGAGCATCCATGTCGTGAGACAAGGATCCATATACAAAATTTGAAATTAGAAAGAGAAAGCTATGAAGGAGGGTCACATGAGAGTGAGTGAGTGAGGTATTTTGGAACGCTACACACACGTGTTTTGGCACAGTTGATTGTGACCAATGAATGCATCATTGTCTAGTCGTTCACTTTGGTTTCACGTTGCAATAAAACTGTTCATAGTCTTTGAGGAAAAGGTAATCTAAGGGAGTGAAAAATAGAATGAATATTGGACGGTAAACTTACCAGAATGACCGCTGAGGGCCTGGTAAGCTTGGCCGGTAGCGCAGTCTGTGACATATATTTTGCAATCTCCAGCACCGCCACTGATGAGAAGAGACGATTTATTGCTCGTGTCCTCCAAGAAACAAAGGTCTCGAACTGTGCCATCATGCATTGCCAGTTCAATTTCTTGACCTGCTCAGAAAGAAAAAAAAAAGAAAACGATTCGTTCAATTTCACAAAAAACTACTGCAAACTAGTGAACAAAACTTGAAACATTTTTTTGGTGCATTGCTTTAACAGCTTTCACTTTCATTGTGACGATTCATTGATGTTGGTACAAAGAGGTGTGGCTCAAAATAACGCTTCAAAATCTTCTTCTACCAGTTCTTTTCTAATAGAAGAGCATGAGAAAAAATTGTCTTGATTTGATCCCCTAATTTCGTGCGCATCGTGGAAAATCTTTTAAAACAATTTCGTGATGATCAGTTGGTTGGTTCACCATCTAGGGAAGAAACTATGGTGAGAGATTTTGAAACGTTGAGTCGAGTACACTTCTTTGGAGAAACAACAACGAATTGATATATACTCCTGAAATTAGATGGCTTCATGTAGAAAGGGAACCAACTGCCACAAGTTTCTAACGTAGTTGGCTTCCTTCTGCACAAACATAAAAGTTCATTCTATTCTGTATAAATTAGTCCAATTGGTGCGAAATGCATTATCCAAAAGTTGTGATCAGCAACCACAATGTTGCACTGCATAAGTTGCATTAGTGAGACGAAAAAACAAAAAAATTATACGTTATAATAATGAAGCGAAGTTGTTAGTGAACCATAAATGAATTTATTATTCTTTCCCTAGAGAGGGGGATACTAATTTTGTAAAAGGTTCAAGAAAATTGATCGAATTAGTTGTAATTTAAGCAGTGGGGCAGCCAGGAGAGGGGGGATCCCGGGGGTCTGGACATCCCTCTTCTCCTTTGAAACCAAACTTTGCCCTATTAACAGTAATATTTTGTGTTTTTAGAGAAATTTTACCAAACTTAGACATTCACCCTCCCCCTCCCCCAACAAATGTCGGACCCAGGACCCCCCCCCCCTCCTTCTTGAAAAATTTCTGGCTATGGTGGGAGACTCCATATACCCACACGCCAGCTTGCAGTTAGAAAATATAAACCCAACTTTAATTTCATCAAAATATAGATCGGGAGGTTAACAACAAAGTCTCTTTAAGAAGTCCATTTTGAGTATAAAGTTTGGCCGAGAATTTCTGTTAACAATTTTTTAATTTAAAAGCCACCCGAATTAATTTATCATTCCCTATCTGACGGAAATGCAAGTACAGCAGAATGATTTTTCTTTTTTAGAAATTTCAACAAGTATATTGAAAGCAGTGTGTTTTTTTTGCTCTTTGTGGATGGTCATTTTTGAGTTTACTGGACTCTAGGAAAAATTTAAAAAAACTCCTGTTATAAAGGATAAAAATTATTCAAAAAATTCTACACCAGTGGCAAAGCTTGCCAATTGGCAATAGCGGGATTCTTTCATTTACACCTGAATAAAACGATCACTTTTCCTGGAAGCATTGAATTGCTTATTCCCTTAACCCTTCAGTGGGCGCGCTTCTGAAAATCACATGAATGGGCGCGCCGCGGCAATTTGGCCGCAACCTGATTTCTCGTTTTTCTGTCCATATAATGTGATAACAATGACAAAATACATGTTGTTTCTTATGTTTAATGTTTTTCTCTTTGTTTTGATTATTTTCTTCATAATTTTATTCTTTTATTCTGTACATGTAATTTGGTGAAAAAAGTCAAAAATCGGGTACCTGATTTATTTGCAATAAAATCTGCGTATTTTTCAAGTCTTTCAAGAAATGAAAATCATCGCCATAATAAAAATAAGTATGGAAAGAGCTTTTTTATTGAATAATTTTTACAAATAAGTGCCCATTACAAAAATATTTTTTTTTTCAAAAAAAAAAATTAAAAGTGCTCAAAGTAAAGAAAAATGAGCAAATTACATTCTAAAAAGTTTTCAATAAAAATTTCCGTGGAAAAAGTAATGTAGGGAAACTCAAAATTAATCAACTTCCATGGCGTCTTGATTTTGACAATTGATACAGAGTGCGGTCATTTGACAATGATTTTTACACACATTTTTAGCACAGTTTTGGCATAAAATCTTACTTCTATTATTTTTGTGCTTTCCACAAACATGACAAATATGCCACGACGCTCTGGAAGATTCTGTTGATATTCGACAGGTTTGTGTTTTGTCAAAAATACCTGGAGATCTTATATTATAACTTCGAACTTAAAAATCGCGAAATCTCACCGAGTATGGTTGCAGAAAAACAATTGTTGTAAAAAATTAAGTACGAACTCAGATGCAGAATTCAACTACGCGAGTGGGCGCGCCGCGGCTGTTTGGCCGCAATTTCGACGCGCGTCAGTTCAAGCCTTATCTTTGAGATGCTGTTGGTGAAAAAAAATCTGGGAAATGACTGCATTCTGTGCTTATCTATGTCCTTGAGGCATCCATGGACGCTTGGCTACTGTTTTCCATCTCTGCCAGTTCTATGTCGAAAAAACGAAAAATGCGGCCATTTAGCCGCTGCGCGCCCACTTAAGGGTTAAGAACAATGTTGCCAACCTATAATAAATACCAGTAAATCACCAACTTTTACATCAATTCTAATGGGAAAAATTGAATAATTATCCGAAAAATGCTAACACTGCTAAATAGATTTGAGCCAACGAGCTATTGCAATAGAGAGGCTGATACATGTTAAAAGTCATATCTGAAAGTGAGGCAGCATGGGCGATCTGATTCTGGTTTGTTTGCCTCATATTTTTTAACCTTAAATTGAAAATTGTAACTAACCCAGTGGAAAGTGGTTTAAAACAAAAGTGCAATGTGTTTAAGAGTAATAAATAAAACTGTCCAGGCGAGAAAATTTTGCATATTTATGTTATGTATCAGTTTCCTTATCGTGCAAATCCTTCCAGAAGAAACAGTTATATCGATTTTGGTGTCCAGATAGTCTCTTTAAAGTTTTAAAGATGAACCGGTTCGAACCTCCTTTCATTTTCGATGAACCGGTTCGAACCGGAATTTTAGAAGTTGGTTCCAGGTTCAGTTCGAGGTTCAACAACTTTAGAAAAAACGGTTCGCGGTTCGGTTCACGGTTCAGAAAATTTGCGGTTCGGAGCGGTTTTCGGTTCACGGTTCGGTTCGGTTCAAGTCTCTGCTTTAAACACTTGCACTTTTGCTCATAACCAATGTTCAATGTCTTTGTCACAATTATTTTTTTTTAAATTTAAAGGATAAAAAATATGAGGCAAACAAACCGAGCCTGTGTGACAAACGACCATAAAAAATTTCGATTATGGCTGCCTCAACATAACGTCCCACAAATCCTCTCTATCGCTATAGCTCGTTGATTTGAACAGAGGAAACCCGTTGTTGCCGAATTGCACGGTTCGCCACTGCTCTAAAAAGCAAATAAGAATGAATGGACATCCATGAACTCTAACCTTCTAAATTGTTAGTGTCGGAATTGAAGCGCATTAATTTCACTGTTTTGTCGTTTGATCCGGTGGCCATGAGGTCTCCAATCGGTGTCCACGCCATGCAGTAGATGGAGCCTTTGTGGTGACGCGTTCGCTTGAATAAAACGGTTGGCTGGCATACCGCTGCATCCTCCCTGTGACAGACAAAGAAAACAAAAATTACAAATATTGAATAAAGCAGCAAGTTTGCGGAAAGAAAATATGATATGATATTTTTAAGATGGTTTTGTTCCCATGAATTAATGGGGCTCTTGCAAACTTATGCTGTGAGGAAATGAATAATTCAATCTGCTGTAAAAACCAGCGAAAATCACGAAAATCCCACCGAAAAAGTCTAAAATTCAGTATTAAACTCACAAAAATGCTGTGGCGGCAAGATCGCAATGGCGGTTCAACGCAGGTATCATGGGAGATTACTGTCTAATTTGCCACTTTCTCTGCGGAAACACAAAGAAATGTCTCAAAGTAGATAGGAATCTCCCATGATACCTGCATTGACGATTCTGAGAGTGAAGATCGTGTGATTTTTTACTGTACTCATCGTCATTTTTACAGGTTTTCATGCAAGAATCAACTCCTCAATGCCCTGTAGCAAAAGTTTGCAAGAGCCCAATTAGCCAAGATTCACTGTATATACTCATACTCTGCCACCAGGTCAGTCTAAAATTGATGAATGGAGCACTTCGTCTCAAAAATTCTCTTGGAGCTGTTGCAAAATTTTGCTACATGCACATTAATAGAAGATTAAGGGGTAAAACCCTGCAAAAATGACGATAAGGGCACTAAAAAATCACGACATCCACTCCCAAACTCATAAAATGCTTTCAAATGCGAAACAGTAATGGCGGCGATTACCGCCTAAACCTTATGGCTACTGTACGCTGCTTCTTCTTTTTCTGTGGTGTCGCGAGAGCACCTCGTGAGGGTATAGAGCTGATTGATGAGATAGGGAAACCTAATGTAATAGACGGTAATAACTGCCATCGCGGTCTCGCGTTTGACAGCATTTGATGAGTTTCGGAGTGGATTTTGTGATTTTATAGTGGGCTTATCGTCATTTTTATAGGGTCTTACCCCTAAATCAACTAATAATATGCATGCAGCAAAAGTTATTGCAACAGCACCATTAATCAAAACGTCACTCAAACTGAAGTAGAAAACGGATTTCTGTACCGTTCATGCATTTTTGTGTGACGCAGACGACGCAGTAGCTCATTGGGTGTTCATGAAGGGTTTACCCTGTTATGATTCATTATCTATTATTGAAAGGACCAAAAAATAAAATAAAAACCTTCCTCAATTTGAGGCATCTGGGTGGTGGGGGGGGGACGCACCCCATGCCCCATGCCCCCTCTCCCCGGTGGATCCGCCACTGTATACCTTCCTCATTTCTCTTTTCCTTCACCTTCATAAAGACGGTTTAAATTACTTAACGAGTTAAACATAGCTCGGAGGCGTGAGTGAGTCAGGACCAATCTAGTTGTACGCGCGGCAAGAAATGTTCAGTTGGATAGCATGCGCATATTATGAGGAGCTTTCAAAACAAAACAAATCCAAGTTACTATCAAACATTAACCATCGCGGAGAGAGATTTACTAGTGCAACGTTTACTTGGCACTGAACGGCGTGAATGAGTCGAACTTATATTGAGCAGCCCGACCCTTCCTTATTAGAAGTTGAAACAAATAAAAAAAAAAAAAACACACACATAGTCGATTCTGGGAACGACTCGTGCTTTGATACCGCCTCTTGGTGGCACTTGGCACTGCGAGCGAGAAAGAGAGAACGTTTCAAAGTATACTTGAAGAGAGAGAGAGAGAGAGAGAGAGAGAGAGAGAGAGAGAGAGAGAGAGAGAGAGGGGGGGGGTGCGAGAACAGAAACTCGTACCGCGATTGTAAAATAATTTCACTCTAGTCAGCACTCAGCACTGCAGATCGCCTAGTTGCGCCGCGACAGAATGACCAAATTGAGCAAAAATAGAAACCCAAAGGAGAAAAAAGATCCCGAGCCTGCGCGGATGAAATTGAAAGTGTCAAAATCGGAGAATTGTTTTTATAATACTTACTCCAATCCGATAGAAAGACTTGGACCATAAAATATATTACAGTTGGATAGAGTGCGTATGCGTATAGAAGGGAAATGTGAATTTGCAGTATTTTACTGCCCCTACCTCTCCTCAAAGCTTCAAAAACCCGCTGAAACAAGATCTCGTCCAAAATGCACCTATCTTGCATTCACGTTTTTTCTAAAACCACGTGGGTTAGCATAAAATGACTAAGGTGCACTTCGAAAACTTCACAGGAGGAAGGTAAAACTGCATTGCTTTCTAAATCAATAACATTCAAACCGATGGCGCATGCAGGATTTTTTCAATCCCTCTAATTTCCTCTTAGTAAACATCACGGGGCAAAAATACCATGGTAGATTTTACCATCTGCATTCTGCATGGTTGATTTATCATCTGCTAAAAAGTATGGACAATTTCACCATAATATGGTTAATGCAACGTACTTTGTGGTAAATTAAGTTGGCCTGTTGGTAAATTTTACCCAACGAGGTAGAGCAATAGAGAGGCTGATACATAAGTCCCATCTGAAAGTGTGACAGCTTAGGCGATCTGAATCTGGTTTGTTTGCAGTGACGAAGCGTGAAATTTGGCAACAATGTATTCCCTCCGTTTAAATTCACCAAAAAAGTCGAACGCTTCAGTCATCGGCGATGACCAGGCATTTCGACCTTTCTAATGTGTTTAAATTGGGAAAAAGGAACGTTGCCAAATCGCAGCTTCGCCACAGTTTGTTTGTCTCATATTCTTTAAGATAGCCTCTCTCAAAAATTTGCACTTTCGTTTAAAACCAACTTCAAGTGAATTTGTCACAACTCTCTTTTTAAGGTTACAAAAAAAGAGGCAAATAAACCGAGCCCGTGTAAAATGTCCATAAGAGATTTCGATCATGGCTGCCTCCTTGAAGTTTCAATATCACGCCCCACAAATCCTCTCAATCGCTACAGCTCGTTGATATTACCACAGCCTAGCGTTTACCATACTTTCTGGCAGACTGCTTGCGTAAAGTGCGCAATTCAAAGCGTTACATGAAATCTGAAAATGCAGCATTTCGTCCATTTAAAATCACGTAAAAAATCGATTCAAGGTAAGTGCGCTGTTCACCCCATAAAAGACGACCCTCATTACTTTAAATGGACCAAAGGCAACACTACCCGATGGCTACGACTCCAGAGGAGATTCGTCTGAATTATCCGACGAATATATTATAGGTATCAAATTCAAAGTTGCAGTTTTAAAATATATCAGCTGCAAAATTTTACCCTAACTCACCATTGACACTATCGATGAATCGATTGCTAAACAATCGACCGCATAAAACGATTGGATGAATTACGATTACATTCTTTGCCTCTCAGTCATTAGTTCCGTTCACCATTGAGTAATAAACTCAGAAAACTGAATGAAGGAAATAGGAACTCGTTAACATTAGAGGGAAGAGGGTGAGAGAAAGAAAGAAAGAAAGAGAGAGAGAGAGAGAGAGAGAGAGAGAGAGAGAGAGAGAGAGGGTGAGAGTGAGAGAGAGAGGGTGAGAGTGAGAGAGAGAGGGTGAGAGTGAGAGAGAGTGAGAGAGCGAGAGCGAGAGCGAGAGAGAGAGAGAGAGAGGGTGAGAGAGAGAGAGAGAGAGAATACAAATCATGCAAATAGAGGTAGAACGGTAATAATAGTAAAAAGACAATAACCACGAAGAGAGAGAGAGAGAGAGGGAGAGAGGGGGAGAGAGAGGGAGAGAGAGAGGGAGAGAGATAGAGGGGGGGAGAGAGAATATAAATTAAGCAAATAGATGTAGAATGGTAATAAAAGTAAAAAGACAATAACCGCGAATCGATTATGGATAATAAGTTACGATGATTGCACTGTTAAAGTGAACTGTTAAGTAATCAGTGTTGACAACGACCGACCGGTAAAGCTGCACAGTGGGTAAGTACTTACTTACACTAAACCAGTGGCGTAACTAGGCATGCATGCGCCCCCCCGCAAAAAAATAGAGCTGCGCCCCCCCCCCAATCATATTCCCTCCCTTCCCCATCCCACCCCTTGCCGGCCTATGATCCCGCGGCCCGCGGCTATATAGAACATATACCCCGTCGAAAGAAAAGTTACGAATCAATTTTTATTTTTTTTGGTCAATTTTAAATCAAAAATCGCCTACCTGTTCTTTCAAAGCTTTTTCTTACGTGCCATAATAATTGTTGCGAATTCGTCAATAAAGTCTTCCAAAATCCATCTCTTTGGCCCTTCTTGCTTCAATGCTGAGCGTCGCTAAGCTTGAGAGACGGTGTTGACTCATTGTACTCACGTCTTCTAGAGGAGGTTTCAGAAGTGTAGGGCGCATCCAGACCGATAATCTTTGGAATTTTCCAACATTATTTCTCTTCGTTTCAAAATGAAAATGAATGAAAAGGAATTCGAGCGTTGGCTTTTCAATGAGAAACACTTTAAAATTAAACGTTCAAAGTCGAAGACAAGTTTTGTTTAGTTTTGAAGAAATGAAAATTGAAAAGTCACCAAAGATTATGGTCCAGGTGCGCCCTACACTTCTGAAACGCGAGCTCTACGTATACGTCATCTTCGTCCCTGTTTTCCTATTTTTTGTTCTTCTCTTTAGATTTTTTTCTTCTCTTCTTTCTTCTTCTCTCCTTCCTCCTTCTCTTTTTTTCCTTCCTTCTTTTCCTTTTCTTCCTTCGCCCCGTATTTTCCTCCTCTCTCTTTGCGCCCACCGACGCCTTGCGCCCCCCCGCAATTGCGGGGGCTGCGGGGGCTATTGTTACGCCACTGCACTAAACACTACACAGGACTAGAGGAGTGCGGTGGGGCGCGGAGAAAGTGTCCCGCTAAATCGCATTCGGCCGTGTCGCGTCACGCCGAACAGTGAACAATTTGAAATCAACTGTAGGAAATACCCCACGAACACGCTCTCACATCAAAATTATTCTGGGGGGACCCTCAGCTCAGACCCCCTTTAATATTCTGGGAGATCCCCCTATAATATTCAGGGGGAGACCCCCAGACCCCCTTCAAGGGGTTAATTTGACAGTGGGCTGGTTGCAGATCGTTTTTGCATGTTTTCATCAAAATTCACTTAGCTATATATTTAAAACATTCCAATTTTTCGCAACGTTCACCCATTTTATCTATTTTCCCATTGATTTTAATGGAAAACTTTTATCTTCAATAACTTGCTGTTAGTTTAAAATTTTGGAAAAACAAAGTAAATCCCTCTGGGGAATGTTAAAAGCAACTTCTTTGAAAAATTTGGATGTATATGAACCATTATTGGTTCAAAAGTTATGCCGGGATACAGACAGACAGACATCAGCACCATCGCAATACTTTCTCAATTTCTAACTTTGTTAGTTGTGAGAAAGTAAAAGAAATTCCAACACGAGTCGTTAAAAATGTGTCTCTCAAGAATTGGCGCACGGCGATGACAACATTTCGACTTGACACCGATTTTTATTCCCTTTTCTGCTTTGCAATAGTGAAACAATTTCATCACGGAAGTATACTCTTTCAACTTTGGTTGAACTTAAAAAAAAACCAATCAAACACTTGATAATCGCCTTGAGCAGGCCATAAGCTTGCATATACCAAGACTTACATTAACCTCCCATTCACAAACAGAGCAACCGAGTATGATTATAAGCGGTTTTGGGCCGAAGCTTCACAATGAATCGGGTACCGCCAGCGGTAGATGTATGATTTGACAAGTAGTTCACTATTCGTACGCGACTGTACCGTTTTAGTCTACCCTAGGAAATGAAGGCGCATCCATAACAGTAAGATACGGTTTCGGTTAGAGTCCCTTGATGGAAATATTGTATAGGGAGTACCGACACGAGCTCAACGAGTTGTGATTGGTCGTTGGTTTTAGGCTCTCACGGAGTCGAGCAGGAGTCGACGACATCGAAGGCTCCACACGAAAGGAGTCGATTCGCAGAGGAACGTATGGGAACGGACCGGAATGCCGGCAAATCCGCCAGTCCACCACTGGTCCACTGTTGAACTTAACCTTCGAATTCGTTCAGGCAGTCGACTAAATAGACTCCTGTCATAATGCATAAAGCGTCGCGTCGGTACTCCCTATACAATATTTCCATCAAGGGACTCTAGTTTCGGTTTCCATCGGTCGAACAGCAGGAACTTTCAGGAGGATAACATTAGATATTTGTTGGCAAGTAGTTAACTATTCGTACGCGACTGTACCGATTTAGTATACCTATAAAAATGAAAGCGCATCTATAAAATAAATTTAATACGAACGGACGGTCCTCCAATTAACTTAACATCGGGCGCAATGGAGCTTTTGTAAGGTTTTGCTGTAGACAAATGGCCAATCAATTTTGACGTAAAATGCTGCGAAAATAACTATGAGGCCATTAAAAAAGTCTAAAACTCACTCCTCGCAGAGAAAACTTAACTTGAAATTTCGGGCGACCACCCTTGCATGTATGCACTAACCTTGGATTTGGACCCCAAACAAAAGAACAGGACATGCAATCAAGAGCCGTCTTCCTCGTTTATTACGCAACGTAGAACTTTTCTGTCGTTATCACCGTGCTCCTAGTGACAAAATGTTATAAATAGACCTTCAATTCCTTCAAATTTACTTTTAGAAAGCAAATTCAGTAATCTCATTGTTCAAATTCGTAGGTTATGTTCTTTTGTTTGCGGGGTCGGAATCCGAGGTTGGTGCATACATGCAAGGGTGGTCACCCGAAATTTCAAGTTAAGTTTTTTCTGCGAGGAGTGAGTTTTATACTTTTTTAATGGTCTCATCGTTATTTTCGCAGCATTTTACATTGGAATTGATACTCCATTTGCCTACAGCAAAACCGTGCAAGAGCTCCATTGTGTCTCCAATCAACAGCTAGGATACCCGTCTTAAAAATGCCGACAAGGACCGTCTGTTTCGGACTCGATTTGGGCCTAACGATAAATTATGAATCTCGCTATTCCCAGATCGAATTATCGCTGACCTCTAGGGTCAACTAGTTTGGTGTGCACCTCCGCATCGGCTACCCACTACTGTGCGACGCGCCGCATCGTTGCCGACAATGCATCTCTCAACGCACCAACTCATCCAACAACAAACCAAGGCTAAGAATTCACCCCGCCCTTACGCGACGCGGTGTTACTTTCTACGATACAGAGAACAAACTCTATGATGGCCCGAAAGAGCTTTCTCCTATCCATGATCCCAATCGACTGGTTACTGGTTTTCTGATTGACATTTACAAATGTTTTTAGACCCCACCGACTCTAGACCGGATCATTTAACGCGAAGAAAAAAATCCCTGGAGCAATAAAATAAAAGCTAATTTGACTTTTTATCGCGGCTGCAAAGGTTGAACACCTGAATACGTCATCACAGGACCTTGTTGTGTAATCGTCGCGTAGTTACGAAAGCGGTAGTCTAATACAAAAAAAGACCTGTAATAAATTCGCACAATGAAAGATAAAACTATGAATGAAGAGCTAAATCTGATTTAATCATCGCTAGCCAGTTTGTTCGACATGTTTTCATTTTACTGACAAACTTGTAAGCAGCACTGGCGTGCGCAGGATTTTTGTTAGTTGCACTGATGTGCGTTTGACTGAAAATGATTCCCTTCTTCCGCTTCACCTCTAAAAATCGGAGGTGTAGGGGGTGGGGGATTTCTGCTCCCTGAGAATTTTACTTCGAACGGAAAATGGTCTAACTGCATGATTTGCATAATTAAACTATCGAGTTACAAAATTTCGAGTTTTTGAAATCTAGAAGTTATCTCGCGATTTTGTAATACTTTTTCTAACACGAAGTGTTTACAACTCTCAGAAAAAGAAGAAAAACATTGGAAAATCCAGAAAAAACGAGAAAAAGTGACTTGAGCGTTCCTTTTCTAGTTTCGCGATCTATTTCCGTTAGGCAGACCCGTTAAAGTCAAATAATATACTTTTCCCCCTTAAAACATAATGCTAGAAGCTCTCAAAATAAATTAGCAGAAGTTTTTGAGAACTTTAACATTTTTAAAGAAGAAATTGCGAGATAGCGAAAAAACGCAAAAAGAAAATCGGAGAAAATGGGCGAAACACGTGTAAAACAAACGAGTGCCGAGCCGCAGAACTTGGCCTCAACCAATTGAGCTCAAACTTTACAGGCGTTATATTTTCGCCATACGGAACATTTTTTTGCCCGGTCCCAGCACAATTTCGAGTATTTGTTATTAACGGGACATCATAGGCCCTAGGATCACCTGTTGTCTGTGGTGAATTTCGGCTCATCGAGTGATCTGTTTTAATCAAGCTGTGTATGAGCGTGCATGAAGGAGGCCTCAGATGCTTTACGAGCGGCCATCGTTCATCAGTGGATGGTTGTGTTAGCTATGAGGGGTTTAAAAAACCCCCCTTAAGCAGGGTCGATTAGTTCAAACCGTGCACGGTAGGCCACGCTGCTCAAAAAGTCAACAGTATATTTGGCTAAAAATGATGAATTTGTGCTGAAAGTATACCTTTGAGGAACGTCAGCACTTGCAAGCATACTGTGTAGGAAGATACAAGTTTCATGATTTACACTGAAAAAACAAAGTTTCAGTAGAACCGAAGCAGCTTTTTAAAATAGCATTCACGGAAAAAAAGATTAGTGAAAATAACCATACGGATACCTGATTTTGGCACCTTCTAGATGTTATGGTAAACTTGACCAGAAGTATGGTACATTTACGAATACTTTGAGTAAATTCGACATGCAATCAGGTAACATCACCTAGTACCTAGTCAAAACATAGTATACTTCTGGTTAACATTACCATAACATCTAGCAGGTGCCAAAATCAGGTATCCGTATGGTTATTTTCACCGTAGTTTTTTTCCGTGTTGCAGAGAATAAGTCCTAGCTAGCTCTACCGGAGCAAGTTGCGGTTGTCCTGAAGCAAAACTTCGGATGAGTCAAAGCAAGAAAAGAGGCTGTTATTCTAAAGAAGTAGAGCTTTGGTAAACCTGCATTTTTTTCCGGTACAGCTTGAACTTTCGCTCTACGAAGCTATTTTAAAAAGCTGCTTCGGCTGTTCATAAATTTTGTTTTTTCAGTGCACGGCTTTAATTCTCAACCAATTCCGCTCGTTTTGGGCTCAAAAAATCCATGAAAAAATTACGCAGGTGCTGACGTTCTAGGATTTACCGTTTTTTCTTCGTTTACAATTTAAAATGCCAAAAAGATGTCTTTTTCCCAAAAACGACCAGTGGCGCTATCTATCCGAATGAAATCTGGAAAAGATTCGCCTGGAATCACCTTAAAAACGCACCATCCATATAGTTGTGGAGAACCGTGAGGACAAAACATTATTAAGGCTCGGATCATTCTCGAAAAATACGCTTATAAACATCGTCATCGTAAGCTCAGCAAACAACGCATGGAACTTTGGGTTGGCCGTTTGCTACGAGAGGAGAGGAGGGGGGGGGGTAGCGAGAGTACATGCGTGAGATCGCGTAAATTGAATCGACTAGTATTATAGCCGGCGGGGCGGGGGCGAGAGACGGGGGGCGGTGCGTAATCTTGACAATGGCTCAATTACCGAGTCTTAATCTCGATATCTCGTCGGCTAATAAACGTGGAAGAGGGGGTTGGTGGGCGGGGGAAGGGGGGATTCAATGCATGCAAATATGTTAATTTGCCGGAAAAAATGACGAGTTTATTAACTGCACTTTTATTTGCGTCACATTCCGCTTGTCGCGATCCTTCAGCCGAAGCGACGACGCGACGCACTTTGGTCTGAGATCCAAAAAAAATGTCAAAAAAACAGTGAAATAAAAGTAACGAAAAATCATCGTTTTCGACATTTCTAATAACATTTCTAGGTGAAAATTACTTGAAATGATCTATAACGTGTTTTCTGTGATTAAAATCGCGGCCTTGAAAGTTTATGAATCAAAATTGATGAGTTTACTTTCTGCTTTTTTGACCACTTTTAGAAGCTCTCAGACCTTGAGTCCTTGTACATTAAAGAGTCTCGACATAGAGGGTTTTAGTAATGGCGACTGCCGGTGATGAGCGTTCCAAACAAAGCCGGTTTGTCTCTCTCGCTCTCACGTGACCCCTATGCACTGCCATCTCACTCTAATTTCAAAAATCGCTTATAAAGACTTATTTTGTGAAATTTTATGGCAGAAATGAATTTCTCGAAGCATTTTAATGCGATTTCGATAATAATGTGTCGTAAAACAAGGCCCTGTATGCGAATTTCGAAACTAGAAAGAGATGGATACACATGGGGCATGGGGGCCACGGGAGAGTGAGGGAGATAGTTTGGAACGCTACACGCGAGTTTTATCACAACCGATTGCGACCGATGAGCGCATTGTTGTGGTTGTTGCGGTTCACCGTTGACTTCGCACTAAAACCGTCTATACGGAGCATCGATTCTGATTGGCTGCTAGATTTCAGGCTGTCACTGAGCTCAAGGAGGCGCTCTGTGCTATTTTCCATAAGGTGATCGCTGGAACGTAGTATGGCCTGAGCTCTGGGGATCTCCCCCAGAGTAGTTAATCTAATTTAATTTAATTTATTAATCCAATTTATTTACATTAATCTTTTTCTTTGTGTTCTTTTCTACGACTTACTAAAGCCACTTTGTATATCTTGTTTTTTTTTTGTTTTTGTGTTTTTGTTTTTCTTCCCTTTGTAAGCAAGTGAATTTTTTGTTGTTTTTTTTTTTTTTTTTTTTTTTTTTTTTTTTTATACTTAAAAAAGCTATGCCAATAGCCACGTATTTGTGGCTGGTAAATGTATTGATTATGTACTTGTAAATATAAAATAAATAAAAAAAGCTGTTTAAAAAAAAAAAAATAAAAAAAAATAAAAAAAATAAAGAAGGGTTTAGGGGATCTCTTAGAAAATATATGGGGGTCCCCCAGATGAAGTTAGATGTGAGAAAATTCCCTACAATTTATTTACAGAGGGCGTCACAAGTCATTGCACTGAGAGACTTTTTTTTTTTTATCCAAGGTGTATTTCATTTGTGTTAAAGAAACTGCACAGTGAAATATTGACTGAGCCCAAGGAAAATTTCTGCTGCTACAAGTACAAGAGTCCTTGTTGTGACAGTGATTTTCCTTCATATAATCAGAACTTTACTTCGCGCAAGGGAAACTGTCACAAGTAAACGTGTTTCCTTGTTTTTAAAGAAGTGCTTTCTCTCAGTGTGGGGGATTGTGAGCTGAATATGTGCTTACCTAATGTCGGATATTTTCGGATAGGCGCAGATGCGGAGGGTCTTGGAATTGGAGCCGACTGCATAGACGTTGCCTCTCGGATGGAACTCAGCGCATCTGACTGCTTGCACGTCTTCCAGCGAGGTGATCGGGATGAACCTGGCTCGGCCGTTCCCTTGCCCGTCCAAATCATTCCGCCCCAACGGCTGTAACAAAATTAATAATAATTCAGACTCGTTAAAAATCTTAGCAAAATAAAATGGTTTCGAAATTCTAATCAAAATTTGAATAAGACGGGTGCAAAGGTCTAAAACTTGGTGTATTCACTTTATTTGAAGAAAATGAAACTGAAGAATATAGAATTGAAGCAACGGGAGGATAAATATCAGAACTTGTCTTTGTTACAAAACGGATTCAGACAAACAATACTGAAATCAAAACAAAAAAACAAAAACAAAAAGATTACCAAAAGCACAACAATATGTGAACGAAGGAAATGTCGAGCACTATTACCAGAATTTTCGTGTTCGTACCAAAACTCTCGAGAATGGAAAAGTTGCAAAGAGTGCTGGGACCATTCATTTTTCGGTCCCAGGACGGTACGTCCCTGATTCAATCCTCGCCACCCGCACGTTCTTTTAAGTAGATTCCATGAATCTACTTATTGCGGAGGGTGCGATGTTGGATTTTTCGGGAAATTTTATCAAATGAGCACGTTTCATGGTCCCCTGAGTGAGAAAATACCACTCGTTGAAAATTATATATATATATATATATATATATATATATATATATATATATATATATATATATATATATATATATATATATATATATATATATCTTTATATGTATGTTTCAGCCAGTTTTACCGTTTTTATGTCCCACGATCCTGTTCGTAATTTTTGGTTTTTATTTTTGAAATTTGTCTCAACTATTCGTTGGGTTTAATTCTTGGATGAGTTCGAAGATGGTGTAAATCCGACAGTTAGTTTTCGCGTTATGGGCCGTGTTTGAGTCGTAAAATGTGTTTTTGAGGTTTATTTTTAGGAGTGTTTGTTTTGAGTATTTTTTTTTGGGAAATTTATGTTAGCCGTTTTGATACGCAACTTTTTTACTCGAGTCATTTTTTCGTTTTTTGCGTTGTAAGCGAGTTATAGTGATGTGTTTTTCGGGTTTTTTGGCAGTGTTTTTATATGAAGAAATTGTTTTTTTGGTTCAAAAATTTTAGTATATATCGTGGAGGATGTTTTTAGTTCATATGCTCCATTTCTTAAATTTTCCTTGTGTTTTACGTGTTTTACGAGCTATTTAGTTTCTTATGGGATTTTACATGTGAAAGACAAGGATAGTGTATTGGTATAATTGCTCGTTCTTTGTTTTACACGTGCACTGTTGCTTAGGTACGTTATTTATTTATTTTCTTGTTTGATCAGCTGCTCCTATTCAGATTTATTTCTCATTACCGTTACAAAGATTACACATTTTTCAATCTTTGTACTATAATCTTTTCCTCATGGTCATTTTTATTTAAATGTTGAACAGCTGATAAAAAAAAAAGAAAATTGAATAATTCAAAGAAAATCATAACATAACCTATTTATTGAAATTTGTGAAAAACTTATATAACCTAGCTTTTATTTCTCACTTGCATTGTAAAGATTACACATTTCTCTGTTGGTAATATAATCTTTTTCACAATCATATTTGGATTTTGAGCAGCTGATAAAATAAAAAAGAAAAATTCAGAGAAAAATTCAGCGAAAATTATAACCTATATTTAAATTTGTGAAAAAATGATTTAACCAAGCATGGAATCTACTTCGTCTTACCGGCCTGCCGGGAGGCATTTTTTCAATCTACTTTAGACACTTTCCCGAAGCAAGTGCTCAAGTTCTACATTACAACAGAATTACTCAAGTAGCCCGAAAATTCACAAAATAAAAAAAACAAAACAGGATCAAAGTTAAAATATCAATTAAAAGCTGGGGAACATAGCCGTTTGAGCCTCGAAACGTCCCACGATAATTTTATTTTATTTTAATTGATATTTTAGCTTTGATCCCGTTTTGTTCTTTTTTATTTTGTTCTACATAACTTAGCTCTGCGAAGCTATATAAATCCGCAAGTGCTTCGGATCCACCGGAGATTCATGTGCACCACCACCGAATCTGTTTTTTCAGTGGGAAACTTCAGCTTGAACCCATGGTTATGGCACACGAATATGAGCTTCAATTGCAATAAACAAAAGAGCCTTATACTTTCTGACAAAGGCCTCGTAGAACACGAAAGAAAAGTAATGACCACGCATCAGTAGCGGCTCGAGCAATCTGACAACCATGCTCATTTGCAATTTAAACCTGTGCAAAAGTACCGATAAATTGGGGATGCAATTGCACCTTCTGGAGATCGATTGTTTTACCTACATTTAAATGGAGAGAATACGTTGTTGCCACATTGCACGAGCCGCCACTGCCACGCATGGTTGTACATACACAGGACGAGCGTGAAGAAATCACCGAGTGTCTCAACCTCGGTGTTTGACCGAATTCACCAGCGATCGGAATCAAGCTTTTGATTTTCCACCATTCCATCGACCAACGACCATCCACCAACGAACTGCAACGACCAACAACCAACGCGACGTCCTGGTCTCTTTCAGTGCGTCACACTTCTTAAACAGCAATGCGTGAGCACGATAAAGCTGATAAGAGAGCCACCGAACTTTTATGTAATCGCCGCGCACGAAATCCGTGGTGCGGCGCGTTGCGTCCTTCTTGAGCGAAGGCGCCGGGCGGTTGAGACAGGAGGAGGGAGGGAGCGTTCCACTTGGTGGTTCAGAACGTTCAGGTTCACTTAAACAAGAACCGGGTCCAAGAAGCTCAAGATCCACGGGCAATCATTGATCATTGTGACGATCGAGCATTCGCGCGGCGCCTGCCTGCAGATTGCAAGAGTATGTGCACTCGGACTTGCGATCACACGCAGCGGTGCAGTGTAGGTGAATACCACACGCGCCTACCATACTGCCAAACTCAACGGTTTTTGTTTAGTTTCCTATTCAAAGAGAAAATTTTACCACGAAACGCTCCAGTCATCACTAAGGTGCGCCCCGAAAAAACGTCGGATCAGGTCAAACTAAAATACGAACGAGGTGGATCGCAGCGGCGGCTCGTGCAATGTGGCAACAACGTAATTTCTCCACTTAAACCTATGTAAAACAATCGATTTACAAGAGGTACAATTGCACTCCAAAGATATCGATAATTTTGCATTGGTTTAAACGACAAAAAAGCATGGTTCCCAAATTGCACGAGCCGCCACTGGTGGATCGGATTATCATAACAACTTGCACCCTGATCATTCGCGAAAGTACACTTCTGGACCATACGTTGACTGCGCAACTTCAAACAAGAATTTTCTTTAGTACTTTCCTAAACGGTCTTTCGGTTATTGTAAAATGTAACAGCCAAAGGTATACGCAAGCGTTAGTCTCTCTCGCTCTTTCCCTGTTTAAGTATATGTACTAGAAAAGGATTGAGATAGGGGCTGAAGTCATTTTCTAGCCCCTGTTTCTGTCCTTTCCCTACACACGTGTTCAAACGGGAAAAGAGAGAGGAAGAATAATTCCTGTGTACGCTACTGGTAACAGCACAATTTTATCAGTGTAGGGGCCGAAAAGGGCTTTTTTGAAGAGGAGAGCTCGCAAAGAACCCCCCGTACCCCTTCGAACACCCGAAAGCATCCCCGAGTGCTCTCCGAGTCCCAAAAATTCGAGTTTCTCGTTGTCGGTAACCTACGAATGCAATTTTCCGCGTGATTCTGGAACGAATTTTAGACTAATAATGGTTTTGGATATTACAGGAGCTTAAGCGAGCGCTTAAACCTTTCTCCGAGGGCTTCAAAATCGATGGTAAATCAACCTCTTATTTACTCTCTTTTTTTCCATCTTCCTTGAAATTTTGTATGGACTTGAAATCTGCCGTCGTTTTACACCAGAATGCTTAGGTACTCCATTTTGCCTACAGCAAAATCTTGCAAAATTCTACACTCCACACTGAAAGAAAAAGTGCTAAATTTAACTATTTGCTTGGTAAAAAGTATGGATAACACTTAAAAACTGTTAGTTTTGCTATTTGAAATGGTTAAATTAACACAGGACGAAGATAATTTATCTATTTCAAAACCCGGCAAAAAATTAATTGCCCAGTTTTGTCCTAAAAACGTCCAGGACGTTTTCAGGACCAAACTGGGCGATTCATTTTTTGCCGGGAAGGTAAAACTAACAGTTTTTAAGTGTTATTCATACTTCTTACACTAAGCAAATAGTTAAATTAAGTACTTTTTTTCAGTGCATTAAAAAAAAAAGATAGGTACCTCTTAAGAAATGTTTGTTTTAAATTAAGCAAAAAAATGTGCGGTATAAATGAGGAGCTGCAGGAACTGTCATCTCTAAGATTGGAATCTTGCACACGTCAATGAAATTTAAAAAAAAAAAAAAAAGTTTCTCAAGAAAAAAAAAAAAAAACATTAATTGGCAACAAGGACAACTGGTCGACCGATAATATAATTAAGCGTATCCTCTGCTAGTCAGCTCGCGAGAAAACTACAACGAATACACACCAACCACCGCTGACCACTGACCACAGACCACCGGCACCGGTGACACCATTTCATTCTGATCGACAAGTTGGCAACATGTCCGGCCACGTCCGCCACTCTTATTACGGTCTAATTAAATAGAAACTCGATCGATTTGCGCGTCGCCCCGTCACCTCCGCCGCCGCAATCTCCGCTTGCATTGGTATACTATACGTGCTAAGAAAATAGGTTTACCCTCCTTTCAACTCAAAACTCCCCTCTCCCCTTGTGAAAAACTAATAGTCGGGGACCTTTTTCCAGCCAGAAGACGGTTTTGAAATTTGGAAAAATCTCAACAAGATTTTTCCAAAGTGACTGGAATAAGTATGGATAAGTCACTTGCCATTTTGGACTATTTTTCTTAATTTTGTCTTCAGTCTTTTTTCTCTAATAAAACAAAAAAGTACCAAAAACAAAAACACTACCAACAACACCAACAACAGATTCTCTTCATTAAAACCTATGTAAAATAATCGATCTTCAGGGGGTTCACAGAATCCCTTAGAAATCGATACTTTTACATGGGTTCAAATGGAAAAAACATGGTTGCCAAATAGTACGAGGCGTCACTATAGGTATAGCAGGCTGAAAATAAGGAGAAAGCCTATCAGAGAAATAAGCTTATCAGATTTGCTTCGGATTTTCCACCTGTTATTTGTACCAGATTTGCTCAAATGTTTTGTTTTATTTTCGTAATGTATATTATGTTCAGTTATTGGATACTTTGTTAGTCCTGACGATGGCGTCATTACCGAAAAGCTTCGACTAAATATATCAATAAATATGTGAGTAAACTAATCACCACATTTTTATAACACTCCTAGAACTTTGGCTAATACAACCAAAATATTCATTGAAAATAAGGATGGTTTTAGTTTCTAACTTCCCTCAACGTGGCAACAATGGAATCTCTCCATTTAAACGTATGTAAAATAATCGTTCTTTAGAGGAGCCACTGAATATCTTAGAAGTCGATACTTTTGCATAGGTTCTTACGGCAAAAAAAAAATATGGTTGCCAAATAGTAAGAGGCGCCACTAGTGAACTGAAAAGAAGGATGCCTTTGGGCCAGAGTTGGGCAAAAAATTATTCGGAAATTATTCGGTGTGTCCGGCAACGCCGAGTCAATCGAATTATTCGACGAATAATTCTACAATTGACCTATACCTTCCGTGTGTTTCCCTTTCCTCAACTCAGGTAGCAAACCCAGTTTTCAGTGTTGCCGGAGTCATTTCATTATTTCTGATTGTTCGGTTGCCCAACTCTGCTTTGGGCTTTGATTTCTAACTTCTCACTAGATTTCATAGTTCCGAAACCGCGATTTTTGCCCAAAATGCATTCATTCATGTGGTAATTCCGCATTTTGATGAAAAGACACACACGATTTTCTGCAACTTCACACGAGTACACCTCAAAAACCGGACACGTAGGAAAAAACCAAAGACTTCTTTGTTCTCAGCTCACTTAGAAGTCTCACTTCCTTTAAAACAAAACAAAAAAAAAAAAAACAAAAACAAAAAACCTTAAATGTCTCACCCTTGCAAATGCCCTATTATTGACGACGCGAGGAATTTTCAAAACCTCTAAATCTAAATATAATGCTTCCAAAAATATGAATAAAAAATTTAATCAAACCAAAGCACGTATGATAAAATAATAAATTTTGGCCAACCATTCCTCGAACAACGAATAAGTATATCGATTTCGTGCACCGTTGCCGAGCAATTTTGGTGCTACGTCCACTAAAGCAGATTCTGAGCTTTCAACTCACAGTGAACTTTCTTAACAAGAGAAAAAACAACAACTTCCATCACCCATTTATGCTCGAAACGAAGATTTGAAATTAAATCGAAATTCCTTGCCATTGAGAGAATCTTCTGAAGGTAACTCGAACTTTGCATGCTCTGCTTAGTTTCATTGATTTTTCCGACTCCGGGATTTTCAAAAACTACTGCGCAAGTACTTCTGCACAAACAATCGGTATCAACGAGAAATAACTAGAATTTTGAGTGAACAGGCGGAAATTTGAGCTACGAAATGCAAAGTGCACTCTTCCACCGTTTGTCAAAACTTCGAAAACTGAGATGACAAGAGACAACTCGCCTTGAAGGAGTTGCCGTGAAGATGAACATATATATTTTACTGCCTTCTTTTTTCTTACACGACCGTTCAAGTCTCTATGGAGAGCGCTGCATATTTCGTCCGCATGGACTACTCAGAAGTCATTACATGGGCGAATCCAGCAAATTGGCAACACAGAATTCTTCCCATTTGAACGTATGAGAAACAATCGATTCTTGAGGGGGCCATGGCCCTTTGACTAATCGATTGCTTCTCATGCATTCAAATGGGAATAATACGCAGTTGCCAGATTGCTAGATCCGCCTTTGCAGTAATATAATAATGCATCCGATGAAAATTGGTTATTCATCAGGGCTTTCGGGGTGGGTTCATAAATTGGAAGACCCACTTTGTTGATTTGATCAAATAATTAAATACAACGTGAGGGAGAGTATAAACTTTACACCATACAGTGTGTCCTAGACGACCGGTCTACCCCTTTCATCTTGAGAACGGCTAGGAATTATGATCTGAAGGTGAAACCACAGAATAATATAATCAGAACGGAAACTCTGTCGGATTTTGAAGCAAATTCATTTCGCGTCCGCCATGTGGGGATATAGCAAGGATATAGGATGTTTACAGCTGGATTCGCGCGCAAAAAAAAAGAATGTAGGATGTGATCCGCGAAATTTTCATTCTGAAATGCCAATAGAATAAAAGTGAGACCGGAAACTTAAGATTTCTTTCCAGAATTTACAGAAATAAATGAGTTTCAACACAAATCACACACGTCCGCCATGTTGGGATATAGGACCACAGCGTTGCCTATTGGTAAATTCCAAACTTGCTTCCATTGGCTCTTATGGGAGTTTCCGTTCTGATTGTATTATTCTGTGGTGAAACGTCACACAGGGCATTGACTCCAAAGAATCCGAACAAAAAATGTTGTCAGAGCTCATGATGGGGTTTTCGGGGGACTCAAAACACATTTCTCAATTTTTCTCGACAAATTACTAACTAAAAATACTAAAATAAGTTAGATCCTATAAGGACAGGCAATTTTTGATATTCTTTGTTCTTATAATTTTTTCCAAAAACTCCCATTTTTTTTTTTTATTTTATGGGGGCTTCTTGAAATTTTTTTTGAATCAGCCCTTGAGACTTCCCCTCTATGGTCTGAGATTGTCAAAAAATGGCCCCTATTTCTGTCTTTTTCCGACACGCGCGTTCAAATGGACAAAGAGAGAGAGAGAGAGAGAGAGAGAGAGAGAGAGAGAGAGAGAGAGAGAGAGAGAGAGAGAGAGAGAGAGACAGAGAGAAAAAAAAAATTCCTGGCAACGGCTCTGCTCTAGACTGCACGCCGTCAGCTCGTGAAGGTGACCTTCAGATATCACGACAAGACAAATCATAATGTGTTGGAAGTTTTCAAAAAATAATTCAAACTAAAAATCAAGGTTGTGCTAACGATTGATGATTGATGTTACCTCACGAATAAAATACTACGATTATTAAAAAGTATGCAGAATTGTTGTGTCTCTGGTACATTCTATTTAATAGACCTTTACGCGATGTTTAAGACACGAATTCAATACAAGCGTGTTTGGTTCTCCTGTCAGGTGATTTAAAGATTTTTCTGCTCGTCATTGATGAACTGGTCAGAGGCAGTCTAGCAGTGCTGCCAAATCCTACATCGAAGAAATAAAACCGGGTTAGATTTACCATCATGATACATGATTTTGGCGCCTACGCATAAATATCACTGAAAAAACTGTGCTCCGATAGTACACCCGAAGCTCCGGTAAAGCCGAAACACGAGCGGATTCAAATAACTTTGCAGAGCAAAGTTTGGTTGAGTCTGAGTACGTGCTTCGGGAAAGCATATAAAGTGGAGTGAAAAATTAGTGTGACGCGACTCGGGGTTGAACCAGGGACGCACCGATCCGCTGTCCAGTGTGTTGCACCCCGCCGCTATAAACTTGTAGCTGCAGATAAGATCTGATTGTTGTGTATAGGGGCAGTGTTCCGCGGCGCTCACCCTTTACAACGCGCTGACTTAAGTGAGCAAACCCTGTGAATAGGCTCCTAAATTGCATCGTAGCGTTCTTTCAGAGTATCGTCGAAGTCAAATTCACAGAGGAAATTGATTTCAAGAGTAAACCCTGATACTTAACCCTTTGACTGCTGAGTTAGGAATGCAGGTACTGCCAGGGTGTGAACGGAAAACCGTGCAAATTTACGAATTGTTAGGTTTTTTGTTTAATTTTTTTTTTATTTTTTTTTAATTTTTTTTTTATTTATTTTTTTTTTATTTTTTTTAAAGAGTTTTGAGGAATCCAGTCACGATTGCGAGTATACTCGTCCGCAGCTCTAAGAGAAGAGGTTTCTCCGCCGCGAGTATACTCGTCCGTAGCAGTTAAAGGGTTAACAGAGAAAATATGGCGGCAGGTCCTACTGATTGTGTCCATGTCACATTGCACGTGTTTTCGCCTACGTCGCAATGCCGATGCAAGAGGTTCGGTACCGCTAGAGCATGTGGCTCGCTAGTCACGGAACTTTGTGACGGATATGCCTCCTACAGCTTCCCGAGGTATACATTCGGTTGAGCCTGAACTTTAATTCTCCAGTGCTGAATGGGTCTGTTGCAAACTTTTGCTACAACGATTAAGAGTGTTTAATCTAATGTAAAATCGCCAGAAAAGTCCATTGGTGGCATCATAAAGACATAAAATGCAATAATACACTCATAAGAGGCATTTAATGAAATCCAAGATGGCGGATATATATCGAGCAATTTGTATGCATGCACCACGAGCAGGATAGCCAACCTCACAATATCGATCACAACCAATCACAACGTAAACAAACACACAACCTCCACCTCCAGTGAGGTTGTCAAAGTTGGCCATCCTTCGATGTTGACGCGGTGCATGCATATAGATTGCTCGATATTTCTCCGCCATGTTGGATTTCATTAAACTCGAGTGAGTTTATTATTGCATTTTATGACTTTCTGATGCCACCAATGGACTTTTCAGGCGAATTTACATTAGATTAAACACTCTTAATCGTTCTAGCAAAAGTTTGCAACAGACCCATTGCTTGCAATCTGAAAAATACAGAACGGCAGCTCTGGTTGACAACATTGCAGGTCAGTAAGGACAGGAAGGAAGATGGTGCAGAGGGAGGCCAAGAAGTAAAGGAGGAAGGAGAGGGAGGAAGAAAAGACGACACCGCAGATTGGACAAAAGAAAATGTCGCAGACTGTTAGAAGAAGAGAGAAAATTGGGGGGGGGGGGGGGGGGGGGTTGGTGTGGATAATAAGGCTGAGTCATGCGATGGCGACAGCGAGCAAGGCAGTAAGGATGACGCGATGGGATGACCGAACGGCCCGATGGATGTCATCGTCAAATGAAAGAGTCAACGAGACCGGGAGCTCCGTCTAGAGCGGGACTCCGGAGCAGTGCTGCCGTTTTGCGTATAATTAATGACCTGTTAAATTCACCGATAAATTCCACCAATTGAGGAAAGATTACACAGTTTAGTTTAGATTCAGATTTATTTATTTGTACAATCAATAAATAATACATATGTATATTAAAAAACAAAACAAAAACAAAAACAAAAAAAAAACAAACAAACAAACAATTAAAACTGTTCCACTTGCCGAAAGTCAGACTTGTGTGTCAAGTTTCACATTAAAAAATAGGTATAAATAAAAATTAATTTAAAAAAAGAAACGATAAAAATGAATTAAATAAAGAATGAAAAATTCAATAAAAACTATAAATAAATAAAAACCAAACAAATTGAATAAAAATTAAAAATTAAATTAAGTTAAATAAAATAAGATAAGATAATTTAGATTATTAGTTGACAGTTCAAGTATGACTAGACTGCTTTAGTAGAGCGATATATCGTATCGATTGCCGTCCGAGGGCCTCTGGTTACAATCAAACTCTGGTTCAATGTAATTTCTCAATAAGCGAACTTTTGAACGGATATTTAGGGTATTAAATCAAACAATTAATGCGACCTTTTTGCGATTATGAATTCTACGTCCTCGAAAATGCTTAATTATGCCTGGTTCCTTGACTAAAACTGCCGAAATCAATAAGGTATTACAGATTAAATGTTGCATTTGTAGGTTAGAATCGCCCGAGATCCCGCCAATTCCACAACAACAACAATAACATTTGGGTGATTCCAACCTCCAAACGCATCGTTTAATTTGTAATATCTTGTTGATTTTGGCAGTTTCACGGGTGGAACCAGGCAAAACGAAGCATTTGTGAGGACGTAGAATTCATAATCGCAAAAAGGTCGAATTAATTGTTTTATTTAATAGTCTAAATTTCCGTTCAAAAATCCGCTTATGGAGAAAATGCATTGAATCAGAGTTTGTTTGGAACCAGAGGCCCTCGGACGGCAATCGATACGATTTATCGCTCTACTAAAACAGTCTATAGGTACTGCACGATAATAATCTGATCGGTAATCTTTTCTCAACCGAAGGAGTCGTCGCAGGCTTTAAAAAAAAATCTTTCGAGCATTTTAATAGTTTTACGGCGATTGCACCGATTGAGAAAAGATTACAGATCAGATTATTATCGTGCAGTACGGTCATCCACTAAACTGAGCTGTGTAAATTTTTCTCAACCGGTGGAATCATCGGTGACTTGACAAAATATCATTCATTATACGCGAAATGGCAGCTCTGCTCCAGAGTCCGGCCTGCGGAGGACCAGAAAAGCAAGATCATCCGAGCGGAGAACGCGCAAGCGTACTTGTCGCGTTGAGCGTTGAACGTAGGAGTTGAATCGGGATCGAAAGAAAAAGAGTCAATGAAGATGACAATGACAATGACGATAGTGATAATGATGATGATGATGGAGGTTTAGGATAAACAGCGACAAGTTGAGACGATCCCAATTACCGCGGGTGCGGCGCGGCCAACGCGAAGCCGCACTGTGGCACTGACGATAGACTTTTCCGGACGTGGAATTCCAGTGTTTGTGATAAGACCATAAACTGTGGGAAACACCCCACGAATACTTCCGCACATTAAACTTAATCTGGGGAGCCTCTAGACCCCCCATGCATTTTTTGGGGGAGACCCCCAGATCCCCCTTTAATATTCTGGGGGAGACCCTCAGATCCCCCCTTAGTATTCTGAGGGCGACCCCTAGGCCCCCTATAATCTTCTGGAAGAGAAACCCAGATCCCCTGTAGTATTCAGAGGGTGGCCCCCAGACCCACTCAAGGGGTTAATTTTACAGTTGGCTGATTGCAAACTTTTTTCGCAAATTTTCATCAAAAATCGAACAGCTATACTTGAAATGTTCCAATTTTTCCCTACGTTTACCCATTTTACCTACTTTCCCATTGATTTTAATGGAAACTTTGTATCCTCCATAACTTGCTTAAAATTAAAAATGTCGGGGAAAAAACAAAATAAAGTCCCTCCGAGAAATGTTAAAAGCAACTTTTCTCTCAAAAATTTGGATGTATATGGATTTTTGGTTCAAAAGTTATGGTGGGATACAGGCAGACAATGGCAGACATACATCAGCGCCATCGCAATACTTTCTCAATTTCTAACTTTGTTAGAGCGAGAAAGTAAAAACGCCAAGGTCTATTCAAGAAGGGGAGGAGGGGGTGTCTAAATGCGCAAAAGTTCGACTGGAATAATAGGGGCCCTTCATTTCGAATAAAATAGTTGGCATCGGTTAGAAGCCTCGTTACGCAGTAAATTTTGCTACTTCCCACTGCAGTGTTGCCAGATCCTGACCTAGTAGCCCACGTCATTTGGCAACGGTGTGTAGCCTCATTTGGACTCACTGAAAAAGTCGAAAGCTTTAATCATCGCCGATGATCAGGCTTTCGATCTTTTCCATGGGTTTAAATGGAGATAATACACTGTTGCCATAAACGATGTGTGCAACTCGAGTGCGGCTTTTTCTATGTGTTCTTACGGGAAAAGCATCAAGATCTGACAACACTGTCCCACTGTTAGTCTGCGTGGATTTTTCCTACGTATCTGAGAGCAGCGATTGGTGCCTCTGTGCGTCAACTAACGGCTACGTGATGAGAAAATCAGATTAAAAGATTGGAACGATAGTTTGTTTATATACACCAATCAGTTGGTTACCCATTAACGTTTTTTCTTTCTTTCTTTAACTTACTTACTTTGAAACACTCAATTTGGAAAACCTCACTAGAGGACACAACAAGGAGGTTAAAGAAAAATCCAATAAAATTGTGGGGGGGGGGAGGAAACCAATCACTTCAGTTTGTTGTCACGATTCATGTTTTTCCCGAGTTATCGAGCATGATTTTGTTTGTTTTTAAATACATGTAAGTCGCAGACAGATAGCAATCCTAGGATTCCTGGGCCATTAGCAATCGGCTTGCGATTTGCCTAGGCAAAGAGCAAGTCATTTATTCAGGATAAAAAAAAAAATCGGATTAAGCGTAATGGTCACTTACAAAATAATTATATCGATATTTGGTTCAGCTCATTCTAAAGCTAATAACGTAACGAGTATATTGATAAAAACAGACTAAGTCTTTCTCAACTGGTCCTCTTTTTATGATCTTTTAAAGCTATTAAATGCAGGTGACGTTTTTTACATTTATTTAGACCGTTCAAAAGAGGACTATTTTCTAAGAATTTTGATGGGGTCACACAATTTTTTGCAAAATGTTGATTTAAATTCCTTTGAATCCCATGTTACATAAAATGATACACATGTGAATCACCTCCTGTGAAAGGGTTAAACAGAAACCTTGCAAGGTTACACAAACAAAAAGGCTCTAAAAGGAGAATCATACATCAAGTGGATTTTTTTTTCACTTCAAGTTTAGCTATGCTTTCTCCTTCGTCCTTTTGACAAAAATAGAACAAATAAATAAAAAGAAGAAAAATAGAAAAATTAAAAGGTTCACTAATTGCTTTGTCAGTTTCTCGCAATTGTTGTTACCAACACCTGTAAAGATTTTAACCGGTTTTTGCCATGAAACTGAGCGAAGAAAACCATTTTTGCGCTTTCTTGAGGTCTCAATGATAAGTCGGTGCTTTTATATTTTTGTCTAGGCTCTCTCTTCATATTCGCGTCATGTCCTCGAGTCATATCACACGAAACATATAAAAGTGCATTATAAAATCCATTATAAAAGTGTATTAAGCTCAATTGTTAATTATTGAGCTCGCGTCATTCTGTCACAGCGGTAGCCATCTCACCAAGAGTAACAATTAGATCAAAGCCTATAATTTTCGTCCCGTTTGCTTCAATAAATGTCATAAAGTTGCTAACTATATCATAGATCGTAAAAAAAAAGACCCGAGATTAGGAGCGTCATAAATTCGCTGGATCTATAAAACTGCCATAGAAACGATGGAGGTATACGTATTACGATAGCATGATGCAGAGAGAACTTAATGGGGGAAGATTCGCGGACCGATGGCGTTGTCAAGTTGTAAGCCTCTGAAGGTATTCTATGAATCTTGGCTAAATCCTCTCTAATGGTATAGCTCGTTGAGTACTATCAGTGGCGAAGCGTGCAATCTGGCATCGTTGCATTTGCCTCGTTAAAACCCATGAAAAATATCGAATTGTCAAGGAGTCGCCGATGACCAGCGGATTCGACCTTTTCTGTGGGTTCAAATGGACAAAATGCCATGTTGCCAAATAGCACGCTTCGCCACTGATTACTATCATACTATGAACTGAACTACGTATACTCTGTTCAAGAAATGAAGAAACTAGGCGAGTCAGGTAGAAACGCACTACTTCGCAATGCGGAACCTATTGTCGCACTGAATCGTTGAGTTCTAGAGCCTTTTTGCGCTCACCAGTGGCGTACGCAGGATTTTTCGTGGGAGGGGCTCGCACTGAAAAGCGTTTAACTGAAGTTATTTCCCCCCTTTCCCTCCACCACCAAAAATCGGAAATCTGGGGGGTGATTTAGTCCCCTTAGCCGCCCCCTCCTTGTGTACGCCACTGGCGCTCACTGTGGGGCTTTGCCCGACCGGGCCATCATTTTGGAAGGAGCAATACCGAGAATCGGCTGAATGTTATCTGGGCAAAAAATTAGAAACGGTTATAAATACGACGAAATGGATGAAATGTATGCCCAGAAGACCATAACTCGTCAAAGTTAGTCCGTCGAGATAGAGTCCTCATCACCATCGGAGATTAATTCCTTGAAAAATCCATTTATGAGTGTACCTCAATTGAGTTCCTTAAAAAATAAGTGTCCGAGGGTATTGTGACGGAGTCCTTCCATCTTCCTTATGTAAAAATCGCCCCAGATTTTTCGCTTTACTTTTTGGCTTTTTCGACGTAGAACTTTCTAGAACTTTCCTTTAAGCACATGGCATGCCTCGTGTCTTTGCTTCCATTTAATTTTATGATTTTAATCTTAATGGAATTTTTGTTCATTTCATTTATCAGTCATGTGAGATGGCCTAACTCTTGCATCAGCCGTATGGTGTGATCAAGAGCTGGACCAATCGCAGAGCTGGATTAGTGTAATTTCAAAGGAATATTAATTTTAATGACTTAGAATTCAAATGGGAAGGATTGCGACGTATGTCAAGAGAAGTAGGGTTCTAGACAGTTCGGCATCGAAACTCATCGAAGGTTTAGCGTTTTACCGTTTTTGTAACTCTTTTCTTTCCCCGGGGAAAAGGACAAAAGAAATGAAGTAACAAGTCCTCTTGATTGCCATTTTCTTTATTATTTTTTATGGTTTTTCATTTCATTTCTTTCTTTTTCATGTGCGCGAAAAGTGTTATTTAATTATAATTTAAAGTGTGTTTTTAAATCTTTTGTGAAAACCGCCTTCTTTCATGTTACTTCTTTAATACAACCGCCTTCCGTCCTCGGCTGTGGCGTTTACAGTCTGAAATATGTGTTCTCTTTTATCTACTCCGCCGCTCTCCCCATGCTAATTTAATTTCTACGCATACGGTTTATCATTGCATCTTCCGGTTTATTTCTGAATAATCTGGGTTGCAACAGTATGACGAGGAGTCAATTTCGGCTAGTTTTGACAAATTACGGCCCTATGGCCATACATTTCATTCATTTCGTAGTATATGTAACCGCTTCTGGTGTTGCTTCTTCCAAAATGATGGTCCTGTCGGACAAAGCCCCAGTGAGCGCAACGGCTCCAGAACTCAACGATACGGTGCGACAATGGGTACCGCGTAGCAAAGTAGTGCGTTTCTACCTGACTCGCCAAGTTTCTTTTTATATTGAACAGAGTATAATCTGAAACGTTGAAATATATAATGAGGTATACGCCATCAGTTGTTGCAAAGATTGTGCATCTTCTTCTTGATTATCTAAAATCCTAAGTATGTTTACCAAAGCGAGGTTTTTGTCTGGAAAAAATCATTCATTAACCCTTTAAGGGCCAAGTTAGTTTAAAAGAACGGAACTCTTCCGCTTATAGTCACAGTAGCGCACCGAGAGTTTCTTCGTCTCTCTCTTTTCGCCATTAAAAAAACGTATGTTAAACAAGGATGGACAACGGGATAAACCCTCTCTTGCTGTCCTTTTCCTACTTATACATTAAAATGGGAAATGAGAGAGATGTTAGAGATCCTGGTTGCGCCAGTGATAGGGAAGGTAGTTAACTATTCGTACTCGAGGGAGTTGGAATTGCCTAAATGAAGAATTGAAGGCGCCCAAATAAACCTTATTTTATGTTTTCATTGATAATCGCGTTTATCCGCGACTGAAGAGACTGGAACAATGTGAAATGGACTTGAGAATAAAAACGCAGTATAAAAGGCTTGGCTTATAAGGGGTTAAAGGAGAAATTTAATTTGAAAATTTTGTTTCACTGGACGTCAAGGGTAATCTGTTTAACGAAAAAACTATTGCACAATCTTTGCAACGTCTAATGGTGCTTACCTCGTTAAATATTTCAACGCTTCATCTTATCTCAACCGGTGGGTGGAATCATTGATGAATTGAAAAATGTCATTAAATATACACGAAACGGCAGCTCTGCTTGGTGTCGCGCAGCGTTTCCAGATCGGGGTGAAAAAGCCGTATGTTTTACATTGATTTAAATGGGGACGATACGGCTTTTTACCCTCGATCTGGCAACACTGGTGTCGCGTGCGCTTCGAGTTTTTCTTTCCGCGAGTTTTGAATCTAATTTCGTTTGCACGGTGGCGGAGCGGCCGCGGCGATGCGCGGGCATCGGCACCCCATAACGTGTAATTAACAACAGTCGCGAGACGAATCGAAAGACGGAGACGACAAAACTGAAAGACTGAAACCTAACACTAACAGGCTTGTAACTAACTTGTAACTTGTAAACTTGCAACTTGTAAGCATCGAGACACAAAAACAAGCTTAACTCGCACCTCTCACTCTTTACACCTCTCACGCCCGCTTCTTCGATCCGCACATCACAGATTTCACTTTTCTTTGCATAAAATGAATGAACGGTCTCAAAGCGGTGCGGTGTAGAGACACACACAAGAGTGTCTACGAACGATCGCAATTTCTTCCAAATTAAGCTTGAAAAGTAATTACTATGTTCCGACATCGCCGTTTGACAGACCAGAGACCTGACTCTCCCGCGGCCATATCGCTTAGTATCTTGTTTGTTGTGTTTTCGATGCTTCTTCAATCTTTATCACCGCACAGAGGATTATTGAATGGAATGGGTCTATGCAGCTTTTGTAAGTCTTTTACATGTATACATGTCGCAGGCAAATAGCAATGGGTCTGTTGCATACTTTTGCTACAACAATGTAGAACCTTAATTCCTATGTAAAATTCGGCGAAAATAACGATGCGCACATTAAAAACGTTCAAAATCCACCCATTAACTCAGGAAATCACTTCAATTTCAAACAGCCTGCGCTACACTGGACACTATTTGCACCGGTATACTACTACATAGACGGAACCACCGTGCAAAAATAAACAACATCGTAACTACAAAATGTTGGAATTTCTTTTTTAATACGTGAAATATAAGCTGCATTTGCTGACTGGTCTTTTCGGTTTATCAAAGATTACAAAATAATATAAGAAATGTACGCATCTGAACGAAACATTCCAATGGTTGTAAGTTCTGTTCATGTTTACATAAACGAGATGGTTCCATCTGTGAAGTTATAAGTCGGTAATATAGTGTCTAGTATATCGCGGGTTGTTTGAAATGGAAGGTATTTTCTGAGTTAATGAGTGGATTTTGAAAGTTTTTAATGTGCGCATCGTTCTTTTCGCCGAATTTTCCGTTAGAAACAATGAGTTATATTGATGTAGCAACAGTACGCAACAGACCCTTTAGCAATCGGCTTGCGATTTGTCTAGGAAATGAGCAAGCCTTTTATTTATGATCAGAAAAAATTCAGATCAAGCGTAATGGTGACTTACAAAATAATTAAACCGAGATTTGATTTAGCTCACTCTAAAGCTGACAAGCTAACGAAAATGGGGATTTCTTCAGATTAGGTTTATTTTGATTAGTTCTTTACCTACGGTGTTCTAGATGAAGTGTCTTTGAACACCTGAACTTAGTTATGTGGAGGCTGCAGCCATGACGATTTTCTATTATGGAAGTTTTTCGCACAGGCTCGGTTTGTTTGCCTCATTATTTTTAACCTTTAATTTTGAGGGGGGAAAAAATTGTGACAAATACCTAGATTTGAAATTGGTTATAAACGAAAGTGCACGTGTTTTAGAGTGGCTACCTGGAAACAGGAATTGATAAAAACTGATTCTTCTGGAAGGATTTGCACGATAAAGAAACTGACACATAACAGACATATGCAAACTGTTCTCACCTGGATAGTTTCATTAGAATTCTGTGTCTAGATAGCCACTCTTATAAACACTTGCACTTTCGTTTAAAACCACTTTCCACTGGATTAGTAAAAATTTTTGATTTAAGGTTAAAAAATATGAGGCACGCAAACTAGAATCAGATCGCCCATGCTGCCTCACTTTGAGACATGACTTTTAAAATGCATAGCTATAGCTCGTCGACTAATTCATACATTTTTTTAGAGGGAATCAAGCGTCTGAGAAATTTTAAGATAAATGAGAGGAGTCTAGATCTGACTCGCGGCACAGTAAGAAATAGATTTTGAGATGGCTGACATTTTTAATCCATGAGGAAGTCTCGGGCTCTGTCTCGGACCACTCGTCAAGAATTCAAGTTTCGAGAGTTCGCTAGAGAACTTGTAGACGAAGAGCGGCATAACAGAATTCCATAACGTACCCGAAAAAACTTTCTCTAAAGAAATAAAGAAAGATGAGCTTTTATCTAAACGTGCTCTTTGTCGAGAAGTTCTATCTACTTTTGGAGTGGGCGTCTTTTGATGCCTTGATATGGTCTACGTCTCTTTTACGGTATGTTTATCCGGTGAATTGGATTTTCTTTTGAGACAGTTAAACATTATTGTATGCGGTTTTTATGCAATGAATCATAATGCAAACGGATAGAACTGATGACTCCAGTTCATTCGGATGCGTTCTAACCAGAATGAGCTTTAATCGAAATCACGAGGTCTAAATGCCTTACAATGGGGCTCTTGCAAACTTTTTCTGTGAGCAAATGAATAGTCCAATCGGACGTATAAACCAGCGAAAAACAGGAAACTCACATTAAAAAAGTCTTAAGAATTCAATAATAAACATACAAAACTGCTATAACGGCAAGATCGTAGTATGGCGGTTCAACGAAGGTATCACGGGAGATTCCTGTATAATTTGTCACTTTTTCTATGGGAACACAGAGATTATTCTCAATCCAGATATGAATCTCCCATGACACCTGCGTCTCTCCGCCGTTGAGCCCGATTCTGAGAGTGAATTTTGTGATTTTTTAGTGTACTCATCGTCATTTTAACAGGTTTTTATACAATAATCAACTCTTTAATCACCTGTACCAAAAGTTTGCAAGAGCCCCATTTCGACATAATTATAACACCGCATGGAACCAGAGGTGTAAGTTAAGACGACTCTTAAAATTTTGAATTGGGTAGGCCGCCTGCAATGCTTGAAGTCGTTAAAATAAGTATTGTGGGTAGCCTATATTCAGGAGTCGTTTTACACTCTTCTATTCTCTATCTGTACCTTTTCCCTCGCTAGTAGGGCTAGTTAATGAATTTCTATTGATTACCACTGAAAAACTTGTACCCAGGCCAAGCCGTTCCAAGATCAAAATTAATATCAAAAGAAATTAAGATCACAGAATTGCAAAATGCAGATACAAAGAAACTCATACTTAGCAGATGTAAATTTGCTCAGAGGTTAGTTTCAGAACCGTAGTCTTACCTGAAACAAAAAACAAAACCAAAAACATTAGACTTGAAGCAGAAGAGCAGCGAGTATTATGTAGATCAATTAGAAAACAAAACAAAATAAAATTCCCCCTCGAACCCGCAGTAACTACAAAAAATCCTAAATTTCCTGACCTGGACAACGCATAACTAATCAGAGGTTGACTTCCCTCTTGTCTTACAACTCTCTACACACAGGGACTCTAGTCATAGTAAGCTCGCGAAGGCAGGAAGGAAGCAACAGAGAAAGAGAAGATTCTAAGAATTAAAAAGTTGACTTCTTCTTGGAATATGCAAGCGAGCGAGAGTGTAATATTGGAAACTGGTTCCGTTCTCAGTTCGACGGTGGCGCGACGCGCGTCCGCCGTGGTGGTGTCGACGCGACGAACTAAATTAACGGGAGTGTAATGATATTTTTAGGTGTATATTTTATACATATACAGCGAGCTGCATCGATGCCGCAGCATCCGCGCGCATCTCGGGCAACCCGCTTCACTCACAAGTCACTACACAGTACTTACACGGCCGCAGCGCAGCCTGGAACTGGTTTTCATTTCGTTCGAAACTGATGGCAGGTGTCCCATATATCTTGGTAACACGCTCCATTCCAGTGTTGACAGGTTTTGTGAAAAAAATACGAATTGCCCATATGATTCAATGGAAAGTGTGTTTTATTATTTCCACCTTTAGCAGCACTGTTCCATTATCCACCCGAGCGTGTTTTACGCGCACTTGCGCTCATAATATCGTTCAGAGCTCCAAAACCTGACGTATTAGAGACCGAATAGAGTACGGGAAAATACGGTCCTCAACGCCACTTTTCGGTCGGGTATCCTCGTTTTTGATTGGTGGAGATCAGAGCCGCCGTTTTTCAGATCATTAATGAGATTTTTCAATTCACCGATGATTTCACCGGTTGAGAAAAGATTACACAGTTCAGTTCAGCTCAGTTCAATTCATGGCTGTAATGCACGAAAATACTCACACCCGGAATCTTTTCTCAATAGGTGCAATCGCCGTTAAATTATTAAAATATCCGAAAGTTTCTTAAAGTCGTCGACGACTCTAAAGGTTGAGAAAAGATTACGGATCAGAGTATTTTCGTGCCGCACGCAGTTTTGTGCCATACCCGAGACCCCATCTCGACTACTTTCAGACCTTGAACCCTCCTCCCGGTGGTGGTTCGTGCAATGTGGCAACAATGTATTTTCTCCATTTAAACCTTTGTAAAACAATCGATCTTCAGGAGGTGGAATTGCAACCCCCAAGATATCGATACTTTTGCATAGGTTTAAATGTTAAATAAGCATGGTTGCAAAATAGCACAAGCCGCCACTGCCCCCTTCTCTAAAAAATTCAGGCGAGATCACTGATGAGGGTATCAGCTGTTTTTGTTCAGAAATTCAAGCTAACAAATTAAATACTTTAGTGTTTTATTTGCGTATAGAGTAAGTAGTTCTGTAGTATATGTCGTAGGAAAAAGTGCATATACTCTGTATTGTGTAGTTTAGCGCGGGTTGTTCAAAAAGAAGGCGATTCTGTGAGTTAGTGGGGAAGTTTACAATGCGCATCAGTAATTTTGCGAGATTCCAAGTTAGAATCAATTTGTCGAAAAGTTGTAACTAAAGTCCGCGCAATAGACCTATTTTTTCACTCTTTCTAGGATTATGACTAAATTTCTTTTTTTTTCACTCCGTGATAACACCCACTTTGATCTTGCCGCTTCTCTGGAATTCGTTGTTCTTTGATGCTAACATGCTGTGCGGAATTTGTTTTCTAACCGGATTGAGCGACTCAAATTCGACTCGTCTCCATTAAAATTGTCCATAGATATGCGAAGGAAATGATCGACGGTGAAGAATCTCTTAGTGTCAGCGTGAGTGCTGCGGAGATGAAATATAAGTTCCAAGTTCACTGATGCTCTCGGCATTGTCCAAAAATTACCATCTGGAGATCATAAAATTCTAACTGCTATATCTGTTGTTAAGAACTTGCACTTTCGTTTCATAGCGATTTCAAGCGGAGATGTCAAAACTTTCTTTTTGAGGTTAAAAAAAAAGACAAAGAAACCGAGCCCGTGTAAAAATGTCCATAGAGGAGATTTCCACCATGGCTGCCAATTTAAAGTTTCAAAATCACGTCCCATAAATCCTCTCTACCGCTATCAGTGGCGTAGCGTGTAATTTGGCAACGTTGTATTTTGTCCATTTAAACCAATATAAAAGGTCGAATGCAAAGATTTTCGCCGAACACCCAATACTTTGATCCTTTTCATGGGTTTAAATGTACGAACTGCAACGTTGCAAAATTTCACGCAACGCCACTGATCGCTACACCTCGTTGCTTCCTGATAATACACCGCGTGAGAGAAACTTCTGTCTTCACCTTGCAAGGTAAATAAAAAACATACTATCACTGTATCCGATGATCGATCTCAAAAGGCTACAGTGTTTTTTGATCATCTTCGCATGACTTTCATGACAATGCAGGTGAATATCGTGGAAACCAAACCGTTTTCGATTGAAATCCTGTGCGTGATTGGCCAAGAAGCAATATCGTTTGAACAGAGCAAAGCTGAAGATGTGAAATTATACCGGCGCACTCTGGTCAGAGATCGGAAAAAAGTGGCGAAAATAAGTCATAAATATTAACCTTTTTCGACCTTTGAAACTTAATTTTAAACCTTCCAGAGACTTTGACAGCGTTAAATGGAACATTGAAAGTGTTTTACTTTCTCACACTAACGAAATTAGACAAATTGAGAAAGTATTGCGAAGCCGCAGATACTTTCATGGTATTTTGTTTCGATACTTGGCCCTCTACAACTAATTGTAACTAAATCATGATAATCTAATATAATTACAAAATAATTGGCTCTCATCGTGCTTGATACTATCCTAAAGAATATTCATCCATGAAGTTTCAATATTATTTAACTGTGTGGCTTGAAGGTGTAAGTGCACAAACTTTCTTTGGCGTCTTTCTGTCCGTCGTCTATCTATGTCTGTAGCCATAAAACGTGAAACCCAGCATAACTTTTTAACTATTGATCCATATGCATCCAAGTTTTGCAGAGATGTTGCTTTTAACATTTCTCAGAAGGACTTTTTTTTGTTTTTGTTTTGTTTTTTTTTAATTTAAATTTTTAGGTTAGTTATGGATGGAAAATGGGTAAAAAAAAAAAGGGAAAATTTAAATATTTCAAGAATGGATCTTTGGATCTATATAAAAATATCAAAAAGGGGTCTGGGGGTGTCCTCCAGAATATTAAAGGGGGTCTAGGAGTCCCCCCAGATTAAATTTAATGTGAGAAAGTATTCGTAGGGCATTCCCTACAGTTAATTTTGTGATTAAAATTGGTCTTAAAAGTTTAAAAATGATATAAATTGGTGGAAAATTGACTTGATAATTTTTCGTCAATTTTTGACCATCACAGACAATTGTGCGGAGTCGCGTCGCGTAGGCCGGAAAAAGATAGAATGAAAATAATGATTGAACTTGAAACGGGCAAAGTATGGTAAGTCCGACAACTACAATGGGGGAATGGAGGATGCACAGACAGCTCGATCCGATGAAAGCGTTCAGGCCGAAATTATTTATTCCAGATTTACAAGACCACGAGTCAAACACAGCAGCAGGGAGCAGGATCGCAGGCGCACATCAATGCGGTCTCTTCTTTTGAAAATGCCTGGGAATAAGCCGCGCGGTAATTATTACAATAATTACACTAGAAGCAAACAATCAGACTTCATCACTCCGCATGGATGTATTTTTCTGGATTCTTGCAAGGCAAAAAAACGCGATTGTAAGAATTGAAAATTGACGAATCACTACTTGCTTGTTTTCAGTCGTCTGTTTGAGGAGCATTGAAAGTTGCTACTATCTGAAACAGTGGCGTCGCGTGCAATCTGACAACGTTGTAATTTTCCCGTTTAAAACGATGCAAAATATCGAATCGAGGGAGTGCACCGTGCACTGTGGTCGAGCTATGGAAATAGCTCCACCTTTCTCATGTGTTTAAAAGGATAAATTACATCGTTGCCAAACTGCACGTGACTCTACTGAACTAAAAAAAGACGAGGTTCTTTGGAATACTGTCTTTTAACGTTCCTGGAGCTGGTTTTACTCTTTTGGACAAGACGACTAGACGAGGCGAGATAGCGGGAATCGATCATTCCCATTGGTTTAAACGGCGTCTCGTGACAATTTTGAAGTCGTCAAAGTCGTTCAGACCGAATGACTCCCCGTCGCTCGAATGACTCGCAATCAGTCACGTGACGACGTTTAAACCAATGGGATTGGTAGATTCCCGCTGTCTCATCTCGTCTCGTCCAAAAGAGCAGAATCAGCTCTCTGGGCCAACAAATATTACAGTCTCAGTTGTCCTCTCTTCGATTTAAGGGGAAGCAACCTGCACTACAAATTTTCTTTGGGTCGGGGTAAGATTTGGGGGGGGGGGTTTCAGACCTCAGAACCTACAGAGGAAAATTGAATGTATTTGCGTTAACTCTCTAAAGACCGGGGGTAGTTTAAAAGAATACCTCTCTTCCGATTTTACATACAGGGAAGGTAGTTAACTATTCGTGCTAGGGGGAGTTGGAATTGCCTATACGACAAATTGAAGGCTCCTGGCGGAAGCTTATCTTGTAATTGTTTTCATAGATAAACGCGTTTATCCGGAGTGAAGACTGAAACAATGTGAAATAGGGTAGAGGATAAAAACGAGTAGGTGTACTCGGACGTGGTCCATAAGGGGTTAATCAGCGCCATAATAGTTGAAATACAGATGATGATAGTAATAAATTGTGAGCTGTACCATAACTCTCTCTTTATATTGTTTATAATTTCAGTTTAGAGGTTATCAACCTGAGTTTTTATTATTATACTCCTGATTTCCGATTTTAAAAATTCTTGTTTATCATCACTCGGAGGTTTTCATTTTTTCATATAATTTTCAAAATATGTATAATTTTATTTTTATTGTATATTTCTTGATTGATGTTTCTTTAAGTAAAAACAGAGTGTGTCACAAGTGAGTGAGTGCTAATTCGCAAAAATGTCTAGGCCACTTTATCACAATCATCTGTATTTTAAAGAGGAAAGATTCCCCCCCCCCCCCAATTTTTTTGACGTGGGTACCGGTACCCCACTCAACGAGCTATAGCGATAAAGATGCTGATACATGTATAAGTCCTATCTCAAAATGAGGCAGCATGGGCAATATGAATCTGGTTTGTTTGCCTCACATTTTTTAAACTTAAATTGAAAGTTATAACTAATCCCGTGGAAAGTGGGTTTAAACGAAAGTGCAAGTGTTTAAGAGTGGCTTTATGTGGACACAGAATTCTAATTAAACTATCCAGATGAGAAGAATTTGCATATCTCTGTTATGTGTCAGTTTCTTTATCGAGCAAACCCTTCCAGAAGAAACAGTCATGTCGATTTCTGTGTCCAGATATCCTCTGTAAAATACTTGCACTTTCGTTTATAGCCAATTCCAAATGTATTTGTCACAATTTTTTTTAAAAAAAAATTTAAGGGTTTAAAAAAATGAGGCGCAAAAAAAACGAGCATGATGTGTGAAAAACGTTCATCATGGTCCCACAAATCCTTTCTATCGCTATAGCTCGTTGGGGGTATCCCCTTAGTGCAGTGTTGCCAGATTGGGGTGAAAAAGCCGTGCGTTTTACATTGATTTAAATGGGGACGATACGGCTTTTTACCCTCGATCTAGCATCACTGCCTTAGTGACCCACGGAATTTTGGCCATGGAACTTCACGAAACACGTTTACTTGAGTACGATGGCGTCTTATTTGAAGGGAGACGTACATGCCGAAATAAATTCGAAAGCACGCACAAGAAAGGCGCTATGCGCGTCAATTTAGTCGCAACTTACTACAAATACTTCAGCTTCGTATATGCTGTAGTCACCGAGATTGCTGAACGAAAGGGCTTGAACAACTATTATGGTACAATAGTGCAACATTACTTGCTTGCACGAGAATGTGAGCCAAACCGGAAGAATTAATGGCGTTTATAATCGGTCGAATTAATCTGCAGTATAAAGAGACGCGGGGAGTAAGAATCGAACAAACTATTACGCTATCTTATGAGATGTTGTTCAACTACTTTCATAAAAAAAAAAAAGAAGAAGTGTGACAATAATTAAATCAGAAGTAGATCGAGTTAACTTAACTTCCTTGTGGGTGAAAGGTATTGACGAAGCCATAATTTCAGCGTTCGGTTTGATTCACGTTCCTTAATGCCTCATTTTCCGAATTCTCAAACGAAACTTTAAAAAGTTAGTCCCAACTTTGAGCATTGGGTCGTAAGTTTTATTACAGTATACAAAGATCACAAAGGCGCGCGTGGCGTGCAATGCGGCAACGTCGTTAAAAAAAAATTAAAAAATATCGCAATTCAGGGTGTTCGGTGTACACCTTCGTCATTCGATCTTTTAAATTGGTTTAAATGGACAAAATACCACGTTTCTAAATTGCGAGCTAAGCCACTGCAAAGATCATCCGCGTTTTTCTCTTTCACAAAGGACCAAAAACAGAAATTTTTCATGCCCGAGAAATCAGTATTCAGATCCAGAGTGAGGCGTAGTTAATCAATTCTCGAATTCCTTAAGGCATTCATAAATCATAGCATACATTAAAACTCCGCATCAATCAGTAAGGCGAGATAAAATCGAAACTTTGGGTGTAGACGACAAGCCGTAATTTAGCACGGAAAGGAAGGAAAAGTGAAATTTGTACTACTTAAATGTATAAGTATATAAAAGAAGAATTCCTCTTTCCTTTTTCCTCTTTTGTTATGCTCTCATCTCCCTTTCATCTGTCTCTCATTTCCTCTTCCTCCAACATTTCCTTCCTCAGATCAAGACTAGTAAACGCACCATTCTCATTTCGTAACTCTTAGGACGAGGAAACTCCGCCGATTCTAGGATGCCGCGCATAATTAATTTCTTGACATTAGTTGTGACATTTGGAAACTGCACTATGCAAGAAGCTTGTCGCTCGTGCCACCACAATGTAGATTAATACAGATAGATTCATAAATAAACTGTAGGTAATACCCCACGAACCCCTTTACCCATCAAAATTATTCTGGGGGAGACCCTCGGACCCCCCTAAAGGGAATAATTTTACAGTACATGGAAAAAAAAGATTAGTGAAAATAACCATACGGATACCTGATTTTTGCACCTGCTAGATGTTATGGTAAACTTGACCAGAAGTATGGTACATTTACCGATACTTTGAGTAAATTCGACATGCAATCAGGTAACATCACCTAGTGCCTAGTCAAAACATAGTATACTTCTGGTTAACATTACCATAACATCTAGCAGGTGTCAAAATCAGATATCCGTATGGTTATTTTCACCGTAGTTTTTTTTTTCCGTGTAGGCTGGTTGCAGAATGATTTTGCAAATTTTTATTAAAATTTAAACAGCTATATTTGAAACCTTCCAATGTTTACCTTCTGTCACCCATTTCCATAATTTTCCCATTGATGTTAAAGGAAACCTTTTATCTATAACTTGCCTAAAATTTAAAATTTCAAAAGAACAAAAAAAAGTCCCTGTGGGGAATAATAAAAGCAACTACTCTGCAAAATATTTTGATGCATATTATGGAACATTGGTTCAAAAGTTATGCTGGAATACAGACAGATTCATCAGCGCCATCGCAATACTTTCTCAATTTTTAACTTCTTTAGAGGGTGAAAGTAATAATATGGTGGATACAGTTATAGGAATGTTGTGAACTACCTTGCGTCATAAAGTGAGCTGTGATTGGTTAATTTATGGAGTCGATCTATCGCGAGGACTTCCTTATTTGGCGTAATGGCAGAGCTACGCAGTTACCATGGGAGATTCCTGTCTAATTTGAGACATATTATCTCTGTGTTTGCGTAGAGAAAATAACAAACTAGACAGGAATCTCTCGCATGATATGCCTGCGTAGTTCCGACATTACGATATAATATACCGTTAGAGCAGTGGTGGCTCGTGCAATTTGACAACAACGTTTTCCCTCCATTTGAATGTATGAAAAACAATCGATTTGCAGGTGAAGCGCTACTTCACTATCTAATAGATTGTTTTGTATAGAATCAAATGGAGAGAAAACATTGTTGCCAAATTTCACGAGCCGCCGCGCAGCTGCGTTAGAGTTGTTTTCTGAGTTCATTATACTGAATTTTAGACTTTTTCAGAGTGATTTTCGTGATTTTCGTTGGCTTATACATCAGCGATTCAATTATCCATTTGTTTACAGCAAAAGTATATAAGAGCCCCATTCCGCTTCAAACTGCACTATCTCATGCGCAGACGGGTTGGTTTACTTTCTTTTGCCAATTATTAAGGTTCGATGTTTGCATATTAGGGAGGGAAACAGTATGACCAAACGGTGAGAATTATCAACTCCGAGAGAGGAAACTAACTTCCGTTAGTTAGCGATTTTATACACAACTCCTTCGGTAGAACAAATGTCCGTTCATTCAGTAAATAAGAAATTCGAAAATGAAACCCAAGAATACTGGAAGAAAGAGAAAAGTCGGGGCGAAAGAAAGGAGAGAGAGCGAGATTGACTCATATCAAATCCGTTCGAACTCCGGATGAGAGTTGCCGAAACGGCAGGACGAAAATAATCGGCGCATTCAAAGAAAACGCGATTGGAATGTCCATGATTGATTTTTTTCACGCGATCTGACAATGCTCTTCGAAGAATAATTTTTAGAAAACGACGTTTATTGAAAAAAAAAAAAAACAACAACAACAACAAAAAAACAACGGCGATTTGTAGCTATTGAGTAGTTGAACTGTTGAGACTGTTGATTGTGGATCTAGCCAATGGGAACTGTCATTATTCCTCGACGCGTCTGGGGCCTATCTCCTTCATCCGCGTCTATTGCTGTCACTTACAGCTGGAATAACCTCAGTGTTGCCACAATGAGGCTCATGCAAACTTTTGCTGTGAGCAAATGAATAGTGCAATCGGAATTAAAACTCAGCAAAAATCACGACAATTCCACTTAATAAGTTTAAAATTCAGTAATAAACTCACAAAACTGCAATAATGGCAAAACTGTAACGGCGGTTTAACGAAGGTATCATGGGAGATTCCTGTCTAATTTATCACTTTCTCTACGGCAACACAGAGATATGTCTCAAATTAGATAGGAATGTCCCATTATACTTGCGTTTAGCCGTCATGAACCCCGATTCTGAGAATGCATTTTGTGATTTTTTAGTGTACTAATCGTCAATTTTACAGGATAAATATGCAATAATCAACTCTTTAATTCCCTGTAGCAGAAGTTTGCAAGGGCCCCATTAATCGAAAAATCCCCAAAATTTATTTATATATTTTTTCTGATAGATTTCGAATGGGTCTCTTGCATACTTTTGTTACATTAATATGAGACTTTGATAACGTAAAATTCGGCAAAAATAACGATCCAAACATTTTCAAACTCAACTCAATAACTCAGGAAATCATGCACTTCCATTTCAAACAACCCGCAATACACTAAACACTATTATCACCGACATATACAACTGCATGCATGGACGAAACCACCACGTTTATATAAATATCAACATAAACTTAAAAACATTTGAATGTTTCGTTTAGATGCGTACATTTCTAATATTATTTTGTAATCTTTCATAAACCAGAAAAGACCAGACTGCAAATGCAGCCAACATTTCAGGTATTTAGAAGGAAATTCCACGAATTTGTAGTTACGAATGTTACGATGTTGTTTACACATACACATGGTGGATGCGCCTTCATTTCCTAGGGTAGACTAAAACGGTACAGTCGCGTACGAATAGTTAACTACTTGTCAACACATACATCTAAAGCTGGCAGTACCCGATTCATAGTGAAGCTTCCGCTCAATACCGCAAATAATCATACCCGGTTGCTCTGTTTGTGAATGGGAGGTTAGTTTTATAGTCTTGGTATATGCAAGCTTATTGCCTGTTTAAGGCGATTATCAAGTATTTGATTGGTTTTTTTAAGTTCAACCAAAATTGAAAGAGTATACTTCCATAATGAAATTGTTTTACTATTGCAAAGGAGGAAAGGGAATAAAAATCGTTGTCAAGTCGAAATGTTGTCCATCGCCGTGCGGCAATTCTTGAGAGAATTTTTCTAACGAATCGTGTTGGAATTTCTTCTACTTTCTCACAACTAACGAAGTTAGAAATTGAGAAAGTATTTACGATGGTACAGATGTCTGTTTGTCTGTATCCCGGCCAGAGTTGGGCAAATGGGGGTAGTAATCGATTACACGAATACCAAGTAATCGTAATCGTCGTTTTTTCGGAGGGTGATTTTATGGTAATCATAGGGCTGATTTTTTTACAAGCAACCAATCATATTAGTTGCAGAAGAATCAAATCTAATCGAAAAGACCCTAAAGTTTACTATTTATCAGTGAAAAATACATTTAATTACCATCCAAAGGTTTGACGATTACCGATTAACCAGTTATCGTGTAATCGATTACACTCCTATTTGCCCAACTCTGATCCCGGCATAACTTTTGAACCACTAATGGTCCATAAACATCCGAATTTTGCAAAGAAGTTGCTTTTAACATTCCTTAGAGGGACTTACTTTGTTTTTCCAAAATTTCAAACTTACAGCAAGTTATTAAGGATAAAAGTTTTCCATTAAAATCAATGGGAGAATAGGTAAAATGGGCGAATGTAGCGAAAAATTGGAATGTTTCAAATATAGCTACGTGAATTTTGATGAAAAATTGCAGAAACAACCTGCAACCAGCATACTGTAAAAGTTACCCCTTAAGCAGGGTCTGAGGGTCTGAGGGTCTGGTGGTCTCCCCCAGAATATTAAAGGGGGATCTAGGGGTCTCCCCCAGAGTAATAAAAGGGGACCTGGGGGCAGTGGGGGGCCCCTCAAAATAATTTGAAGTGAGAAAGTGTTCATTAGGTATTTCCTACAGTCCCCCCCCCCCCCGAATTGTTAAAAATCTTTTAATCACTTTTTCTCCTCCTATTTTTCACGCAGTTTTTCCCTGTTTATTTGTTTTTCTTTCATATTTTTCATCGCTTGTAATAGAAATCTATGGAGTTTTACAAGATCTGGCAGCACTGTGCAATCTTCCGCTTGGGACGGCAAAAATCAGAAGACTAAAGAAAGCGACGCCGCGCCCGCCGCCGATTCAGAATCTGAGTCGAAGGAAGGACTCATTAGAAGGATTGTTTGTTTGTTTGTTTGCCCAATCGGAGACGCCCAACTATTAGATAGTTATTTTCTTCTTTATACTTTTCCCCTCTCCTCCTCATCTATCTTCTTCTTATTCTTCTTCTTCACTGCTTCTGCAGCTGCAATCAATGATCAGACCTCTCTTCCAAGCCTCCCCCCGAAATCGAGAAATCTGATGCTGTCATTGTTGTTGTTGTTGTTGAGGTGAGTATCCGCCTCATTTCACCATCGGCTTACACAGTTCAGTTACCTCACTCATTTTCTTAAACATCGCTGATTTGCTGGTTTGAACAACCGAGAATCAGGAAGAGTTACGTAAAATGATAAATACCAGATGATTGTGCTCCAATTATTGTAACGAAAAAAAAAAAAAAAAAAAAAGTGATGGTCGCTTTTAATTGGAGGGGCGGGGGGAACTGGTCTAGCATCATTAAATTAATCTGACTAAGCGAGTCGCTTGCATGCACTCTATTCAAATTAAATTATTGCAAGATTGAATTTTCTCACACTAAAAAATTTATCAATCGATCAGAGGTGTAGCGTGCGATTTGGCATCGTTGCAGTTCATCCATTTAAACCCATAAAAAAGATCGAAGTATTGGGTGTTCGGTGAACACCTTCGCATTTGACTTCTTACATGGGTTCAAATGGACACAATGCAACGTTGCCACATTGCACGCAACGCTACTGCAATCAATGAGCTATCCTATCTTATGGTTTCCATATTGCGGGCACGTAAAATATTAGGTATGCTCTAGCTCCATGGCATTAAAGATCTTCCTTTTGGCTTAACCACCTCTCGTTTAGTTAGACAAAACGTGACACCTTATTATAGAGCTCAAAAACAGGCTTTAAATTGCCAAAGATGATTATAAAAGGAATTGCCGACGTAAAAAAAATTGCTATACTTTCCCTACTGTTGAAAAACCTAAATCTTCATTTGAAAAACATCATGCATTGATGTGTTGTGTTAACTATGAGACAAGTTAATCATCATAGATTTGCATCAATTTTTAATCCGCTATATAATTCGTCTTCTTCTTTACATGAATTGCAAATAGTGTGAATGACGATTGACACGGTAAAGGAATAGAAGAGAAACTTCCAAAACGAACGACTAAAGCACATTTTTACAACACAGAGAAAAATTTCCTGTTGCCGAAACTGGACGTCTGTTTTATACTTACTAAACCACTATTCCTGTTACTTCAACAAGAAATTCCTGTTATTTCAACGGGGATTCCGGTCAAATAATAGGAATTCCTGTTGAAATAACAGGCGTTCCGGTTAGGTGAGTATTAAACAGACGTCCGGTTGCGGCAACAGGTACATTTTTCTCAGTGAAGAAACCAATGGCATAGTATTTGTTTAACGAAGCCTTTAAGTCTAAAACCGAATATCTCTCACATCATTGAGCACAATTTTGATGGTAGTAATTAAATACCAATTTAAATAAGAAAGCCCCCTCCCTTCCCCATTTGATTTCGCATGATTTACCTTTCTGGTAATGAACTTCCTCATAAGATCTAGGGTTAAGAAGCCAGTCCAGCATCAGAGATTACATTACATTTGGCCTTCGTACGCGTTCAAAGAGGTTTGAAATCGCACCACTCATGACGCAACTCTCGAGAAAAAATGAAAAAAAAAAAAAAAAAAGGTGTTTCCTCCATTTCAAAACTCCAGTGAAACAGCTCTGCCTCGTTAAACGGCGATGAGAGGAGTGTTTTCGGGTACACCGATCATCCTCTTTTGGTCAAACCGTTTGAACGTGTGCGAAGGCCGTGAAAATAGCAAACAGACATAGCAGGTTTAGAATAAACATAGCAAGTTAGATTAATATATACGTAGAGTAGATGCATAAAAATATAATGTAATAAGACAAATTTAATGACAGGGATGTTGTGAACTGACTTGTGAGCTGTGACTGGTCAATGGGTCTGTTGCACACTTCGGCTAGAGCATTCGAAAGTATCAATTCATATGTAAAAGGCCGTTAAAATGACAATGACAGTATATCATGCGGGAGATTCCTATCTGATTTGAGACATATCTCTGTGTTCCAGTAGAGAAAGTGACAAATTAGACAGGAATCTCCCATGATACCTGCGTAGCTCCACCATTACAACCGTGCCGTAACAACTGTTTTATATGAGTTTATTCTTGAATTTTAGACTTTTTTAATACGATTTTCGTGATTTTTTTCCCCATCAGATTTGACCATTTATTTGTTTACAGCAACAACTTGCAAGAGCCCCATTGCACGCTATACGCCACTGATCGATTTACTGTCCTACGCACTGTGGTCTCAGATCTTCAAAACGTGGAAAAAATCAGAGAGTAAATTTCTCATCATTTTATCATTCAAAAACTTTCAAATCCAATTTTAATCACTGAGAACACTTTTGACGAGTAATTTAAACCAAAATTTGACACTGAAAAATTGTAAATTAAACTTAAATGTCGAAACTTATGATTTTTGATGACTTTTTTTCACTGATTTCGGCTACTTTTTTTTCGATCTCAGACCATAGTGCGGCACTCTAAATAGGCTAATGCATCTACCAGTATATTAATCTACCTTGCGCAAACATAGTTTAAGTTTTCACCTTTCTCTTCGAACTCCGATGCGGGTAAATATGCTGATGAGGAATCGGTGACATATCCTGAACCTCCACCAAATTTTCCATAGATCGCCTCTTGAGATAATTTTCTTTATTCGAGTTCTTCCGATGCTTGAGAAAATACGCCTCGTCCTCATCGATCTCATCGATGATCGCTGACCGATGAATGTTTTCCAATGATCTAGATCGGACGCGTGGTGAAAGGCAGTGGCACGAGCAACGGGTCGAGGGTTGCGATTGGGGTGAGAGATAAGGGTACGGGGGCATGTCAGGGTCTTGCATCATGACAAGTCGCCGATGAGGGGGCATCTGAGGGATGGGGGTCATGTTCAGTGGGGGTGGAGGGGGCGGCAGAGCGTTCCGATACATCGGGGCGAGGAAACAGAATTCCCGCGGTTTGTTGATCCTCGCCGCCAATTGGTATTCGCCCCAATCCGGTGGTGGTGGGAAACCCCCGAGTCGGGGAGGCTCAAGTGGTCGGAAACTGGCGAGCCCACTGCCGCCCCTGTGGGGGCTCAGCCCCGGATGGGCCCCGTAGATCATCGGCCACGGTCTTCGGATCATCTCCACGGCCAGATCGAGGGAGGAAAACGCTAAAAGATCTGTCTGATTAAAATTCTACGATTTGTGTTTGTATTGTCCGAATTAGTTTTTATCACCATATTTTTTTAAACAAACACACACTGTATTAACACAAACACTCAACTAAAATCGGTAATTTTAAAAACTGGCGATTGGAACATCCAAATGGACCACTTTAAAAACACTTGATGTGACCTGTTGGCGGTAAAATTAAAGAACGACACGGTTGGAACGGTTGAAAAGTGGTGCGCGCAATCTGGCAACGTTGCATTTGATCCATTCGAAGTCATGAAAAAGGTCGAAATACTAGGAGTACACTGTGCACTACCTTGAATCGATATTATGCATTAATGTAAATAGGCTGAATGCAACGTTGCCGGTTTGCGTGCGTTTTCGTTGACCATTTCAATTTTTGTAAAACGATCTAAAGGATATGTAAAAAAGTATCGATGAGTATTGGGTAATGATTTGATTAAAAATGAGTTTAATTTATAAACTGTAACTTTGGATTTTGTTCAGAAAGCAAAAAAAAAAAAAAAAAAAAAAAAAAAAAAAAAAAAAATCTACAGTGCTCTAGGAGATTCCTTCACTAACTCGTACACACGCAAACTCATACAACCAGCAAACGATAAACTCAGAGCCGAGGAAATATTTCGGTTAAAAAAACACTTTCAGGCCAATGAGACGGAAATCCAGACAAATTCATAATATCACGCGATACAGACACAGTCTCGAGCAAATAAGTATAGTATACACAAAACGGGCCGGAATGATACTAACATAAATCTTAGAGATAGGGGCGAAACTGTTGGCGGCTTTGGCCCAACGGTGTATCATGATCATGAAAAACAGAAACAGGCATTTTGCATTCAGTTCACGGTTTGATTTGGAGTGTTAAAATCGGATCAAAATTAAGATTATAGTTCTTGGGAAGTCACATTGTATTTTATTTTACTAGTACAATTCCAGACATCTTCCGTCATAAACGAAAGCAAAATTGACGCAAAAGCACAGAGGGGGGAGGGGGCTTTTTAGTAGCGCTGACAAACCCTTTGGTGGGAAAATGACCCAGCAAAAGACTCCAGTTGAGGCAACCAAATATTTGGTTCACAAAGCAAAACCTCTTTAGTTAGGCGTACACAACCTTTAGTTGGGTCAACTAAAGTCTATTGCTGGGTCATTTTTGAACCAAAGGTTTTGTCAGCGCTACCCAAGTGTTTTTTCTGTTTTTTTATGTGAGTGCCAATGAATTGAACTTGAATTATTTTATCAAAAATTAAAACAAATGGTTTCTCTTACTATTTAAATTAAAAAAAAATAAAAAAAATAAAATAAAAACTTCAATTGAATTCAATTATTATTATTATTATTTTTAAAAGTAAAAAAAAAGGACATTCGCGTAATTTCCTACACGACTAAATATATAAATAGGCCATCCAATAGATCGTTTTACACAAACTCAAGGAGGGAAAAACGAACGAAATTGGGTAATTTCATTCAAATTCAAGCACTTAAATCCTACTTCTCATTGCTCTTCGTGGCGCAAGAGAAAATTAATCACGTGATTTAACAGTTCCAGTAGGAAAAAAAAAAATTAAAGTCACAGTCACAAACCGTTAGGCGAGCACACCGATCGCGATACACGCGCACGTGCAAAACACGAAACACGAAGCACGAAATACGAGCAACTTGGTTCGGGAACCTGGAGGTGCGGATTGAGCGGACGCCGACGCTAGACTGGCTCAACTATAGTTTAAGACAGTGAAGACAGATTCCGAGCAACGAGCAAAACCAGAGAAGTGCCTTGACTTGAGTAGTCGAATCTTTTTGAATCATCACTCGGCACTCGGCTCGACTGGATTGGATTGGAAGCGGATCGCGTGAATGGAGCTAGGAGGAGGAGGAGTTCAGTGGAGTACGAAGGAGATGCGGTGCGTGGCGTGGTGGAGTTGGAGCAGAGTGGAGTACAGTACAGAGTGGAGTACAGAGTGAACCGCCACCGGCGACCCAGATAGGGAGCACGGACCGCGAGGATGGACGTCCGACGCGCGTCCACTGTCTGTTCGCGCATGCGCGGATGGGATGATGGACGGACTGACGAATCAAAAATTTCTGAAGGAGTTCGAAGGGGTTGGGATTGGGAATTAGGAGTAATCCTTTTTGGAGGCCTCTTCAAACTTCAAAACGATCTTTGGTCATCACACTGAGAAAAATCTCCGATTGTTTCAATGAATGTTCTGATAGAATATTCCCGCACTTTATTTCCCATAAAGACAACAGGAATTCGTGTCGGTTCAAGCTACCTAACTAGTGCAACGGTTAAGGCAATGATATAAGTGTATTTTGACTATAATCTATCTCGTCTATCGCCAATCGTAGCACAGCTGATAAGGTTACTTTTCGTAAAAAGTCGGATAGGTCAAGAATTTTTGAAGCCGAAAAGAGACTTGCCCGGAAGTCTGCAAGTGAGCTCATTTTTAAAGTCGATAAGCACTTAGAATGTTTTGCCGATCGACAGCTCGAGTTACGCCCAGTAGATCTCAAGTAAGGTCTCTCAATTTTACCTTTATTTTGGTGAAAAGTTGGACAGGTTAAGGTTTAAAATGCAACAGCCAAAAAGAGGTCTGGTCGGAAAGTCTGCAAGTGAGCTAATTTGTAAGATCTATAAGCACATAGAA